>CM046943.1:106050123-107250123 GCA_025698515.1 Gossypium sturtianum
CGTTCGATTGCATGTGTAACTCATCTGCTTATCCCTTCATCAGGACAAGTAAGATGATATCATATTAATGTTCATATGTAATCAACTATCATCCAGCAGTTATAATTACTTCTAAATACCAATGTATATCCCGGATGGTCTTATATGAACTTTCACATCAATTATGATGCCATCCCAAATGTGGTCTGCGAAGTTTCTTATTCTTTTACGAAGCCATATGGATATGGTCTTATCTGAGATCTTAACTTGGTGCCGAGGCCATGTCTCGGACATGGTCTTATACAAGGACTTTATCTGATTCACATCTCGATGATACTTAATCCCATATTCATTGCGAAAATCCCTAGGACTTCAACATCATAATTAACATCAATTCCTCATTTCAATGAAGTATCATACATCAATGTGATGCCAAGCATTTTCAATTATGCTAACATAAATATTTCATTAATCACATACAAACTTACCTCGATTTCAAAATAGGCTAGCTCGACGGTTTAGTCCGAGACTTTGTTCTTTCCCCGATCAGGAGTGGATCTCCAATTCTTCTTGCTGCATAACAACAACCAGCTCATTTTTAATCATCTCATTAATAAAGCATTTCCAAAAAATCATGCTTAGGCAAAAAATACTATTTGCCCCTAGACTTTGGCAAAATTGACCATTTCCCTAGGCTCGGAAATATAAATTCTAATCACATTTCTACCTTCAACAAGCCTAGGTGAACATTTGAAGCTTAAGTTAAAGGGGTCTTAAAGTACAATTATCATAAGAAAAATCATCAAAATCATACTAGAATGGAGGAGAGCTTGCTGAAAGGTGCAGGCTTTCATTTATTTTTAACTTGCAAATTTCGGTGGAGAAGATGGAGAAATATGATATTTTCTCTTTCTTTATTCTAATAATATTAAACTAGTCAAACAAGTCACCAACTATCAACTACTTTGACCAATTTTTGTCATCTTGTCTCCTATTAACAGTCCACGGCGGCCAAGCATATATTGGGAGTCTAATTGCCTTTTAAAGACCTCCAATTTACATTCTAAAAGAATATTTGGTACCTTTATCTTATAAGATGGAACTTTATGTATGGGACCCTGTAATTTGCAGGCCATCATGACCCATTTACAACCCCCAAGGCCAAACCACCCAAACCTTAAACAAGCCTAACCTAGCCACATACAAGCCCAAAAAAAAATTAAAACATTTTTCAGAAAAAACCTAGCCCCTATGTGCCCCTAGTCCTCGACCCCACTGACACCGCCTGCGACCAGGCCACACGCTTAATACGCTCAGCACCACTTACGCCTCTGATTAATAATAGGAAGGCAGAATAGCGATTAAGTTGTAAAAAAATTGGCTATAAAAAGCCAATCTAATTTCATTTGTAAAAGGACCCGATTTTCTCTGAATACAGAAGATCTTTGTTTTTTCCAACACAAACAAAAATCAATACAAACACGTAGATTAAGCATAAAAGGCAAATTTTTGAAAAATTTGCCTTTTATAGCGCCATGGCAGTGCCCGTTTTGTTTGGCGATCATCAGCCCCAAAGCAGCGTTGTTTAGCCCTATAACAGCGTGTTATTGACCACGCCCGGGGAGAATCCGCGTGTTTTTGTTTTTGGGTCTAATTGCGCAAATGCGCCTTCCCTTTTGACCTTTTAATTAATTTTTTATTTTAAAAATTTGACTACAGGTTTACTCTAGTTAATCTACGGTCTTTAACTGCTGTGCTGTTTTAGTAGAAGGGGTTTATTACCTCTTTGGATCCACTAGCCCTTCCTTGCGTGAAAATAGAGTCCCCCCAGTCATTTTTTATTTCATATTTTGCCCCCCAAACATACAACCAAGAATTTGATTTAGCCCCAATCCCTTTTAGTTACTATTTTGTGTATTATTATTATTATTGTTATTATTTTACTACCATATATTTTGTTATTTTTTGATATTTATTCTTTTTTTACTTTCTATTAGTGTTTTCATTATTTTTCATATTAATTTGTTATTATTTTCTATTTAAGTTATTATCATTATCATTATTAATATTCCTTATTAACATATTATTATTATTTTCATTATTTTTCATTATTTTATTATTATTGTGTATTATTGTCATTAATTTATTTTCATCGTTATTTGTTATTGTTATCATTTTTAATATTTTTCATTATCATTATTTTTATTATCATACACTATACTGTATTATCAGTGTGTGCTCTTATTTTATTGTAATACCATTTTTACTTGTTTTATTATTTAATTGTATCACTACTACACATTCTATTTTCATTATTATAGTTATTACTATTATTATATCATTATTATTATATACCTATACACTTTTATTATTACCATCATTTCTATTGTACTTTATAACCATATTATTACTATTATTGCTATTTGATATTATTATTGTATTATTAAGTATTATTATATTTACATCTACATTTATTTTCTAGTTTAATACTACATTATTATTAAATAAAAATACATTTTTGTAAATTATAACATCAAATTTGGGCCTAGTAAATTGGACCTATTAGACTAATTGGACCTTGAATGTAGAAAGCGTTTCAAAATTTATGGGAATTTGAGAATTTGGCATTATTTCAAGTTGGACTTATTAAGAAGGTGATTTTGGAAAATTCTGAGGTTCTAGGAAGTTCAGGTTCAAATTGGAGCCTTAGCAAAAATTTTATGTTTTAGCATAAGGAGATATAGTAAGTGACCTCAATGTTTATGGAATTAAATTAGTAATGTCATAGCATAAATGGAGCATATGTAAAGGGATTATGGCATTAAGTGAAGAGTATGGAGAGAAAGTTCAGATCCCCTTGATACCAGAATTTTGACTATTATTTTTGTATTTTTCCCCTAAGTGTAAGCCAAACTAGTAAATAAGGCAAGTTGGACTTTTAATTTTAGCAATGTGGCTAAGGATATTAAGGAAAGGATGAAGGTAGGAAAGAAATCAAAGAAAGGCAAGTATAGGAACATGTTGGCTTAAAGGAGGAAAATGTTTTGGAATGTTTGATGGCCAAAATGTTTGACCTTTTTGGTTTAGTATACACGGTTTGAGGATAAGGAGTCTTGCAAATCCTTTAGGCATTTGTAAGTTTTAGTGTTTGACATATTACTTTTCTTCTTAGCCTTTTTGGTGATTTTTATTTTTTCCAATTCCTTTTCTCTTGGCCAGAAACCTCCTAGCACATTTGTGCAATTTTCTAACTCTCTCTTTTGTTGGTGAAACATTCATCCTCTTGCATCACCTTGTTGATAGCGAACCATCTAGCATCCATCCATCACCCATTCTTTTCTTTTAACCATTTCTTCAATCTCCTCTTCTCTAATTGGCTTGTCACTGTAGATCACATCTTCTTGTTCATTTGCTAAGCCGAATCTAGTATCATTCCATCTCTTCACTACTTCTTTTCTCTTTGCCTTGGACAATCTCTTCACGATCGAGTTGGTAAGTGACTTATCATCCATCTTTCATTTCATTTTAATAAATACCATGAGTTCATCATTTTTGGATTACTCTACTGTTTCTCTATCGAAATATCTCTCCATCACTTTCATGTTGGCAGTCAATATCTTCTTTAAGTAGTGATCTTAGTGGGTGGCCGAATATCATTCTAAAGTCATAAGTCAAGTGGTGGAAATTAGATCCATTATCAACAAGGTAAGGAGTTCTTTATGGATTGTTGATATCGTTCATTATTCAGTTGGTTGCTAAATGGATTAATAGTTTGGACTAATCGATTCACTATAGGAACCAAATCGACTCGATCACCTATCTCGTAATAACTTGAATCGGAGTGTTGGTAAGTGATATAGATTGTTAATCAATCGCAATACTTGGTTTGGGGTGAAATTAGACTTTGGATTCAATTGTTAACTTGGTTGTGTACCTTTAGATTGCCGCAGAAATGTCATAATGCTGATTCGAATAAGATTGTGTAATCGTACCCTACGAATACATGTTTGAATGGTGGTAATCTCATATCTCTGAAAGTTTGCATGAAATGTTACGTGATTTGGTCAAAATACCGAAGAAATCAAACGGCATCAAGTGATCACTTTCGGGCGTACGTATATTAGTAGTGGTAACCATATTTTGCAATGGAAACAGTTTGGTCAGCAGCAGTGGCGTGATTTTTGAAAATCACGAAAAATAGGATAAAAGAGGAGTTAGAAGTGAAAAAGATATCGAAATAAAGCCTCTTTTGTGTCTATTTTTTATATGAAGGAAACAGAGGAGGAAGAGGAATTTTATATTCTGTGATATATTAATTTTAGTGAGACTGGTTCTGATTGACTTTGTGGTTCTGTTCTGTATTGGAAAAATCGTTTAAGAATTATACCAAGTAGATTATGATTTATAAGTTATATATAGATTCCTTAGTGATCCTATTTTCCAATAGAAACAAGTAGAACAACATGTAGAAAACTGTACAGTGAGATATTTGAATTTTTATGGGTAGAGAGTCAGAATCATTGGACTAATTGTAGGAATCTTTAATGAATAAACTGTACTAAACAGGATAAGCCAAAATTCTGGAAAATTGTAGTAAGAGAAGATATATGAGTCTAGTTTCAAAGAAAAATTTATGGATCTAAATTTTGAGTTTCCTAATGAGTTATAGTCAATTTAGTCAGTGACGCAGATGGACAGTTTCAATTTTTATGCCTCACATTAGTAGTTAAGTCTAGGTTGCCAGTTGCAAAAAATACCCTTGGAGATGAAATTAAAATACCCCTGGGTTTGAGATTACCGAATTACCCTTAGTGGGTAAAATTACCGATTTACTGAAATGCCCTATGGGCGGGTATTACAAAATACTTTAATAGGCTGATTCATTAAATAAAATATTCTATAGATTAATGGTTGTATTTATATGTGAATATTATATATTTAACCATATTGCATCTTTATATATTGCATGGGATAAGTGAATGAAAGTGTAGACCGGTGGCATTGCCACAAGTCGATATAGGCTATGTGCCAATTTAAATATGGCTGTGCCATAGTGATTAAGTATGTGCGATTATATTACCGTATATGATACTACGGTGGATTTAAGCCACAAAATTATTATAAATGGCAGCTTGTCACGCAGGGTGGAGGAAGCTGGCGGGTGGGTTGACAGTCCCCACGAGAGGAGGCTGGTTAGTGCGCCCAGGGGAGAAGTGGTTGGATGGGTTGGGTTGCATACATTTGCTTCATATATATATGTTCTGGTATGATAGTGGGCTCCGGCCCAAGATGTTGCTATATGGGTTCAGGCCAGGTGGATGTGATGAGGATTTCTGCAGGTTGTTCTTGTAACTCACCCCCTTTCTTAACCTTGATGTGCTCGTAAATGAGGACTTGGGCCCATGGATGACTCGGTGGAGACCATGCACTTCAGAAATGGTGTTATTAAACTTTAAATTTCTATTTTAGTTTATTTTATTGTTTTGCTATTTTGGTTTAAGTTGAAATAAATTTCACAGGATATGTTTTAAATTTTCTTTATGTTTAGTCATTATATAATATTGCTTGAATTGTTTTATGAGGATTTCTAAAATCATAAATAATGGTTTCCAAAATTGATTAATAAATGGATTTTATAAACTTTACAAATATTTTAACTCGAAATTTTCTCTCAAATTATCAGCAATATTTTTCAAAAACCCACCCGGTTTTAAAGCTCACTACCTCGATTTTCAACTCATCAGCGATCTCTCAAAAATACTTGTATTTTATCTACATTTCATAGCGATTTCAAAATAAGCTATACGGCTCTTTTCTAAACATCACATTTTTGTAAATTGTTTTTATTTCAAATATGCTTTCGCCACCAAAAGGTTTTAAAAATAATTACGTTTTTCAAGTAGTTAACAATTGCTTAAGTGTTTTGGGTTTTAACAAAGAGGCTGTAATTCTCAAACAAGTTATTCCATGTGACACACAGATTCGGGCTAACTTCTAGACCGGGTTTGAGGGTGTTACAAGAATATCATATTTTATCTAAAGGTTTTAAAACAAGGCAATGTTTTGTATTTAGAAATTTGGGGAATAGTGCCCTAACGTCTTTGGGTTCGATTTTCCGTTTGACTAAATAACTAAACATCCTTTTTAACAAACAGTAAATCATAGAGCGACTTTGATTACGAGGGTTTAGAATATTGTGTCCTAACGTGCTGTATGTAATCTTTGTATCCTTTGAACAAAGAAATCATAAATTTTTAACTCAAAGCGACCTTTTAACAAACTTCATAAATCGCCCAAAGACGACTTTGATTCACGAGGAGTTTAGAATGTGTGTCCTAACGTACTGGGTGTGATGTTTGTATCCTTCCGGAACAAAGAAATCTCAGAATTTTAACAAACTTCTTTAATAAACTTCGTAAATCACGAGATGACTTTGATTCACGAGGTTTAAATGCTCGTGTCCTAACGTCTTTGGATGTGATGTTTGCTTATCCTTCCAAGGAACAAGAAATCTCAAATTTCCAACTCAAAATTGTTCTACGTTTTAAATCATGTTTCAAATCTCTTTTTTTTTTTTTAATTTTCAACTTTCGACATTAAGACATTAATTAATTCAGTACCAATTTTTGGGTGTGGCGAAGTGCTAATCCTTCCTGCATGCGTAACCGACTCCCGGACCCATTTCTCAAAATTTCGTGAATTAAAAACACCGTTTTAGTAAACCAAAACGTTTTATTAAAACAAAGGTGGTCGATCACACCAAATAAGGATCGGTGGCGACTCCTGGCCTTTTATTTTCGTTTTCAAAATAAAGTCGATTCCGTTTTTCAAAAAATGGTTTAAACCGCACTTTATACGTTTAGTCCTTTTTCATGATTAAGCATGGAAATCGCTAAAATTAAAATACCAAAATTCTCATGCACATATACTATGTACTCAGACTCATAATATAACATGAAAATAAATTTCTGAATTCTCGATTAGTGACTGAGATCCTTTATTCTGTTAACTAAATCAGGCTATTTTAGAGACCATTATAAAATATGTCTCAACTGGATGCAATGTGGAATCTTGTGGTGAGGCATCACAAAGTAACTCTTTAAATCTTTCCCATACCTCATTATAAGGATTCGTTATCCATTTTGATGAAAGGTTATCTCATTCATAACCCAGCATTTTTGCTGGAGTGGGAAATACTTTACCAAAAACTTATTCAACTAATTCTTGCCATATTTAAAATTGAATGGTGGCAACGTTAAGCCATGCTGCCCTTTCGATCTACTTAGCAGTATGGAAACAGCAAGCCTCAATGTCTTCATTTACTCCGGCTATCTTGAAATCATCTCACCTCCATGAATGTCGAAGGTGGAGGTGTGGATCTTCTATGGGCATTCCACTAAATTGTATGGGTTGGAAGCCTCTGAAACATCATAGAGTTTCAATTCAAGCTGGTGCCTCGATCTCAATCTCCCTAATTTATGGATTTAACTCATTAAAGGGGTCCATAAATGCGTACATAGCCCGATCTATCATCAGCAATAAGGATTGGATTATGAACATCATTTTGATTTCTAAAGTCCATTTCATATTGTTTGTCTTTAGGCTATTTATTCTAAGTCTTCATTGTCTAAATGTCTGCTTGATTTCCAAAGTCTACAATTAATAAATTGATGATTCGATCTATGCTCATAAACACCCTAAAAATAAAATCACAAAGAATTAAGGAATAAATAATAAAATTAATTAGTAAAGTTAGAAATGAAATAAGATAAACAAGGTACAAGAATAATTTCACAAATGATTAGGCAACACTCCCCCGACCAATGACTTGCAAAAACTTATAATCTTTGGGGTTTGTGCAGAGTGTACACATTCGTTATCAAGTAATAGTATAAGAGTTACCGTCTCCACAGGGACTGTATATGTTAATCAATATTCTAAAATTAACTTTTTACAAATTGGTAGAAAAACAAACACAATAATTTCAAGTGATTGATGTAGGGAATTAAATACCTAGATAAAATATCCTAAATGCAATTAACTAAGTGTGATGAATAATTAAAATGTATACAGAATTGGATTTAATGCTTAAATTCTAGCTTTATGTAATAACATAAATGAAGCTAGAATAATTACAACATTTGACTTGGTTCATTTTCATCATGCTCCGATGTTCTAGAAAGTATTCCGTAGTAACTCGATCTCTCATTAACTTTGAAACGATTATAGAGCCCAATTTTGACCGGACTTGAAATAAGCAAGGGTAAGCAAGAAATTAACTTAAATGTCAATAACAATCCATTTTACAAAGCCCAAAATAAACCACCATAGTCACTTATAACCCTAAAATAGATTACACCTAAACCCATTACACCCATCGTGACCCAAACCTATATTTAAAGGGGCCCAAAACGATGCAATTGGCAGAAACCTAGGGTTTCCTGGGGACCCATGCGCGCGGTATCATCTCGCACCTACCAACAGTCGCGCCACCATCAACGTATGTCTGCGCTTAGCCACCGTCGAGATCTCCGCTCCTGCACGAGAAGGAAAAAGAACAGCGAGCATGGCAATATTTTTATTTATTTCACTTTGTTTTCATTTCAGGCTATAAAGCCTACAGAATCTGTAAAAGTGAATCACGATAGGCGGAGAGAAACACCAATTGGCAGACAAAAGCAAAGAAATTTTTTTGAAGAGAAAAAAAGAGAAAAAACAAACAAAAAGAGAATAAAAGGAAAAGGCGGTTTTTTACTGGCTGGCGCACGCCAGACGGCGGCGCGTGAGCGTAATGGCCCCCAAGCGTCAGACCATGGAGACCCGAACGAGCATCAGAGGATTTTTTTAGAGCTTTTGTTTTTAAAATGGCTCTAAATGATTTTTCACGTTTTTTTACATATATAATAATGTAAAAAGCGGCGCGTTTCGCTTAATTCAATAAGCGTAAAGCGGCGAGCGTTCCAGGATCCGCGTGATGACCCGACCGCTTCGTAGGATCCGCGCATTTTATTAATGGCTAATTTCCATTCGGTCCTCCGTATTTTATAATTTTTAATTAGTTTAATTTAAATTCTTTTATTTTTAATTTAGGCCCCCCAAACTCCCTATTTTGTTTCAATTGAATCCTCGGAGCATTTTAAAGGCCAACATCGGAACGGCGCTGTTTTGAAAAGAGCATAATTTCCATATTGGTCCTTGATTTATGGCATTCAAAATTAATCCTTTTTATTAATTTTAATTGCTATTTAACTCCCCTATTTTCTTTATTTTAATTTTATTTTATCCTTTTATTTTATTTTATGATTTTACATTATTTTAAATTATTTTATTAAATAGTTTATATTGTTGTCTTTATTATAATTTATTAAATTTATATATATATATATATATATTTATATGTAATTATTATTATTTATTTAAACTTAATATTTTTATGATTTATATATTAAGTATTATATTAAGTTTTAATTTGTATATATATAACAAATATTATATTATATATTATTTAGTTTCATTTTAAAATTATTATATTTCATTTATATATAATATTTTTATAATTGTTGGATTATATATGTTTATATAAGTATTATATATCATTTACTAATTATTATTTATATATATATGTATTAAATTATTAACAAATTTATTTATCATAAATACTCTTTTATTTTTGTTTATATATGTATATATTAAATCATTTTAAAATTGTCACATTCTTTTTATCTTTTAATGTTTGAACATATTATTCCTTCTTTTATTTGATTTGTTATTTCATGAAAATTTCAGTGTACTGCTTTATTACATGTTTATTTATTTTATTCTTTAGATCGTGTATTACTTAGCATAGTTCATTTATATATTTATATTGTATTGTGCCTTTTATTATTGTTTGATAATTTGTAATTCATTAAGATTGCTAGAAATATGTATGATTCACTCAAACCCAGTTTATAAAATACCTTTGAATCAAAATATTTATTTCAAATGGTTTCAAAATACGGTGATATGTGATATTTGAAGGATTTCAAAGAAGAATCTTGCCTAACTCATTAGGTTCAATTTTTCTTGTAGAAAATTTAGGTATTACCTATCCCTTTTCCTTAAAAAAGCTGATATTCACCAATTTCAAATAAAAAAAACCTATTCTTAGGGAATTTGAATCGTTGTGCCTTAACTTGTATTGGGTTGACGTTTCTTGCGTCTCGAGTGGAATTTTCTAAAATAAGCGCTTAGTCTCAAAGTCATGAGATGCTATATCCTAACTTATTGGGTAAAGAGTTTTATTTCTTTGAGATAGGTAAGTGCAGGTTTTCATCAAATAAAATGTCCATTTTTTATTTTTTTAGTTTTAACATTAGGGCATGATTTTATCGATTAGGTACCAATTTCTGGGCGTTATGAGGTGCTAACCCTTCCTCATACATCAACCGACTCCCGAACCCATTTTCTTATTTGCCGTGGGCGAAATAAGTATTTTAAAATACTTGATTTTCAGGTGATCCAATCACACCTAAGTAAAAGTTGGTGGCGACTCCATTTTCGTTTTTAAAAGTGGAGTCCCCATTTTTAAAACAATTTTTAAAATGGTTTCTTAAAACGACTTGGCGACTCCACTATGGACCATAAGAGTTAAGCCGTAAAGTGATAATTTCATGTATCTATTATTTGAAACTTTGAAATTACGATTTAAAAAATCATCATCCTTTTATTGCATGTGATTTTTTTAAAATATCTTTGCATTGCATTCGCATGGCCGTTGTGGTCGCACCTGAAGTGGGAGTAAGCTACTCCTTAGTGAGTTTCACCTCCGTGCGAGGATGATGAATGGCTTCCGGAATACGCTCCGTTGCCTATGTCTTCGTGAGATTTTCATCTCCGTGCAGCCATGGGAAATGTATTCCTACGGAGCAGGCTTCGGTCCGCATGAGCTATAAGGAGGTGAGGATCGAGAATCTGCTGGTTAGAGGTACCCTCAACTTTAGAACTAAGCACATATAGGAACCTAAGGGCTTACCTAGTAAAGACCATGTCAAACCCTGATGGTCCTGCATTAGGTTCTATGTTATTTATTTTTCACCCGTGCTACTTGGGTTTCTTTTGTTTTGATTGCATTGCATTCACATCATAGAAAGGGTGTTGATTTCAAATTCGATTGCTAAATAGAAAGTTTGAAAAAATGCATAAGCGGGTTTTTAGTAAAGTGGATTATAATCTGATCTTGTCGAATATAGTCTAAGTGAACACAACAAGAGAGAGGGCGTGGCAGTGAAGGAATACAAGATTTATTATCCGGTTCAAGCCCCAATAAGACTAATCGAGAATCACCACGTCTCAATTTTCTTGGAAGAAGCTACTTAGTATTATGGGCGGGTGAGTCGCGTCGGATCAAGCAAAAGGAGCTAAGAGAGGCATCTATTAGAAGTTTGCAAGACTTGACTTTTGTGAAGAAAAGTTCATGTTTTCACTTGGACTATGAGGATAAGGTCGTGTCACGATCCGTTTTATGTAAAAATTTACTTTCTAGAAAAGTTTTTCTAATGTAAGCGTTTGAATCAACGCCTCTCTCTCTTTTGCACATTCATGCATTTTACATTACATAACATCATAATGGAAATTCAAGTTTATAGAGAGAGAGTCTAATTAGTTTAAATTATAGAGAGAAAAAGAAAATTTGGAGGCTAAAGCACCCTTACAGTACAGAGGCTAAGTCAGAGAAAATGGACTAGAGAATGGAGCAATTCCAAGAGATATGCGGGGACGAGATGCGAGGAGCAGGATAGCCAAGCTCCGACCCAAGAGATGAGGGCTGGCTATTGGGGCCCAAAGAACATGATGGCTAAGTAAGCCAGATGATGAGTGGGATAATAGACAGGAAGGTCCATAGTCAATGCTGAAGACAATGAGGGGATTTCCCTAGGATTCCTCCACCACATGTGCAAACACAACCTAAGGAATATCCCACGAGGGCCACTGTCACAATTAGGCCTCGGCAAGGAGCAAAACTAACAGTGCCCACTGATTTTCAGTTGGCGCGAGTCCAACCCGGGGAGATAACCCTGCTAACCCGTTATTCTGATTTGGATATAGCTAAGAAGGGAAGGGATAGAATCAGATCTTCAAAGGAGTTGGAGGATCGTTGTAGATGGGCACGGAAGAAAAGTTCGAACTTTGGAAAATCTATTGTAGCCATGGTATGGGGCCTTAGACTTGAGTTTGGATTTCCAGATTTGGTGCTTCCTCATAAGTTCAAGATGCTAGAGTTTAGAAGTATAATGGAACTAGTTTTCAAGCCCACATCACACATGTTTAGACGGATAGTAGCTACGTGAACAATGATCAACTTGATTCATTATTTTCAAGGCAGTTTGGTAGAGGCGGCGTCTGAAGACACAATCAGCTCGGCCGTGCTTCAGCTGCATTAAGCTCCTGGAGAGACTTGGCCAGAAGCCTTCATGAGGCAGTACAAGACAAGACACCACGTCCGAACTGTATGTTACGGGGAAAACGCTTTGGGAAAACTAGATTTTTCGCTTAAAAGTGGAGTGAAAACACAGCAGTGTTTGAAACAAATTTGAGTAGTCTTGTTTGGAAAACAAATGGTTGATGTATTTGAAGCTCTGAGATTTTGAAAACTTAGCTAGAATTTGTAGTTAAAACAAGTTAAAACCATTTAAAACCTCCTTAGTTTCTTAGTGATACATAAAACGCTTTCTAGACTTAAATGAACTACAAGTTTGGTTTGGGAACCAGTTGTATTTGTTTGTCAAAAGACTTAGTGTGATACCCGATGGTATAGTTTAAAACACGTCTGTTATAATTTTGAAAACATTATCTTTCCAGTGTTTTAGTAAAATTTATTCCGCTTATTTTGTTAAGGCATATTAAAATCACTTAAAATATAAACAACATAAAACATAACTTTAAAGGCCTTTTACAAACCGAATAAAAAAACCCCAAATAAAAGTAAATAACTAAAGTACCCAAAATATAGAGTCTCGAGTAAAGACTTTATTCAAAGATGGCATAAGCACCTCGAGTCCATCCCGCCTCCAAGTCCGCGTCACGAGTCACCCGAAATGTCAAAGGAGAGGGTGAGTCGAGTGACTCAAAGGTGTAAATCCCGCTCCCAAAGAATCAACATGCTAACACACATCATACATAGCAACATGATTAATGCAACCCAACCTAACCATCCATATCGCCTTTTCTACCCCGTGTGGTACCAAACCACCGTGGTGCTAAACCACCGGTGACATATAGTCACAATGTGCTCCCAAAGCACTCGTGTCCCAAAGACACAATATCCACTAATGTGCTACCAAAGCACTGGTGTCCTAAAGACACAATTGTGCTACCAAAGCACCGTGACCGAAGTCACGAATCCAATGATGATGGGGCCAACCCATCGTGTGTTACCAAACACTAGCAGACGATCCCATATCTCAAGTGGGGCTAACCCACGGTGGTTAAACCACAGGGACAAGTCGCAATGAGGTGCCAAACCTCCGTGTCCCAAAGACACAATGTGCTATTAAAGCACTGTGACCGTAGTCACAAATCGGTGATGGGGCCAACCCATCGTGTGTTACCAAAACACTCAAGGCTAATCCCAGATAATCATCTGTGGGGGCCAACCCACTGTGGTAATCGAGCCACTGGGACGAGACGCTGAGGTACCAAACCTCTGAGGTGCTAAACCTCTCGTGACCCAAAGTCACAAAGTGTGCTACCAAAGCACCGTGCTCACAAGACAATACATCACCGCTCCCTCCTCTCAGATCACCCATCAACATGCCAAACTCATGTAATCATGAATATCATGCTATCATGCATATCATGCCAATATGGCTAATCTCATACCCCATGTCACATATCCATAACCATGGTATCATACAGATCATCAATAACTCATAATAATAGCAATCGACTTACCCGAGTCCAAACTCGCACTCCATGAGGGTATCATAATAGTCACCATCGTTTCATTAGTCATTGCACAAAAGTTATTAACGATATTACTAAATATAAGTGTGTTAGTATACACACCTGCTAGCTACGAGTCTAAAATCCCAACGAATCGATCTACGCCCCTCGATTGCTAACTCCTACAATCGACCAAACATAGGGTTAGGTACTAAGACCATTCGGCCAAAGACATCTAAACCCAAAGGGGTTAGTTTCAAACCCTAACCTTGCTATTGGTTTGCTTCCTAACCAATACTCAACCAAAGAGTGGTTCTTTTTGACAATCGCCTCCACCTAAAAGAAAATGGAATCATCAATCACTTGAACCTTAATCAAATCAACTAATTGTACCGACACAAATATACCAATCACTACCCTTTTACTTACCAATCGCCACTTGCAAATAAAGCTCCAATTGATCGCCTCTAACTAACACCCCACGATCAAAAGGCCTTAAAACAGACCGGTTTCAAACCGACGATTTTCTCTTATTAGCAAGACTGGAATCGGCTCTTAACCGAATCCATAACCAACAAAGAACCAAAACAAAAGAAGATATGGCCATTCTGCCTTGCACTTACCAACACCCAATATTCGCCAAACCAGACTTCTAGGAGAGGGAATATTCGCTAAGTTGTAAACAATAGAAAGGAGAAATCGCACTAGGTGTTTAACACTCTTGTTTTCTGGTTTTGGATTAAAAGAGAAAGAAAGAACATAGGTGAGAAGAAATGGAGATTACGGCACTAGGATTTGAGAAAATAGAAGAACGCTTTGGGGCAAGTTGATATGGTTTCATTTCTTAGCAAGAGAAGAGATGGAAATGTTTTGGAGAGGTGGAGTTTCTACTCAAGTGTTTTAAGAGAAGGAATGAAAATACGAGGAGAGATGGGTAGCTAGTTTCGCAACGCAAGGGATTAAGAGAAGCAATTGCACCCAATCGGCTAGATGCCCAAAAGAGAAGTCTGCAAGGTATGGTTGCTTGAAGCTTTCCTGTTTCAAAGAGGAATAGAAAATGAGAGACTTATTTTGAGGGAAGAATCGGCTAACAAAAGACCAAGGGAGAGCTTTTGCTTGGAATTGACTATGACCTAAAAATGCCTAGCTTGGCAAAGTGAGTTTCGGCACTACCACTTACCACACCAAGCCGTCCACTTCTCCCCTCCCACTCCCCTAAAATTCGGCTAGAATCCCCAAAACACTCCAAGCCACAAGTTCAAATTGTTTTGAACAAGTCAACACCCTAAAATTCCTCTCCACCCACCATTCGAATGTGAAGACTAAGTCAAAGGCGAGTTTGAACCGCCTACAAACTCCTCCTCCATGCCGTCAAAATGAGTGCCAAAAGTGGCCACTCCACAGAACTCGAACACAAGGCCTCCACCTTGCTTTAGGCGTTACCCACTCCAAGCCTTAGTGGCGCCTACATTGCCACTCCACCAACTTGTTTCTTGTGCTAACAAACTCCCAAAATAAATTTAAAAGCCCTAGCTTTCCTCACCTCCTAATGCCTTAGCTCAAAAACTAAAATTTCTTACCTACTCAAAGCACACACCTATCCTACAATTAAGCCCCGATACAACACCAACAACAACGCAAAGATAACAAACTCATGCAAAACATGCAACAACGAAAAAAAATAGCCCCTAACCCGGATATTACACACGGTCCGCTTCTCTTAAAAATAATTTCGCCTCGAAATTACCCGGTCAAAAGAGTTGCGTGTATTGCTGTCTCATCGTGATCCTCTGGTTCCCACGCCGCTTCTTCTACGCCATGATTCCGCCAAAGTACCTTAACCAAAGGCATGATTTCCCTACGTAGAACCTTTACATCTCGATCAAGAATCTGCATGTTCTTCTTCTTCCATAGTCAAGTCCGATTCACCTCGATCTCTTCCATCGCTACCACATGCGACGGATCTCAACGATACCTCAAGCATCGAAACATGAAAAACGCCGTGAATCTGACTAAGCTCACGCAACCTGCTCGATACGCTCATCGTCCAACTCGCCTCAAAACCTTATACGCCCAATGAACCTCTGGACTTAGCTTGCCTTTCTTTCCGAACCTCGTAACTTTCTTCCAAGGCGAGACCTTCGTAAACACTCGATCCCCAACAAAGAAACTTATACCTCTTTCGCTTAAGATCGGCATAAGACTTCGCCGGTCTCAAGCTTCCTTCAATCGAGCCCGAATCAACTTAACCTTGTCCTCGCCTCTGGCTACCAACTCGGGTCCCAACAACCGACGCTCACCTAACTCCGCCCAACACGTAGGTGAGCGACACTTCCTACCATATAACGCCTCGTGACGGAGCCATCTTGATGCTCGCTGGTAACTATTGTTGTAGGCAAACTCACCTAACGGTGAGAAACTCCTCCCAACTACCTCTCAAATCCAAGACACAACCCTCAAAGATGTCCTCTAAGATCCGAATGACCCTTTCTCGATTGTCCGCGATCGCGGGTGAAAAGCCGTGCTAAAATCCAAACGAGTACCCAGAGCTCGATGCAATGCCTTCCGTAACCTTGAAGTAAACCTCGGATCCCTATCCGAGATTATCGAAAATCGGCACACCGCAACCTCACGATCTCTCAAAACATACAACCGCTTAGCTTCAAGTGAGTAGTCAACCCTCACCGAATAAAGTGAGTCGATTTAGTCGACGATCCACCACTACCCAAATCGAATCCTTCTTGCTTGGCGTAAGCGGTAACCCACCGACAAAATCCATGGTTATCCTTTCCCACTTCCATCGAGGAATCTTTACAGTCAAGCAAACCCGACGGCAATCGATGTTCAAATTTGACTACTGACAAGTCGACATTTCCCAACAAACTCCGTCACCTCTTTCTTCGACTGTGCCACCAAAATCGCTTTCTAAGATCCTTATACATCTTGCTACCTCAGTGATGCATAGCATGAGGATCACTATGTGCGGCTCAAGAATCTTTTTGCCTCACCAACATCTTTAGGCATACAAGCCTTACCTTGAAAACACGTAACCTCGCTACTAGACAAGTCTGTAACCATCCACACCACCATTCTCGCACTTGCAACCTTCGCGCACTGCAACCCTCATCCTCTAACCTGCTTCTCTCTGATCCGCTCAACCCAAGTAGGCTTAACTTGCAGCTCTGCCAAAATACTCCGTCGTCATACAAGCTCAAATGGGCAAACAAAGTTCTTAAGTCCGAAACAACCTTACGGCCAACGCTGCTCGCCACCACGTTAGCCTTGCCCGTGATGATACTCAATAGAATGTTCAGTAATCCTTCAAAGAACTCAACCCATCTACGCCGCTCAAATTCAAATCCTTCCGAGTCAAGAGATACTTCAAGCTCTTATGATCCGTGTAGACTATCGATCTCTCTCCATATAAGTAGTGCCTCCAAATCTTTAAGGCGAAAACTACGGCCGCTAGCTCCAGATCGTAAGGCCTGATAGTTGACCTCATGTGGCCTCACCGCCTAGAAGCGTAAGCCACAACCTTACCTTTCCCGCATCAAGACACAACCTGCACTCTGTGTGTGATGCATCGCGAAGAGACGTGTATTCCTTTACCACACTCTCAGTTGAATTAGAACCGAGCCTCACCAAGATCTTCTTTAACTTATCGAAGCTTTCCTGTTGTTTCTCACCCAAACAAACTAACCTCTTTCCTTAACAACTTAGTCATCGCCACGCTATCAACGAGAAACCTCAACAAATCTTCTCAGAGTATCCACCAAACCCGTAAAACTACGAAATCTCACCCATCGACCTAGGTGGCTTCCAATCCGTAATGTTTCAATCTTACGAGGATCTACTCGAATACCCTCACTGACACTACATGCCCCAAGAATGTCACTTCCTAAGCCGTAACTCACACTTACTAAACTTAGCATAGAGTTGCTTTTCCCTCAAAATCACAGCACCACCCTCAAATGCTTATCATGCTCTTCCTCCGACCTTGAGTATACTAAGATGTCGCCTATAAAACCACCACGAACCGATCCAGATATCACAAACACCCTATTCATCATATCCATAAACGCCGCCAGGTCGTTAGTCAACCCGAATGGCATTACCAGAATTCGTGAGTGCCCATACCGAGTCCGAACGCTGCTTTATGGATATCACCTCCTTAACCTTTAGCCGATGGTACCCGGATCTCAAGTCGGTCTTCGAGAATACCGCAACACTCCTTCACCTGATCAAACAAATCATCTATCCGTGGCAAATCGGATACTTGTTTTTAATCGTCACTTGTTCAATTGGCGGTAGTCTATGCACATCCGCATCGTACCATCTTTCTTCTTAACAAAGAGTACCGCGCACTTACGGCGTGAAACACTTGGCCCGATAAAACCTCGATCCAATAACTCCTGGATCTCGAGCCTTAAGCTCCACCAACTCCTTTGGTGCCATCCTATACTGAGCAATAGACACCGCGCAAATCCTGCAATGAGATCAATCCCGAACTCTACCTCTCGATCTCGCGGCAAACCCTAAGCTCCTCAGAAAAACATCAAAGAAATTCCCTAACAAAGACGAACCTTCTCTACCGCACTCTTTAGCCTCCAAGGCATACACATGAACCACATATGCTTCGCAGCCCTTCCCGACCATCTTCTCCGCTTTCAGAGCAGATACCACATTTGATAAGTAATCCTCCTATTACCTATCATAGCCACCTCAACGCCATCAACCGCCTTAAGAACCATACGCTTAGCCGCGCAATCCAACCTCGCTCGGTACTTAACTAGCCAATCCATCCCAGAATCGATCGAACTCCCAAACGGCAGCTCCATCGGATCGGCAGACAAACACTACCCCTTGGAGTTCTAGGGGTACCTCTCTAAACAAATTTATCTACTACTACAGAGTGACCTGCAGGACTAATCACACCATCCGCCTAGAAGATATCTCTGAGTCTAAGTCCATTGTCTCTACTATACTACTGGCAACATAAGAGTGCGTGAGAACCCACATCGATTAAAGCAAAGATAAGGAGTACCAAAAATCAAAACGCATCGGTTATGACGCCCGTGCGTCGCCGCTCCTCGGCGCCTCGCAAAGATACACCAATCCAGCCGCTCGCCTCGTAACTACCCGCACCTCTGCCTGCGCTCCACGGCCCCGACTGCATCCATAACCACCGCGCCATTACCACGGCCCTCTCCGCAGTTGGCGGTCCATTACCTCTCGAATCGACACGGCCCCGACTCTCGATCGAATCCCAGCCATCCTACGCGGACAATCCCTAATGCGATGCTCCAGAGAACCCCACTCAAGCAACCTTTACCTCCAGTCCAAAGAACCACCCCAATGAGATTTCCCACACCGACACATCATGCAAGGTCCCTCGCCTAGCAAAGAACAAACCTAGCGGCATCGATTACGCCCACTCTGTCTAGCCCTCTTCATGCGGATTGCCGACGCGACCGTAAGACCCAAAGCTCCTCTTAAGCCTACTCCCGTCCATGCTCGCCTCACCGACTCGACTTAACACCTCACCACCTTAGCCTTCTCAACTAAGACAAAGAACTCGCGCTCCCTGGGAGCAATCGCAGACCTCAACTCGCCTCGCACCATCCTCGAAACGAACACACCTCTCATGCTCATGGCCACAATGCCCTCGGCATACCTACTCACCTTCAGAACTCACCTCGTACTCCAAATGATTTACTCCCCTGAACAAGCCTCGAAATGCCTTTCACTGAGAGTCGATATAACTAGCTCCGATGTACTTCTTTTGATAAGCAAACCCGAAATAATCCCATGTCAAATCCTCACCGCCACATCGCCTCGCACCGTGAGCCACCACCGATATGACTCATCCCGAGAAGCGATACGATACCCTTCGCCTTCTCTTCTCGTCCAGTCCAGATCATCCATGATCCGCCTCGGCTTGCCTCCACCCAATATTCGGCAGTGCTAGGAGCAACACCGATATACCTCGGAAGAATTCGGCTCCGTTAGCCCGAGTCGCTCAGAACCGATTTCCTAACTCCCGCACCACCACTAGCCCCACTACCCTTTCCAACACTCGCAAAGATCGCTCGTGACACCTGGGCTGCCTCCCGTCCCGATCTTGGAACTCACCACCTCCCGTGGTGGCGAACCGTATCTCATTTTCTCAACCCTGCCCAGATCCTACGGCTCTCGAAACCGCTCATTCTACCCTACCTCTACCACGAGTATTACGACCACGCCCGCCTCGAGTGCTCATGACTAATCTTCCTACGATTCGATTAAAGAATCTTATGCATCAAGATTTATTCCACTTGTTTAAAAGCAAGTCTTATGAATATTAAAGAGGATTGTTCTCGCAAGTTTCACAAAATCCTATCGGTTTCAATCTCTAAGGTAGCATACTATAGCTATTCGTCGATCATATAACATCCAATCAAATCACAAAGAATAGTCCGGTACTTACCGGGCGAATCGTGCCGAGACTCGGTGCCATGCCTTTCAAAATCATATATTCCAAAACAACACTTAAAACAGACTTTTGAAAACATTTTGGGCCTCAGCCCACAAATGAGCCTTTTGAACTTGGCTCGATACATTAAAATGTAACACCCCAAACCCGACAAGACACCACGTCCGAACTGTATGCTACTGGGGAAAACGTTTTGGGAAAACTAGATTTTTCGCTTAAAAGTGGAGTGAAAACACAGTGTGTTTGAAACAAATTTGAGTAGTCTTGTTTGGAAAATTGGTTGATGTATTTGAAGCCTTGAGATTTTGAAAACTTAGCTAGAATTTGTAGTTAAAACAAGTTAAAACCATTTAAAACCTCCTTAGTTTCTTAGTGATACATAAAACGCTTCTAGACTTAAATGAACTACAAGTTTGGTTTGGGAACCAGGTTGTATTTGTTTGTCAAAAAGACTTAGTGTGATACCCGATGGTATAGTTTAAAAACACGTCGCGTTATAATTTTGAAAACATTATCTTTCCGTGTTTTAGTAAAATTTATTCCGCTTATTTTGTTAAGGCATATTAAAATCACTCTTAAAATATAAACAACATAAAACATAACTTTAAAGGCCTTTTACAAACCGAATAAAAAAACCCCAAATAAAAGTAAATAACTAAAGTACCCAAAATATAGAGTCCGAGTAAAGACTTTATTCAAGATGGCATAAGCACCTCGAGTCCATCCCGGCTCCAAGTCCGCGTCACGAGTCACCCGAAATGTCAAAGGAGAGGGTGAGTCGAGTGACTCAATGTGTAAATCCCGCTCCCAAAGAATCAACATGCTAACACACATCATACATAGCAACATGATTAATGCAACCCAACCTAACCATCCATATCGCTTTTCTACCCCCGTGGTACCAAACCACCGGTGGTGCCAAACCACCGGTGACATATAGTCACAATGTGCTCCCAAAAGCACCGTGTCCCAAAGACACAATATCCACAATGTGCTACCAAAGCACCGTGTCCCAAAGACACAATTGTGCTACTAAAGCACCGTGACCCAAGTCACGAATCCAATGATGATGGGGCCAACCCATCGTGGTGTTACCAAAACACTAGCAGACGATCCCATATCTCAAGTGGGGCCAACCCACGGTGGTTAAACCACAGGGGACAAGTCGCAATGAGGTGCCAAACCTCTGGTGTCCCAAAGACACAATGTGCTACCAAAGCACTGGTGACCGTAGTCACAAATCGTGATGGGGCCAACCCATCGTGTGTTACCAAAACATCGGCGCTAATCCCAGATAATCATCTCATGGGGCCAACCCACTGTGGTACCGAGCCATCGGGACGAGACGCCGAGGTACCAAACCTCTGGAGGTGCCAAACCTCTGTGACCCAAAGTCACAAAGTGTGCTACCAAAGCACCGGTGCTCGCCAAGACAATACATCACTGCTCCCTCCTCTCGTATCACCCATCAACATGCCAAACTCATGTAATCATGAATATCATGCTATCATGCATATCATGCCAATATGGCTAATCTCATACCCCATGTCACATATCCATAACCATGGTATCATACAGATCATCAATAACTCATAATAATAGCACTGACTTACCTGAGTCCAAACTCGTACCCATGAGGGTATCATAATAGTCACCACTGTTTCATTAGTCATTGCACAGGTTATTAACGATATTACTAAATATAAGTGTGTTAGTATACACACCGCTAGCTACGAGTCTAAAATCCCAACGAACGATCTACGTCCCTCGATTGCTAACTCCTACAATCGACCAAACATAGGGTTAGGTACTAAGACCATTCGCCAAAGACATCTAAACCCAAAGGGGTTAGTTTCAAACCCTAACCTTGCTATTGGTTTGCTTCCTAACCAATACTCGAACCAAAGAGTGGTTCTTTTTGACAATCGGCCTCCACCTAAAAGAAAATGGAATCATCAATCACTTGAACCTTAATCGAAATCAACTAATTGTACTTGACACAAATATACCAACTGCTTACCCTTTTACTTACCAATCGGCCACTTGCAATCAAAGCTCCAATTGATCGCCTCCTCTAACACCCCCCACGATCAAAAGGCCTAAAATGGAATCGGTTTCCAAACCGACGATTTTCTCTTATTAGCAAAGACTGGAATCGGCTCTTAACCGAACCATAACCAACAAAGAACCAAAACAAAAGAAGATATGGCCATTCGCCTTGCACTTACCAACACCCAATATTCGGCCAAACCAGGACTTCTAGGAGAGGGAATATTCGGCTAAGTTGTAAACAATAGAAAGGAGAAATCGGCACTAGGTGTTTAACACTCTTGTTTTCGGTTTTGGATTAAAAGAGAAAGAAAGAACATAGGTGAGAAGAAATGGAGATTACTGGCACTAGGATTTGAGAAAATAGAAGAACGTTTGGGGCAAGTTGATATGGTTTCGCTAGCAAGAGAAGAGATGGAAATGTTTTGGAGAGGTGGAGTTTCGGCTCAAGTGTTTTAAGAGAAGGAATGAAAAATACGAGGAGAGATGGGTAGCTAGTTTCGGCAACGCAAGGGATTAAGAGAAGCAATTGCACCCAATCGGCTAGATGCCCAAAAGAGAAGTCGGCAAGGTATGGTTGCTTGAAGCTTTCGGTTTCAAAGAGGAATAGAAAATGAGAGACTTATTTTGAGGGAAGAATCGGCTAACAAAAGACCAAGGGAGAGCTTTTGCTTGGAATTGACTATGACCGAAAATGCCTAGCTTGGCAAAGTGAGTTTCTGCACTACCACTTACCACACCAAGCCGTCCACTTCTCCCCCTCCCACTCCCCTAAAATTCGGCTAGAATCCCCCAAAACACTCCAAGCCACAAGTTCAAATTGTTTTGAACAAGTCAACACCCTAAAATTCCTCTCCACCCACCATTCGAATGTGAAGACTGTCAAAGCGAGTTTGAACCGCCTACAAACTCCTCCTCCATGCATGTCAAAAATGAGTGCCAAAAGTGGCCACTCATGAGCTCGAACACAAGGCCTCCACCTTGCTTTAGGCGTTACCCACTCCAAGCCTTAGTGGCGCCTACATTGCCACTCCACCAACTTGTTTCTTGTGCTAACAAACTCCCAAAATAAATTTAAAAGCCCCAGCTTCCTCAGCTCCTAATGCCTTAGCTCAAAAACTAAAATTTCTTACCTACTCAGGCACACACCTATCCTACAATTAAGCCCCGATACAACACCAACAACAACGCAGCATAACAAACTCATGCAAAACATGCAACAACGAAAAAAAAAAATAGCCCCTAACCCGGGATATTACACACGGTCTGCCCCACGGGCATGTGTTTCAGCCGTGTGTCCCCTGCACCTTAATTGTTGCATAACAGAATGTCCAGAATATAGCAAACGGGCAGAGACACGGGCGTGTGTCTCGGCCGTGTGAAGTCTGCACCTATTTTATGAAAAATTATGGAAATTAAATTGACCACACGGCCTAGCACACGGGCGTGTGGCACGGTCGTGTGGCACTAATCAGAGAGCACCCTATTTTGAACACGGGCGTGTCTAAGGGTCACACGGGCGTGTCCCTTAGACCACACGGGTGTGTGAGCCCTGGAACATGAATTTTTTTTTAAGTTTCGTATAATTTTCTAAAGTTCTCGGTTTAGCCCCGAATCACTTCCAATGTATGTATTGAACCTCGTAGACTCGTTTTAGGGACGATATGAATGTATGTGAAAAGTTTTAATTTGGATGGAAATTACGTCTTGAATTTGTATGTTTACTTGTGTTTAAGTCCAATAATGCCTCGTACCCTGTTCCTGCATCGAATACGGGTAAGGGGTGTTACATCGAGGGTCAAATCAAGGGACATTTTGTATAATCTCGGTGAATGAATAGTGATTATCATGGAATGTATGTAAATGTTATGAAAATTTTGGTAACGTTCCTTAACCTTGTTCTGGCAATGGATACGAGTTAGGGGTGTTAAATTTAGTGGTATCAGAGCTACGGTTTAGTCGATTCTTGGATTTAACGTAGCAAACACGAGTTTTGCTATACATGCCATTATATAAATTGTGTTAGTGTGATGACTCTTGATTATTTTAAATGTGTTTTTCATATAGTAATGTCATCCAACCAAGCTAGAGCTGAATCCGAGGAAGCTGAGAGCAATGCTTCAACTTCAGTTCAAAGATTTGCATTTGCGTCTGGTAGTGAAAGGCCCGTTTCTGAGGGCCGAAGTGAGGAGGCAAAACAAGACTTCTTTCAAATGATAAATGAATGGTTTACTCAATACTTAAGAACAAAACCTGCTGTACAACGACCTCCCCTACCTGCTCCTCAACCGATTCCTGAGGTACCACAGGGTGCTGAACCCGTTAGAATTGGTAAGCCTCCAATAGATAAAATCCGCAAGAATGGGGCGGAAGAATTTAGAGTTACCGCATATGATGATCTGGAAAGGGCTGAATTTTGGTTGGAAAATACCATCCGGGTTTTTGACGAATTATCTTGTACACCTGCCGAATGTCTGAAATGTGCAGTGTCTTTACTAAAATATACAACTTACCATTGGTGCAATACCATAACTTCAGTTGTACCGAGAGAGAACGTTACATGGGAATTCTTCCAAACTGAATTGAGAAAGAAATATGTTAGTCAGGATTAGAAGAAGAAAGAATTTTTAGAACTCAAGCAGGGAAACATGACTATATCCGAATATGAACGGGAATTTGTCCGGTTGAGCAAATATGCCAGAGAATGGGTTCTAACCGAGGCTGAGATGTGTAAATTCTTTGAAGAGGGTTTAAATGAAGATATCAAGTTATTGATTAGAATTCTTGAAA
This sequence comes from Gossypium sturtianum, assembly GCA_025698515.1. Classification (NCBI taxonomy): domain Eukaryota; kingdom Viridiplantae; phylum Streptophyta; class Magnoliopsida; order Malvales; family Malvaceae; genus Gossypium; species Gossypium sturtianum. The sequence continues at coordinate 106,075,337 of CM046943.1, forward strand.
TAAGAGAATTTGCGGTGTTAGCCAATCGAGCACACAAAGCTGAGGAATTGAGTAAAGAAAAGAAACAAGCTGAAAGAGAGGCTCAGGTTTCTGGAAAAAGAACTATGAGTAAGTCACAATCATTTGCTTCTAAGAAATTAAAGAAGTATTATGATCGTGTGACCACCTCTACGGGATATTCTAGAAGAGAGCGGGGCTCTCAACGTTCTAACCCGAGGTCTTCATCTCCATTTGTGACCAGTGTGGGTAGTGTTGGTAATCCCAAACTGAAATGTAAATATTGTAACAAATTTCATCATGGGGAATGTCGATCTAGAAGTGGAGCTTGCTTTGGATGTGGTTCACTTGACCATTTTCTTAGAGATTGTCTAGAAAGAGTTGAAAAAGAGATAGAACCAGCTCCAAAGCCTAGTAATCCTGTCTCGAGAGGCAGATCACCCCGTCATCCCGGCAATGTTGGTGGTAGTCGAGGTACTACCAAGGATACAACAATTAGATCTAAGGCACGAGCACCTGCAAGAATTGTAACACTCCTTACTCGTGTTCAACGGCGGAACAGGGCACGAGGCGTTAACTGACAATAACACTTGCAACTGAACAAATTCAAGGCATAAATTTTCGTTTAAAATTTAAAACTTTTATCTTATATCATCAAGTCCCTAAAATGGGCCTACGAGGCCCAAAACATGCTTTGGGAGCGATTCGAGACTAAACCGAGAACTTTTAAAACTATTAGAACATTTAGAAAATTTCCTTGTTTTGGAGAGTCACACGCCCGTGTGGCCCAGGACACGCCCGTGTCCTCCACCCATGTAACTCTCTGTTTATGACGTCATCATTCATTTTGGATCACACGACCAAGTCACACACCCGTGTGCTAGACCGTGTCCTCCACATGACTGAGACACACGGCCGTGTCTCTGCCTGTGTGGTCAAGAAGTTGGCTATTTTCCAAGCCAATTTCTACCCTATCATGCCCATACTTGAGTATAACTTGAATGACACATTTCATGACATATTAAAGCTACCAAAACGTCCCCCCCACACACGTAACAAATCATAGCATACAATTTTCTCAACCATGGAATGCATCATCATGAGTTTATAGCATAACCAATTTATTGGCCACATTAAATGGCCTTATACAACAATGAACTCCGAATATCATGGGTCATTATTCTCGGACAACTCATAGTAACATATACACATGACCAAGTTCCCTATACATGCCATAACCTTAAGTATAAAATCATCAATACCTAAATTGTAAGCTTGATAGTGTGATAGGTTCTCCGGCGACTTCCAACCCAAGCCAACCTGAGTACATTATAAACACGGAAAACAACGGAGTAAGCTATAAAGCTTAGTATGTATGTATGTAAATAATAAACAATTGATTACCATGCTTTTAACAATTCTCATTATAAGCTCTCAAGATAATACCATCATTATTGCATGAAATTTCACAATTCATTTATGCTCATCTTGTAAAACCCCTAACCCGTGACCGTCGCCGGATTAGAGTTAAGAGGCATTACTAATCTTTTCCGAACATTTCATAACAAATCACAACCAAGCATAACAATTCACATTCATATAGTCCCTTAAATAGGTCAATGAGACCTTAAACACGTGTTAGAAAGAGGTTGGGACTAAACCGAACACATACGAAAATTTTCGAAATTCAAACATTTTTCTAAGTTACAGAGGTCACACGCCCGTGTAGGTAGGCCGTGTGCCTCACACGGTCTCGGGCACGCCCATGGGTCCAAGCCATGGCAAAACAGGGCATACCTACTAACTTGTCCACACGGCCTAAGACACGCCCGTGTGCCTCACCCGTGGTCGACATAGACTTGCACCACACGGCTAGTCACACGCCCGTGTGTCCAGCCCGTGGTCGAGCTTGACTTGAATCAAATTACAAACTCGAAAGACACGGTCGAGCCACACGCCCGTGTGCTTAACCGTGTGGGCAATTGTAGGCCATTTTCAAGGCCAAATTACCATCCACATTTTGGAATCACCTATATGCCACAAACCAATACCAATTCATGCCTCAAATGCAACCAAAACATACCATTTCAAGCACCAAATAATCATCAACTATACCATCTATTCTTATACTCAATTTCTACTCAAATAAGTCTATCCAAGACACTTAATTTCACATCCCCAAAACATATATATCAAGCATTATACAAAACTTACCACAATTCACATTTAAACCACAATTTTCATCACTCATTTAAGCATGAAACATACCATATTCATCACTCACTTAATCACATTTATATATACTAACATCATTCAACTTTTAAGCCATATCTCATGACTAGATTTATACAACTCAAAACATGCCACATTCAATAGCCTATACATGCCATATACCACATATATATACATCTTTCAAAATTCCAAAATAGATGGCCGATAGTGTGATTAAATCGCTGACGATCCCCAGATCAGAGCTAGCTTTACTGACACTGTAAAACAGAGAAACACATCACACAGTAAGCTTAAGAGCTTAGTAAGTTAGTAATATAATACATATTACTCAAAAATTCCATATCAATACATAAATAAATCATCACTTAGATAGATTCACAACTAAACACATTATCATACTCAACCAAATACTCATACATCCATCTATTTAACCATAAACATTATCATCAACCACATAGGTTCAAAACATACCTTTGCCAACACTTAGTTAACAAATGTTCTTGCTATTCAATGCTCGATATCATAAATCATTCAATATTCGCTATCTCTTCAATTCAATCGCACACTTAGTGCCCCAATTCATAGCCGAAGATTAATTAACATCACACACTTAGTGCCATAATGTAAAACAAAACTTAATTCGGTATCGCACACACAGTGCCAATCAAAAAGCTGAAGCTTCTATTATTTTGCAGACACAGTGCTAATCATCTCGGTCTCATTTCCAAATACGCACACTTAGTGCCACCTAACTCGATTCCACACATAGCATTACTAATCCAAAATCACATAACTATTCATTTCATAGCATTTAAACATAATTTAAGAACACGTATTATATCCAACTTACCTCGGACGTCGAAATACCGAAACTAGCCGATCAATCGAGTACTTTTTCATTGCCTCGATCTCGATCCGAATCTCTCCTTTCTTGGTCTGTACATATTCAAATTTAGATCATTTAATCACCAATTCATTCAATTTAGTCCAAACACACATATTTATGGCATTTTACAAAATAACCCTCACATTTTCACATTTCGACACTTTAGTCCCTATTTCATAAATTCACAAAATACACATAATTTCATTATACCATGCTTAGGCCGAATTTTCCCTATACTTATACAAGCCCATATATTTCATTTATTTCACATTTTAGTCCTCTAATTTTTCATTTTCATAATTTAGCCCAAATTACTCAATTTCACCAAAAATCCAAATATAAACTATGTTAACCCAACACTAAGCTTTCATATTCCACCAACTAATAACACAAAGCTAACATATTCATCAAAGGCATATCTCAAAATCACCATCAAATTCAAAAATTAAAGCATGGGTTTGAAAGAACACAAATCAATGATTACAAAAACGTAGAAATTATAAAAAATCGAGCTAAAAATACATACCAATTTAAGCATGAGCTTGCTGAAACCTTCAAAGCTCTTAAACCTTTCTTTCTTTTATAGTTTCGGTGGAAGAAAGATGAACCAAACATGTATATTTTACTTAAAGTTTTATTTTATGACATATATTATCATATTTACCTTTTTAACCTTTTTATTTTTATTCAAATTCCACTAACCATAGGCTTTTATGTCCATTCAATTTATCAATGGTTTAATAACAACATAAGGACTCACACTTTAATAAGCCATGTCAAATTAGCACTTCAACAATCAACACATAGCTTTTACATTTTATGCGATTAAGTCCTTTTTTGCTAATTAAGCAGACAATCGATAAAATTTTCACACAGAACTTTCGCACATGCTCAATCACATATTATAATCACAAAAAATAATATTAAAATATTTTTTCCGACCTCGGATTTGTGGTCCCGAAACCACTGTTCTGACTAGGGTCTAAACCGGGCTGTTACAACTCTCCTCCTTAGGGATTTTCGTCCCCGAAAATCTTACCAGTGAATAGGTTTGGATATTACTCTCTCGTAATATCTTCAGGCTCCCACGTAGCCTCTTCAACTCCGTGTTTGTGCCATAACACTTTCACTAAGGAGATTCTCTTATTTCCCAACTCTTTAATCTCACGTGCCAGGATTCGAATCGGTTCTTCACTATACGACAAATCTGATTGAATCTCAACCTCAGTAGGAGTAATCACATGTGATGGATCAGATCTGTATCGTCGAAGCATCGATACGTGAAATACATTATGAATCTTTTCTAACTCAGGTGGCAACATCAATCTATAAGCAACTGGCCCTATTCATTCGATGATCTCATACGGTCTAATGAATCTCGGGCTCAACTTGCCCTTTCGGCCAAAACGAAGTATTTTCTTCCACGGAGACACTTTCAAAAATACTTTATCGCTGATTTCAAATTCAATATCTTTCCGTTTTAAGTCTGCATAAGACTTTTGACGATCTGATACTGCTTTCAAACTGTCACGAATCACTTTTACTTTTTGCTCAGTCTCTTTTATCAAATCAACCCCGTGAATCTTATTCTTACTCAGCTCAGTCCAATACAATGGAGTTCGGCATTTTCGACCATAAAGAGCCTCATACGGTGTCATTTTAATGCTAGATTGAAAGCTATTATTGTATGCGAATTCAATCAACGGCAAATGCTTTTCCCAAGTACTTTCAAATTCAAGAATGCAACATCTCAACATATCTTTAAGAATTTGAATGATCCGTTCGGATTGTCCATCCGTTTCCGAATGAAATGCAGTACTGAAATGCAACCTTGTGCCTAAAGCTTCTTGCAATTTCTTCCAAATCCGCGAGGTAAATCTCGGATCTCTGTCAGACACAATAGATAGTGGTACCTCGTGCAATCTCACAATCTCAGCAATATACAGTTCAGCTAATTTATCAAGTGAATAATCTGTTCTCACCGGAACAAAATGAGCTGATTTCGTCAATCTCTCAACTATCACCCAGATTGCATCTTTCTTTCTTGGAGATAAAGGCAATCCCGACACAAAGTCCATCGTGATTCTCTCCCATTTCCACTCAGGAATCATAATCGGTTGTAATAAATCGGATGGAACCTGATGTTCAGCTTTAACTTGTTGACAAACCAAACATCTCGAAACAAATTCTGAGATATCCCGTTTCATACCATGCCACCAATAAAACTATTTTAGATCGTTATACATTTTTGTACTGCCCGGATAAACTGTCAAACGACTATTGTGAGCTTCGTTCAAAATCAATTGAATCAACTCTAAATTCCTCAGAACACAAATCTGATATCTGAATCTCAAACAATCATTGTTATCTACTCGAAATTCTGAATTAGAATTCAAATCACATTGAGTTCGTTTTGCTATCATCTCATCATCACTTTTCTGGGCATCACAAATCTGACGTATAAACATCGGTCTAAATTTCAACTCAGCCAAAACCGAACCATCATCACATATATCTATCTGAGTACTCGTTGCTCGCAAAACACATATAGACTTTCGACTCAAAGCATCAGCATCAACATTAGCTTTACCCGGATGATAATCTATCACAAGCTCATAGTCTTTCAAAAGTTCTAACCATCTTATTTGTCGTAGATTCAAATCTTTTTGAGTCATCAAGTATTTCAAGCTCTTGTGATCGTATATATATGACATTTCTCACCAAATAGGTAGTGATGCCAAATCTTCAATGCAAATACAATCGCGCTAATTCAAGATCATGCGTCGGATAGTTCTTTTCATGCGCTTTAATCGCCTCGGCGTAAGCGATGACTTTGCCTTCTTGCATCAGACACACAGCCCAAACCATTCAACGATGCATCACTCAGAACTATGAATTCTTTACTGCACTCGTGTTGAACTAACACGGGTGCCTCTGCTCAACAATGCTTTCAACCGCTTAAAACTTTGTCGCACTTTTTGACCACTCGAATTTAACATCTTTCTGAAGCAATTTCGTCAACGGAGTCGCAATCATCGAGAAGCTTTTCACAAACCTTCTATAATATCTCGCTAGTCCCAGAAAACTACGGACTTCAGACACATTTCTTAGAGACTTCCATTCTAAAATAGCTGGAATCTTACTCGGATCAACTCTTATAACCGCAGCTGATACAATATGTCCCAGAAAACCAACCTCACGCAGCCAAAACTCAGATTTGCTGAACTTTGCATACAATTGCTTCTCACGTAGAGTCTGTAATACAATTATCAAATGCTCGGCATGTTGCGTCTCATCACATGAATAAATTAGAATATCATCAATGAACACCACCACAAAACGATCCAAATACGGTCTAAATATCCGATTCATCAAATCCATAAACACTGCAGGAGCATTCGTTAGTCCAAAAGGCATAACTAAGAATTCATAATGTCCGTACCTCATTCTGAAAGCAGTCTTCGGTACGTCTGATTCTTTAACTCTCAACTGATAGTAGCCCAATCTCAAATCTATCTTAGAAAACAATGTAGCTCCTTTCAGCTGATCAAACAAATCATCAATACGTGGCAAGGGATACTTATTCTTTATCGTTACTTTATTTAACTTTCAGTAATCAATACACATCCTCATAGTGCCGTCTTTCATTTTCACAAACAACACAGGAGCACCCCAGGGCGAGAAACTCGATCGTGCAAATCCTCTATCTGTCAACTCTTGCAACTGAGACTTTAACTCTTTCAGTTCTGTTGGTGCCATTCTATACGGAGCTATTGAGATAGGAGTCATCCCCGACACTAATTCAATACCAAATTCAACTTCTGGATCGGAGGTAATCCCTGTAGTTCTTCTAAAATACATCGTGAATTCACAAACCATAGGCACAGATTCAACTTTCTTTTCTGTCACTTTTGTATCAATCACATATGCGAGATAAGCTTCGGAACCCTTCTTCACATAGTTCAAAGCTTTCATCGAAGATATAACAGCCGGCAACCCATTCAAATCACTGGATTCAAATCGAACTATTTCACCATTCTGACTTCTCAAATCAATACTCTTCCGTTTACAATTCATAATAGCACTATGCAAAGTGAGCCAATCCATACCCAGAATGATATCAAATTCATCGAAAGGTAGCAACACCAAATTAGCCGGAAAAAAATATCCCGAAACATCAATGGGCAGTTCTTGCACACTTTATCAACCAAGGCACACTTGCCTAAGGGGTTCGATACTCTAGTCACGAATTCAGTAGACTCAATAGGTAAAGTCTTACTTGATACTAAATTCACACACATATAGGAATGAGTAGAACCTAGATCTATCAATGCAATCACATCAGTATCAAATAGAGTAAAAATACCACTAATGACGTCTGGAGATGACACTTCTTCTCGTGTGCGAATAGCATAGGCTCGGGCAGGTGCTCTCACCTCGGATCTCACAGTTGTATCCATAGTCCCTCTTTGGCTTCCACTCACATTTTCGGTGTTTTTGGGTGGTCTGCCCCTAGCCATCGTATTACTAAGTCTCGCACTCTGAACATTGTCTTTCTCAACTAACTCTGGGCAATCTCAAATGAAATGATCTCGGGATCCACACTTATAACAAGTTCTATTATTGTACTTTCCCCAGCACTATCCAACGTGTTGTCTTCCACATTGTCTACACTCAGGCTTGTTGCTTTTGACACTTCCAACACTTGATTCGGTCGGAGTTTGAGTTCTTGGACCAACACTTTGTCTCACACGATCTCTACCCGAATGTCCAAACGAAGCATTTGAACGATTACTTGCATCTCTAAATCTCTTCATCGAAGGTTGAGACATCTTACTCATCGATCTTTTTCTTTCATCTCTAGCCTCAGAATCCGCTTTCTTCTTTTCTTTATTAAGCTTTTTCAACTAACACAACAAATTCATTCAAGTCAAGTATTCCAACCAACAATTTAATGTCTTCATTCAACCCTTCAATGAAACGTTTACACATAGTAGCTTAGGTCGAAACACATTCCCGTGCGTATTGGCTCAGTCTCACAAACTCCCGTTCATACTCAGTAACTGACATACGACCCTGTTTCAGCTCTAAAAACTCTTTACGTTTCTGATCTATGAATCGTTGACTGATATACTTCTTTCGAAATTCAACTTGAAAGAAATCCCAAGTGATTCTCTCTCTCGGAACCATGGATATCAACATTTTCCACCAATTATATGTCGTATCTCTCAACAAGGAAACATCACATTTAATGCATTCATCAGGAGTCAAAGACATCTCATCAAACACTAGAATGGTATTCTCGAGCCAGAACTTAGCTCGCTCGGCATCATCATTAGCTGTGGCCCTAAACTCTTCGGCCCCATACTTTCAGATTTTGTCTACAGGAGGCTTATTCAATCAGATCAGATCTACAACTTGTGGCACAACGGGTACTTGTGGGGATAGAGGTTGTGAAGCACCCGAATTCGTTCGAACGAACTCCGAAAACCATGCACTCATCATTCGGAAAAAGGCTTGCTTAGCCTCTCCCTCTTGGCTACTATCATTCGGCCTAGATGTGGCCGACACGGTCCCTTGAGCGGGAGCAGGTGCGTTACTCTCTACATCATCAGCAACTGCTCGATCGGGATCCATTTGCTATATAAAAACACATTTTTAACTGTCAGGATTCATCACACTATTGCAATTATATATATGGCATGTATAGCTAGACTCACACGCGCTATGTTAGTCTTAGAATCGACTAAACCGTAGCTCTGATACTAATAAAATGTAACACCCCTAACCCGTGACCGTCGTCAGATTAGGGTTAAGAGGCATTACTAATCTTTTCCGAACATTTCATAACAAATCACAACCTAACATAACAATTCACATTCATATAGTCCCTTAAATAGGTCAATGAGACCTTAAACACGTGTTAGAAAGAGGTCGGGACTAAATCGAACACATACGAAAATTTTTGAAATTCAAACATTTTTCTAAGTTACAGAGGTCACACGCCCGTGTGGGTAGGCCGTGTACCTCACACGGCCTCGGACACGCCCATGGGTCCAAACCGTGGCAAAACAGGGCATACCTACTAACTTGTCCACACGGCCTAAGACACGCCCGTGTGCCTCACCCGTGGTCGACACAGACTTGCACCACACGGCGATCCTGCACGCCTGTGTGTCGGCCCCGTGGTCGAGCCTGACTTGAATCAAATTACAAACTCGAAAGACACGGTCAAGCCACACGCCCGTGTGCTTAACCGTGTGGGCAATTGTAGGCCATTTTCAAGGACAAATTACCATCCACACTTTGGAATCACCTATATGCCACAAACCAATACCAATTCATGCCTCAAATGCAACCAAAACATACCATTTCAAGCACCAAATAATCATCAACTATACCATCTATTCTTATACTCAATTTCCACTCAAATAAGTCTATCCAAGACACTTAATTTCACATCCCCAAAACATATAGATCAAGCATTATACAAACCTTACCACAATTCACATTTAAACCACAATTTTCATCACTCATTTAAGTATGAAACATACCATATTCATCACTCACATAACCAAATATATATATACTAACATCATTCAACTTTTAAGCCATATCTCATGACTAGATTTATACAACTCAAAACATGCCACATTCAATAGCCTATACATGCCATATACCACATATATATATACATCTTTCAAAATACCAAAATAGATGGTCGATAGTGTGATTAAGTCGCTAACGATCCCCGGATCCGAGCTAGCTTTACTGACACTGTAAAACAGAGAAACATATCACACAGTAAGCTTAAGAGCTTAGTAAGTTCGTAATATAATACATATTACTCAAAAATACCATATCAATACATAAATAAATCACCACTTAGATAGATTCACAACTAAACACATTATCATACTCAACCAAATACTCATACATCCTTCTATTTAACCATAAACATTATCATCAACCACATAGGTTCAAAACATACCTTTGCCAACACTTAGTTAACAAACGTTCTTGCTATTCAATGCTCGATATCATAAATCATTCAATATTCGCTATCTCTTCAATTCAATCGCACACTTAGTGCCCCAATTCATAGCCGAAGCTTAATTAACATCGCACACTTAGTGCCATAATGTAAAACCGAACTTAATTCGGTATCGCACACACAGTGCCAATCAAAAAGCCGAAGCTTCTATTATTTCGCACACACAGTGCTAATCATCTCGGTCTCATTTCCAAATACGCACACTTAGTGCCACCTAACTCGATTCCACACATAGCATTACTAATCCAAAATCACATAACTATTCATTTCATAGAATTTAAACATAATTTAAGAACACGTATTATATCCGAACTTACCTCAGACATCGAAATACCGAAACTAGCCGATCAATTGAGTACTTTGTCTTTGCCTCGATCTCGATCCGAATCTCTCCTTTCTTGGTCTATACATATTCAAATTTAGCTCATTTAATCACCAATTCATTCAATTTAGTCCAAACACACATATTTATGGCATTTTACAAAATAGCCCTCACATTTTCACATTTCGACACTTTAGTCCCTATTTCATAAATTCACAAAATACACATAATTTCATTATATCATGCTTAGGCCGAATTTTCCCTATACTCATACAAGCCCATATATTTCATTTATTTCACATTTTAGTCCTCTAATTTTTCATTTTCACAATTTAGCCCAGATTACTCAATTTTACCCAAAATCCAAATACAAACTATGTTAACCCAACACTAAGCTTTCATATTCTACAAACTAATAACACAAAGCTCACATATTCATCAATGGAATATCTCAAAATCACCATTAATTTCAAAAATTAAAGCATGGGTTTGAAAGAACACAAAGCAACGATTACAAAAACGTAGAAATTATCAAAAACTGAGCTAAAGACACATACCAATTTAAGCTTGAGCTTGCCGAAACCTTCAAAGCTCTTAAACCTTTCTTTATTTTCTAGTTTCGGTGGAAGAAAGATGAACCAAACATGTATATTTTACTTAATGTTTTATTTTATGACATATTATCATATTTACCTTTTTAACCTTTTTATTTTTATTCAAATTCCACTAACCATAGGCTTTTATGTCCATTCAATTTATCAATGGTTTAATAACAACATAAGGACTCACACTTTAATAAGCCATGTCAAATTAGCACTTTAACAATCAGCACATAGCTTTTACATTTTGTGCGATTAAGTCCTTTTTGCTAATTAAGCACACAATCGATAAAATTTTCACACAGAACTTTCACACATGCTCAATCACATATTATAATCACAAAAAATAATATTAAAATATTTTTTCCAACCTCGTATTTGTGGTCCCGAAACCACTGTTCCGACTAGGGTCTAAACCGGGCTGTCACACATCTTGAGTTGTTTACTCGAGTTACAGTCACTAAATTATTTTTATCCGGAGCTACAGAACTCCAAATTAAGATCCTCTAATTTTACCTGAAACTAGGCTCTCATCTCTTCTTACCACAAAATTTCCAGAATTTTTGGTTTAGCCAATCAGTACAGTTTATTCTTTAAAGTCTCCCATGTTTTGCTGTCCAACAGTTCCGACCCCTCTTCACTAAAAAATAATTTTCTCATTGTAGAGAACTTGAATGACGTTCCCATTTGTTTTTCTTGAAAATAGACTCATTAAGAAATTAAAGAATATAAATTTTATCCCTTGATTGTTTTTGTACATTTTTTAATGAATTTACCAAGTCAGAACAGGAGATTTCAAAATCATTCTGACTCTATCTCAAAAGAATTCAAATATATCATAATATGAAATTATTTTGCTTACAACGTTCCTTTTATATGAAAATAGACTCAATAAGCTTAAATTTAATATCTTATTCAACCTCTAATTCGATTTCCACCATTTTTGGTGATTTTTCAAAGTGATACAACTGCTGCTGTCCAAATTGTTTTATTTCTAATTTTACTCTTTCATGTTTCCTTTATATTAATTTTCATTTACACACATATAACACCAAAATATGTCCATGGTTATCCATTCCAATAAATAGTCATTATTAAATATTTATAAGCCATTCATTGGCCAATTTAATCTATACATCAACAACAAAGACTTGAACATATCATTTCTCAATTTAATTTGGCCTAAAAGCCTCACACATGATCATTAATCACATCTACCACATATTCATACATCATAAGCATGGACTTATAATCACAAGGTCATTCTCATAGGTATAACTTACTCGTTTACATTCTTACCAAAATTTGGTCACATACCGAGCACATTGCTCATGAGTTTCGCATATGTACCTGTATCACTCCATCACATAACTTTAGCCCTTTTCCATCTTTAACATAAACTTTAATTCTTTACCCCGTTGAACCACTTGGTATATCGAAGGATACTTGGAAATTGTCATACACGTAGTAAGATGCCAATGCCATATCCTAGATGTGGTCTTACATGGGATCCCCTGTCGATGTCGATGCCATATCCCAGATCTGGTCTTATACGGGATTTCATATCGATGTCGATGCCATATCCCAGATATGGTCTTACACGAGATCGCATGTCGATGCCATGTCCCAGACATGGTCTTACACGATTTCATATAGAAGCCAGGTCCCAGACGTGGTCTTACACGGAATCACTATTCGATGCCGATGCCATATCCCAAATATGGTCTTACACGGGATCTCAATTCGATGCCGAGGCCATATCCCAGATATGGTCTTATACGGGACCTTATTAATCTAATGCCATGACAAGGGTATCCTTTCTATTCCTAAGGTTCAACCGGGATTTCGATATAGTAAAACCTCATCATATTTTTCATCGACACCTCATTAACCAATTTCATAAAAAGAATATACATTTCATGTAATCTCAAGCATTTCAATACATAATAACATAATGTTGATTTATTACACACAAACTTACCTCGACTTAAAATGGCGAAAGGGACCGAGTCGTCCAATATTCATCTTTCCCCCGTTCTAAGTTTGAAACTCGTTTTCTTTATATAAAATATCACATTTGACTTATTAAGTTATTATACTATTCAATTCAGTCCAAAAATCATATTATGGAAAAAATACATTTTTGCCCCTAAACTTTGTCATATTTATACTTTTGCCCCTAGGCTCGTAAAATGATTTTTATTTAATTTCCTTGTATTTTAGGCCTAGAAGAACCATTTTCAAAACTATAGCAGTCCACAATTTGCATTCATTCACACATTTTTATACATTTTTCAACTTTTTACAAACTAGTCCTTTTATGCGATTTCATTGAAAATCACTTAGTAGAAGTCGTTTACTACACACCGAGCATTCATATTATACCATTAGACATAAAAACACATGCATGTCATCCATGGTTAAATTTTTAAACACAAACCCTATTTCAAAATAATGGTAGAAATAGCTAAATCGAGTTACGAGGATCTCAAAAATGTAAAGAACATTAAAAACGGGGCTTGGATGCACTTACTATTGAGCTTGAAAGCTTGAAAACCCTAGCAATGGCTTCCCCCATCCTAAATTCGGCCAAGCAAGAAGATGGACAAGGGTTTTTGGCTTTTATTTTTTCTTTTAGTCCATTTAATTACCTAATTACCAAAATGCCCCTAACTTAAAAATATCCTATTTCACTTATCTCATGTCCATTTTTGTCCAAAAATTTAACCAATGGTCTAATTACCATTTAAGGACCTCCAATTTAAAATTTCATAGAAATTGGACACTTCTAACATGTGGTACTCAACTTTTGCACTATTTACAATTTAGTCCTTTTGACTAAATTGAGTGCCCAGATGTCAAAATTTTCGAACAAAATTTTTACGAAATCTTTCCGTGAAATTGTAGATCATAAAAATATAATAAAAATAAGATTTTTCTTGTCGGATTTGTGGCCCCAAAACCACTGTTCTGACTAGGCCCAAAATCGGACTGTTACAAGAACATATGCTATTCGTGCTAGAGAAGATGCCTCTGCACCAGACGTCATTACTGGTACATTTTCTCTACTTGATACTGATATTACTGCTTTGATTGATCCTGGTTCCACACATTTTTACATATGCACGAACTTAGTGTCTGTTAAGAATTTACCTGTTGAATTCACTGAATTTGTGGTTAAAGTTTCAAACCCCCTGGGTCAGTGTGTTATGGTGGATAAAGTTTGTAAGAACGTTCCATTAATGTTAAAAGGTTATTGCTTTTTGGTTGACTTGATTTTATTACCATTTGATGAATTTGATGTGATTTTGGGAATGTATTGGTTAACTCGATATGATACAGTGGTGAATTGTAAGCAGAAATATATTGTATTGAAATGTGAAAATGGTGAATTACTTCATGTTGAATCTGATAAACTGGATGGATTACCTAATGTGATTTCAGCAATATCATCACAAAAATATGTCAGAAAATGACGCTTATCTCGCATATGTGTTGGGTTCTAAAGTGTCCGAGTCAAAGATTCAGTCAGTGCCAGTTGTATGTGAATTCCCTGATGTATTCCCAGAAGAATTACCTGGTTTACCACCGGATAGAGAAGTATAATTCTCCATAGATCTTGTTCCGGGTACAACACCTATATCTATAGCACCTTACAGAATGACTCCTACTGAATTGAAAGAGCTGAAAGCACAGTTGCAAGAATTGATTGACATGGGTTTTGCTCGACATAGTTTCTCGCCTTGGGGTGCCCCGGTTTTATTTGTAAAGAAGAAGGATGGATCGTTGAGGCTGTGTATTGATTACAGATAGCTCAATAAGGTTACAATAAAGAACAAGTATCCTTTGCCTCGTATTGATGACTTGTTTGACCAGTTAAAATGTGCCACTATATTTTCAAATATTGATCTCCGTTCTAGTTACTATCAACTACAAGTAAAAGATTTAGATGTGCCAAAGACAACTTTTAGAACCAAGTATGGACACTATGAGTTTCTTGTGATGTCATTCGGCTTGACAAATACACCTGCAGCGTTTAGGATCTGATGAATAGAATTTTCAGCCCATATTTAGACAGGTTCGTGGTGGTATTTATAGATGATATTTTGGTTTACTCTCGAAATGAAAATGAACATGCTGAGCATTTGAGAACAGTGTTGCAAACTTTGTGAGAGAAACAATTGTACGCCAAATTCAGTAAATGTGAATTTTGGCTACGGGAAGTCAGTTTTCTTGGGCATATAGTATCTGCTGAAGGTGTTAGGGTAGACCCGAATAAAATTTCAGCCATTGTTAATTGGAAACCACCAAAGAATGGTCAGAAGTTTGAAGTTTTCTGGGACTAGCTGGTTATTATCGGAGGTTTGTAAAAAGTTTTTCAATGATAGCTTCTCTGATGACTCATTTGTTACAGAAAGATGTCAAATTTGAGTGGACTGAGAAATGCCAGTAGAGTTTTGATAGATTAAAAGCTTTATTGACAGAGGCACCAGTGTTAGTTCAGCCTGAATCGGGTAAGGAATTTATAGTTTACAGTGATGTGTCATTGAATGGTTTAGGCTGTGTTTTGATGCAAGAAGGTAAAGTAGTAGCCTATGCTTCAAGACAGCTAAAGTCACATGAAAGGAACTACCCGACACATGACCTTGAATTGGAAGCCATTGTGTTCGCATTGAAAATCTTGCGGCATTACTTGTTTGGTGAAAAATGTCACATATTCGCTGATCATAAAGTTTGAAATATTTGATGTCGTAGAAAGATTTGAATTTGAGACAGCGCAGATGGCTTGAGTTACTGAAAGATTATGATCTTGTTATTGATTATCATCCGGGAAAAGCCAATGTGGTTGCTGATGCTCTGAGCAGAAAATCCCTGTTTTCCTTGCGAGCTATGAATACTCAATTGTCATTATCTGATGATGGTTCAATTATAGCTGAGTTAAAAGCTAGACCAACGTTTTTGCAACAGATCTTTGAAGCTCAGAAAAATGATATTAAGCTGCAAGCAAAAAGGATACAGTGTGAATCGACTCCTGATTCAGAATTTCAGATCGGGACTGATGGTTGCTTGTTATTCAGAGGCAGAGTGTGTGTACCGAAAGGTTCATAACTTGTACAGAAGATTTTGAATGAAGCTCATAATGGTAACATGTCTATTCATCCTGATAGTAATAAAATGTATAATTATCTGAAAAAGATGTACTGGTGGCCAGGAATGAAACAAGATATTTCTGAGTTCGTATCTAAATGTTTAATATGTCAGCAAGTAAAAGATGAACATCAGTTGCCTTCTAGACTATTACATCCAGTTATGATACCGGAATGGAAATGGGAAAGAATTACTATGGACTTTGTATCGGGGTTACCCCTGTCCCCAAAGAAGAAAGATGCCATTTGAGTAATTTTTGATCGGTTGACAAAGTCGGCACACTTTATTCCAGTACGTATGGACTTTTCCTTGGATAGATTGACTGAATTATATGTTTCAGAGATTGTCAGATTGCATAGAGTGCCTGTCTCCATTATTTCAGATAGAGATCCTCGATTTACATCTCGATTCTAGAGCAAGTTGCGAGAAGCTCTGGGTACTCAGTTGCACTTTAGCACTGCATTTCATCCCCAGACAGATGGTCAATCTGAACGAGTAATACAGATCTTGGAAGATATGCTTCGGTGTTGTATACTTGAGTTTGAAGGTAACTGGGAAAAGTATTTTCGTTTAGTTGAATTTGCTTATAATAATAGTTACCAGTCTAGTATTAAAATGGCATCGTATGAAGCCTTGCATGGACGCAAATGTAGAATTCTATTGTATTGGACTGAGCTCAGTGAGAAAAAGTTACACGGAGTTGACTTAGTCCGTGAAACCGAGGAAAAAGTGAAGGTAATTCGAGACAGTTTGAAAGCAGCCTTTGATCGACAAAAGTCTTATGCTGATCTGAAAAGAAAAGAGATAGAATATCAGGTTGGTGACAAGGTATTCTTGAAAGTGTCACCTTGGAAGAAAGTTCTCCGGTTTGGTTGTAAAGGAAAACTGAGTCTACAGTTCATTGGACCATATGAGATTACTGAAAAAATAGGACCGGTTGCATATCGATTAGCTTTACCACCAGAACTTGATCGGATTCATAATGTTTTTTATGTGTCTATGCTATGACGGTACTGATCCGATCCTTCACACGTTATTTCTCTGACAGAGGTAGAGATCCATCCTGATATGAAATATGGTGAAGAACCAATCAAAATCTTAGCTCAGGAAACAAAAGAGTTAAGAAATAAAAAGGTAGCTTTAGTAAAAGTTCTTTGGCAACGACACGGTATTAAAGAGGCTACCTAGGAACTGGAAGATACTATGAGGAAGCAATACCCGAATCTTTTTACTGGTAAGATTTTCGAGGACGAAAATCCTTAAGGGGGAGAGTTGTAACAACCCATTTTTCAGTGAAATCGGAATAATGGTTTCGGGACCACAAATTCGATCCGAAAATAAGGTTTATTTTTATTTTATTATATGGTCCGTATTATGAAGTATATGTCGCGTGAAAATTTTGATACGAAAATTTTATCAATTAAGTGCTTAATTTCGAGAAGGACTAAATCGCATAAAATGTGAAAGTTGAATTCTAGTAGCTATAAGGGAATTCAAAAATAGAGGTCCTTATATGGTAATTAGACCATTAAGAAAGGTATGTAGATTTTCTTGGTGACTCATCTATGGAAATATAGAAAAAGGGCAAAGACTAAATTTGAAATTGAAATAATTTAATTAATTAAAAGATGATAAAAAGAAATATCAGCATATTTTTGTCATCTTCAACCTTAAAAATACATGGAAACCCTAGGAGAGAGAGAAGAAACTTTCAAGGCCTAATTGGGTAAGTTTTCTTGTTCCCTTTTTAGTAATTTTGATATTTTTGAAACCGAGATAGACTAATCTATCTAGTTGGGGGATTAATTTGAAAAGTTATCAAAGTATGGAAAATGGTTCATGGATGTATATGCTGAAAATTAGAAATTTATGGTAGAAAATGAAAGGTTGTTGATAGATAAACAACTTTTACAAAGTGATTTTTGATGAAAACATGATTTAGGGACTAAAATGTAAAATTGTAAAATTTGATGAAAAATTTTGAATTTTTATGAATACATGTGCTGTAAATTTTGTAATGGGGATTTGGTTAGGCTTGGAATAGGGAGTAATTTGCACAAGTTTCATTTTTCGAGCCTAGGGATGAAAATAGAATTTATGAAAAAGTTAGGGCAAAATGGTAATTTTGCCTAGGACGTAAATTGAGTCCCAATGAGTATAAAATGTATGAAATTGATGATTAAAGCTATTTATATAGATTCGGACAACTCAAATTCGAGGTTAGATCGAGGAAACGAAAAGGTTTCGGATTAGTAGATTTAATACGCGAACAAGTGTCGAGTGTAACTTAATCGGGCATGTAATTATGTTTAATTGAATGTTTTGTTTGTATGGAATGTGACTTATATTGATGCATATTACTTGAATGCTATAATGAGAAATTTAATACATGCTTGAAATAGTGAAAAAGGGTTAAGTCCCGATTGAATATTGAGTTCCGATGATTATATGTGCTTTTTCGAAATGAATAAGGTCCTGCATTTGTTGCGGATAGGATTTAGCTCGGACGAGTAATCCTATTGACCTTATTATAGAAAGGATTTAGCCCGGACGGGTAATCCTGATATAATACCTCTCAAGTATACGTTACGATTAGGGTTTAGCCTGGACTGGTAATCCTAATTGAGCTCTTCTGAGCATACGTTATATAAAGGATTTAGCCTGGACTGGTAATCTTGTTATATGGTATGTGGCTCGAGAGTGTGTACCTTGGTTAAATACCCTAATGGGTACCCTTGAATAATAAATTGGCAGATTATTTAATCGTACACCTCGAGTGTACTACTTGAGCATCCATCGAAATTTCAATGATTCAACGGACATAAGACTCTTGACATGTCATGAGAATTATGAGATGAAATGATAATTACTTGAAAGAATATTGCATGATGAGTTCATCTATGGTTACTTGATTGATATGAAGATTTTGGTGACTAACATGTTTGATTGAATGCATGTGTTTAGGCAATTTTCCTAATGGATGGAAAACATGATATTGTATGCTTAGATTTAATAAACTGGATTGGTAAGTTTAGTTTCCGTTATAAGAACTTACTAGGCATGTAATGCTTACTCTATTTTATTTCCCCTGTTTTATAGTTCTCGGAAGCTCGCGAAGGTTGGAGATCATTGGAGCATCGCCACACTATCAACTAGACATTTTGGGTATACTTAGTAAAAATCATTTTGGTATAATGACATGTAGAGGATAACTTGGACATAGGTGGCTTGAAAAGGATGTTTTGTAACCTAGCCATTGGAATGGCTAGTAATGGTTCATTTTGGTATGACTAAGTAGGATATTATGATATATATACACATGTGCTATGTTAAGTATATGGGATCAAATGTTGTTAATGCCTAAGTTAATCCAAGGTAAGTTTATAAACACATATGCATGTAATGGTATGTTATGATGAATGATGGAATTTGCTTAAATTGAATGCTTGGAATGGCTGGTTTGTACTTGGTATGTTTCAGTGCAGGTATATGGTAAATTTGGGTGACAAATGAGGCTAGGAAATGGCTTTATTTTTTCCACACGGGTAGACACACGGGCGTGTGTCCAGACCATGTGTGACACACGACCGAGTACATGAGCGTGTAATCAGGCCGTGTGTCCCCTGCACCTTAATTTTGAGAAACAAATGCTCAGAATTGAGCACAAAGGCAGAGACACGGGCGTGTGTCTCAGCCGTGTGTGCCACACGGCCTAGAACACGAGCATGTGTCTTGGCCGTGTGAAACCTGCACTTAATTTTGAATTGAATTAATTAACCACACGGCCTAGTACAAGGGCGTGTGGCATGGCCGTGTGCACAAGTCAGAGAGTTACACGGGGTCAAACACGGCCTGTAGCACGGGCGTGTCCTAGGGTCACACGGCCGTGTCTCTTGGACCACACGGGCTTGTGAGCCCTGCACCTTGGAAAATTTTTGAAATGTCGCGAGAAATTCTTAGAGTTTTTGGTTAAGTCCCGACTCGATTCTAATACTCGTATTGGGCCTCGAGGGTCCAATCAAGGGACGTTTTGTATAATCTCAGTGAATGAATAGTGATTATCATGAAATGTATGTAAATGTTCTGAAAATTTTTGGTAACATTCTGTAACCCTGTTTCGGCGACGGATACGGGTTAGGGGTGTTACAATACGTGTTGAAGTGCATCTGTGAGGCCCAATAAATTTTCGAATCTCCCACATTTGTGAGTTCTAGATAAATGTGGCTCGTACCCACCAATTGCAAGCTTCTACCAACCTCCAACACTCTCCAATATACAATGTCAGTTTAGACACGGTGACTTTGTAGTCAACTGACACATTCATGCTATACCGCTTAATTGCAAATATGCAATCTTCCTCAGTTAAAAATTTTTGGCCTACGAACAACTCCTCGCGTTTAGAATCTGTGACCAATCGTTAAACAGGTAGTATATCGAGGTACTCCAGGAACTCGGATGCATGCGTCGCGTTGGAATCTATGATCGACATATGTCCCCCAGGATAATTGCGTATCATAATGCCTTGACTCGAGTTCCCGACTGAAGACGCGTTAACATTTCCATCATTATTCGCGCATTCGTCATCAATATCATCAGGGACCTCGTGTAGATCGGGATCACTATAATCTTCAACCTCATGATTGAAAGGATCATTATCATCATATCCATCATCACCATCCGCATCGGTCTTAATCACCACCAGATGTATTTGTAAACGGGGATTCGGGTTAAGGTTCTCAAAAGCAAGTGGAGCATTAAGATTGATTTTGATCTCGTATATAGTCGATCGCCTATCAACAAACACTCTCGGAACCACCGTACACGGATCTTGAACTTCATGTTTTTCATTTAATGGAGTGAAACCTTTAGTTGACTCCACATCAGCTAACTCAGCAAACAACTTAATCGAATTAGTTTGGTGACTCTGATCCCGACAATAAAGAACGACCATTGTCTCCACGTCTTCATCATCTATAAGTTCCATCTTGGTGAATTTGATCGGATCTGTCCAAACTGGAAATTTTTAGAATAGTTTCGAGATCCTCCTCCTACAACGTCTAATAATTTTTGCACTGATCATCCTTCATATCATCAACCAATACATTTCTATTCAATCTCATTGCTATTTGTTGGCGACATTCAAATATACATCCAACTGTTGTTGTCAAAATTACTCCATCGAAATAAACACATGCGAAAATTTGATTCTCCATATTTACTAAATCTATAAAAATAATTAAATTTCTCAACATGCAATTTCAAAAAAAATACTGTCAAAAATAATAAATTTAACATCTACTAACCATACAAATTCTTTTATATTTTCTCTTCTTCTAGAGAAAAAATTTTCCTCTTCTCTTATTATCTTCCAAACCGTTTAAAAACACTGGTTAAATAAGATTGGGTGCCGCCTATGACAAACCCTCCACTGGTGCCGCCTATTAGCAAGCCTTCACCTAGGTACCGCCTGTTAGACACCCTTCACCCCCTTGTTCCTGTATTTTAACTCGGTTTTACACGTGTATATGAGTAGTATACTACTGCCGCCTATCCACTACCCTTCATCTTTAAAAAAATATTTTTTTATAATGGTTAAATGATTGGGGTTAGAATACAAGGGTGGTGTTGGAACGACGGAAATGTGCAAGTATACACAATCACAACAAGTAATAAATTGAAAAGTAAATGCCGAGTTATCGTACCCAAAGGGACTGTGAAAAGAATTTATTTATGAATGCAATTAAAACATTTTGGTGAAGAAAAATATTTTGATTTTGAGGAAGTGATTAAAAACTAAAATTTAACTATGTAAAAAAAAGTTCCAATGCACGATTTGAAAAGATGATTTTAATCAAGATGACATAATTGTGTTAGATTAATTACATTTCTTAATTTAGAATTACTAAACTCATGTTCACGTTGTTATGAATAAATTCACTGCAACTCGATAATTTGCTAACTACTGCTCATACTTACCTATTAAATTAACTAATCTCTTGAACATTTTCCAATGCCAATTCAAACAATTAATCAATCTTAAGAAGCACATAAAAGATTAAGTGAGGTAACAATGTATTCCTACCTTGAAAAAGTTGAATCACAATAATCTTGCAAGTTATGCAAGGCTAATGTACCGTCTAATACCGTCGCTAATTTAACCCTCAGCTACCTTAGAAGATTAAACATGCACTGATTAAGTACTGTGTTAATTAATTACAATTTCAACACGATTAAATAATTAATTCATTAGTTACCTTACAATTATAACGCAAGAATAACTTAATCATGATTTTACTTAATCAAACAACTTACCAAGGGCTATAACAACACAAACATAATTTTAAAAACTGAAATGGATGAAATGCAATCAACCTAACACGAATTAAATTTAAGCCATATTAATTAAATTAAACATATCAACATAACAAGTATTCATAGACATGTTCATAACAACAACAATAAAAATTAAAGGATAGGGAACTAGAATCAAATCCGATGTTTCTCCAAAGCTTGACTAGTTTGCTCCGCTCCTTCTTCTTCGCTTGTTCTTGTTGATCCAAGGCTTCTATTAGCACTTGAATGTTGTTTCCAACAGTGGTTGAAGGCTCTTTTCCAAGAGGGGAAATCAACAAGGGAATGGAAGGGAAAAAGAAGAACAAAGGATGGGTTTTGAAGAGAGAAAGTGAGAGAGAAGTGAAGAATGAAAGAATGAGAGGTGTTGAGATGTGTTTCAAATGAGCAGCCAAGGGGTTTTTTTTATAGGTTTAGTAGGCTGCTAAAAATAGCAAAAATCAGCAGGCATAAAGTCCCCCCATGGCCGGCCACACATGTGGCAAGTTTGAAGGTTTCAAACTTGCTATTTTAAGGTAGGGGCAAATCAAGAAATGCATGAATAGTGGAGGGGATTGAATGCAAATTCAGGGAGTATTCAAGGGCTATTTTGTAAGCCAAATAATCAGCCAAACAAGCTGATTGGGTCAGCATGTGGGAAGATTTTGGGCTGCCCAATGCTCGGTTGGATTGGTTTTCTCGGTTCAACTCAACTAGGCCTCTTTCCATAATTAATTAATTATTTATTTAACCCAAAGGAAATTGGATTAAAATTAAAATTATTTATATTATGAATTAATGTCCATAATTTGGACTTTCTTAGGCTAAAAAATTAATTCACCTCGAAGCTTCAAAAATCACTTCTCGGTTTTGCGCTTCTAGTAGTGTCTGCTGAGCCAATTTTCATCCTTTGTGCGAATCTATCAGAAATGATCAAAATTAATCAAAATTTAATATAAAAGTAATTAAAATTAAACATGTTAAGAATTTAAGTGTAATTTAATTATTTTATAATTATTATACATTTTCGACAAGAATTTTACCGAAACTGCATGAATTTGAGTTAAAAAGGGCATGAAAAAGTGTGTATATTTTCGTGTTTCCACACCCCCAAACTTAACTCATTGCTCATCCCGAGTAATGCACAAATTGAAAAAGAATTTCTTGGAAACACCTTTGAAAAATTCCTTCAGAACAACATTCTTCCCAAAATTATGAATATAGTATACTTAAGCTTAAGAACAAGAATTTAAGATTTGCGCTACTTAAGTATACATATCATTCAAATTAATCTCAATTATTCTTATGATAGAAGAAATAGACTAAATACTTTCTCAATAAAGACATGTTAAATTCCTACCAATATGATTTTATTCCCTTATTCAAGATTAAGTTGCAATCATTAAGTTTAATTTATGTCTTCATATGTTGAACATAACAATTTCTCTCCACTAATGTAGGTAGCATAGAAACTTGAATCAATAGGTCTTTTAAATATGTTGTAACGTGGCTAGGCTAGGGGTAGGTAAAAGATAGATAAATTCAGGCTTAAAGCCCTAGACTCAGCTTCAATCAGACCTTCAAAATATTTATCTTCAACACACCAACTTATTTTGCTTTCAAATACTCTTTTGTACATCTATTTTCTTTCAAGTACATATGCTCTTCTCTTTTTTTTTTCTTTTTTTTTCACTAGCATTTTGCTGTATGTACTACAATTTTTTTTGAGCATTTGATACTTCTTTTCAACTCCCCCAAACTTATTTTCAAAGAACATTCTAAATAGTACCGAGTCTAGTGTTTGGGACAATTTAAAGATAATTAAGAGAAAAGTGATGGCTAAATATTGCAAGGGTTCAAATAAAATTAGGCCACATAGTCTCAAAGTTGGGTTTCAAGGGATAAAAATTCATCAAGGTTGGCTTGAAAGGCTCAAACGGTCCAAACAAAAGTTGCCTAAATCATTTCCAACATTCCATGCTTCCTAAGATTTCGCCTCAAGAAACTACTAAGTCAATTCTAGAGACTTAAACATTCATGCAGGCCTAACTTTCCTAAGGAACTAAAAATTTTATGGTATGATTTGCATGCTTTATTAAAAATACATTTATGTCATAATTTAGCTAACATAACAATTATTTAAATAATCAAACTTTATTTATACTGAAGTTTAGCATACTTAACAAAATTTCAAATTTTTGAACAAAATATAACCTAATCATAATTAAAAGAAAAAATTATTCTGAGATGAAATAATTTCAATTTTTTGGTCCCCCTACTTAAGTTGAACAATGTTCTCATTGTTAACAGTGAAAGATACAATACACCAGTTAGGATTCTAGAAAAGAGGAGTTGAGTAAATTTGACTGCTTAAGTACCAAGCTCTCTCTAGATCCAATCCTAGACATTTATATATCTATTGCCACACTTTGTACTTTGTAACTTGTTCATTTTTATTTATGATTTCCACCTCTTGTTTTATTATACTATAAATAAAAAAATCCTAATAGAACCTAATCTTAAACAATTAAATAACCTAAGAACGGAAATAAAATAAAGTTAAGATCCCCCTTTTTTTATTTATTTGCAGATCCCTCAGAATCCGACTCATCTTTTGCTCCATCATATTTGTTTTTGCATGAATCGCTTTATTCCCTCTTCGATAGTGGACTCCATGGTTCAAATATAAAATCTGGAAACTCAGGCACAAAAATAAACGAGTCATTGAATATTTTCGTAAGAGCGCTTCTCATTGAGTCATCCCGTATTTTTGAATATATCCAGTAAGCTTGTTGCTGCCACTGCATATGTTGCATTATGTCCATCAACTTTGACAGCTAATCTCAAAGATCCAGGCGAGGCGATTGAGTTCTGAACATTGAGGTTGTCATGTCAGGTTTGGTTGCTGATTCCATTAGTTTTGCCTTATCAGAGATTTCAACTGACTGCACTGGTTCGATCTCTGTGGGATATTCTTCTTCTTCTTCTTCGGGATCCTTGCTCTCATCAAATCGTTGCTGGAGAATAGAGTTTCCGGCTATTCGGTAGAGGTCCCAATATGTGATTGTGCCATGGCTATAACCTGTCTTCTTGACATTTGCAAGAATTTTAGCTTTCAAGCACAAAATTGTTGTCGTAAAGGGAAAGTAAGCTGGGTCAGAATGTCTAGCGGCACAATTCCACATTTCTCTCAGAATGATTTTGTAACACCCCTTACTCGTATTCAACGCCGGAACAGGGTACGAGGCATTACCGAACTTACAACACAAGCATTCACACAATTTCGAGTCATAAATTTTCGTCCAAATTAAAACCATTCATATTCGATCATAAAGTCTCTAATACGAGCCTACGAGGCCCAAAACGTACTTTAGAAGTGGTTCGGGACTAAACCAAGGACTCAAGAATTTTTTACAAAACTTAGAAAATTTTTACTAACTGCAGGGCTCACAAGCCCGTGTGCTCCAAGGGACCCCCGACTCATCTGAATCAACCCGAAGAATTTTATTGTTTTGACATTTCAATTCAATAACTTTTCGTCTACAATTCACTACTACATCATTTAGTGTCAACCAATCCATTCCAAGAATCACATCAAATTCATTAAATGGCAAAAGCATTAAGTCAGCCGGAAAACAGTGACCCCGAATCATCAAAGGACAACCCCTGCAAACTTTATCGACTAATACATATTTTCCTAAGGGGTTCGACACCTTAATCACAAACTCAGTAGACTCAACAGGTAAATTCTTACTAGATACCAAATTCATGCAAATATAGGAATGAGTCGGTCCAGGATCAATTAATGCAATTACATTAGTATCATAAAGAGAAAATGTACCAGTGATCACATCAGGGAAGGACGCATCCTCACGAGCACGAATGGCATAAGCTCTAGCAGGTGCTCTAGCTTCCGATATCACAGCTGAATCCTTGGATACACCTCTTCTACTGGTCCCATTTCCCGTATTTCTCACTGGTCTTCCTTTAACAGCAGTGTTACTTGATCTTGCATTCTGAAAATTATCCTTTTCAACCATTTTAGGGCAATCCCGAATGAAGTGATCTTGGGAGCCACATTTAAAACAAGCCCGGTTGTTCATCCTACATTCATCGGGGTGTCGCCTACCACAATGCTGGCATTCAGGCTTATTAGACCTGGCGTTACCAACGCTCACTATAGACGTAGTATGGGCCTTAGAACCCGAATATTGCTTCCCATAATCTCTGTTGGGATACCCAGCTGAAGCATTCGAACGAGTATGCATATCCCTCGATTTCTTTGACGAAGACTGAAATGACTTATTCATTGGCCTCTTTCTCGAGACTCTAGCCTCAAACTCAGCTTTTCTCTTTACTTTGCTCAACTCTTCGGCTTTGCAAGCTCACTCAACTAGCACAACAAATTCTTTCAGTTCCAGAATCCCAACTAATAGTCTAATATCCTTATTCAAACCATCTTCGAATCTCTTACACATGATAGCCTCTGTTGAAACACATTCCCGAGCATACTTACTGAATCTAACAAACTCTCGCTTGTATTCGGTCACAGTCATTCGACCTTGTTTCAGCTCCAAGAACTCTTTGCGTTTCTGATCAATAAACCGTTCGCTGATATATTTCTTTCTGAACTCCTCTTGGAAGAAGTCCCAAGTAACTCTTTCCCTTGGTACTACCGATACTAAAGTGTTCCACCAATGATATGCTGAATCCCTCAGGAGTGATATAGCACATTTCAAGCACTCTTTCGGTGTGCAAGAAAGCTTATCAAATACCCGGATAGAGTTCTCAAGCCAGAATTCTACCCTCTCGGGATCATCATCGACATTTGCTCTAAATTCTTCAGCCCCTTGCTTTCGAATCTTATCGACTAGAGGCTTGTTCAGTCTCACCATTTCCACACCTTGAGGAGCTACAGGAACCGGTTGAGGGTTAGGTGGGGGTGGAGGATGTTGGGTGGCTGAATTTGTCTGATCAAACTCTGCAAGCAACTCATTCAATCTTTGGAAGAAGGCCGATTGAGGGTTAGGTGGGGGTGAAGGATGTTGGGTGGCCGAATTTGTCTGATCAAACTCGGCAAGCAACTCATTCAATCTTTGGAAGGAGGCGTCCCTAGCCTCTCCTCCTTGACCAATGGTCACAGGTCTACTTTCGGATGGCGCGGTCCCTTGGGCGAGAGTCGGTGCATTACTTTTAATGTCATCAGCCACTTTTTGATCGGGATTCATTTACTATATGAAAACACAGTTTAGATTGTTAAGAGTCGTCACACTATCAAAATTCATATATGGAATAGCTAGACTCTTACACACGCTACGTTAGTCTGAGAACCAACTAAACTGTAACTCTGATACCACTAAATGTAACATCCCTAACCCGTATTCAATGCCGGAATAGGGTATGAGGCATTACCGAACTTACAACACAAGCATTCACACAATTCCGAGTCATAAATTTTCGTCCAAATTAAAACTGTTCATATTCGATCATAAAGTCCCTAATACGAGCCTACGAGGCCCAAAATGTACTTTAGAAGTGGTTCGAGACTAAACCAAGAACTTAGGAAATTTTTACAAAACTTAGAAAATTTTTGCTAACTGCAGGGCTCACACGCCCGTGTGCTCCAAGGGACTCGCCCGTGTGACCTTGGGACACGCTCGTGCTTTAGGCCGTGTTTAAATTAGGGTGCTCTCTGACTTGTGCCACACGGCAGAGCCACATGCCCATGTGCTAGGCCGTGTGGTAAATTAATTTAATTCAAATTAGGTGCAGGTTTCACACGGTCGAGACACACCCCCGTGTTCTAGGCCGTGTAGCACACACGGCTGAGACACACGCCCGTGTCTCTGCCCGTGTGCTCAATTCTGGACATTTTATTTTGCAACAATTAAGGCGCAGGGGACACATGGCTGAAACACATGCCCGTGTGGCAGACCGTGTGTCACACACGGCCTAGACACACGCCCGTGTGTCTACCCGTGCGGACAAAAATAAGGCTATTTACCAAGCCATTTGCCACATTTACAGCTACACTTACATTAATTCAATGACACAATTCATAGCTTACTTTGGCAACCAAAACATCCACAACCAAGGTATCAACATCACATCCACATGTTAACATCTAACATGCTTCAACATCTTAATTTATCGACACAATCCATGCAAGATTCTATAATCATGAATGGTATCAACATATGAATATACTCATAACCAACATTAGCCAACTTACATGG
Source organism: Gossypium sturtianum (assembly GCA_025698515.1). Lineage (NCBI taxonomy): Eukaryota > Viridiplantae > Streptophyta > Magnoliopsida > Malvales > Malvaceae > Gossypium > Gossypium sturtianum. The sequence goes on from CM046943.1 coordinate 106,104,141, forward strand.
CCACATACAAAAATGAAATCATTGACCAATATAAGCCAATACATTTGGCCACATTACCAATGACATATATAACAAAATGACCAAGTCTCTATACATGTCATACATTCAAAATGCTAAGACTATTAATACCCAGAATGAGAGTTTGATAGTGTGATCTGAATCTCCGACGATCTCCGATTCCGGTTTAGCTTGGTGACACTATAAAAACATGGAAAATAAACGGAGTAAGCTATACAGCTTAGTAAGCTCGTATGCAAGAAATAAGCAACCTTACCATACATATAACATTCAATTACTATAACATAATTAAATGTAGACTTACTATGGTCTCATGATCATAATCTATTACATCATAAAAACTTACCTCATATTCATCATTTCACATATTTATTAAACATGAGCTTTATGTACATGCTTGAGCCATCTCGAAATGAACTTACACATGTTCTCACCTTTGACATACCTGTGAACCAATCGGAATAACAATGTCGGATACTTGGGAAAATTTGCACACTAAGTGCCACATATGTAGCCAAAGCTACCTAAGTCATATCACATAATCGCTCGCTCTCGAGCTATCGACGGGACTACTCACACCAGCTGTTAGTCAAGACGTAGCTACACGGTGCTGCTCACACAAGCTGTCAAGTATCCGCAACATATGACGATATACTCAGCCACCGATAGAACATATGAGACCAACACCCGGATCACATAATCACATAACACATAATGTAACATCCCAAACCCGGTCTAATCGTTACGACAAGATCTGGTATGTCACAGGGAAAAAGGTTATAAGGAAATTTTGAAATTTTGATGGAAACCGTAAGTTTGAAACTCTTTGTTTTAGGTGATGTTTTGAAAACAGGGGTTTGTAACTTAAGAAAAATTTCAGGTTGGATTAATCGCTCATTGGCTATTTTTGCTAGCACTTGTGAGAAAACCGATATTCAGGTTACAGTTGTTTAGAACACTTCTTTTTAACAAATATGTTTAAGTCGTAAATTAATGTCGTATCAAAGCGAAGTAATTACGTAAAACCAAATAACAATTTAGAAGGCCTTATTACATCAATTAAAAACCCAAATTTAAAACGTCTTGGAAAGAAACTAAGTTTACTGAAAAATATCAAGCTATGGCCTCCTCGAGTCCCCTCGGCTCCCAAGTCCACGTCTCACCGATCACCGCAAGATTAAGCGGAGGGGGTGAGTCACCGAGACTCAAAGTGTGTAAGTCCCCTTAAGTCACATAAATGGCTCCAAGCCCACAAACACATATTGGGCCTTAGCCCACTCAAAATAGCATGTACAGATATGGATACAATGTACCCTACCCAAGCCTAGATTTTCCATCCTCTAGACACCACCCGCACTAAACCGATCACTCCGTGGGATTTCTACAATCAACCCTCCATCCGCTACACTCCATTTGTCGCACCTAGCCACCGGTGACATAGTCATAAGATATCATATGTGGGGCCAACCCACTTGTGGTACCAAACCACTAGTGACATCCCGAAATAATCATATATGTGGGGCCAACCTAATCGTGATACCAAACCACCGGGACGAGTCACGAATCATACATTTATGTGGTACCAAACCACCGGTGGTTCCAAACCAAATGAGACTTAGTCACGAGTCAAAAATGTGGGGCCAACCCACGTGTGGTACCAAACCACTAGTGACAGTCTTACACTTCCCCTTTCACATCAAATCCAACCCATGCATACAAGTGTCAAATGAATACAACATGCTGTCAAGTGCACAATATCATTATGGCATACATTCATCAGCACATACATAACCAACTAGGTACTTACCTGGTATTTCGGCCATGCCCATAGTGGCATAACGCTTGTTCATCTAGCCGTTTCGGCTTTTCGGCCCCAAAGAATTAATAACACATAATAATATTAAAGTGTGTAAATATTACACACCTGGTTACACGCAGCACTATGCTATCTATGTCAACATTATCGCTTTCGGAAATTACTGCTATCTGCCTCCTATTTTGCTCAGAAACCGGCCCACAACCTGGTGGCCAATCTCGAACAGCAGACACCGCTCGCTTCTTAAACTTAGGGGCTAGGACTATGGGTCCAACCCCTCCTTTTGCTTGGCTGACATTTGAGTCCATGAACAGAACCTTGGTCACTAGACCGGATTAACGCAGTGAAATCGAACAAAAAGGGAATAACACTCAATACTAAGGGTCCTTACCTATATCAACAAATCCCGGAGATTAAGAAGGTTTGAATCCTGTACCGCTCGAGTACTTGAATCGACTAGAACTGATTATCCCTTTAAACACTCCAAACGCAGACCAAAAGCAAGAAGAACGCAAAGACAAAGCCCCCTACAATCGGCCAAGAGTTAAAGAATATGATTACTGCCTTCGGCACACAAACATGAGAAGAGATGATTGAACCGAAAAGAAAACACTTACCCCAAACACTAGAGAAACTGATTGGGAGTAGAGGAAAATAGGTAACAGCAATCCACAAATGTCGAAGTTGTTCTGCCCTTGAAAAGAAAGAGATGGAGAGGAAAGGTGCTATCTACCAAGAGAGATTCGGCTAAGGTGTTCGAAAGAAAAGAGAAGAGAATGATAGAGTTTCGGCAAAAGGTGTGGCTTCAGAGGGTTTCGGCTTTGATGTTAATGGCAAAGAAAATAAACAAAAGTGATGAGTGAAAGGCAATGTAGGTTTCGGCCAAGCACAAAAGAAGAAGAAAATGAGAAGAGGATTAGAAGGTGTTTTGGTTTTGGTATTTTGAGAGAAAAGAAAAATGCACCAAGTGGTATGAGGGTGTTTCGGTTTTGACAAAAGAAAAGAACAAAAGAATGCTCTTGGTCCTTTCTAGCTAGTCGAAAATGCTCAACACTCCCTCTAATGCTATCATTTAACATTCGGCCACCCCTAACCTCACTAAACCGAGCACACACACTCACACACCCCTAATTCGGCCAAACTCTCTCCCTTTCTCCCAATCCCACGATTCTCTCCATTGATCACTCTCCACTCTCCATTCAAACCTGTTGACCGATTCCTTCTCCTTGAATTGCTCTCTTCCCTTCATTCAAATGTGTTGACCCATTCAACACTCATCCACCAGTCCAAGCTAAAAGCAACTCTCCCCACCTTGGCGTCAAAAGAAATCCCCAAAGGAATCCACGCACTCGAACCTGCTCCCTGCTAGCTTCCCTGAGGCGTCACCTTCCTGAGCTTTAAGTGGCACCTCCTTGCCACTTTACTAAAGCGCTTCTTGAGTCTAAACATACAACCAACCACCCTTAAGTCCTATCCCATTCAACTCTCCCTTAAAGTGCCCAAAAAGCAAATTTTTACTAAGGCTCCGGCTTACCCCTAAGTCATTCCTGGACCCTAAAGTACCCTAAACTAGCATGACAAACATAGCATTCACACCCAAACACATAAAATGCAAAGGCCCTAATTTAGGATGTTACAGTTCTACCCCCCTTAAAATAATTTTGGCCTCGAAATTACCTGGTCAAAAGAGATGAGGGTATTGCTGTCGCATTGATTCCTCAGATTCCCACGTAGCTTCCTCGGAACCGTGATTACGCCACAGAAATTTAACCAACGAAACTGTCTTCTTCGTAATACTTTGACATCCCGATCCAAAATTCGAACTGGTTCTTCCTCAAAGGATAGATCAGGCCTCACTTCGATCTCCTCCACTGACACCACGTGAGATGGATCCGAATGATAACGTCTTAGCATCGACAAGTGAAACACATCGTGAATCTGACTTAACTCTGCAGGTAACTCGAGTTGATAGGCTACTGGTCCCATACGTTTCACTATCCGATAAGGCCCGATAAACCTAGGGCTTAGCTTGCCCTTCTGTCCAAACCTAAGCACTTTCTTCCACGGCGGCACCTTCAAGAATACCTGGTCCCCTACTTCAAATTCTATGTCCTTACGCCTTAGGTCTGCATAGGACTTCTGTCTGTCCGAAGCTTCCTTCAACCGAGCCCTAATTAGCTCAACCTTGTCCTCCATTTCAGCGACCAATTCTGGACCCAACATCTGACATTCACCCAACTCCGTCCAAAAAGTAGGAGTGCGACACTTCTGACCATACAATGCCTCATACGGTGCCATCTGGATACTCAATTGGTAGTTGTTATTGTACGCGAATTCCGCCAATGGTAAGAACTCTTCCCAACTACCTCTGAAGTCCATGACACAGCCTCTCAACATATCCTCTAAGATTTGGATTACCCTCTCTGACTGTCCGTTCGACTGCGGATGAAATGCTGTACTGAAATCTAACTTTTTGCCCAACGCTTGATGCAACGCCTTCCAAAATTTTGAAGTAAATCTAGGGTCTCTGTCCGAGATAATCGACACTGGCACCCCATGCAACCTTACAATCTCTGCTATATATAATTTAGCCAACTTCTGAAGAGAGTATTCCACTCGTCCTGGTATGAAATGAGCAGACTTCACAAACGATCAACCACTACCCAAATCGAATCCTTTTTAGTAGGTGTAAGGGGAAGCCCACTAACGAAATCCATTGTGATCCTTTCTCACTTCCACTGCGGAATCTTCACCAGCTGTAACAAACCTGAAGGCAACTGATGTTCTGCTTTCACCTGCTGACACGTCAAACACTTACTCACATATTTGATTACTTCTCGCTTCAGACCCGGCCACAAAAACTGTCTTCGTAAATCCTGATACATCTTACTTCCTCCAGGATGCATAGCATATGGACTGCTATGCGCTTCCTGCAAAATTCTATGCCTCAACTCTGAATCCTTCGGCATGTAAATCTTTCCCCGAAAACACAGAACTCCCTCACTACTCATATTAAAATTCTCTAACCCACCATTCTGAACTTGAAGTAGTCGTGCATTCAAGACATCATCCAACAACTGCTTCTCCTTGATCTGACTTATCCACGTCGGTTTCACCTGCAGCTCAGCTAACAGACTCCCATCATCGTACATGCTAAGATGTGCAAACATCGCCCTTAGATCCGAGATTACCCTACGACTTAATGCATCTGCCACCACGTTAGCTTTACCCGGATGGTATTCGATCGAACAATCATAATCCTTTAACAACTCCACCCATCGCCTCTGCCTCAAATTCAATTCTTTTTGAGAGAGAAGGTACTTAAGACTCTTGTGATCCGTATAGATGATAGATTTCTCCCCATACAGATAGTGTCTCTAGATTTTCAGAGCAAAAACCACCGCTGCCAACTCCAAGTCATGCGTGGGATAGTTTAACTCATGCGGTCTTAACTATCGAGATGCATACGCAAAAACCTTCCCGTCTTGCATCAACACACACCCTAATCCTGTGTGTGAAGCATCACAGTAAACCACGACCTCCTTCCTAGCCTCTGGCTGAATCAACACCGGAGCTTCCGTCAGAATCCTCTTTAGCTTCTCAAAACTTTCCTACTGCTTGTCAGACCAAACAAACAGAACCCCTTTCCTTAACAACTTGGTTAATGGAGTCGCAATCAAAGAGAATCCCTCAATGAATCTTCTATAATACCCAGCTAGACCAAGAAAACTCCTAATTTCTGCCACAGACCTAGGTGGCTTCCAATCCAGCATAGCTTCGACCTTCCGGGGGTCAACCCTAATCCCCTCAGCAGACACAACATGACCCAAAAAGGTAACTTCCTTTAGCCAAAACTCACACTTACTGAATTTGGCGAACAGCTGCTTTTCCCTCAGAATTTGTAAGACCACACAAAGATGCGAGTCATGCTCTTCGTCCGATTCGGAATAGACCAAAATATCGTCTATGGATACTACGACGAATCGGTCCAGATAGGGTTGGAAAACCCAGTTCATCATGTCCATAAACACTGCTGGTGCATTGGTTAGACCAAATGGCATCACCAGAAATTCATAGTGGCTATAGCGAGTTCGAAATGCCGTCTTATGACTGTCCGCCTCCTTGACCTTAAGATGATGATAACCTGACCGCAAATCTATCTTCGAAAAGACTGAAGCCCCTTTCAGTTGATCAAACAAGTCGTCAATCCTCGGCAGCGGCTACTTATTCTTGATGGTCAACTTGTTCAACTGACGGTAGTCAATGCACATACGCATTGATCCGTCCTTCTTCTTGACGAATAACACCGGTGCTCCCCAAGGTGATACACTCGGTCAGATAAAACCTCGATCCAACAGTTCCTGAATTTGAGCCTTTAATTCTACCAACTCCTTGGGTGCCATCCTATATGGGGCAATCGAAACAGGCGCTGTCCCCGGATAAAGATCAATACCAAACTCCACCTCTCGATCCGGAGGCAATCCTGGAAGCTCTTCCGAAAAAACATTGGGAAATTCCTTCACTGTTCTAACATCCCCCATAGACAAATCCTTGCCCTCCAAGGCACAAACCAGTGCTATGAACGCCTCATAACCCTTCTTCACCATTCGCTCAGCCTTTAAAGTAGATATTACGTTAGATAGGTAGTTCCTTCTCTCACCTATTACCACCACCTCTTCATCCTCGAGAGTTCTCAATACCATGCGCTTGGCAGCACAATCCAAATTTGCTCGATACTTCCCTAACCAATCCATGCCTAAAATCAGGTTAAACTCTCCGAACGGTAGTTCCATCAGATCAGCCAGAAAAACCATCCCTTGAACTTCCAAAGGTACATCCTTATAAAGTCTGTTCACCACTACCGATTGTCCTAGCGGGCTAACTATGGCCATCTCCCTAGAGGCAATCTCAAAGTCTATTCTTAAAGTTCCAGATATCCCACTAGCAACATATGAATGTGTTGATCCTATATCAATTAATGCAGTATAAGGCAACCCATAAATAAGAAACGTACCGGTTATGACGTTCGGTGCATCTCCCTCTTCTCGACGTCTGGCTGCATAGACCAGTCCAGGTCTCCTTGCATGACTGCTTCCAGCACCTTTGCCTGGTGCTCCACGTCCACGACCGAAGCCGTTACCCCCTCTGACCGGACCTCGACCTCTCGGTGGTTACTGTCCATCTCTACTGATCAATAACCCCGACCCATTGGTTGCACTCGCTTTCTCCTCGTGGGATGGGTCCCTTATTCGATGCTCCGTAGACCCACACTTGAAACAACCTCTACTACCAACCCAACACTCACCAAAATGAAATTTATCACATTGAGCACACCTTGGAGGCCGACTATCAATAGCAGTCTCCCCACACAGTTCGGACCCTCAACCCTAGGCCTCTTCTGAAACTGCCCAACTGATCCTGACGAACCAAAATTCCTCTTGTTTCTATTTCTCTCCTGATTCTGCTTTTCGGACCGCTTTACCTCCTCGGCTATCTTAGCCTTTTTCACAAGAACAACAAATTCCATCTCTCACTGTGGAGCTATCAGCACACGCAGATCATCTCTGAGCAAATCTTCGAACTGAACACAGCGCTCGTGATCTGTGGCCACAATACCCCGGGCATAACGACTTAGACGTAAGAATTCTGCCTCATACTCGGATACCGACTTACTTCCCTGAACCAGATTTAAAAATGCCTTATGCTGTGCATCCACATAACTTGATCCGACGTACTTCCCCTGGAATGCCATCTTAAAGAAATCCCAGGTGATATGCTCAGCCACCGTACCATCCCTAACCGTGAGCCACCACTGATACGCCTCGTCTCGCAGAAGAGACACCACCCCTTTCAACTTCTCCTCTACCGTGAAGTCTAGATCATCCATTATGCGCTCACTTGCTTCTAACCAATATTCAGCTGTATTAGGGGATACGCCTGAAACACCCCTAAACATCTCCGCACCATTGGCTCGGAGTCGCTCAAACACAGATTTTTGGGCCCCAGTACTCATGCTTGCCCCCGCAACTCTCTCCAAAACCCGTAACATTGCCTGATACACCGCATCATCCCCGCATGTTTGGTCCTGAAATTCCGCTTCCACTGTTGGCGGTACTGGCATCTCACTACCTGACCCATGACCAGATCTAACTGGTTCTGATACAGCAATCCTGCCCCTACCGCGACCACGTACACTATGTCCACGACCTCGAGTGCTCATGACTAACGTTGGTGATTAATCTGGTTAAAAGTTTTATGAGTTAATTATTTCTTTCACTTTTTTTTAACACCGAGCAATTTTATGAAAAAAATAGTTTTAGAGAGTAATTTCCGCAAAACACATCAAAGTTTCAGTCCCTATAGTCTGAGTCTTCTAGAACAAACAACCATATTTACTCACGGTAATAATCATTGCATGCATACATTATCAGTAATTGTTAGAACACTTACCTAAGTGGATCGGGTGCCGACGGACTCGGATGCCATGTTCCAATCAAAACATTCCTTTCTAAAATCATTTAAAACAACTTAATAGAGCGTTAATGAACCCATTTTCACCGCCCGAGTTTTGCAACCAGGCTCTGATACCAAAATTGTAACATCCCAAACCCGGTCTAATCGTTACGACCAGATCTGGTATGTCACAGGAAAAAAGGTTATAAGGAAATTTTGAAATTTTGATGGAAACCGTAACTTTAAAACTCTTTGTTTTATGTGATGTTTTGAAAATAGGGGTTTGTAACTTAAGAAAAATTTCAGGTTGGATTAATCGCTCATTTGCTATTTTTGCTAGCACTTGTGAGAAAACCGATATTCAGGTTACAGTTGTTTAGAACACTTTTTTTTAACAAATATGTTTAAGTCGTAAATTAATGTCGTATCAAAGCGAAGTAATTACGTAAAACCAAATAACAATTTAGAAGGCCTTATTACATCAATTAAAAACCCAAATTTAAAATGTCTTGGAAAGAAACTAAGTTTACTGAAAAATATCAAGCTATGGCCTCCTCGAGTCCCCTCGGCTCCCAAGTCCACGTCTCACTGATCACCTGCAAGATTAAGCAGAGGGGGTGAGTCATCGAGACTCAGTGTGTAAGTCCCCCTTAAGTCACATAAATGGCTCCAAGCCTGCAAACACATATTGGGCCTTAGCCCACTCAAAATAGCATGTACAGATATGGATGCAATGTACCCGGCCCAAGCCTAGATTTTCCATCCTCTACACACCACCTGTACCAACCGATCACTCTGTGAGGATTTCTACAATCAACCCTCCATCCGCTACACTCCATTTGTGGCACCTAGCCACTAGTGACATAGTCACAAGATATCATATGTGGGGCCAACCCACTTGTGGTACCAAACCACTAGTGACAATCCCGAATAATCATATATGTGGGGCCAACCCACTGTGATACCAAACCACTAGGACGAGTCACGAATCATACATTTATGTGGTACCAAACCACTGGTGGTTCCAAACCACTGGTGGTTCCAAACCACTGAGACTTAGTCACGAGTCAAGAATGTGGGGCCAACCCACGTGTGGTACCAAACCACTAGTGACAGTCTTACACTTCCACTTTCACATTAAATCCAACCCATGCATACAAGTGTCAAATGAATGCAACATGCTGTCAAGTGCACAATATCATTATGGCATACATTCATCAGCACATACATAACCAACTAGGTACTTACCTGGTATTTCGGCCATGCCCATAGTGGCATAACGCTTGTTCATCTAGCCGCTTCGACTTTTCAAATTAAAGAATTAATAACACATAATAATATTAAAGTGTGTAAATATTACACACCTGGTTACACGAAGCACTATGCTATCTATGTCAACACTATCGCTTTCGGAAACTACTGCTATCTGCCTCCTATTTTGCTCAGAAGCCAGCCCATAACCTTGTGGCCAATCTCGAACAGCAGACACCGCGCGCTTCTTGAACTTAGGGGCTGGGACTACGGGTCCAACCCCTCCTTTCGCTTGGCTGACATTTGAGTCCATGAACAGAACCTTGGTCACTAGACCGAATTAACGCAGTGAAATCGAACAAAAAGGAAATAACACTCAAGACTAAGGGTCCTTACCTAGATCAACAAATCCCGGAGATTAAGAAGGTTTGAATCCTGCACCGCTCGAGTACTTGAATCGACTAGAACTGATTGTCCCTTTATACACTCCAAACACAGACCAAAAGCCAGAAGAACACGAAGACAAAGTCCCCCTACAATCGGCCAAGAGTTAAAGAATATGATTACTGCCTTCGGCACGCAAACATGAGAAGAGATGATTAAACCGAAAAGAAAACACTTACCCCAAACACTAGAGAAACTGATTGGGAGCGGAGGAAAATAGGTAACAGCAATCCACAATTGTTGAAGTTATTCTGCTCTTGAAAAGAAAGATATGGAGAAGAAAGGTGCTATCTACCAAGAGAGATTTGGCTAAGGTGTTCGAAAGAAAAGAGAAGAGAATGACAGAGTTTCAGCAAAAGGTGTGGCTTTAGAGGGTTTCGGCTTTGATGTTAATGGCAAAGAAAATAAACAAAAGTGATGAGTGAAAGGCAATGTAGGTTTCGGCCAAGCACAAAAGAAGAAGAAAATGAGAAGAGGATTAGAAGGTGTTTTGGTTTTGGTATTTTGAGAGAAAAGAAAAATGCACCAAGTGGTATGAGGGTGTTTCGGTTTTGACAAAAGAAAAGAACAAAAGAATGCTCTTCGTCCTTTCTAGCTAGCCGAAAATGCTCAACACTCCCTCTAATGCTATCATTTAACATTCGGCCACCCCCTAACCTCACTAAATCGAGCACACACACTCACACACCCCACATTCGGCCAAACTCTCTCCCTCTCTCCCAATCTCACGATTCTCTCCACCGATCACTCTCCACTCTCCATTCAACCCTGTTGACCGATTCCTTCTCCTTGAATTGTTCTCTTCCCTTCATTAAAATGTGTTGACCCATTCAACACACATCCACCAGAGTCCAAGCTGAAAGCAACTCTCCCCCACCTTGGCGTCAAAAAGAAATCCCCAAAAGGGAATCCACGCAGCTCGAACCTGCTCCCTGCCAGCTTCCCTGAGGCGTCACCTTCCTGAGCTTTAAGTGGCGCCTCCTTGCCACTTTACTAAAGCGCTTCTTGAGTCTAAACATACAACCAACCACCCTTAAGTCCTATCCCATTCAGCTCTCCCTTAAAGTGCCCAAAAAGCAAATTTTTACTAAGGCTCCGGCTTACCCCTAAGTCATTCCTGGACCCTAAAGTACCCTAAACTAGCATGACAAACATAGCATTCACACCCAAACACATAAAATGCAAAGGCCCTAATTTAGGATGTTACACATAATGACCCTAGTGACATGTCACTTGTATCCTGACCTATTCCTAAGGTTCAAACGGGATTTCTTGCTTGGCGATTCATCTTCGGACTCGTTCGTAGGATTGTACTCATTCACAAAATCAAACATACAATTCATGCAATATTAAAGCATTTAAATACAATTATTCTAAATCATATTTTTAACATACGAACTTACCTCGGTACAAAATGTATAATTGTTCGATTTAGTCCACAATCTTGTTCTTTCCCCAGTCTAGGTCAGAACCTCGTCTTTCTTGATCTATAATATCAAATTTAGCTTATTCAATTATCACATTATTCAATTTAATCCCAAAAACACCTTATGGCAAAAATTACATTTTTGCCCTTATCTTTTCAACTTTTTACATTTTAGTCCATAGGCTCATAAAATGATTTTCATTCAATTTCATTACACCCAAGCCTAGCCGAACCTATTTCATGCTCATAACAGCCCACATTTTTCATTTATTCACATTTTCACACACATTTTACAACTTTTACAAATAGGTCCTTATTTAACATTTTCATAAAAAATCACTTAGTAAATGTTGTTTATCCAACATCAAACTTGCATAATCTACCATTAGACATCAAAATACAAAAATATCTAACATGGGAAAAAATTTAGACTTTGATTTTCTTTCGAATTAGTCCTTGAAATAGCTAAATCAAGTTACAACATTCACAAAAATGTAAAAATCATTAAAAACGGGATAAAGACGGACTTACAATCGAGCTTGAAAGCTTGGCCAAAACCCTAGCTATGGTGACCCTTAAAATTCAGCTATGGGGGATGGAATTAGAAAGATGAACATCTTTTATTTATTTTATTTAGTCTTTATTTACCAAATGACCAAAATGCCATTAATGTTTAACTTTAAAATTTCACCTAACCATGTCCAATTTTTTCCATACTATAGTATAATGGTCTAATTACCATTTAAGGACCTCCAATTTAAAATTTCATAGCAATTAGACACCTTAAGCTTCTACAACACACATTTTGCACCTTTTGCAATTTAGTCCTTTTAACTAAATTGAATGCCCAAACATCAAAATTTTTGAACAAAATTTTCACGAAATCATTCCATAAAACTGTAGACTTTAAAAATATGATACAAAATAAATTTTACTGCGTCGAATTTGTGGTCTCGAAACCACTGTTCCGACTAGACTCAAAATCGGGCTGTTACAGATTTTTCCCACATCAATGGTCTTTGCAGTTAAAATCGAGTATAACAAGACCATTCGCTCTAATGAAATTGTAGTCCCATGTGAAATAAGAATAAGGCTAAACCGAATGAAATAGAACCATACCTTTGCTAGTGGTGTCAAATATTCTCTGCGAGAAGTGTGAATTCCTTGCTTTGACACAGTCCACTTAGAACCTGGAACTGTAAGTTCGTCAAGAATTTCTTACAGATTTTTAGTCTCAATATTTATCATCAAGGAAGAATATCCATCGTCTTAGAAATCAGGTAATTCAAAGAATTCATTAATAGCGTTTGAGGTTATTGGTACATTGATTCCTCGAACAGAAACTTCCGTTAATTCGTTTGAGGTCAAATTTGCATAAAATTCACAAACTAATTCCTCATATGCACTCGTTCTTTTCTCACAAAACAATTCCCAATTGAGAGCTTCAGCAATTTGTTGAATGCGCGCCATGAAATCGATATAGTTGCTTTCTTTCAGTTTAAAGCCTTTTTTATGGTGCACTTGTTGTTTCTTGAAGATGCTTTCATATCTTGCTTTGGCTTCTTCACAGTGAAATTTGTTTTGTAATTCGTCAATTTGGACAGAGACACGAGTTCTCTTTCGAGGCATGATTAACCTGAACATAAGATAGAAACAAATATTTTCTCAAAAATTTAATTAGTATAAAATATTAACAATTCAATAAATTGAAAAATTAAATACTTAAATAAAATTAAAATTTAGGAGAATAATTTTCCTTACCACCTTTATATAGAAATTAAGAACTCAAAGAAAATAAATATAAAGCAAAAGAGGTTGGTTTAGGGATGGTTGGAAGGGTGTCTTAATTTTACGGTTCGTGTAAAGCAAGGGTGTACCGCTAGCAAAGGTGCGAACGAGCTTAAAGCAAAGAACCGAAACAACGAGCAATAGTAGGGTGCAAGGTAAACATGAGGTGCGACAGCGTTAGAGCGCGAGCCGAAGCGATGAGTGGCGTCTTGTGAGCGATAGGGCTGGTGCTTGTGCAGCTACGCGAGGGAGCAGCAGGGCATGGCATGAGTGATAGCAGTAGTTTACAAGGCAGGGGCGTGCGCAATGGGTGCTTCAACTGGGTCAGTTAGCAGGTGCAAGTGTGAGCAGCTTTGCAGCTGGGCAGTTGAGTTAAGCGCGAGCAATGACCGTGTGTGGTTGTTGGCCGAAGGAGAGTTGCTAGGCGTGTTGCGATGGGAGCTGTGACACTAGGTGGGTGTTTGGGTGATTGGTTAAGGTGATGTGAAAAAGTGGAGAAGATTGGTGGAATTTATAGGGAAGAGGGTATGAGTTCAATTAGAATTCTTAGAACAAATTAATAATTAAAATATTCTAAGTTCTAATCCTACACAAAGTTAATAACAATTAATAATTAATATAATGCATATTAATATATTATTTGCTATTAATTTATTGAAATAAAAACTATTAATTAAAATATGATCAAATTTAAACTAATCCCAATTCTATATAAAATTGATAATAATTAATATATATTATAATAAATATAATTATATACTAGTCATTATCATCTTATTTATTAAATTAAATTAAAAACATTTATTCTAGATGCCTTTCAAAATATTTATAAAAAGAGAAACTAATTTCTAATATTTACAAAAAGAGAAACCAAAATTTGAAAATAGTTCAATTAAGTACCTAGGCTTAAAGAAAATTTGAAAATTGAGTTGCAATCAAAACTTGGATCAAAATTGACCCTTTTATTTGGAAAACTAAAAATTTATTTTACCATTTAAGGAATAATTTCTTGGAAGATTATGTTAAAATCAATTCCCAAGAAAGATTAGAGGGGTCACAAGCGGTCTCGCTTAAGTTCCAATCTCCTAGACATAATTTATTTAAACATACTAATCCTGAAAATATACCCTAAATTTAAAACGAAAAATAAGAAAAATTAAATATCTGATAAAATGAATGAGATTTGATCCCATTAAATTTTACCCCCAGTAATGTTTTAAGCATTGAGCATTGACTCGAAAATTACCTCCCTTACTTTGAAGTTCGACAACTCCGTATGGATAAGCTTGGTGAATCGTAAATGGACCAGACTAACGTGATTTTAACTTACCTAGAAAGAACCTTAATCTGGAATTGAATAACAAGACTTGTTGACTTGCTTCAAATTCTCGAACCGAAATGTTCTTGTCATGCTATGTTTTACGTCTTTCCTTGAATAGTTTGGCATTCTCGTATTAGAACATTTAGAATTCCTCTAAATCGTTGAGTTGAAGCATACATTTCCCTTTAGCAAGTTTAAGATCCAAGTTGAGTTGTTGGAGAGCCCAATAAGTTTTGTGTCTAACTCCAAGGGCAGATGACAGGCTTTCCCAAAAACCAACCTATAGGGTGACATCTCTAAAGGTGTCTTGTATGCTGTCCTGTAGGCCCATAAAGCATCATCCAGTCTTTTGGACCAATCTCGTCGGTTCGGGAAAACTATCTTCTCGAGTATGCCTTTGATCTCTTTGTTTGCCAGTTCAGCTTGCCCATTCGTCTGCGGATGGTAAGCTGTGGCAACCTTTACTTTACTCCATGTTTGTCGAGTAACCATTTCAACCATTTGTTCACAAAATGGAACCCTTCATCACTAATGATAGCTCTCGGGGTTCCAAACCTTGTGAACACATACTTCTACAAAAACTTCATTACAACCTTAGCATCGTTCGTCGATATGCCTCAGCCTCAACCCACTTAGACACGTAGTCTACTGCTAACGATATGTAAATGTGACCAAAAGATGGAGGGAAAGGATCGAGAAAGTCAATACCCCAAACATCGAATAATTCTACCTCAATGATGTTTGTCCAGGGCATCTCATTTCTATTGGTGATGTTTCCAACCCTTTGGCATCGATCACAACTCTTTACATAAGCATACACGTATTTGAATAGCGTTGGCCAAAAGAATCTGGCTTGCAATACTTTGGCTGTAGTACGTGTACCTCTGAAGTGTCTCCTACTCGGAGCTGAGTGGCAATGATATAGAATCTTGTGTACTTCATCTTCTGCCACGCATCTCCTGATCATTTGATCTGCACACTTTTTAAACAAGTATGGTTCTTCTCAAAAGTAGTACTTCACATCGTGAAGAAACTTTTTCTTTTGATGATACATCTTATCAATCGGTATCAAACCACAAGCTAAATAGTTAGCAATATCAGAAAACCAAGTGGCATTATGGACATGATTTACCTTCAGTATGTGTTCATCTGGGAATGTCTCCTGGATAGGTATAAGTGGAGAATTCCCTTCTTGTGGCTCCAATCTGGACAAGTGGTCTGCTACTTGGTTTTCAACCCCTTTTCTATCTTTAATTTCTAGATTGAACTCTTGGAGTAGAAGTACCCATCGGATCAATCTCGACCTGGCATCTTTCTTGGCA
The DNA here is from genome assembly GCA_025698515.1 of Gossypium sturtianum. NCBI lineage: Eukaryota > Viridiplantae > Streptophyta > Magnoliopsida > Malvales > Malvaceae > Gossypium > Gossypium sturtianum. The sequence continues at coordinate 106,119,980 of CM046943.1, forward strand.
AGTAAATATTTAATTACCGAATGGTCCGTATAGACAGTCACCTTGGTACCTACAAGATAAGATTGAAACTTGTCAAAAGCAAACACAATAGCAAGTTACCCTTTCTCTGTTACCGTATAATTAAATTGAGCTCCCATCAAAGTCCGACTTTCATAATAGATTGGATGAAAAACTTTGTTCCTTCGCTGGCCCATAACAGCTCCTATCGTGAAGTCACTTGAGTCACACATCAGTTTAAATGGAAAATCTCAGTCCGGTGTGACTATTATGGGTGCCGAAACTAACCGGTTCTTCAAATCACTGAAATCTCTTAAGCACTCCTCATCAAATTTGAACATCGTGTCCTTTTCCAATAATTTGCATAAGGGTTTAACAATTTTGGAGAAGTCCTTGATAAATCTCCGATAAAAATCGACATGGCCCAAAAAGCTCCTAACACCCTTTACAGATGTTGAAGGTGAGAGTTTCTCAATAACATCTACCTTTGCTTTATCTACTTCAATTCCATGTCTCGTTATTTGATGTCCTAGAACAATACCTTCTTGTACCATGAAATGACACTTTTCCCAATTAAGTATGAGGTTGGTTTCTTTGCATCACCTTAGTACATTGGCTAGATTGGCTAATCAATCATCATAAGTGTCTCCAAACACTGAAAAATCATCCATAAAGACTTTCAAATACTTCTTAACCATGTCAGTAAAAATTGACATCATACAACTTTGAAATGTACTAGGTGCATTACATAAACCAAATGGCATGGATCAAAATGCAAATGTACTGTACGGGCATGTGAATGTTGTTTTGTGTTGATCCTCCGGTGCTACTGTAATCTGATTATACCCTAAGTATCCATCGAGAAAATAGTAATAGTGTCGCCCCGCGATTCTATCCAACATCTGGTCCAAAAACGACAAAGGAATGTGATCTTTCCTAGTCGCCTTGTTCAGCTTCCGGTAATCGATGTAAATTCTCCATCCCGTAACTATTCTAGTTGGTATCAACTCATTGTTTTCATTCTCTACTACCGCGATACCTCCTTTCTTTGGCACGCACTAGACTGGACTTACCCACGAACTATCTGAGATGGGGTAAATTATACCCGCATTTAACCACTTAATGATTTCTTTCTTTACCACGTCCTTCATGATGTTGTTTAGTCTTCCTTGTCTATCAATCGTTCCTTTCTCTCCATATTCTAGGATGATCTTATGCATGCATACAGATGGACTAATGCCACAAATATCTGTTATGGTCCATCTGATAGCCTTCTTGAATTGTTTCAACACTAGGATGAGTTTTTCTTCTTGCTCTTCGGTCAATTCCGCTGAAACAATCACAGGAAAAGTAGAAGCCTCACCTAAATAAACATATTTTAAATATGAAGAAAGTACCTTCAGTTCTAATTTAGGTGGCTCCTCAATTGTCGCTTTTGGTTGGGCATAATCCCTATTCTCTAACTCCAAAGACTCAAAGCGGGATTGCGGATTAAATCCCCTTTGGTTAGCTTCCAGCAAAGCTAAGTATTCCTCTCACTCTTTATCACTTGGAGAGTCTAATGTCAAAATTTGCTCCAACGGGTCCTCAACGTAATTGAGTTCCCTTTCCATCATTAATTCCACTAAATCGGATACTGCAGAACAATCATCAACTGTGTCAGGAAATCGTATAGACTTGAAAACATTAAATGTTACCTGGTCGTCCTGAACACGCATAGTAAGCTCACCCTTCTGCACATCGATATGGGTCCTTCTAGTTGCTAGAAAAATGCCTTCCTAGGATGATTGGCACCTCTTTATCTGCTTTAAAGTCTAGAATAATAAAGTCAGCAGGAAAAATAAATTTGTCTATACGTACCAATATATACTCAATTTTTCCTTCTGGATGTGCTAAGGATCGATCTGCTAATTGAAGTGTAACTGTAGTAGGTCTAACTTCACTTATCCCCAACTTTCTAAATATGGACATGGGCATCAAGTTGATGCTTGCACCCAAATCGCATAATGCCTTACCGCAATAAGTTGCTCCAGTGTTGCGAGGTATGGTAAAACACCCAGGCCCTTTCAACTATGGGAAAGTTTGTCTTGAAGATATGCACTGCATTCCTTCGTTAAGGCTACCATCTCAAATTTTCCAAATCTTTGTTTCTTGGACAAGATATCCTTCATGAATTTGACGTAATTCGACATTTGTTCAAGTGCTTCTACCAACGGAATGTTGATATGAAGTTGCTTGAGTACGTCTAGAAACTTCTTAAACTGGACTTCTTGCTTCTGCTTCTGAAGTCATTGAGGGTAAGGTGGTGGAGGCTTCTTTACTAGAACTGGTTGATTCGTCTTTTGTGGCAATTCTGCATCTAACGAAGTTGTTAGTTTAATAGAATTAACTGGTTCAGAAGTTACCTTATCGAATTTTACAAATTCTGGTTCTGGTGAAACTGGAATTTCAACACTCGGTTGAACTTCTATTAAGTCTTGAGCATCAGCTGGTTCTTCTTCAACTTCGACAGTGTTGGGCTTTAATGTCTTTCCACTCCTCAATATCAATGCTTTACAATACTCCTTCCCCGGATTTCTTAAATTCTCCGTATTACTAGGCAAAGCACCTTATGGACGGTTTCTGAGTTCAATGGCAAGCTAGCCCATTTGGTTTTCCAGGTTTTTCAATTTGGCTGTTTGGCTTTGGATTAAGGCATCATTTTTGGCTATGTATGCCTTCAACAAGTTTTCTAAGACATTGGAATTTTCAGCTTGAGGTTGCTTCTGAACTTGTTGGGTAAAAATAGGTGGCTAGGTCGGTCTAGGTTGGGCATAAGTGTTACTGGGTCCAACCCCTTGGTTACTCCAAGAGAAATTAGGGTGGTTTAGCCAAGATGGGTTGTAGAAATTGGATTGCAGTCCTTGCCTTCCTTGATTCTGGTTCTGATTACCCATGTAATACACAGATTCTGGGTTTGATGTACATTCTTTGAACAAATGTCCTTCCCTACAATAAACACAAACTATATTTTCAAAGTGATTAGGTGGTTGTGCTGCAAAACTATTAAACCCATTAATGGTAAAATTTTTAAGCATTGACGAAACTGAAGATACCTAATATGCAAGTGAAGTGAGTGGATCCACTTCATGTATTCCAGTGACTCGTCTTCCTAACGCTGCTCGATTGGTTGTTCACTGATAATTGTTGCTGGCAATTTTCTCAATGATTTCATAAGCCTCGTTATAAGACTTAGAAAGGAGAGCACCATTAGCAGAAGTGTCCACTACCATCATTGTGTGAGCATTGAGACCGTTATAAAACATCTCAAGTTGGATGCAATGAGGGATTCTGTGATGAGGGCACTTCCGTAATAAATCTTTGTACCTTTCCCATGCCTCATACAAGGACTTATCATCCATTTGTTGGAAAGCTGTGATCTTGTTCCTCAACTTAGCATTCTTGCTAGGCGGGAAATACTTCATGAGGAATCTTTCTACTAACTCTTGCCATGTGGAAATGGAATTTGGTGGCAATGAGTTTAACTAGGCTCAAGATCTGTCCCTTAGTGAATATGGGAACAACTTTAATCGTAGTGCATATTTGGGTACTCCGGCTAACTTAAAAGAATCGCTCACCTCCATAAATAGTCTTAAGTGAAGACGAGGATTTTCGGTAGGCATTCCACTGAATTGGCCCATTATCTGAAGCATCTGGAACATGACTGGCTTTAGCTCAAATTGTTGTGCCTCAATTTCGGGTCTTCTAATACCAGAATTAAGATCATGAAACACTAGCATGACATACTGTCCTAGAGTTCTATCTCTATCATCAGCAATAAGGATAGGATTTTGAGCAGGGTTTGCTCCATTTTCTTGATTCAGATTTTCAAAGTTCATCTCTTCGGTCCTTCTCTAACTTACTTGTCTTCTTCATTGTCGAAAAGTTATTTCAATCTTAGGGCCTATAGAGAGTAAATCAATAATTTTATCAATACTCATAAACACCTAAAACAAACACAAAAATATTAATTAATTTAAAATTGAATAGAAAAATAAACCAAAATGCAACAATAATAATTTCACAAATAATGACTTTTAAAACAGTCCTCGGGAATGGCGCCAAAAACTTGGAACGATGGAAATGTGCAAGTGTACACAATCGCAAGAAGTAATAAAGTGGAAAGTAAATGTCGAGTTATCATACTCACAGGGACTGTGAAAAGAATTTATTTATGAATGCAATTAAAACACTTTGGTGAAGAAATATATTTTGATTTTGAAGAACTGATTAAAAACTAAAATTTAACTAAGTAAAAAAAAAAAGTTCCAATGCACGATTTCAAAAGATGATTTTAATCAAGATGACATAATTGTGTTAGATTAATTACATTTCTTAATTTAGAATTACTAAACTCATGTTCATGTTGTTATGAATAAATTCACGGCAACTCGGTAATTTGCTAACTACTGCTCATACGTACCTATTAAATTAACTAATCTCTTGAACATTTTCCAATGCCATTTCAAACAATTAATCAATCTTCATAAGCACATAAAAGATTAAGTGAGTTAACAATGTATTCCTACATTAAAACAATTTAATCACAATAATCTTGCAAGTTATGCAAGGCTAATGTACCGTCTAATACCGTGGCTAATTTAACCCTAAGCTACCTTAGAAGATTAAACATGCATTGATTAAGTATTGTGTCAATTAATTACAATTTCAACACGATTAAATAATTAATTCATTAGTTACCTTACAATTAAAAAGCAAGAATAACTTAATCATGATTTTACTTAATCAAAAAACTTACCAAGGGCTATAATAACACAAACATAATTTTAATAACTTAAGTGGATGAAATGCAATCAACCTAACACGAATTAGATTTAAGCCATATTAATTAAATTAAACATATCAAGATAACAAGTATTCATATACTTTTTCATAACAACAGCAATAAAAAACAAAGGATAGGGAACTAGAATTAAATCCGGTGTTTCTCCGAAGCTTGACTAGTTTGCTCCGCTCCTCCTTCTCCGCTTGTTCTTATTGAACAGAGGTTTCTACGAGCACTTGAATGCTGCTTCCAACAGTGGTTGAAGGGATTTTTTCCAAGAGGGGAAATCGATAAGGGAATGGAAGGGAAAAAGAAGAACAAATGAAGGGTTTTGAAGAGAGAAAGTGAGAGAGAAGTGAAGAATGAAAGGGTGAGAGGTGTTGAGATGTGTTTCAAATGAGCAGCCAAGGGGGGTTTTTATAGGTTGAGTAGTTTGCTAAAAATAGAAAAAATCAGCAGCCATAGAGTCCCCCCATGGCCGGCCACACATGTGGCAAGTTTGAAGGTTTCAAACTTGCTATTTTAAGGTAGGGGCAAATCTAGAAAGGCATAAATAGTGGAGGGGTTTGAATGTAAATTCAAGGAGTATTCAAGGGCTATTTTGAAAGCCAAATAATCAGCCAAACTAGCTGCTTGGGTCAGCATGTGGGACGCTTTTTGGTTGCCCAATACTCGGTTGGATCGGTTTTCTCGGTTCAGCTCAACTGAGCCTCTTTCCATAATTAATTAATAATAATTTATTTAACCCAAAGTAAATTGGATTAAAATTAAAATTAATTATATTATGAAGTAATATCCATAATTTGGACCGTCTTAGGCTAAAAAATTAATTTGCCTTGATGCTTCAAAAATCGCTTCTCGGTTTTGCACTTCTAGCAGTGTCTGCCGAGCCAATTTTCGCCCTTTGTGCGAATCTGTCGAAAATGATCAAAATTAATCAAAATTTAATATAAAATTAATTATAATTAAACATGTTAAAATTTAAGTGAAATTTAATTATTTTATAATTATTATATATATTTCGACAAGAATTTTACCGAAACTGCATGAATTTAAGTTAAAAAGGGCATGAAAAAGTGTGTATATTTTCGTGTTTCCAAGTGTTGCCTCTGCACCACCCACACCATGCCATTTTCATAAATAATGGTGGTGAGATGCTAGTTTGGTAATTTTTTTTATTTTTATATTATAAAAGTAAAAAAGCTTTTTAGACTCCACATGTAGGGTTAGGAGATTGACAAGTGTCCTATAAGGGTAGAGTAAAATATCAAAAATAAAAATAAAAAAACTGACATGTCAATTTTTTAAGACTGCTTGCAGAAAAAAAAATACCATTATACAAAATACTCACCCTTTAATTTTATATAAATTAAAGTAATCAAAATTATGACATTATTTTAACTGAGTTAATATATATTTTGTTCCTAAATTTGTTTATTTGCACTTGGTCATTTTTTTTGTACCTAGTTTATTCGTGAACTTGTATTCTGTCAATTAAATTGGTACCTCTACACAAACACCATTAGTTTGTGTTGACGTGACAATAATAACTAATCTGATGGCTACACGTGGTAGCCTCTCAATATACCACATGGAAAGCATAAATTGAAAAATTAAAAATCTTTAAAAATAGATAAATTAATTTAAAAAAGGTATTTTTTTTCATCAAGGATGAACCTGGACAAATTGATATCTAGATACATTTTGATCTAGACAACCATTTGTCCAAATTCATTCCAAATTTTTTTTAGTAATTTTATATTTTTTTATAAAATATCAATTTATTATTATTTTGAAAAATATATCAATTATAAATTTATAAAAATTAAAATATATATAAAAAAATCCTATAATATTTTGAAAAATATATAATTGTTATAAATATCTTATTAAGTAGATGTCCATCATGATCAAGATAAAGTTTTGATGTACTTTAAATTCTAATAGTTATTAGAATTAGATCTCTACTTCTTTTATACTTCTTATGCTTATAAATAGAGACTCTGATGAAGCATTGTAATCATCCCTTTTTATCAATAAAGCACATTCTCTATTGCTTTCATATTTTCTTTGTTCTTTATTCTCTCCATCTCTCTTTATTTTATAACACATTATCAGCACGATTCTCAATTTTTTTTTCTAAACCTATCTCGTTCTTATTTTTCATTTGATACCCCCCCAAAATTTTTCTTTTTGAAACCCATACCTCAGTTACTTTCTACCCTTTTTTTTTTAATCCCCGTTGGATTACTTTCATTATTTTTCTAACCTAGCATTTAAATGGGTTGCTTGGCTACCCAAAATTGACGAAAAAGAGGGGTTTAAACTTGTGCAGTGATTTGCTTAAACTTCTTGGGAGGAATCGAATTTAATTTCTCTATCGACTCAAGAATATGAATGGTCAACAAAATTTTGTTGGATCCAAAATCAATGGAGAAATATTATACACATATTAGTGCAATTGAGGCACCCGTTACTACAAACCAGAAGTTTATAGAACCACATACTTTTACTATTTGGCATGACCGGTTAGGCTATCCTGGATCTATTATGATGTGAAAAGTAATTGAGAATTCAATTGGGAACTCGTTAAAGAACCAGGAAATTCTTGAATTCAAAGATCTCTCTTGTGATGCTTGTTCTCAAGGTAAACTGATTATTAGACCAGCACCAGCTAAAGTTGGGATTGAATCTCTCAGATTTCTGGATCGTATTCAAGGTGATATATGTGGGTCTATTCATCCACCATGTGGACCATTTAGATATTTTATGGTATTGATAGATGCATCTAGTAGATGGTCACATGTATGTTTATTATCGACTCGCAACCTGGCGTATGCGAGACTACTCGCTCAAATAATTTGATTAAGAGCACAATTTCCAGATTATGCAATAAAAACTTTTCATCTTGATAATGCTGGTGAGTTTACATCTCAAGCTTTCAATGATTATTGCATGTCAATTGGGATAAAAGTTGAACATCCTGTAGCTCATGTTCACACGTAAAATGGTTTAGCTAAATCGTTTATCAAACGCCTCCAACTAATAGCTAGGCCATTACTTATGAGAACAAAGCTCCCTATTATAGCATGGGGATATGCTATTTTGCATGCAGCAACACTTATGCGCATCAGGCCAACAAGTTATAATAAATACTCCCCATTGCAATTGGTTTTTGGTCAGGAGCCAAATATTTCCCATCTTAGAATTTTTGGATGTGCAGTATATGTTCCAATTGCTCCACCACAACGAACAAAGATAGGTCCTCAGAAGAAGTTGGGAATATATATTGGTTATGAATCTCCTTCTATAATTAAGTATGTTGAACCATTAACTGGAGATTTATTTACTGCACGATTTGTTGATTGTCACTTTAATGAAATAATATTCTCAACATTAGGGGGAGGGAAAATACAACTGGTAAAAGAAATTACATGGAATGGATCACAATTATCTCAACTGGATCCTCGTACAAGTTAATGTGAACAAGAAGTTCAAAGGATCATACATTTGCAAAACATCACCAATCAACTACCAGATTCATTTACCGACCTAAAGATAATTACAAAATCTCACATACTAGCTGAAAATGCTCCAATACGAATTGATATCCCAATAGCTCAAACTGTTAGTGCAAAAGAAAGTAATCTATGCTCGAAGTGTGGAAGACCGATTGGTTCCAAAGATAAAAATCCTTGTAAAAGGAAAGGAGCAAATATTCAATGTGATTATATTATGGATACAAGTTCCCAAGAAGAGGCCAATGATATAACTAATTATAATCATAAAAGCCCAGAACGAATTTAGGTACCTGAAAATGATGATAACGAAGAGATCTCGATAAGTTATGTTACTTTGGGGAAAAATGGAACCGAAAAAATATAGTTGTCGACAACAATTTTGCATATAATGTTGCTATTGAAGTAGAAAAAGAAAATGATGATCTTGAGCCTAAATCTATTGATTAATGTAGAAATAGAAAAGATTGACCAAAATGGAAAGATGCAATTCAAGCCGAATTGAATTCACTTTCTAAATGTGAGGTTTTTGGACCTATAGTCCAAACACCTAAAAGTGTAAAGCCGGTAGGATATAAATGGGTATTTGTGCAAAAATGAAATGAAAAAAATGAAGTAGTAAGATATAAAGCACGACTTGTAGCACAAGGATTTTCGCAAAGGCCCAGCATTGATTATGAAGAGACATATTCTCCTGTGGAGGATGCAATCACATTTAGATATCTTATTAGTCTTGCAGTACGTGAAAAACTTGACATGCATCTAACGGATGTTGTTACAGCCTATTTGTATGGCACACTTGATAGTGAAATTTATATAAAAATCCCAGAAGGATTTAAAATCCCAAAAGGATATAGAGTTTCTCTTGAAAATTGTTCGATCAGATTAAAGAAAACTTTATATGGATTAAAACAATCTGGGCATATGTTGTAAAGTCGTCGTAGTGAATACTTGTTAGAAGAAGGTTACAAAAACGATCCAGTTTGTCCATGTGTCTTTATAAAAAGGTTTGGATCAAATTTTGTGATAATTGTTTTTTATGTTGATGATCTAAATATTATTGGAACTCGTGAAGAGCTCCAAAATATAATAAATTGTTTAAAGAAAGAATTTGCGAGGGAAGATATTGGAAAAACAAAGTTTTGTCTTGGCTTACAGATCAAGCATTTAAAAGATGGAATTCATGTTCACCAATCAACTTATGCGAAAAAGATATTAAATAAATTTGACATGGATAAAGCACACCCATTAAGTACTCCGATGGTTGTACGATCGTTAGATGTGAATAAAGATCAATTTCATCCTTGCGAGGATGGTGAAGAGTTTCTTGGTCCTAAAGTACCATATTTAAGTGCTAGAGGGGCATTGATGCATCTTGCAAACAACACAAGACATGATATAGCTTTTGTTGTAAACTTGTTAACAAGATTTAGTTCTTCTCCAACACGTAGACATTGGAATGGAATTAAACATATATTTAAATGTCTCAAAAGGACTATTGATATGGGGTTATTTTATTCAAATGATTCAAAATCCCTATTAGTCAGCTATGTTGATGCTGGATACTTATCAGATCCACATAAAGGTCGATCTCAAACATTAGCTGTTGCTTCTTCAAATCATGCATAAATAATTGCAATGCATGAGGCAAGTCAAAAGTGTGTTTGGCTAAGGTTATTGACCCAACATATCCAAAAGATATGTAATTTGCCTTTACAGGAAAAGATGCCAACTATCTTATACAAAGATAATGTAGCATGTATAGCTCAATTGAAGGGTGATTATATCAAATGTGAGAGAACGAAACATATTTCACCAAAATTATTCTTCACCCATGACCTTGAGAAAAGAGGTGATATAAATTTTTAACAAATTCGTTCTAGTAAGAATTTAGTAGATCATTTTACTAAGGCATTGCCAACTTCAACATTTGAAAGACTACTATACAAGATTGGAATGCGTCGACTCAAAGATGTAATGTAATATTGCCATCAGGGGGAGTCTAAAAACAAGTTGTACTTTTTTCCTTTAACCAAGGTTTTGTCCTATTGGGTTTTTCTAGTAAAGGTTTTTTAACGAGGCAGCTTGTAATAGAAGATTGTGTACTATTTTTCCTTCATTAGGTTTTTTATCCCACAGGGTTTTTCCTAATAAGGTTTTAACGAAGCACATTATCTACCAATGGACATCCAATGGGGAGTGTTATGAATATCTTATTAAGTGGATGTCCATCATGATCAATATAAAGTTTTGATGTACTTTAAATTTTAATAGTTATTAGAATTAGATCTCTACTTCTTTTATACTTCTTATGCCTATAAATGGAGACTCTGATGAAACATTGTAATCATCCATTTTTATCAATAAAGCACATTCTCTATTGCTTTCATATTTTCTTTTTTCTTTATTATCTCCATCTCTCCTTATTTTATAACAATAATATAATATTTAAATTTATTAAAAATTATAAATATATATAAATATTTAAAATAGCTAGAGATTTTTAAAAATATACAAATATATAAAAGAACCAAAAAACACATCTATAAACAAAATTATACTTTTTTATTATTTAATTTATTTTAAAATTTCAAAATAATAATAACATGATATTTTATTAAAAATAAAAATAAAAATAATAAAAAATTATTAAAAACATATCTGAAATGAACTTGGATAATTGATTGTCTAGATGCTAATGGTTATCCAAATTCATTTTTTAGGTGAAAAAGATTATAACTTTTTATTGATTTATATGTTTTTAAATATTTTTATTTTTATTTATTTATGTTTTCCATCTGACATACTAAGAGGCTGGCATGTGGTACTACTGAATTGGCTAGTAGTGCCACATCAACATAAAACTAACGGTGTTAGTGCGGAAATAGTTGGTTGACGAATACAAAGATAGAAGTTCAAGTACCAACTAAGTAAATATATATATGTATATATAAATACAAATAAACAAATTCAAAGTACAAAATATATATTAGCACATAACTATATTACTTAATAAAAACTCATATATGTCTCAAGATGTAACATCCGGGATTTAGGGGCTCTGCATTTATCTTGTTTCTATGTGTTTGGTATACTTTGTATGCTATTTGGGTGTGTTTGGAGCCTTCGGGAAGGCCCGGGGTTAAGCCGGAGCCTTGACCAAAATTTTAAATTTTGGGCACTTCAGGAGGGAAGCTGGTTGGGGCAGGACTTCAGGTTTATTATTTGTGTTTGGGGACATGAGAATTAAGGTGGTGTAGTGGTAGGGAGACGCCACATAACAAGCAGGGAGGTGGCGTCACAAGGAGAAGCTGAGAGGGAGAAGGTTCGAATCTCTCAAGCAGCACAAGGGAGTATTATTTTTGGCTCAAGCTAGGGAGGCAGCTGGATGGTAATTAAACTCTGGAGGAGAGAGACAAGACTTGGTCAAATAGTTTAAACAAGTGGTGGAGAGCTATTTGGGGAGTTTGAATTATTCAAACTAAATTAAATGAGTAGAGGAGAGGGAATTAAGGAGGGTTTCAAGGAGAAAGCTTGGGGATTGAGCTGAGAGGTAGTTTGGCCGAATTTTTGAAGGGTGTTGGGGAAGAAAAATCGGTCTTTTGGAGCCTTGGAAGGGGGTAGGCATTCGGTGTTCCTCTATTTGGCAACCATTCTCTTTAGTTTGCCGAAATTCCTCAACCATTTCCTCTTCATCATAGTGCTTAGTAAGGCCGAAACCTACAGGGCACTCTTTTCCCTTTCTATTTCTTTCTTCTTCTTCTCATGTACCCCCCTCTTGCCGAATTCTCTTAGCACCCATTATTCTTCTTTTCTTGTACTTCTTCCCTCATTCACTAAAAGCCGAATCACACCCCTCATTTTCGCTCTTAATCGAAACCTCTCAACTTCAACACCACTCCATTCTTTCTTTCCCTAATTGTTCATCATAGCCGAATCCATCCCTCAAAACTTTGGTTTGAAACCTCTCTTCTGTTTGTCACTCAAGCCGAATCCTCACCCCATGTTTTGAGGTATCATCTCCAAATTGAATCTTCTCTGCCTTGCAACTTGTGCCGAATCTTTGGGGGGCATCTTTTGGTTTCGGTAAGGGATCTTCTTCACTTTTCTATCTGTTTTCTCTCCTTTTTTATTTTGGGTTGGTTAATCAAAGGTGATAAGGTGGTGTCATGGTGTTTTGGCCGAATGATGAAAGGAGGGCTTATGTATTCCGTTTGGCCGAAAGGCCATCTCCTCTAATCTATTCTCTTTCAATCGATTCTCACTTGGTACTTGTATAGGTACTCGATCGACTTCTTAATCCAAGCCTTCTAATCTTTGGACTCTATCGACTTAGGCAAAGGAAGGGGTTAGACCCGTAAACCCAGCCCCTAAGTTTAAGAGACGTGCGGTGTCTGCCGTTCGAGATTGGCCACCGGGTTGTGGGCCAGCTTCTGAAAGGGATAAACAGATCGCTATGATCCCTGCAAGTGAGGACGTTAGCAAGATCGATAGTGTAGTCTTGCGTGTTCAAAAGTGTGTAATTATCACACTACCCCTTTTGTTTGTTGTAATAATCGTGCATGTGTTATGAAAGCCGAAAATCCTGGCAATGGTGATTGAGTTATCCCTGTTGGGTAAAACTGAAACATCAGGTTAGTGTATCTTGGTTAAACCTTAACATTTCGATAGCATGATTGTGTGTGACATTACATATAACTTTTATTTATTATACTATGTTGCATATGCATGGGATATCGGGATGTTATGATATGAAGGGGAAGTGCTTATGGGTGACAATGTCACACCTATTAATGGTACATTATTGTATCGGTGATTTGGTCACATAGTGATCGGTGGCTAGGCCACGTTTAATTGTCTTTGAGTTAGCGGTGTGTGCATCAAAGATGGTCGCCAAAGTGGAGTGTAGAGGATAGAGGGTTGATTGTAGAAATCCCCAGGTGTGTTGAGGTTGGACATATGAAGTAGGGTGTAGAGGATGGAAAAACTAGGCTGGGTTGGGCTAGCATGTTAATTATTTGTTTGTGCTATATGATTGGGCTTCGGCCGATGGTGTTTTGGGGGCTTAGGCCTAATTGTGGAGTATGTGGACTAATTGCACACTGAGTCTTGTGACTCACTCTTTTGTTTAAACAATTGCGAGTAATTCTTAGCATGATGGATCAATGGAGGAACCCGAGGTGGCCACGCATGGGTTACTAGTAAACTTTATTTTATATATCATTTATAACTTTTGGGTATTTTTCTTTGATTTGTAATAAGGCCACTACAAAACTTGGAATTTACTTTCGGGTTTTAATTTTGGACATGTTAATTATAGATCGCTCGATGGGGCGTTTTTAAAATTGCAAACTAAAGTTTTCTTATAACTTTGCCTTAATAACGTTTCATACAATAAAAGACTTTTTCATTGAAAATCGATAAACGAATAATTGGTAAGTGTTTTCAAATGTCACCTAATCGCAAGGGCTCGACTAACTGAATTTTTAAAGTTAACTAAATAATGGGTTGTCATCTGAACCACAAAATTTGATATTTTAAAATGACTTAGAATTTTTCGAAACCTGTCAAACTTCCTAAACTTCTTCCTAGTGACATGCCAAACCCGGTCGTAGTGTTTGGGCCAGGTTTGGGGTGCTACAATTTGGTATCAGAGCCTGGTTTAAAAAGCTCGCCCTTAGGTTTTGGGTTCAAAACGTTTTTCAAATTTCATTTTTAAGAAAAAAATATATATGGATCCATTTTTGAAGTGTGGCACCCGAGTCTCCGGCCCAAGTCTGCCAGGTTAGTTTTCTAATGGCTAAGTGATTACATAAAGTTGATGTATTATATGAATGTGTTGTTATGGATGATGGAATTAAGAAACTTTTCTATAGAGATGAAAACCTTTAGGTATACACATGCTTGCGAAAAAACTACTTATAATCTTATCTTCATAAAACTACTCGGTAATAAACAGTGAAAGAAATACTAATTCATAAAATTTGTAATCAGATAAGACGAAACGTTAGACATGAGTGCTAGACGTGGACGTGGCGTACGTGGCCGTGGTAGAGGCCAAGGTAATGAGGTTAAACTCTCGGAAGCAAGAAATGAGCCTGAAGGCGAAGTGCCAGCATCACCTGTGGCGGAAGTGGGATCGCAAGGCAGAACTGGTAAAGATGATGCCCTGTCTCAGGTAATGTTGCGTGTGTTGGAACGAGTAGCTGGGGCAGGCAGTGGAACAGTAACTCGGAAGTCTATCCCTGAGCGACTTCGAGCGAATGGAGCCGAAATGTTTAGAGGTATCTCTGGAGTAGCTCTAAATGTGGCTGAGTATTGGCTAGAGGCAGTCGAGAGAATCATGGATGACTTAGACTGCACGACGGAAGAGAAGCTGAAAGGAGCGGTGTCTCTTCTTCGAGACAAGGCATATCAGTGGTGACTTACCGTGAGAGAGGGTACTCCGGCGGACCGAGTTGATTGGGATTTCTTTAAGATGACGTTCCAAGGAAAGTACGTTGAGGCCGGTTACGTGGATGCTCAGAGGAAAGCATTCTTGAATTTAGTTCAAGGGGGTAAGTCGGTAGCTGAGTATGAGGCAAAATTCCTGCGGTTGAGCCGGCATGCTCGAGGGATAGTTGTGACTGATCATGAGCGTTGTGTACGATTCGAAGATGGGCTACGAGATGAGATGCGAGTGTTAATAACTCCACAGTAGGAGAGGGATTTCGCTATTTTGGTGGAAGAAGCTAAAATAGCCGAGGAGGTGACGCGGACTGAAAGGCAAAACAATGACAAGGATAAGGCCAAAAATAAGAGGAGCTATGGACCATCAGGGTCATCTGGGGGTTTCCAGAAGAGGCCCAGGGTTGATGGACCGAGTCGCGTTGCAATGCCAGCTGCTATTTTTCGACAGTGTGCTCAATGTGGGAGGTCACATATTGGAGAGTGCTGGGGAAAAGATAGGGTATGTTTCAAGTGTGGGTCAAAGGATCATCTGATCAGAAACTGTCCACTAGAAAGGACTAGGGCTCGGATGGTAGGTCAGGGATATGTGCAGCCAAGTAGAGGTGGACAGCAGATGCCGAGAGGTCGTGGTCCGAACAGAGGAGGGAATAGTTTTGGTCGGGGACGTGGAGCACCAGGCAGAGGTGCTAGGAGTACAGAGGCGAGACAGCCCGGGTTAGTTTATGCAGCCAGACACCGAGAAGAGGGGGATGCATCAGATGTTATAACGGGTACGTTCCTCATTTTTAGTTTACCCTTTACTGCATTAATTGATATTGGGTCGACGCATTCCTATGTTGCTAGTGTGGTGTCTGGAACCTTGAACATGAACTCTAAAACTGCTTCTAGGGAGATGACGATACTTAGTCCTCTAGGGCAATCTGTAGTAGTAAATAAACTTTTTAGGAATGTGCCTCTAGAAGTACAAGGGTTGGTTTTCTCGGCTGATTTGATGGAACTACCGTTCGGGGAGTTCGATTTGATCTTAGGCATGGACTGGTTGGTAAGATATCATGCAAACTTGGATTGTGCTGCTAAGCGCATGGTGTTAAGGACTCTTGACGATGATGAAGTTTTGGTGATAGGCGAGAGGAGAGACTACTTGTCTAATGTAGTGTCTGCTCTTAAGGCGGAAAGAATGGTGAGAAAAGGGTGCATGGCTTTCTTAACTTTTGTCAGTGCCTTGGATGCAAAGGAAGTGACCGTGGATGAGGTTAGAACAGTAAAGGAATTTGTAGATGTCTTTCCTGAAGAACTTCCAGGGTTGCCTCCGGATCGTGAGGTGGAGATTGGAATTGAGCTATTTCTGGGAACGGCTCCGGTATCTATCGCCCCTTACAGGATGGCACCGAAGGAACTGGTTGAACTTAAAGCTCAGATCCAAGAGTTGTTAGATCATGGTTTTATCCGTCCCAGTGTATCCCTGTGGGGAGCGCCGGTGTTGTTTGTGAAGAAGAAAGACGGGTCCATGCGAATGTGCATTGACTACTGCCAGTTGAACAAGTTAACTATCAAGAACAAGTACCCGCTGCCGAGGATAAATGACCTGTTTGATCAACTTAAAGGGGCCTCGGTCTTTTCAAAGATAGATTTGAGGTCGGGATATCATCAGCTTAAGGTCAAGGAAGTGGATATTTGCAAGACGGCTTTTTGGACTCGCTATGGTCACTTCGAGTTCCTGGTGATGCCATTTGGGTTCACAAATGCACCAGCTGCGTTCATGGATATGATGAACCGGGTTTTTCAACCCTATCTGGATTGGTTCGTTGTAGTGTTCATAGACGACATTTTGGTATATTCCAAGACTGAGGAGGAGCACGATTCGCATCTTCGGGTGGTTCTACAGATTTTGAGGGAGAAGCAGTTGTACGCCAAGTTTAGCAAGTGTGAGTTTTGGTTGAAGGAAGTTACATTTCTGGGTCATGTGGTATCTGCAGAAGGGATTAGGGTGGATCCCTAGAAGATTGAAGCGGTGTTGGATTGGAAACCGCGAAGCGGTGTTGGATTGGAAACCGCCTAAGTCTGTGGCAGAGATTCAGAGTTTCCTTGGTCTGGCTAGGTATTACCGAAGGTTTGTTGAAGGGTTCTCATTAATTGCGGCACCTTTAACCAAGTTGTTGAGGAAAGGGGTACCTTTTTTTTGGGCTGACAAGTAACAGGAAAGCTTTAAGATATTGAAGAAAATTTTGACAGAGGCTCTGGTTTTAATTCAGCCTGAGGCTGGGAAAGAGTTTGTAGTATATTGTGATGCTTCACACACGGGGTTAGGTTGTGTGTTGATGCAGGACGGGAAGGTGGTTGCATATGTATCTCGACAGTTAAGACCGCATGAGATTAACTATCCTACGCATGATCTGGAGTTGGCTGCGGTAGTTTTTGCTCTGAAAATCTGGAGACACTATTTGTATGGAGAGAAGTCTGTTATCTACACCGACCATAAGAGTTTGAAGTATCTTCTAACTCAGAAAGAGTTGACTTTAAGGCAGCGAAGGTGGATTGAGCTGTTGAAAGATTATGACTGCTCGATCGAATATCATCCGGGTAAGGCTAACGTGGTAGCAAATGCGTTAAGTCGGAAGGTAATATCAGACTTGAGAGCGATGTTCACCCATCTTAGTTTGTATGATGATGGAAGTCTGTTAGCTGAACTTCAAGTGAAGCCGACGTGGAGTAGATCGAGTTAAAGAGCGGTTTGTCGATGAGGTCTTGAGTGCTCGACTTCTGCAAGTACAGAGCGGTGGGGTTGATGATTATAATTTGAATAGTGATGGGTTTTTGTGCTTCCGTAGGAAGGTTTGCATGCCGAAGGATGTAGAGTTGAGGCAGATGATTCTTCAGAAAGCGCATAGTAGCCCTTACGCTATGCATCCTAGAGGGAGTAAGATGTACCGGGATCTGCGTGAACAATTTTGGTGGCCTGGATTGAAGCGGGAGGTTACAGAGTTTGTGGGAAAGTGTTTAACTTGTCAGCAGGTTAAAGTGGAGCATCAGTTGCCTTCAGGGTTGTTGCAGCCGGTGAAGATTCCACAGTGGAAATAGGAAAGGATCACTATGGACTTTGTTAGTGGGCTACCTCTTACGCCTACTAAGAAAGACTCGGTATGGGTGATTGTGGATCGGTTGACGAAGTCTGCCCATTTCATACCTGTTCGTGTCGACTATTCTTTCGCAGAGGTTGGCTAAGTTGTATGTGGCGTAAATTGTGAGGTTGCATGGGGTACCAAAGATCGATCATATCAGATAGAGACCCTAGGTTTACGTCGCGATTCTGGAGGGCACTGCATCAAGCTTTGGGTACGAGATCGACTTCAAAGACTTTTCATCCACGCATCGATGGTCGATGCGAGAGGGTAATTCAGATCTTGGAGGACATGTTGAGGGGTTGTGTCATTGACTTCAGGGGTAGCTGGGAGGATTTTCTACCGTTGGCAGAATTCGCTTACAACAACAGCTACCAATCTAGTATTCAGATGGCGCCCCATGAAGTGTTGTATGGGCGGAGGTGTCGTACTCCTACCTGTTGGACAGAATTGGGTGAACGTCAAATTTTGGGTCCAGAATTGGTTGCAGAGATAGAGGAAAAGGTTAAGTTAATTAGGACTCGTTTGAAGGAAGCGTCCGATAGGCAGAAATCATATGCAGATCTGAAGCGGAAGGAGATAGAGTTTGTAGTGGGTGATCAGGTTTTCTTGAAAGTTTCACCTTGGAAGAAGGTGATGAGGTTTGGACGGAAGGGCAAACTAAGTCCTAGGTTCATCGGGCCTTATCGGATTTTGAAACGTGTGGGACCAGTGGCGTATTAACTGGAGTTACCTTCAGAATTGAAATAGATGCATGATGTGTTCCATGTTTCAATGTTAAGATGCTACTGTTCGGATCCGTCTCACGTTGTGCCAGTGGAGGAAATTGAAGTAAGACCAGACTTGTCCTATGAGGAGGAACCAATCCAGATCTTGGAACAAGATGTCAAGGTGCTAAGAAGGAAATCAGTCCCATTGGTTAAAGTCTTATGGTGGAATCATGGAATGGAAGAGGCGACATGGGAGCCAGAGGATGCGATACGTCAGCAGTACCCGCATCTCTTTTAATCAGGTAATTTCGAGGCCGAAATTTCTTTAAGGGGGGTAGAACTGTAACATCCGGGATTTAGGGGCTATGCATTTATCTTGTTTCTGTGTGTTTTGTATACTTTGTATGTTGTTTGGGTGTGTTTGGAGCCTTCGGGAAGGCCCGGGGTTAAGCCGGAGCCTTGACCAAAATTTTAAATTTTGGGCACTTCAGGAGGGAAGTTGGTTGGGGCAGGACTTAAGGTTTATTATTTGTGTTTGGGGACATAAGAATTAAGGTGGTGTAGTGGCAGGGAGACGCCACATAACAAGCAGGGAGGTGGCGTCACAAGGAGAAGCTGAGAGGGAAAAGGCTCGAATCTCTCAAGCAGTACAAGGGAGTATTACTTTTGGCTCAAGCTAGGGAGGCAGCTAGATGGTAATCAAACTCTGGAGGAGAGAGACAAGACTTGGTCAAATAGTTTAAAGAAGTGGTGGAGAGCTATTTGGGGAGTTTGAATTATTCAAACTAAATTAAATGAGTGGAGGAGAGGGAATTAAGGAGGGTTTCAAGGAGAAAGCTTGGGGATTGAGGTGAGAGGCAGTTTGGCTGAATTTTTGAAGGGTGTTGGGGAAGAAAAATCGGTCTTGTGGAGCCTTGGAAGGGGGGTAGGCATTCGGTGTTCCTCTATTTGGCAACCATTCTCCTTAGTTTGTCGAAATTCCTCAACCATTTCCTCTTCATCATAGTGCTTAGTAAGGCCGAAACCTACAGGGCACTCTTTTCCCTTTCTATTTCTTTCTTCTTATTCTCATGTACCCCCCTCTTGCCAAATTCTCTTAGCACCCATTATTCTTCGTTTCTTGTGCTTCTTCCCTCATTCACTAAAAGCCGAATCACACCCCTCATTTTCCCTCTTAATCGAAACCTCTCAACTTCAACACCACTCCATTCTTTCTTTCCCTAATTGTTCATCATAGCCGAATCCATCCCTCAAAACTCTGGTTTGAAACCTCTCTTCTGTTTGTCACTCAAGCCGAATCCTCACACCATGTTTTGAGGTATCATCTCCAAATTGAATCTTCTCTACCTTGTCAACTTGTGCCGAATATTTGGGGGCATCTTTTGGTTTCGGTAAGGGATCTTCTTCACTTTTCTATCTATTTTCTCTCTTTTTATTATTATTTTGGGTTGGTTAATCAAAGGTGATAATGTGGTGTCATGGTGTTTTGGCCGAATGATGGAAGGAGGGCTTATGTATTCTGTTTGGCTGAAAGGCCATCTCCTCTAATCTATTCTCCTTCAATCGATTCTCACTTGGTACTTGCATAGGTACTCGATCGAATTCTTAATCCAAGCCTTCTAATTTCTGGACTCTATCGACTTAGGCAAAGGAAGGGGTTGGACCCGTAAACCCAGCCCCTAAGTTTAAGAGACGTGCGGTGTCTGCCGTTCGAGATTGGCCACCGGGTTGTGGGCTGGGTTCTAAAAGGGATAAACAGATCGCTGTGATCCCTGCAAGTGAGGATGTTAGCAAGATCGATAGTGTAGTCTTGCGTGTTCACAGGTGTGTAATTATCACACTACCCCTTTTATTTGTTGTAATAATCGTGTATGTGTTATGAAAGCCGGAAATCCCGGCAATGGTGATTGAGTTATCCTCATTGGGTAAAACCAAAACATCAAAGTTAGTGTATCTTGGTTAAACCTTAACATTTCGATAGCATGATTGTGTGTGACATTACATATAACCTTGTTATTCTACTATGTTGCATATGCATGGGATATCGGGATGTTATGATATGAAGGGAAGTGCTTATGGGTGACAATGTCACACCTATTGATGGTACATTATTGTATCGGTGATTTGGTCACATAGTGATCGGTGGCTAGGCCACGCTTTTATTGTCTTTGAGTAGTGTGTCCGCATGAGATGACCGCCAAAGTGGAGTGTAAAGGATGGAGGGTTGATTGTAGAAATCCCTGTGTGTGTTGAGGTTGGACATATGAAGTGGAGTGTAGAGGATGGAAAAACTAGGTCAAGGTTGGGCTAGCATGTTAATTATTTGTTTGTGATGTATGATTGGGCTTCTACGATGGTGTTTTGGGGGCTTACTCCCAATTGTGGAGTATGTGGACTAATTGCACACTCGAGTCTTGTGACTCACTCTTTTGTTTAAACAATTGCGGTAATTCTTAGCATGATGGATCAATGAGGAGGAACCCGAGGTGGCCACGCATGGGTTACTAGTAAACTTTATTTTATATATCGTTTATAACTTTTGGGTATTTTTCTTTGATTTGTAATAAGGCCACTACAAAACTTGGAATTTACTTTCGGGTTTTAATTTTGGACATGTTAATTATAGACTGCTCAGTGGGACGTTTTTAAAATTGCAAACTAAAGTTTTCTTATAACCTGCCCAATAACTTTTCATACAATAAAAGACTTTTTCATTGAAAATCTGATAAACGAATAATTGGTAAGTGTTTTCAAATGTCACCTAATCGCAAGGGCTCGACTAACTGAATTTTTAAAGTTAACTAAACAACGGGTTGTCAACTGAACCACGAAATTCGAGATTTTAAAATGACTTAGAATGTTCCGAAACCTGTCAAACTTCCTAAACTTCTTCCTAGTGACATGCCAAATCCGGTCGTAGTGTTTGGGTCGGGTTTGGTGTGTTACACAAGATTTACGTGATTGAAATATATGTTTATGTATTTTGAAAGTTACTGATAATTTTATTTTATTTAAAATAAATTATTAAATTTATTAATTAATATCTTATTGTAGAAAAATATTTATATTAGTGTAAAATTAGCTTTACATCTTTTTCTGGCCTTCTATTAAAATTAAATTAACAATTAATATTAAAACGTTGACTAAATATAAAATTGGTAATTGAACTTGTTCACTTCTCCTAAATTGATACTTAAGATTTTTTTTTGCTTCAGATTGGTACCCAAACTTTTTTCCGTCACCTAAGTTGATACTTTTTTTTTTAACATCGTTAAGTCCAGGAAATGTGGCAGTACCAGACAACTACACGTGTTATTAGTGACATCATGATGATTTAATCATCTAAAAATTAAATTAAAAATTATTAATAAATTTAAAAATATACAAAAAATGATAAAAATATATTGCCCATCTTTTTTTTCTTGCCCTGATTTCTTTTCTTTCTTTCCCCCGTTTCTCCTCATCTTCTTTTCTCCTTCTTCCACCTTCAACCCTAGCCCACACCACCATGATTGGCTACTTTTCTGGCTCGAAAGTGGCACCTAATTGTTGCTCTCCATTCCCTCTTTTGAATGCTTAGATTAAATTTCTTGAAAAATTTCCCAAAAGTCACAAAAATGCCTTCAACTTTGGAACTTCTTTAACGTCAATCTAAAGATCCGACTGTTGAATCATCTTGTAACTTCGACCACGACTTCTCCTTGGAATGACGAACTCCTTCACCGCTCAGATCTCTCAAATGGGTTTCACCACCAGATCTCTCAAATAGGTTAGCTATTACAGCCATAATGGTTGGTATTTGGCCTTTTTCCGAATCATTTTCTGTAACCATGGGAATTGAAGGTCTTGGTATTATAAAGGATTGAAGGGTTTGTTGATGGGGGTTAGGAGTTGATGGTTCTTGTAAGCAAACAAAATTGTTGCAGATTTGGGGTTTCTTATTTCACAATTTCAAATTTGAGTTTTTTTTTGTTTTTTTTTTTGTTACTTGTTATTCTAATTGGTTTTGGGATTTTGTTAAATATCTATTTCAAGTATTCATTTAATTATTTTATTTGTTTGCATGTTTGTCCGTTATCTTGAATAATGTTCTTCAATTTTCTTAAAAATTATTTGTAAACTGATTCTCAAGCAGGAAGCAATCCCGTCCTTAGGTTATTTGCCTTGTTAGGACAACCATAAAGAAATACCCTCTTCCGCTTAAGGAATAGAGAACAATTGATAATGGTATGTTCACTTGAAAAATTATTTCTTTGACATCTAACATATTCTAGCCTTCGTTGAAAGAGATCTCAGAACATGGTCTCTTTAACGTGAAAGAGAAACCCTCAGTGAAAATAAAATCGATAAAAATTCAAGTTGAACACATCAAACTCAAGAAGAACACAAATAATAAAAACTCTTGTAAGACAAAGAAATAGAGCATGTAACGCCCTAAAAATATAGGGTCTTTAATTTTGCATGATCTGACACAAATTGCTTGTTTGCTTTAATGGCTAAGTGATTTGGGTGTGTATGGGAGTGTTTAAGAAACCTGGGTTCAAGTCTTGGCTTTTTCAGAATTTTTAGAATTTGCTCTTAAAAGAATCTGGACACTGGCACATAGGTCTTATTAATTATTGTGCTTGTTTTAAGTCACAAAAAGCCTATTGGTGCAGTGGTTGTGGCGTTACAAGTGTAGCAAAGGGGTCTGAGGTTTGAGTGTTGGCATAGCATGAGGGGGTATTTATTTTGCTGAGGGTTCGGCTAGTAGTTGAGTTGCAGTAAAATTATGATAGATGAGAGATTGGAGTGATATGTGGAAGATATCAGGGAGGATTTTTAGGAGTGGATTGTGGAGAGAAAGGAGGAGTTTGAGTTGTAGAAGGATGTGCCGATTGGTATGTTGGTGTATGGGAAATTCGGCAATGAGACTTTCTCCTCTCATCTTGGTTCAATTTTTGGATATTTTTGTTTAGGTTGGTTACTCTAAATTCTTAAGTGCCGAAATAGTATTCCGTTCTCCGTTTTGGTTGTTGAAGTTTTGCCGAATTGACCATTTTGGGAAAACTGGTTAGTATTGCCGAATTCACTTTTCAATATCGGCCGAATCGTCTTTCTTCTTCCAATTCTTTCTACTTCTCTGTTTCTCAAAATTGAATAGTGCTTCTCTCCTTCCTCTTTAATTCTTCTCCTTTCAGACTCTCTTTTAAGCCGAATCTTCTCTCCACCTTTCTTCATTTTCTTCTCTGCTTCCCATTCCTTCACAATCCTAGCAGAACACATCTTAGGCCTTTCAAGTACTTTCATTTTATCATCTCCTCTCTCTATTGTGTTTGGCCGAATACACCTATCCTTTTCTAACCGATTCTATCATCACTCTTTCTTTTGGTATTAAGCCGAATACTGTGTCTCTTAACTATTCTCTGGCAATCGGTTGGATTCTTTTGCACAACTCTCTTTCCTGTCGTCGATTTCGGTAAGTCCTTTCAACTTTTGTCAAGTAGGTTATTTTGTTAATATTGTTTTCCTAAGGTCTCTCTTATTCAGTTTCTTTTCCCTTCTCACTCTTGGGAGTGACCGAATCTTCCTTCTCAGGGGTAGGTGTTCTTTTTGTGCCTTGGATTTGGGGCATACTCTGGGTGACCGATTATGGGTTCTCTTTACTTCTAATCTACGTTTCGGTAAGTGCGACACAGCGATGTTTATCCTTTATCGATCAGTTAATGGATACGATTGTTAAAGATTTAGTTGTATTTTAGGATACCTCTAAAGGGGGGTCGTAGACCATCCCTTGTAAAGGAGTAGGTGTAAGAGTTGCAGTAGATCTACCAAGGGTTGGTGTGCTCGTGGATCAAAGCACGTTTCGTAATCAGGTGTGTAAACACCCCACTATAAATGTAGAACGGTAAAAGCCGAAAATACGGCGTTTGAAACCACACGAGCGTGCGATCGCTCATGTGGTAAGCCAAACCCATGAATCATGGGCGATAGACTG
Source organism: Gossypium sturtianum (assembly GCA_025698515.1). Classification (NCBI taxonomy): domain Eukaryota; kingdom Viridiplantae; phylum Streptophyta; class Magnoliopsida; order Malvales; family Malvaceae; genus Gossypium; species Gossypium sturtianum. The sequence continues at coordinate 106,144,576 of CM046943.1, forward strand.
TAGATGCCCCATGAGCATTTTCATGGGCTTAGGCTGTAATGGGCCACGTTGGGCCGAAAGGGGCCGTATGGGCCCAATGGGCTTGTGGGCCCCACACGGATAAAATCTACGATAAGTGGAAAATACTGGACTGGGCTATGTAGTTCGCATAGCCGTGACTGAATTTGGGCTAAATGGGCCACACGAGCGTGTGGGCCCATTTACACCGTTATGACCATTTAGGTTATCTGTGTCGCTCGAGGCGACTGTAGACCTTCAGAGAGGTTGTTATCTGCACCGAGACCCCAAAATAAGTAAAGTGACCAAAATGCCCCTAAAGGGTAAAAATACTATTATACCCCTAATAGATGGAAATGACCATTTTACCCCTAGAGGTAGGTTGACTGATGACTGTATGTTATTTGTAAGATCAGATCGAGTAGGACACTTTGCATACACAAACTATTTATGACATGACATACCGCATGGGGTTGGGATTCGATATGGAGGAAGTATCATCTCGGTGGCTCGCCACATTCATCATATCGGTGGGCGTTGCGACATATACTTCTATCGCAACTCTCATCGCGTTATTATTATCGCGCGGCTATCTTGCGATATTGTGTGTTACCGGGTGGGTCGATTTTATCTCCACATGGTGTGTTGGTTGGTACGGGTGGTGTGTTGGCTGGATTGGGGTGGGTTGCATATTTGCACCGTACTAATCATCAGATTGGGCTTAGGCCCACACTGCTATCAGTAATGGGTTAAGGCCCATACCGCAAAGATATCGAATAGGGCTCGTGCCCACACCATTATCGCATATATTATTACTGACTGACGAATAGGGGATTACACACTGAGTTTTCGTAAACTCACCCTTTCTTTTATCTGTACAGGTAATCCCCAGCCTTAGACGATTTGAAGCCGCGAGGGACTCGGAGGTGGCCACACGATCGCTGATGTTCTTCTTTAGACTTACTTATTTAAATTTCATATTGGGCTATTGATTATGTAATAAGGCCATTGGTGGATTTAATTTTTAATTGGCCTTTGATTTCGTATTTTAAACTGCCAAAATGATATAAATGAGTTTTTAAAATAACAACTGCTTTTAAGAAAAACACACATTTTAAACTTCAAGATTTTTTTTTTAGAGAAGCTTTTGCGGTTTTATTCAGTTTAAGAAATCAACGGTAACAAAAATGGCAATCGTTTTGATAAGGTTTTCAGATTGTAATAACTTAATCTGCCAAATTTTTCTCAAGCAATAAAAACTAAATGGGTTTTAACTTAAATACGGATTTTGTTATCAACAAGTCCAAATTTCGAAAATCTCTTCGATGTGACACGTCAAATTCGGTCGTAAGTATAGGCCGGGTTTGGGGTGTTACAGAGCAGGAGATAAAAGGCAACATAAACAAAGGGAAATGGAACAAATTTGATGGAAATATTCAGAAAATCTGAGAATTTTTTTAATTTATTATTTTTATATATTTTTTTAGATTTTTATTTTTAAAAAATAAATTATGATATTTAAAAACATATTTATTGATTTTAATTTAATTTTTAGATGATGACATCATCACTAATAACATGTGTCGTTGTCTGCTACTGTCACTTGTCCCAAACTTAACATTGTTTAAAAAAAGTACCAAATTAGTTGACGAAAAAAAAGTTTGGGTACTAATCTGGGACAAAAAAAACTTTAAGTACAAATCTAAAATAAGTGAACAAGTTTAAATACTAATTTTATATTTAAAAGGATGTATTAACTTTGACATTAAGATCAAAGTTTTGTCATTTCAATTTACAGGGAACAAATACTTACATGTTTCTAAGGATCGCAATTGATTAAGGTGAGAATGGATGCTAAATCCACCCTCACTCTATAATTGGTACGTAATAGTTTAACTTTTGTAACTATCAGAAAATTCGATTCTAAAGTCAAAATTTCCTTAAACCAAGTCGGTTCGAACATTAGATCGAGAAATTTTGAGATGACACACAATTGGCAAATAGAACAATGAAAAGATTTGCTAGAATAACTTGTGAAAATAGTACAGAAACTAAACAGTAAAGTGACTAAATTAGTGAAATTTGAGTAAGGAAAATTAGTAGGCCCTTATTGTGCAATTTTACTAAGGACTTAAAAATTAATAAACCATTTTAAGAATTTGGTAGTGAGTTAACATGATATCCACCGTCCATTGCCATTAATTTTCATCATGTGAAATACCAACCAATAGATTAAGTGTTTTTATTATTTAAATAAGTTTAATTATATATATATTGATAAGTTAGTGGGAAAGGGAGAGAATTATCAAGTTTACTTCATCTTCTCCTTCATCACTGTAGAAAGAAAAGAAAGAAAGAGAATTTTGGCTTTTTAACTGCATTGTCGTGAGTTCCATGCAAAGGTAAGTGAAGAATTTTTTTTTCAATTTTATAGATTATTGACTTTAGAGTTTAGATTAAGTTAGTCCATTGATTAGAATTTAAAAATTTTAATGTATAAATTGGTTACCATTGTTGGAAGCTTGAAATTATGATTATTAAGTGTTGAAAGCTTGGATCATGGTAAGTATGAATTTATATGATAGTGGGTTGAGTAGAGATCGTAAAGTTGTACCATGATTTGTTTAATGACCATGGATGAATACATGAAGACTGAGGGAGAGCTGAGGAGAACTTTGGATTAAAATTATGTTTTTAGATAGTTTGAAATTATTAGAAAATAATTGTGAAGTAGGATTTTGATTCAATAGGGAGAATTGAAAGGTACGGAAATTTCAATTATTAGGGTTAAAAAGGGATTAAAGTGAAAAGAGTGCATAATGTGTTATAAGTGTAAGTTATATACTTATTAATGAGGAATTGATATTGTTTTATATCGAAATGGTTGAATGTAGCTTACAACGGGATCAGAATGTTGAAAGACTAAGGCGAAAATTATAACGATTCGATTTTTGTTGGTGTCGAAAAATTTGATTTGAAATCGATTTTAATTAAATCAAATTGGTCGGAAGTTAGAATCGAATAATTATGTGTCGAGTATTGAGTTAAGGAGTCAAATTATTAAATAGAATTAATTGAATTGATTATTAAATATAGTTCAAAGATTAAATTGCAAATGTTATCACTAATAGGTTTTGATTAAAGAAATGCTTCTAGCCTTATGTAGTAGATTAACCCAGGGACTAGAATGCAATTAACCATGTTCATATTTAAGGTTAATGGTGTTGGATGATCATTGCCATCCATTAAGTTATTTAAGAATGAATGCCCGCCACTTGATCATTAATTAATTAGCTTTAGTTAAGCTTAATTAATTAATAATGACTGGTATCTATATAACATTTGACTGGGAGAGAGAAGATGAACATCATCATCTTCCTTTCTCCCCAAACCGAAACTATTAAAGAAAGAAAGTTTGAGATTTTCTTCTTCATTCGGTCATTAATTAAGAGGGTAAGCATGATTTTTTTTATGAAATCTAAGTCTTAGAAACCAAAGCATGTACAACTCAATGCTTAATTTTTTTTCTATTGAGGTTAACTAAAGTTACCATAGGAGGGAATTTTAGTGAAATTGGTGTTAAAAATTTAAGAATTGTTGGATGTTCAGATACCTTGGGAGGAAAGCATGTTAGAATCATAATAAAAGTGTTTATGTGATTTGAATAGTTATGTGCTATTAGGAACCTAAATGTCAGGGATAAAAACTTTGTGGTTTAATAGTGAATAATGATTGAATGAGATATTCGTATAATATTTATGAATCTAGATTCAGATTTAATCGGGTAATCATATGATATGTGTGTTTCGGGTTTTAGAATATTGGGAGAGTAAATTAAATAAAATGCATTTCATATTTAATTGATATATTTTTATGATTGATGTGTGAAACTAATGAATTTTTCGTATTCAAATTTTTAGTAAGTAGTTATAGATTACTTCAATACATCGAGGAACAAAGGAAACGTTAATTCGTTGATTCGCTTTGTGCTTTCGCTTTCAATACATATGCATAATTCAATAATCGAATGGAAATGACGATATATTAATATTGTACATGACTGAGAGGTATGTATATGCTTCACTATTTGATTGATACAATAAAGGTATGACAAATGAATACGTGTATACATAATTATTAGATATGTTTGGGATATGTTAATGGAATATGTACATGCCTACTAGTATAATTGATAATGGAAAATGTCGTATTAACATTGTTGGATAGAATTATTGGTATAGTTAGCATACTAAAGGGTCCGTTTTGATAGGTAGCAGATCTAGAGCTAAGCGTATATTATATTGTGATACTTCTCTAAAACCCTAGGGGTTGAGAACGTATTACCAACTCAAATTCTTTGAGGGTACAAGTGTATTCTGGTGTGTTTGGTGGGATCAATACATTTATGTCTGACTAGCACTTTGGTGCGTATACTAATGTGTTGGTGGGTTGATCCGAGTATCCCTCCTTGAATCTGATTCTATTAATAGGGATTAAAATATGAAATTATGTGCTTAATAGGGATTAAAATATGAAATTATGTGCTAAGTATATATATATATATATAAATATTATTTAAATATAAATATAATGATATAAAACATGGCTTTAATATGATTAAATAAATGCAAATACCCTGAGGGTGCATTGAAACTTTGAGTTGTGTAAGCAAGCATTACGTTGGTACGAATTGTTGGAAAAAAAATCTGGTTTGAAATTTGTTTTCTATCACAGCAGAAAAACAAAAATTTAAAAATTGAACCAGTTTGTGATATTTATAGCAATAAACTTTTCCCGAAAAGTACATATGCTTTGTGTGAGACGGATCCTTGTTGTTCCCAGCTTTCAACCGAATGACCTTTTCCACTATTCTCGTACCACGAATTGCTTCGAGTGTGGACTCGAATAATCACAAATCAACCACTAAACCATAAATAATTTTCTTACTTTCAGTAGGAAAGTAAATCTCTCTCTATAGAAACTAATAGAATTGTTATTCCCCAAAAATTGAATTTATACTTAGAAAATAAATTCTGAGTGTTTTCGGGCAGAATAGCAAAATCTCAAAGTTATGTGTTTTCAGCCCTACCATAGCCATCTATTTATAGGGAGAGATTGAATAATCCTGGTTGAATTGGTAGAATATAAACAATACTTATTTGATAGAAAAACAAGTCCCCTAATTATACTAGGAGAGAGGGGCGACTAACTCTAGTTAATTATACTAGGGTTGCCGCCCCTCATACTTGTTATGAGGGGTTTGGGGCTTCTCCTGTATTGGGTCCAATTATATGTGCTTCTTGGACTTTTAATCCAATACTTTATAATTTAATCCAACCTATTACATGTTTTTCTATTTCCCAAAATAAATGTTATTTATTAAATTAATTTTCCAATTAAATACTTTTCTCAACCCAATTCTAATTCCATTAAAGTCATGACAACTTTACCTTAAGAGAATTTATGAGAAAATATATTTAATTTCTACATTCAACGGATTCACAATGACCAATTAATTTAATTCCATTTCTGAACTTCAATTATTTACTTAAAAATAATTCGAAAAACTTAAATTAATTATCAGGTCATTTCCATACTCAGTGAAAAACCTCATATATTTCGAATGTAACCTATTTATATAACTTTATCATTTCTATTCATTTTTGTTCATTTGATTCTACATGCAATTTATTTCTGATTTCAACGAGCTAACGGACGGACTGATTGAACATATGTAATTAGGGCTCAAATAATTTATAATTAAGTTCCAACTTTTCGCCTATTAGTTATAAACTCATTTAGTCACGAAGTCATTCCACTACAGTATCACGACTGAGCACTCCTCAATTACATACCATTACGAAAGCTACTCGATCAATGCTCCTCCAATGACCTTATCATTAGTGTGTTACCCTCATAGTATATCATTAATCTCTTTGGGATAAATCCGTTTTCCCATTATGATCCTATTTTTTTTCTCATGGTAATCATTACATATTCTTTCATGAAAAGTCAATTACTATCAAATAGTAATTAAGTCATTCATCATAAATATAAATGACTCATGACCACGTTTATTTTTAATATATCATGTAATGCCAAACAAAGGATATCATTTACCCATTTCTTAGGCAATGAATTCCACTATTGTGAAATATTCTACATATTGCAAAAGTCATATATCCAATGCACCAACTTTCGGTTCCTTAATTATTTGAACTCAGGCTTTTATTTACATCAAAGTATACAAGTCACACATACATAGTCCATCATCCACTTAAGATTAATGTATGCCACACTATTAATGCCACAAGTGAATAAATCCATAAATTGATTCAACATTTATTCTACTTGGGTCATGTCCGATGTACTTTCAGTCTAGTCAATCACATCTATGTCTTTATCTTTTAGGAGTCACATGGTCAGATGCTCAAGATAAGGAATCTCCCCAATTGGACTTGATAGACGATATATTAGTCCTTCAATCGGTTTAATCATTTCCTGATTAGACTAAGGACATGTTTAGGTTCATCTACTAATACAAGCTATTTTTTCGTACTACGATCTGACCATGTAATATCGCTTAGAATTAGTTAAATAATAGATAACCGATGAGCTAATATTTGCTTACATTTTCCTTTGCGTGCAAAAACTAATAAACAAAATGTATTAATGTAAGTCATGGATAACTTTATTAAACAATTTTTTTTTGAAAAAAATACAAGTATACAAACGAATATATTACACTTAGGGCACCAGATCCAACAAAGACGAATATGATTATGCTACACATGGTGGCAACCAAACTGGTGCACAATAAGTTGTTGGAAAAAATTCGATTTGAAAACCATCTTCTTACGCAACGAAAAATATTTTTTTTTTGAAATGTGACCCAGTTTGTGATATTTATAGCAATAAATCCTAGATCAAAATCGTACCTGTGTTTTTAGATAGAAGGATCATTGTTGTTCCTCGCTTTCAACCAAACAATCTTCTGCACTATTCTCATACCACGAACTTCTTCGAGTGTGGGCTCAAACCAATTTAATTAAAACACAGAACTATAAATTCTTTTCTTTTACGTAGAAAGAAAAAAATTGTTCTCAAATAGAAACCAATAAAGTTGTTATTCTGAAAAAATATATTTAATAGTTGAAAGTAAATTCATTCTATTTTTAGCAGGGTATGTAACAACCCGCCCAAAGAAGTCTCGATATCTGATTATTGTTTAGACTGTTTTGGTGAATTAAGAGTAGAGATGAGTAAGTAATTTCTTTTTTGTTTTCATTAAGTATAGAATTCTTTGTATGCGCCATTTGGCGAACTCTTAGCTTGGCAAAGATTTGTGGTTTGGCAAACTCTTTCGTTAAGTGTACGCCACCCAGATGCTTTGGTGAACTTGCCTGGTTTACTGTTTAATGGATTTGTTTATTATTTAATAAGTAAATTTAGTTAGTTAAATTGAGACTTAGTTAGAATGGAACTAAGATATTGTAGATGAAAATACTTAATTTTTTATAAGCGCACTTAATCACGAGAATCAAGAGTGTTAGTGGAATTATCATATTTTTCCACTAAAACTTGTTTTCGTGCTTAAGCATATAAAGATAGCAGTGCCTTCATCAAAAATCTGTGTTTTCTTTGTATCCATCTTACTCCTTGATCTTCTTTGCACTTTCTAAAAACCAAAGTCCAGAAAACTTGTCTGAAGTTGGGTTCGTTGTAGTCAGCCAAATTATATGGTTGCCATAGCTCTCTGGTAAATAGTGATGAACCCTAGGTTATTTTTAAGGTTATTTACATGTTTTCGATTTAGCATGTAACACCTCTAACCCATATCCGTCACCGGCACAGGGTTACGGAGCATTACCAGTACATTCAAAAACATTTACAGATAATTCATGCAAGTTACTATTCTAATTCCGAAATCATTCGTAACGTCCCTTAAATGAACCCTCGAGGCCCAATACGCGCATTAGAATTGAGTCGGGACTTAATCGGAAGCTCTAAGAATTTTTCACGAAATTTTAAAAATTTTCCAAGATGCAGGGCTCACACGCCCGTGTGACCCTGGGACATGCCCATGCTTCAGGCCGTGTTCGACCCCGTGTAACTCTCTAACTTGTGCTGTAACACCCCTAACCCGTACCCGTCGCCAAAATAGGGTTTCAGAGCATTACCAGAACATTCAGAATATTTTTCTAATAAACTACGTAAATTTACTATTCATTTATCGAGATCATCCATAATGTCCCTTGATCGGACCCTTGAGGCCCAATACGAGCATTAGAATCAAATCGGGACTTAATCAGAACCTTTAAGAATTTTTCGCAAAATTACACAATTTTTCTAAGGTGTAGGACTCACACGCCTGTGTGGTCCAAGGGACACGCCCATGTGACCCTGGAACACGCCCGTGCTACAAGCCGTGTTCGATTTAGGTTACTCTCTCACTTGCGCCACACGGCCATGTCACACGCCCGTGTGCTAGGCCGTGTGGTTAATTAAATTAATTGGAATTAGGTGCAGGTTTCACACGGCCAAAACACACGACCGTGTCCTAGGCCGTGTGGCACACACGGCTGAGGCACACACCCGTGTCTCTCCCCGTGTGACCAATTTTGAGCATTCTGTTTCTCAAAATTAAGGTGCAGGGGACACACGGCCTAACTACACGCCCGTGTGTCTGCCCATGTGGACAAAATGAAGCCATTTCTAGCTTCATTTCTCACCCAAAATTTAACCCAAGGCCTGCTGTAACACCCAAAAATTTTAATTTTTGATTTCATGTATATGTGACACACAATGTCTATCTGCTTCAGTGGTTATGTGTTCTGGGTGTGTGTGTGAGGTCCCAAGTTCAAGCCTTACTTGGGCAAATTTTGGTATTTTTTATAAATAAAGCCTTAACCTTGTGCAAAGGGCTTAAGTTTAATTGTTGGTAAGTTTATATCAGAATGGGTTTGCTGGTCTGGCGGTTAAGTGGAGTGTTGGAGTGTTGGAGGTCCTGTGTTCAATTCTCTGTAATGGCGTGGAGACAGTATTTTTGCTCCAATTTCGGCTAAGAGTTGTGTTGGGGAAAATTTCTGAGTAGTTGTGTTTTAGTGGGTTAATAGAGAGTGATTTTAGGAGATAATTGGGGAGAGGTTATAAGAAAATAATCTAATTATCTTTTTGGTGCCAAAAAAAAGAGTAGAGTTTCGGTTTTCTCTCCAATTCCCCAAACTTTTTCTGACGTTTTCTTCTTCTTCTTTTTTCCCTCCTCAGCCGATTTTTTCCCTAGTTGCTGCCAAAATTTCCATTATTTTTCCCCTCCTGTTTCTTTCTTTTTTCTTTCCAATTGATTCGGTTGTTCATCGTTGGTTGCGCGTGTTCGGTAAGTAACGGTTTTTTCTATTGTTAATCATTCTTGGTTAATCTCTAAAAGGGGGATTCCTTTTTGGTGTTTATGAGTTAATCAAGGGGCTGGTGGTTTTGAATCGATGCTGTGATTATGCGAAGTCGTGGTTACTCAAGCGAGGTAAGGGTTTTTCTAGGTTTTTAGTCGAGTTCCTTCCGAAATTGGTTGATTAAAAAAAATTAAGTGATTAATCTGGAGATATGTTGGTCAAATTTTAGGTTCTAGAGGCTTAGGAGTGCTTACGCATCAAAAACGATATCAAATGTGTAGCCGAAACGCAGAAAACATGACTCAGCAAAAAGCCGAACTTGCTTGCTGTCGAGAAATAAGAGAAAATGATGCGAAAAATTGTAAAGAAAGGAAATAAGGGTGTTATAAACTTGGAAATCAACATTTTTCACTAAAATAGTTTTAGACAGCAGCAGTAGTCTAACTTTGAAAAATCATCAAAAATAGTGGGAATTGATTTAGAGGTTGAATAAAATATGAAATTAAATTTTATTGAGTCTAGTTTTTCATGGAAGAAACATTATAAGCAATGGAATTGTAAATCATGAGATATAATAAATTTTGTGATACAAGGTTAGAATGATTTCGGGTTCCCCTATTATAACTTAGGAAAATCATCAAAAATTGTAAAAAAATAATTAGGGGCTTAAATATATAATTTTAAATCCTTATTGAGTCTATTTTCAATAGAAACAAATGGAAACATCATCTAAATTCCGTACTGAGAGATAAATAATTTTTAGTAAGGAATGGATGAAGCTGTCAAACAACAAAAAAGGGATAACTTTAAAGATTTTACTATACTCATTTGATAAACTATAAATTCTGAAAATTTCATGATAGAAAGATATTTGAGTGTAGATTCATAAACATCAAGCGGATCTTAATTTGAAATTTTGTAGCTCAATATATAAATAATTTAGTGATAATGGCTCAAGTAGAAAGCTTTGAATGAACATATAAGTAAAAATTAAAAATATATATGAGTATTGAGCTAGCATGGGTTACTTTAAAAATGGACCACTGTAACACCCCAAACCCGGTCCAAACACCATGACCGGATCTGGCATGTCACTTAGGGAGATTTTAAAAGATGTCGCACTTTCAGAAAATATTTTTCTTGAGTTTAACACTTTAGTCGAGAAAACTAAATGGTTGGATGATTTGTAAAAGATATACATTTTATATTTATGCCTTAGTGGATTAAAAATCGAAATTTGATACATGCCTTAACTAAATTAAAACGTAAAATGTAAATGTCTAATAATAATAAAAGCCCAAAACAAACGAAAATATGGAGCTAGTGGCCCATGGCCTTATTACAATGAAATTTAAACCCGCTAATTTAAAAATATTAAAAATAAATAAACTAGTAAAGTCTTTTGCTGAATCAAAATAATCCCTCGCATGGCCACCTTGCGCTCTTCTCCAACCCGGTACGATGCACTAGGTGCTACCTGAAAGATGTTAAATAATGGGGTGAGTCGCGAGACTAAGTGTGCAACCCTCGTGCACATCAGATTGGGCCTTAGCCCCACAGAACAGATAACAGAGTATAATATATCAGAAAATATGCAAAGCCCAACCCAATCCTAGGTTTCCATCCGCTACACACCACCATTACCTGCTAATCACACCATTGGGGATTTCTACAATCAACCCACACCGCTACACACCATCGATGGCAGTCATGCTGCAGATAGCTGCTCATCGTCAGATCATGGCAATAGCCACTACAACAGATCATGGCATTAGCCACTACAACAGATCATGGCATTAGCCACTTTAACAGATCATGGCAAAAGCCACTACAACAGAACACTTCCCCTTTCATCAATCACCCAACCCCATGCAATCACAGAAACCGACATACATGTTAATCATACCAAATCGACAGAAACATTCACTTTATAATGACAGAGATCACTAACCTGGTGATTCGCCTTTACCCTTCTCGGGTTTTCAACAGCCATGCCGGTATTTCAGCATTTAGCAGAATATAACAAATTTATAAACATATACTAACAAGCAATCCAAATGGTGTGAGAATGTTACACAACTGATTAATACGTAGGACTACCCTCTATGTCGATACCCTCGCTAATCGGATCTACTGCCCTTTGTCTAGCACTTTGCTCAAAAGTCGGAAGAATGCGAAGATAAGACCTCTCCTATATTCGGCCAAGGGTTAGTGTTTTACCTGAATTATACGTTTAAGTTAACAGATCTCCTTACCTAAAATGATTAGATCCCGGAGGTAGGATGATATGAGTGCTACCGATTTAGAAACCTATGCGACTAGATCTTCTTCAAATCTCGGAATGCCGCCTATCAAAGAAAATACGAGATTAGTCAACCATCTAGCCATTCGGCTATGGTCTCCAAAAGCCGGAAAAGATTGAAAGAATAACACAATCGACACTTACCTCTACAGACAGTTTCGGCTACCTCTTGCAGAAAGATTCGGTAATCACAGAAGAAGATCAAAGCGTAGAAGGTTAGAGATCTAGGAAATTTCAGCTTTCTAAGAATATCCCGAAAAGATGAACAAGAGAAGGCTGATGTGTTTTTCAGCTTTTAGAAGAATTGAGTGAGGAGTTTCGGTTTCTGGCAGAAAAAGAGAAGAGGAAAAGAAAACAAGAAAGAGGCTTGGAGATTTCGGCTAGGAAGAAAAAGAATGCAAACAGATTTCGGCAGCAGAGAAAACTGAGAGAAAGCTTTCAGAAAAACTCTCAAAATTTCGGCATTTACTCCCCCTAACTAGTTCGTCCCCCCTTTACACACACAATCCAAATTTCGGCCACCTCTACCCTCCTGGATAGCCTCTCATCTTTTCCCTTATCCTTATCAGAACTCACATCCAAAAGAGTCCTACATCACACCACTCCTTCCCCTTTTTTTCCCCGCTCATTATCCACTTAAATAAAACATTAAAAATCCCTAAATTTTAGCCTTGTTGCCGTCCCCTCCCTTGCTCTCCTTGGGCTGCCGAAATTAGCCCAATTTCTTGGGCTCCAAGCGGCCACACTGAGGCCCCCTTCTTTTGCCTATTGGTGCCACTTATAGCTCCTTCCTACTGCGCCTCTTGTTCTTGGGCCACAAGCCCATTATGCCTATTTCACTCTCAATACTTTATTTAAACCCCATAGTCCCTAAACAAAATATTTAGCCAAGACCTCGGCCCATTCCCGAGCCCAATTTGCACCTCTAATACTTAAATTAACACATTAAACGTATCTACCCAGTAAACGCATAGGCCCAAAAATTCAGGATGTTACAGTTCTACCCCCTTAAAGAAATTTCGTCCTCGAAATTTCCAACTAACTATCAATCATACTACCCAAGTCTCACCACTATGCTTCCGCTGCGAACTCTAGTTCTAAAGCCAAAAGAAACACTTAGGATAATATGATAGAGTACGCACCGGTATTCGCATCTGGAGCGTCCTCGTCCCCTTGTACACATTCTTCCGATTGATATTTATCTGATTAGAAATTTTATGAATTAATAGGTTTCTTCCGCTGATCAACCACGAACAGTCTTATGATCAGTAGTTTGAGAGTAGTTCTTTCGAATTCAAAATTACATCCACAAGTTTCAGTCTCAAGTTCACATCTTCTAGTCTTCAGAAGCACATACGTTCAATCATCAACCATCCACACACAAGTAGCATCCACGAACTTACATTCATCATGTAGGGGTATTTTCGTCATTTCACTACCAGGGGTATTTTCGTAATTTATCCGATAGGGGTATTTTCGTAATTTTCTGAAGTAGGGTTCCTTGGTTATTTTATGAAAGAAGGTGTTTTGGTAATTTTGCAATCCGGGGTATTTCGGAAATTTTACAATCCGGGGGTTTTTTGGTAATTTTACAAATCAGAGATATTTTGGTAATTTTACAAATCTGGGATATTTTGGTCATTTATAAATCAGGGGTAATTTAGTAATTTTACACAATAGAGTGGCTGGTCCATTTCGGGTTTTAGTTATAGATTTTGGCCCGTCAACAAATCCTCGTGGCTAGGGTGAACAAATACTACGCACTGTAGGATTCCAAATAAGAGGAGGTGAGTCACTAGGGACTGCTAAGTACTGTGCTCTTCCTGATCCAATCCTAGACATGCGCATGCCTCATTGCCACATCCTAGTCTTGCGACTTGTCTGAGTGTTTGTTCGGTTGGATTAAGTCTTATGCAATTGGGAGTTGTTTAACTAGGCCTAAGGTCCATCAAGCTCTAATTAAAATTAATCTACGTCTCTTAAAGCCCATCAAGCCCACATATATATATAACACACAGTGAGTTCTGAATACTTACCATGGACTTGGGCTGAGACGCAGTGCCATGCCGAAAAACCTCCCTGTGTTATTTATAAACATGCATGTTTTCAAAAACCCAACTTTAGAAAATGTTTTGAGCCTAAATCTCCAAAGCTGAATTTTGAACCTTGCTCTGATACCAATTTGTAACACCCCAAACCCAGCCCAAACACCATGATCGGATCTGGCATGTCACTTAGGGAGATTTTAAAAGATGTCGCACTTTCGGAAAATATTTTTCTTGATTTTAACACTTTATTCGAGAAAACTAAATGGTTGGATGATTTGTAAAAGATATACATTTTATATTTATGCCTTAGTGGATTAAAAACCGAAATTTGATACATGCCTTAACTTAATTAAAACGTAAAATGTAAATGTCTAATAATAATAAAAGCCCAAAACAAACGAAAATATGGAGCTAGTGGCCCATGGCCTTATTACAATGAAATTTAAACCCACTAATTTAAAAATATTAAAAATAAATAAACTAGTAAAGTCTTTTGCTGAATCAAAATAATCCCTCACATGGCCACCTTGTGCTATTCTCCAACCCGGTCCAATGCACTAGGTGCTACCTGAAAGATGTTAAATAATGGGGTGAGTCGCGAGACTCAGTGTGCAACCCTCGGGCACCATCAGATTGGGCCTTAGCCCCACAGAACAGATAACAGAGTATAATATATCAGAAAATATGCAAAGCACAACCCAATCCTAGGTTTCCATCCGCTACACACCACCCTTACCTTCTAATCACACCATTGGGGATTTCTACAATCAACCCACACCGCTACACACCATCGATGGCAGTCATGCTGCAGATAGCTGCTCATCTTCAGATCATGGCAATAGCCACTACAACAGATCATGGCATTAGCCACTACAACAGATCATCGCATTAGCCACTACAACAGATCATGGCAAAAGCCACTACAACAGAACACTTCGCTTTTCATCAATCACCCAACCCCATGCAATCACAGAAACCGGCATACATGTTAATCATACCAAATTGACAGAAACATTCACTTTATAATGACAGAGATCACTAACCTGGTGATTCGCCTTTACCCTCCTCGGGTTTTCAACAGCCATGCCAGTATTTCGGCATTTAGCAGAATATAACAGATTTATAAACATATACTAACAAGCAATCCAAATGGTGTGAGAATGTTACACACCTGATTAATACGTAGGACTACCCTTTATGTTGATACCCTCGCTAATCGGATCTACTGCCCTTTGTCTAACACTTTGCTCAAAAGTCAGAAGAACGCAAAGATAAGGCCTCTCCTATATTCGGCCAAGGGTTAGTGTTTTACCCGAATTATACGTTTAAGTTAACAGATCTCCTTACCTAAAACGATTAGATCCTAGAAGTAGGATGATTTGAGTGCTACCGATTTAGAAACCTATGCGACTAGATCTTCTTCAAATCCTGGAATGCCGCCCATGAAATAAAATACGAGATTAGTCAACCATCTAGCCATTTGGCTATGGTCTCCAAAAGCCAGAAAAGATTGAAAGAATAACACAATCGACACTTACCTCTACAGACAGTTTCGGCTACCCCTTGCAGAAAGATTCGGCAATCACAGAAGAAGATCAAAGCGTAGTCTAGGAATTTTTGGCTTTTTTAGAAAATCCCGAAAAGATGAACAAGAGAAGGCTGATGTGTTTTTCGGCTTTTAGAAGAATTGAGTGAGGAGTTTCGGTTTCTGGCAGAAAAAGAGAAGAGGAAAAGAAAACAAGAAAGAGGCTTGGAGATTTCGGCTAGGAAGAAAAAGAATGGAAACAGATTTTGGCAGCAGAGAAAACTGAGAGAAAGCTTTCAGAAAAACTCTCAAAATTTCAGCATTTACTCCCCCTAACTAGCCGTCCCCCTCCTTTACACACGCAGTCCCAATTTCGGCCACCTCTAGCCTCCTGGATAGCCTCTCATCTTTTCCCTTATCCTTATCAGAACTCACATCCAAAAGAGTCCTACATCACACCACTCCTTCCCTTTTTTTCCTGCTCATTATCCATTTAAATAAAACATTAAAAAATCCCTAAATTTTAGCCTTGTTGCCGTCCCCTCCCTTGCTCTCCTTGGGCTGCCGAAATTAGCCCAATTTATTGGGCTCCAAGCGGCCACACTGAGGCCCCCTTCTTTTGCCTATTGGCGCCACTTATAGCTCCCTCATACTGTGCCTCTTGTTCCTGGGCCACAAGCCCATTATGCCTATTTCACTCTCAATACTTTATTTAAACCCCATAGTCCCTAAACAAAATATTTAGCCAAGACCTCGACCCATTCCCGAGCCCAATTTGTACTTCTAATACTTAAATTAACACATTAAATGTATCCACCCATTAAACGCATAGGCCCAAAAATTCAGGATGTTACAATCACACAGCCAAGGCTAATTTGGGTCGAGTGGGCCACACGGACGTGTGGGCCCATATGGGCAGATCACATAGGTGTGTGGGCCTATTTTTACCGAAATGTTTTTAAGGTTGCACGGGTTGCCCAAGTCGACTGTGAACCTACTGTAGGGTTGGTAAGCACTACTTAGACCCCTAAATGTGTGAAATTGACTAAATGATATATGTACTAGGCATGTTAATATCTGAACTGAATATATGTACTAAAATTTCATAATAGTGTGTCATCCATTGTGTGTTGCCTTGCATTGGGTTGGGGGTTGTTATTCGGAGGAAGTGTACTGAAAGGCTTTAAGCCTCATTTACTGGCAGCTTAGCTGCAAACTACTGTATTGTGTCGCATTTGGTACTACTTGGAGTGTAGGGATGGGTGGGTTGATTATATCCCCACATAGAGTGTAGGGTTGGACGGAGATGGCGTGTAGAGGCTAGTTGGATAGGATTTTGCTACTGCATAACTATTACTGCTACTGATACTGTGATGGGCTAAGGCCCTACTGCATTTTTGACACTGTACCGAGATGGGCTAAGGCCCAAACTGTCACTGATACTGAAAAGGGGTTAGGCCCAAGACTGTTCAACTGTGTACTGTGAATACTGATTGATTGTTTGTTTCTGTGGGAATACACACTGAGTTTACGTAAAATCACCCTTTTGTTTAATGTACACAGTAATCCCCCCAGCACTTAGACGGATCGGTGCAACGGAGGACCGAAAGCGGTGACCACGAGTAATTTTTGGACTTCATGGTTTTCAATTTACGATTTATGATTTGATTATTATTGATTATTTGGGTTGTAATTTAAGGACCCTCTGGGACTTTTGTTTTAAATTTGGGTTTTTATTTATTTATTTTACTTTATGGATTTATACCTGCTGGTCGTAGGAAATTCGGTTTTCAAAAAGTTAAAGTAATTTCTAAACGCATGATCACCTAGACTGTTTTATTAAAGCTTCCGCAATGAGGGATGTATCAAAACAAATGTTTTAAATGAATAAAGACGACTTCCTAAGTTCTAACAAAGGTTTGCTAACAATAATAACATGGAATGTTTTCATCGTAACAACAAGGTTTCAAAAACACTATCGTGTGATATTACCAAATACGAACATAACGTCTAGGCCGGGTTTGGGGTGTTACACCTACTCTTGAAACACACATCAAATACCAACCAATTCAAGCATTCAAATTGGGCAATTTCTATCATTCACAAGACATATCATTACAAGCATACATGATCACAACCTTACCTTAGTTTAACTTAGGCATTCCCGACATTGATCACATATTTTTAACATAACACATGTGTATATATGTATATCATACTGATCTACTTAGTTGTAACACCCTTTACCCGGGTTCTACGCCGGAACCGGACCCGAGGCATTACCGAACTCAAACCACTTGATCACCACTTAGGCTCGTCATAACTACTCTCTGAATTCATCTCAACAACCTCATTCTCGACTTACGAGGCCTCACTCATACACACGAGGGCTCTCGAGACTAAATCAAAAAATTTTCCAAACTTAAACTTTTTTCTTTTATACAGATCTCACACGCCCGTGAAAGATTAGACACGCCCGTACATGGACACACACGCCCATGTCCCCAAACCGTGCTTAAAAACCCAGCATTCTGCCAATGCCCCACGGCCAAGGCACACGCCCGTGCTTACCACCCGTGGTGCACACTGACTACCTTAACACGGCCTAGAGTCTAGACACACGCCCGTGTGGCTAGCCCGTGGCCAACACCGGATAATCCCACATGCCCTAGACACACGCCCGTACAGCTAGTCCGTGGTCTATTCTGATTTACAATACTAACATGCAGGGGACGCACGACCAAAGCGCACGCCCGTGGGCTGACCGTGTGTCACACATGGCCAAGACACACGCCCGTGTGTCTATCCACATGGACAAGAACAAAGCTATGTGCCAAGCTCTTCTCACCCCTCTAGCATACACAACATATACTCATCTAACACCATCATAATCAACTCAAATTGAAGTGCATTCTCACATAGAAAACTACATCTTTCTTTCATATAATGTAAAAGCCAACAACCATGTCATTATACAAAATAAGCTATCCATCTAAAGGCCAACACATCTTAGCCATTTACAACAAAATCCACTAACTTGTCTAGCCCCTATACATGCCATATACAAAACATTAAGTCTCATGAACCAAAGTGTGCTGATAGTGTGGGCGATCTTCCAATGGATCCTCGTATCTCAGTTCAACACTTTTACTCTATAAGACAAGGGAAAAGAAAGAGAGTAAGCTTTGAGCTTAGTAAGTTTACATATAAACAATTAAGCATCATAGTATAAGCTAAACAACAATTAGCATTATACTACCAAAAGTAATGAACAACTATGCTTACTCTTTCTAACCCTTACCACATTTCCAACACATCATGAGACACATACTCATAACCATCGAAATGCACCCCTGCATTCAATGTCACATTTACACAATATACAACACATCATTATTTCTCAATAATTCATCCACACAGCTAATTAACTTAATAATACATCCACACAGCTATTTTACTCAATAATGCAATCACATGGCTAATCCACACAGTTAACCCACACAGCAAATGTCTCAGTGGTTTCGCACTTAGCACACCACAGTCGATTAATAAGGTGGTATCGCACTTAGCCTACCACAAAGGTAATCATAGGGGTTTCTCACTTAGCCCACTAAACGATATACCTAATGATAGCATCGCACATAGCCAGCTCATCGTCAATATGCATTAGGATGGTATCGCACTTAGCCTACGATCTAGCATTATCACTACACATTCACATCTCTACTCACTCAATTAAACATCCATTCACAATTCTACTACATTCATTCTACTTGGACCACATAGGTTCCCAATCAATCTCGAACAAGCTACACACTAGCTATCATCAACAAATTGTAAGTATGAATGCATTGTTTATGCATAGACTTACCTCGGTACTCAAAAGTATTGAGACTTGTAATTTAGTCCACCATCTTGCTTTTGCCTCGGTTTCGATCCGGGCTTCGTCTTTCTTAATCTATAATGAATAAATCAGCTTATTCAATACATACATTGACTAAATTGGCCAACATCTCATACTTTAGCAAAATTACTATTTTGCCCCTAAACTTCCTCATATTTACACTTTAGCCCCAAGGCTCGTAAAGTGATTTTTATTCAACTTTCTAGTCTTTCATGCTTAGTCGAACCACTTATTCAACTAAAGCTATCATCAATTCTTAGTAAAACACACATGTATGACCAAACTTAAGATTTTTACAATCAAGTCCCTACATGCATTTTCATGGAAAATCACTTAACAAAAGATGTTTCTACTACATCAAGCTTTCATAATCTTCCATAAAACAACAAAATACATGCATGTCATACATTACCACATTTTTGAACATCCTTTATAGCTCATCAAATAGCTAAAAATAACTTACTCATGCTACTGGGACTTCAAAAATACAAAGAATATCAAAAATGAGGCTAGATGCACTTACTAGCAAGCTTGAAAAATTGACGAACCCTAGCTATGGCTTCCTTCAAATTTTCGGCAATGAGGGGAAGAAGATGAGCATGATTTTGTCATCTTTTCTCCTTTTTAATCACTTATTTGTTTACCAAAATGCCCTTTTTGATAAACTTTCTATTTTAACTCATCCATGCCCAATTTTGTCCAAATATTAGAATTTGGATAAATTGCTATTTAAGGACCTCTAATTAATAACCTAAAGCTATTTCACACATATAGCTTCTAGAAACACACATTTTGCAAATTTTGCAATTTAGTCCTTTTGGACAATTCAACCATAATTTCACAAAATTGCTTCATGAAACTTTCACACTAGCATGCATTGTAACATCTTGGTTTAGGGCCTAGTCAAAATAGTGGTGCGAGACCACAAATCTGAGGGTTATGAATTAGTTTTTGATGTTTATATTATGTATGCATGCTAGTGTGAAAGTTTCATGAAGCAATTTTGTGAAATTATGGTTGAATTGTCCAAAAGGACTAAATTGCAAAAGTTGCAAAATGTGTGTTTCTAGAAGATATATGTGTGAAATAGCTTTAGCATATTAACTAGAGGTCCTTAAATAGTAATTTATCCAAATTCTAATTTTTGGATAAAAATGGGCATGAATGAGTTAAAATTTGAAGTATATCAAAAAGGGCATTTTGGTCATTTAGTTATTAAGTGATTAAATAGGTGAAAAGATGACAAAAATTCACTCATCTTCTCTGTAACATCCTGAATTTATTGGGCCTATGCGTTAATGTAGGGATATGATTAACATGTTAATTTAAGTTTTAGGGGTCTAAAATAGGCTCAGGTTTAGGCAGAGGCCTTGGTTAAATTCTCTGTTTGGGCACTATAGGGTTTAAAAGGTGGTATTTGTGTTTAAAAGACCAAAGTGGGCTTGTGGCCCAATATCAGGTGGCGCTGCAAGGGACCTAGAGGGTGGCGTCACTAGCAGTTGAAGAGGCCCACGTTTTGGCCGCAAGGAGCCCATGTCTTTGGGCATTTTTGGCACTTAAAAAGGGAACAATGGGGGACGGCAATGGGGCTAGAAAATATGAGGATTAAATTATATGGATAATAAGGATAAAGAGCTGATAAAAGAAGGAAGAGGTGGTGCTATATAGGTTTCTTTTAAAGGTATGAATAGATTTAGATAAAGGAGAAAAGTTAGGAGCTATCTGCTGAGAACAGAGTTGGCCAAAATTCCATCACCTAGAGGAGTAAAGAAATCAATTTCTAATTGCTATAAGGGGTGCCGAATTTTTCCTTTTTATGGGCTTAATTCTTTAGTTATCAGGAAGGGCACTTTCGGGTTTTGATAGGTAAGTGCCGGAATTTCTATAAATAGGGGGGATAGCTCATCAATTTCGGCATTTGAACCCTAATCTTTTCTCCATTCTTTGTGTCGAAATTCTCAGTCTCCCTCTGCAATTTCTTTTCTTTTGATTCCTTTAAAAGCCGAAATCTTCCAATCTTCTCAACATCTTTTCTTTCAAAAGACGAAACCCTGAACTCTCTTCTCATCTCCATAGCCGAATACTCCCTATTCTTTGCCAATTTCTTCAACTAAAAGCTAAAACTACTTAGATTTCTACCTATCATCTTCTCTTCTGATATTCTCAAAAAGCCGGAATCACTAAGGGGTAGTCAAATTCTCTGCGTTAAGGTGAGTGTCGATTTTCCTATCTCTTCAATCTCTCTTTCGATTTTTAAAAGACAAGGCCGAATGGCCACTTGGTTGTTAAGGCTGCCGAATGAAGCTAATATTTCCTCTCTTTTGCATTTGGGCGGCATTCCGAGATTTGAAGGAAACCTGATCATCTAGATTTAAAAGCCAGAAATCACTAGTCTCTAATTTCGGGATTTTAAGGTAAGGTGAATTTACCTAGATTTTCACTAGATTCGTTCATCGCATGCGAGATCTTAACTTTATGATGTGGATTAACGATCATATGTTGTGATAGTAGTTCTGACAAGGACTTGTGATGGAATTAAATATGGATCAGGCAAAGGAGAGAATCCCTAAGTTTAAGAAATGAGCTGTGTCAGCAGTACGGGATTGGCCACTAGGTTGTGGACCGACTTCTGAACAACACCTTAGGCAAGTAGCAGTTGTATCGACTTCTGATAGTGTCGACATAGAGAGTGTCATTCTAACGGTAATCAAGTGTGTAGATCTCTATCACACTACTTAACCTATTTATATACATGTGTTATGGGCTAAAAGCCGGAAAAGTAGGCTGTATGAACAGTCGTGTTACCCAAAAAAGGGTAGGCAATGGATGCCAGGTACGTAATCATAGAAATGTCTATGTGTATCGATAAATGTATATATGAAAGCCTGTTCTCTTAAAGATGGTGTGATTTTTTCAATTTTTCATGTGTGTATGCATGGGGTGGGATTATGATAATGAAGGGGAAGTGCATGATAGGTCACAATAGTGATCGGTGGTAGAAATCCCACGTTATATAAATGTTAGGTCACATAGTGATCGGTGGCTATGCCACGTTTAATGATTCCTGACTAACAGGAATAGGCAATACGGCTGTCGTTATGGTGTGTAGTGGATGGAGGGTTGATTGTAGAAATCCTCGAGGTGTGATGGTTGGTACGGGCTGGTGTGTAGAGGATGGAATTCTAGGATGGGTTGGGCTATTCATCATTTACTGTTTATCCTGTAATTACGATTGTTGCCTTTATGTATGGGCCAGGGCTCATAATGTGTTTGTGGGCCTCAGGTCGTTGTGTGTTTCGGGATTTATACACTGAGTCTTGGTGACTCACCCTTTTATTTTTCCCACTCTTTCAGATGAGCAGTAGATCGTGGACATGGGACCCGAGACAGACTCGAGGGGCCATCAACTTTTTATTTCTATAGATTATTTCAGTTTTTCTTTAAGTTTTAATTTTGGGAATATTTTTTTTAATAAGGCCCCATAGTTATATTTCACTACATAGTTTTTAATATTTGCAACTTATGAAACTTTGTCTAAGGTTTAATTATTCAAAATAATAATACAAGGTTTATTTTTATTTTTTTCAAATGATATTTATTTATTCAAATATGGTCTAATTAACTTATACCTTCCAAAACCTACGCAGCAAAAGTTTTCAATGTACAACCCGTAGCATACCAGATCTGGTCGAAACTTATGGGCCGGGTCTGGGGTGTTACATTCTCCCCCAAGCTGCTGAAAATTTCAATAGCCATTGTTAGGGCTCTTTCAATTTTTCAAGCTTGCTAGTAAGTGCTCCTAAGTTCGGTTTTTGATATTCTTCGTATTTTTGAAGTCCTAGTAGCATGAGTAAGCTATTTTTAGCTTTTTGGTGAGCTATTATGGATGTTCAAAAATGTACATATGTATGACATGCATGTATTTTGTTGTTTTATGGAAGATTATGAAAGCTTGATGTAGTAGAAACATCTTTTGTTAAGTGATTTTCCATGAAATGCATGTAGGGACTAGTTTGTGAAAAACTTTAGTTTGGTCATACATATGTGGTTTAGTGAGAATTGATGATAGCTTTAGTTGAATAAGTGATTCGGCTAAGCATGAAAGACTAGAAAGTTGGATAAAAATCACTTTATGAGCCTTTGGGACTAAAGTGTAAATATGAGAAAGTTTAGGGGCAAAATAGTAATTTTGATAAAGTATGAGATGTGGGTCAATTTAGTTAATGTATGTATTGAATAAGCTGATTTATTCATTATAGATCAAGAAAGACGAAGCCCGGATCAAAACCGAGGCAAAAGCAAGGTGGTGGACTAAATTGCATATTTCTATACTTTTGAGTATCGAGGTAAGTCTATGCATAAACAATGCATTCATACTTACAAATTGTTGATGATAGCTAGTGTGTAGCTTGTTCGAGATTGGTTGGGAACCTATGTGGTCCAAGTAGAATGAATGTAGTAGAATTGTGAATGGATGTTTAATTGAGTAAGTAGACATGTGAATGTGTAGTGAGAATGCTAGATGGTAGGCTAAGTGCGATACCATCCTAATGCATATTGACGATGAGCTGGCTATGTGCGATGCTATCATGAGGTATATCGTTTAGTGGGCTAAGTGAGAAACCCCTATGATTACCTTTGTGGTAGGCTAAGTGCGATACCACCTTATTAATCGATTGTGGTGTGCTAAGTGCGAAACCACCGAGACATTTGCTATGTGGGTTAACTGTGTGGATTAGCCATGTGATTGCATTATTGAGTAAAATAGCTGTGTGGATGTATTATTAAGCTAATTAGCTGTGTGGATGAATTATTGAGAAATAATGATGTGTTTTATATTGTGTAAATGTGACATTGAATGCAGGGCTGCATTTCGATGGTTATGAGTATGTGACTCATGATGTGTTGGAAATGTGGTAAGGGATAGAAGAGTAAGCATAGTTGTGAATTACTTGTTGGTATAATGCTAATTGTTGCTTAGCTTATACTATGTTGCTTAATTGTTTATGTGTAAACCTACTAAGCTCAAAGCTTACTCTCTTTCTTTTCCCTTGTCTTATAGATTAAAAGCGTTGAATCGAGATACGAGGATCATCATAAGACACCCCACATATCAAAGACACTCGGTACATAAAACTTAATGTTTTGTATATGGCATGTATAGGGGCTAGACAAGTTAGTGGATTTTGTTGTAAATGGCTAAGAAGTGTTGGCCGTTAGATGGATAGCTTATTTTGTATAATTCCATGGTTGTTGGCTATTACATTATATGAAAGAAATATGTAGTTTTCTATGTGAGAATGCACTTCAATTTGAGTTGATTATGATGGTGTTAGATGAGTATATGTTGTGTATTCTAGAGGGGTGAAAAGAGCTTGGGACATACCTTTGTTCTTGTCCATGTGGATAGACACACACGCGCGTGTGTCTAGGCCATGTGTGACACACGCAGTCAGCCCACGGCGTGCGCTTTGGCCGCAAGGCGTCCCTACATGTTAGTATTATAAATCGAATAGACCACGGACTAGCCGCACGGGCGTGTGTCTAGGGCGTGTGGGATTATCCTGTGTTGGCCACGGCCAGCCACATGGGCGTGTGTCTAGACTCTAGGCCGTGTTAAAGTAGTCGTCGCAGTGCACCACGGGTGGTAAGCACGGCGTGTGCCTTGGCCGTGGGGCATTGGCGAGAATCTTTGGGTTTTTAGGCACAGTTTGGGGACATGGGCGTGTGTGTCCATGCACGGGCGTGTAAGACCTGTATAAAGAAAAAAAAAATTAAGATTGGAAAAAGTTCCGGTTTAGTCTCGAGAGTCCTCGTGTTTATGAGAGAGGCCTCGTAAGTTGAGAATGAGGTTGTTGAGATGACTTCAGAGAGTAGTTACGACAAGCCTAAGTGGCTATCAAGTGGTTTGAGTTCGGTAACGCCTCGGGCCCGGTTCCGGCGTAGAACCCGGCTAAGGGGTGTTACATGCATACATGGCATAAACCTCAAAACTCATTTATAACCCTCGGATTTGTGATCTCGCACCACTATTCTGACTAGGCCCTAAATCGGGATGTTACAACTCTCCCCCTTTAGAGATTTTCGCCCCCGAAAATCTTACCAGTAAAGAGGTTTGGATGTTGCTCTCTCATAGCTTCTTCCTTTTCCCACGTAGCCTCTTCCACACCTTGTTTCTGCCATAACACTTTCACTAGTGCTATGTTCTTATTTCTCAACTGTTTCACTTCTCGAGCCAAGATCTTAATCGGCTCCTCTTCATAAGACATATCCAGTCTTATCTCAATTTCCGTCGAAGGAATCACATGTGAAGGATCGGAGCTATACCGTCGCAACATCGACACATGGAACACATTATGAATCTTTTCCAACTCTACCGGCAAAGCCAACCGGTATGCTACAGGCCCAATTCTATCTTTAATCTCATAAGGCCCTATGAATCTTGGACTCAATTTCCCTTTTCATCCAAATCTCATAATCTTCTTCCACGGGGACACTTTCAAAAACACTTTGTCACCCACTTTAAACTCAATTTCTTTTCTTTTCAAATCCGCGTACGACTTCTGTCGGTTCGAAGTAGCTCTCAGACTATTACGGATTATTTTCACCTTCTCTTCGGTTTCTTTTACCATATCAACTCCATGGATCCACTTCTCACTAAGCTCGGTCCAATACAAGGGAGTCCGACACTTACGACCATACAAAGCCTCATACGGTGCCATCTGTATACTCGACTGATAACTGTTGTTATAGGCGAATTCGACCAAAGGTAGATATCTCTCCCAACTACCTTCGAATTCTAAAACACAGCATCGAAGCATATCTTCAAGAACTTGAATCACTCTTTCAGACTGACCACTAGTTTGCGGATGGAACGCAGTACTAAAATTCAATCTCATACCCATGGCCTCTTGCAACTTCTTCCAAAATCTCGAAGTAAACCTCAGATCTCTATCCGATATAATACACATAGGCACACCATGCATTCTCACTATCTCTGCAACATACAATTCAGCTAACTTATCCAAAGAATAATCAACACGTCATTGAATAAAGTGAGTGACTTCGTCAATCTATCCACAACAACCCACACAAAGATCTCTCTTTCTGAGTCATCGGCAACCCTGCATACAAAATCTATGGTAATCCGATCCCACTTCCATTCGGGTATCATTACTGGCTGAAGCAATCCCGAAGGCACTTGATGCTCAGCCTTCACCTGTTGGCAAATTAGACACTTTGTCACAAACTCTGAAATATCTCTTTTCATACCCGTCCACCAATACAACTTCCTCAAGTCGTTGTACATTTTCGTACTGCCCGGATGTACTGACAAACATCCACTGTGGGCCTCATGTAAAACCTTTCGAATCAACTCGTTATCTTTAGGAACACAAATTCTATCACGATACATCATACAACCATTTAAATCCACTCGAAAATTAGAATCATTTTCTGATCCGCTCTTAGCTATCTTAGCTTGCATCTCACTGTCATTTCTCTGAGCCTCACATATTTGTTGAACAAATAGCGGCTTAGCTCTCAATTCTTCCAAAATAGCACCATCGTCAGACAATGCTAAACTCGTGCTCATAACTCTTAGAGCATACAAGGATTTCCTACTCAGGGCATCCGCAACCACATTCGCTTTTCCCGTGGTAGTCAATGACTAACTCATAGTCTTTCAACAACTCAAGCCACCGCTCTCTGTCTCTCGATTCGCATCCTTCGATCCATCAAGTACTTTAAACTCTTGTGATCCAGTAAAGATTCGCACTTCTCACCATACAAGTAATGTCGCCAAATCTTTAACGCAAAAACAATCGCCGCTAACTCCAAATCATGAGTCGGATAATTCTTCTCGTGCGATTTTAGCCGCCTCGAGGCGTGTGACGACTACCTTACCCTCTTGCATCAACACGCAACCAAGACCATTAAACGATGCATCGCTATAAACCACAAACTCTTTCCCCGATTCTGGTTGAACCAGAACCGGTGCCTCAGTCAACATTATTTTCAATTTCTCGAAACTCTGTTGGCATGTCTTAGTCCAATCAAACTTGACATCTTTGTGCAATAGTTTCGTCATCGGGGTAGCAATCACAGAGAACCCCTTTACGAAACGTCTGTAATATTCCACTAATCTCAAGAAACTTCTAATTTCTAACGCGTTCCTCAGTGGTTTCCAATCCACAACAGCCGATATCTTACTCGGGTTAACTCTGACACCATCACCTGACACAATGTGTCCGAGGAATCTGACTTCTCGGAGCCAAAACTCACTCTTGCTAAACTTAGCATACAACTGCTTATCTCTCAAAGTTTGCAAGAAAATTCTCAAATGCTCTTCGTGATCATTCTCGTCTCGAGAATAGATCAATATGTCGTCAATGAAGACAACTACAAACTTGTCCACATACGGTCTGAAAATACAGTTCATCAGATCCATAAAAATCGCAGGTGCATTCGTCAAACCAAACGGCATAACCAAAAACTCATAATGGCCATATCTTGTCCGAAATGCAGTTTTCAACACATCTTGCTCTTTCACTCTGAGCTGATAATAACCAGACCTCAAGTCTATCTTGGAGAACATTGTAGCTCCCTTCAGTTGATCAAAAAGATCATCAATCCTTGGTAAAGGATACTTATTCTTCACCGTCACCTTGTTCAGTTGTCTATAGTCTATGCACAACCTCATAGACCCATCTTTCTTCTTCACGAATAATACTGGAGCACCCCACGGCGAGTAGCTTGGTCTTGCAAAACCCTTATCTGTCAACTCTTGCAATCAACCTTCATTCTTTCAACTCTACAGGTGCCATTCTATACGAGACAAATTGAGATAGGTGCCATTCCCGAAACCAACTCAATTCCAAACTCGACCTCTCTCACTGGAGGTAATCCGGGTAACTCTTCCGGGAATACATCCGGATACTCGCGTACCACTAGTACTGTTTCAAACTCTACTCCAACCTCTCGAGTATTCCACACAAAAGCAAGATAGGACTCACACCCTTTTCTCAAACATTTCTCAGCCACTAGGGAAGAAATCACCACTGGTAGACTATCTGATCCACCTGATTCAACCCGAACCACATCTCCACTCTCACATTTCAATTCAATAAACTTACTACCACAGTTCACTAAGACACTATGGGTAGTCAACCAATACATGCCTAGGATTAAATCAAACTCATCAAACGGCAACAACATAAGGTTTACCGGAAAACAATGATTCTCAAACAATAAAGGACAATTCTTACACACTTTGTCCACTAACACATGCTTTCCTAATGGGTTTGACACCTTAACCACTATGTCCGTAGACTCAACGGTCATACTCAAACTAGATGCTAATCTCATGCAAATATAAGAATGAGTAGACCTTGGATCTATTAAAGCAATAACAAAGGTGTCATAGAGAGAAAAAGTACCCGTTATCACATCAGGGGAGGATGCCTCTTCGCGAGCGCGAATGGCATACGTCCTCGCAGGTGCCCGACCCTTTAGTCTCACAGTAGAATCTCTGGGCGCACCTCTACCACTAGCCCCACCTCTTGGGTTCCTTGGTGGTCTACCCCTCGTAGACACATCTCTAAGTCTCAGCTCTTGCCTCTCTTCCTTATCATCCCTCTCGGGGCAGTTTCGGATAAAATGGTCGGGGGAACCACACTTATAACATTTTCGAATATTTCCCCAACACTCTCCGGTGTGATACCTACCACAACTTGGACACTCCGGTTTACTCTTTGTATTGCCCACACTTTCCATCGAGGGAGCTTGGACTCTCGAGCCCGAACGAGTATTGCCCAAGTCTCGATGCGAATAACCCTCCGTGCGTGCGATGCGTCGAGGATTCACTTCTTTGGATCTTTCGATTGGGCTTGGTACGACTTGCCTATCGGCCTCTTTCTAGCATCTCGGGCTTCACTCACAGCCCTCCTCTTTTCTGAACTCAATTCTTCGGCCTTACTTGCCCTCTCAACTAATACCACAAATTATTTCAACTCCAAAATGCCCACTAGGAGTTTGATGTCCTCATTCAGCCCATCTTCGAACCTCTTACACAAGATGGTCTCAGTCGATACACATTCTTGAGCGTATTTGCTAAGCCTAACAAACTCACGCTCATACTCTACTACTGACATCCTTCCATGCTTCAACTCAAGGAATTCCTTCCTTTTCCGATCAGTAAACCTCTGGCTTATATACTTCTTCCGGAACTCTTCCAGAAAGAAGTCCCACGTCACTCGCTCTCTCGGGACTACCAACGTCAACATCTTCCACCAATGGTATGCCGAATCTCTCAGCAAGGATACGGCACACTTCAAGCAATCTTCAGGTGTACATGAGAGTTCATCAAACACTCTCATCGAGTTCTCCAACTAGAACTCCTCCCTCTCTGGGTCATCATCTACCTTAGCTCTAAACTCTTCAGCCCCGTGTTTCCTAATCTTATCCACCGGGGGTTTTGATATCATCACTACATCCATACCTTGAGGAGCCACTGGATTTGGCTGAGGTATAGGAGGAGGTGGAGGAGGTTGAGCATTAGGGTTCGCTCGAACATAATTCGAGTACCAATTGCTCATCATCTGGAGAAAGGCTTCACGTGCCTCTTCCCCTTGACCCCTGACCTCGGGTCCACTCTCAACGGGTGCGGTTCCTTGCGTAGGATCCGGCGCATTACTAGCTGCTTTATTAGCAGTCAATGGATTGGAATCCATATACTATATAAAATAAGATTTAAAATCATCAGAATCCCACACTATCATTGTACTCTTATGGCATGTATAACTAGACTCTTACACCCGCTACGGTAGTCCTAGAACCGACTAAACTATAGCTCTGATACCACTAAATGTAACACCCCTTACCCAGGTTCTACGCCAGAACCAGACCCGAGGCGTTACCGAACTCAAACCACTTGATCGCCACTTAGGCTCGTCATAACTACTCTCTGAAGTCATCTCAATAACCTCATTCTCGACTTACAAGGCCTTACTCATACACACGAGGGCTCTCGAGACTAAACGAGAACTTTTTCCAATATTAAAATTTTTCTTTTTTATACAGATCTCACATGCCCGTTCAAGATTAGATACGCCCGTGCATGGACACACACGCCCATGTCCCCAAACCGTGCTTAAAAACCCAGCATTCTGCCAATGCCCCACGGCCAAGGCACACGCCCGTGCTTACCACCCGTGGTACACACTGTCTACCTTAACACGGCCTAGAGTCTAGACACACGCCCGTGTGGCTAGCCCGTGGCCAACACTGATTAATCCCACACGCCCTACACACACGCCCGTGTGGCTAGTCCGTGGTCTATTTTGATTTACAATACTAACATGCAGGGGACGCACGGCCAAAGCACACGCCCGTGGGCTAACCTATGTCACACATGGCCCAGACACACGTCCGTGAGTCTATCCACATGGCCAAGAACAAAGCTATTTGCTAAGCTCTTCTCACCCTTATAGCTTACACAACAAGCACTCATACAACACATCCATAATCAACTCAAATAGAAGTGCAATCTCACATAGAAAACTATATCTTTCTTTCATATAATGTAAAAGGCAACAACCATGGCATTATACAAAATACACTATACATCTAAAGGCCAACACATCTTAGCCATTTACCCCAAAAATTCACTAACTTGTCTAGCCCCTATACATGCTATATAAAAAACATTAAGTCTCATGTACCAAAGTGTGCTGATAGTGTGGGCGATCTTCCAATGGATCCTTGTATCTCGGTTCAACACTTTTACTCTATAAGACAAGGGAAAAGAAAGAGAGTAAGCTTTGAGCTTAGTAAGTTTACACATAAACAATTAAGCATCATAGTATAAGCTAAACAACAATTAGCATTATACTACCAAAAGTAATGAACAACTATGCTTACTCTTTCTAACCCTTACCACATTTCCAACACATCATGAGTCACATACTCATAACCATCGAAATGCACCCATGCATTCAATGTCACATTTACACAATATACAACACACCATTATTTCTCAATAATTCATACACACAGCTAATTAACTTAATAATACATCCACACAACTATTTTACTCAATAATGCAATCACATGGCTAATCCACACAGTTAACCCACACAGCAAATGTCTCAGTGGTTTCGCACTTAGCACACCACAGTCGATTAATAAGGTGGTATCGCACTTAGCCTACCACAAAGGTAATCATAGGGGTTTCCAATTAACCCAACAAAAGGAAAACCCAACGATAGCATCGCACATAGCCAGGCTCATCGTCAATATGCATTAGGATGGTATTGCACTTAGCCTACCATCTAGCATTATCACTACACATTCACATGTCTACTCACTCAATTAAACATCTATTCACAATTCTACTACATTCATTCTACTTGGACCACATAGGTTCTCAATCAATCTCGAACAAGCTACACACTAGCTATCATCAACAAATTGTAAGTATGAATGCATTGTTTATGCATAGACTTACCTCGGTACTCAAAAGTATTGAGACTTGCAATTTAGTCCACCACCTTGCTTTTGCCTCGGTTTCGATCCGGGCTTCGTCTTTCTTGATCTATAATGAATAAATAAGCTTATTCAATACATACATTGACTAAATTGGCCCACATCTCATACTTTAGCAAAATTACTATTTTGCCCCTAAACTTCCTCATATTTACACTTTAGCCGCAAGGCTCGTAAAGTGATTTTTATTCAACTTTCTAGTCTTTCATGCTTAGTCGAACCACTTATTCAACTAAAGCTATCATCAATTCTCACTAAAACACACATGTATGACCAAACTTAAGATTTTCATAATCAAGTCCCTACATGCATTTTCATGGAAAATCAATTAACAAAAGATGTTTCTACTACATCAAGCTTTCATAATCTTCCATAAAACAACAAAATACATGCATGTCATACATGACCACATTTTTTAACATCCTTTATAGCTCATCAAATAGCTAAAAATAGCTTACTCATGCTACCGGGACTTCAAAAATACAAAGAATATCAAAAATGAGGCTAGATGCACTTACTAGCAAGCTTGAAAAATTGAAGAACCCTAGCTATGGCTTCCTTCAAATTTTCGGCAATGAGGGGAAGGAGATGAACATGATTTTGTCATCTTTTCTCATTTTTAATCACTTATTTATTAAATGACTAAAATGCCCTTTTTGATAAACTTTCTATTTTAACTCATCCATGCCCAATTTTGTCCAAATATTAGAATTTGGATAAATTGCTATTTAAGAACCTCTAATTAATAATCTAAAGCTATTTCACACATATAGCTTCTAGAAACACACATTTTACAACTTTTGCAATTTAGTCCTTTTGGACAATTCAACCACAATTTCACAAAATTGCTTCATGAAACTTTCACACTAGCATGCATACATGGCATAAACCTCAAAACTCATTTATAACCCTTAGATTTGTGATCTCGCAACACTATTCCGACTAGGCCCTAAACCGGGATGTTACATTAGTCATACCAAAATGAACCAATACTAGACATTCCAATGGCTAGGTTGCAAAATAACATTTTAAGCCATTATTGGCCAAGTTGTCCTATACATGCCATTATACCCAAAATGACTTACCCAAAATGCTAGTTGATAGTGTGACGATGCTCCAATAATCTTCCAACCTTCGCGAGCTTTCGAGCACTATAAACCAAGGGAAAAATAAACGGAGTAAGCATTACATGCTTAGTAAGTTCGTATAACGGAAACTAAACTTACCAATCCTGTTATTAAATTTAAGCACACAACATCATATTTTCCATCCATTAGCAAAATTTCCTAAGCACATGCCTTCAATCAAACATGTTAGTCACAACACTTACAAACATGTCAAGTAAAAATAGGTGAGCTCATCATGCAATGTTCTTTCAAGTCATTATCATTACATCTCAAGATTTTAATGCCAAGTCAAGAGATACATGGCCATTGAATCATTGAATTTCGATGGATGCTCAGGTAGTACACTCGAAGTGTACGGTTCCATAATTCGTCAATTTCTTATTCAAGGGTACACCTTAGGGCACTTAACCAAGGAACACACTCTCGAGCCACATATCGCATAATAGGATTACCAGTCCAGGCTAAACCCTAATCTCAATGCATACTCGAGAGGTATTATATTAGGGTTACCCGTCTGGGCTAAATCTTTTATATAACAAGGTCAATGGGATTACTCGTCTGAGCTAAATCCTGTCCACAACAAATGCAGGACCCTATTAGTTTCGAGAAAGCTTATATAATCATCAGAATTCAACATTCAATCGGGACTAACCCCTTTATCACCATTTTAAGCATGTAGCAAATTTTCCATCATAGCATACAAGTAGAGCACATTAACATAAATCACATTACATACAAACACAACATTCAATTAACATAATTACATGTCCGATTAAGTTACACGAACTTACCTCGACACTTGTTCGCGTAATAATCTACTAATCTGAAATCTTTTCTTTTCCTCGATCTATCCTTGAGTTTGTGTTTTTCGGATCTATATAAATGAATTTAACTATCAATTTCGTACATTTTATATTTAAATGGACTCAATTCACGTCCTAGGTAGAATTACCATTTTGCCCCTAACTTTTTCATAAATTCTGATTTTGTCCTTAGGCCCAGAAAATGAAACTTGTGCAAATTACTCTCTATTCCAAGCCTAACCAAAGCCCCAATACAAAATTTACAGCACATGTATACATAAAATTTCATAATTTTTCTTTCAATTTCACAATTTTACATTTTAGTCCTTAACTTAAGTTTTCATCAAAAATAACTTTGTAAAAGTTGTTTATCTATCAATAATCTTTAATTTTCTACCATAAATTTCTAATTTCCAGCATAATATATCCATGACCCATTTTCATACCTTGATAGCTTTTCAAAATAATCCCTCAAATAGAGAGATTAAGCTATCACGGTTTTAAAAATACTAAAATTATTAAAAACCGGATAAAAGAACTTACCTAATTAAGCCTTGAAAGTTTCCCCTCTCTCTCCTAAGGTTTCCATAAAATTTAAGGTTGAAGATGATAGTAATAAGATGATATTTTCTTTTATCATCTTTTAATTAATTAAGTTTTTGCTATTTCCAATTTAGTTTTTGACCTTTTTCTACAATTTAATGGATGAGTCACCATGAATGTAACACCTCAAACTCGGCCTAGATGTTATGGCTGAATCCGACAGTATCACATTGAAGTGTTTTTCGAAACATAGTTTCATTGGAAAACCTGTTCTAGATTAATTCTCGTTTACGATCTTAATGGAAATTTGAGGGTATCATGTTCATTGAAAACTCAAGTGGTTTTTAGCAGAATATTGATCATATTAGTTTGTTACTATACTTTAAAACAATGTTTGATGCGGAAGCTTTTATAGTATGTTACGAAAACGTGGTGTTTTGGAAAGCACTTATCTTTTGAAAAACCGCGTCCTACTACTCTCAGATATGAATTAAAATAAGTAAAATCCCAAATTAAAAGTTTAAAACATTAAGAGGCCTTATTACAAAAACAAATACCCAAATTAAATTTCTTGTAAATAAAAAGTCAAATATAGAAGCAGGTACGGTTGTGTGGCCACCTCTGAATCCCTCACAGCATCAATACGCCTAAGACTGGGGATTACCTGTACAGATAAACAGATGGGTGAGTTTACAAAAACTCAGTGTGTAACCCCATATAAGCAATTAGCCAATCATGCCGTAGGCAAGCATATTCTGGGCCTAAGCCCAAATCAATAACAGTTCAGTTCAGTTAG
Source organism: Gossypium sturtianum (assembly GCA_025698515.1). Classification (NCBI taxonomy): domain Eukaryota; kingdom Viridiplantae; phylum Streptophyta; class Magnoliopsida; order Malvales; family Malvaceae; genus Gossypium; species Gossypium sturtianum. The sequence continues at coordinate 106,179,553 of CM046943.1, forward strand.
GGCCTTAGCCCATTACAGTATCAATATCAGTGTGGGCCTTAGCCCATTTCAGTGACAGTAACAGTTCAGGCATGCAATCAAAAATCTTACCCAACCAGCCTCTACACTCCACTCCGTCCAAAACTACACTCCATGTGGGGATAAAATCAACCCACCCATCCCTACACTCTAAAAATTAGCACCGGTTGTGGCACTAAACAGTATTTGCAGTAGAGCTGCCAGTAAAGTAGACTTCCTCTAATCATAATAATCCCATCCCCATGCAACATATCACATATGTATGCAACATATATATCGTGGCATGCTCATATACAGTTATACATAACATAAGGCATACAGTCATTTAATATCATAGGGCATAATAGTCAGTTCATCAGTTTGGGGTCTAGGTATACTTACCGATGCATCAGTAGGTCCACAGTTGTCTCGGGTGACCCGTGCAACCTTAACAGTCAAACAGTGAAAATGGGCCCAAGGCCCCTAATGCGGGCCCATGTGGGCCCACACGATCATGTGGCCCATATATCTCGAAATTGGTCTCAGTCATGTAAATTACACAGCTTGGGCTGATATTCTCTACACGTTCGTAGGGTTTACCCGTGTGGGGCCCACAAGCCCATTAGGCCCACGCGACCCGTTTCGGCCTAACATGACCCAAAATGGCCTAAGACCATGAAATCGCTCATGGTGGCCTCAACAGTCAAATGCCCACAGTTTATGCATTCGGATTACCACACGAGCGAGCGCACGCTCGTGTAGCGTCAATTGTCATGTTTTTCGGCTATTGCCGATTTACGATTTGGGCAGTGTTTACACACCTGTTTGCAAAAACGTGCGAATAACCCGCGAGCACCAAACCTGCCTTGATTGAACAAAAGTGGTCTAGCCCTCTTAGACCGCTGACGAAGTTTGATTACAAACTCCTTGACAAATATCTGCGTTACAAGCAGATTTTATTAGGCAGAATTGTTTATAAACATGATTAAATCCACATGTGACAATTTACAGCACCACAGAACCCAAAAGTAAGGGAAAGAGCGTTCGGCATATGCCCACGAATGCAAGACAAAATACTCATATTGAACACGCTGATTAAGAATATCGTTACCTTCAATCGATTGATGAGAGAAAGGTTTTGACCGCTTCAAAACCACTTGCAAACTCCTTCACTCCTCGAGAAGTTCTAAAACTGAAAGAAACACCACACATAAGGGAAGGAAGCCGAGAATCAGCAATAAGGGAAAAGAGTATTCGGCTTTAGGCAGTGTAAGAAAGGAAAACTTGATACGAATTAAGAGAAAACAGGAAGGAGTCGAGTGCTCTTACCGATTTTTTATAGAATAATGGCTAAAACGAAGACACAATAGCGATAGAAGAATGAAGTAATCCGCCTGGGTACCAACTAGAGAAAGATGGTAAGAGAAAATGGTTTAAGGGAGAAAAGAGAAGAGAAATCGAATGAGGGGAAGAAGGTATATTCGGCCAACACAGAGTCAATTGGGAAAAGAAACGAAGAAGAGGCAGTTGAAAGAGGAAGAATTCGGCCAAAGAAATGGTTGTCAAAAAGAAAAAATGAACGAGGTGAAACAGGACCCCTACCACATTCGGCCTTCAAGCAACAGAGGAAAAATAATTACAAAGCAAAACCCGAAATAAAGAGTATACCAAACGAGGAGTATACCACTCTGGCTGAAATTCTTGAGTGCCCCCAGTCAAATTTCGGCACAACAGTCCCTATCTTCTCACCTCCCTTGATTTTCTCCTAAAATCCCTCCTCAAATCTCTCCACCCGATCACACCTCCCCTCACCCACTCAATTTGAATTCTTCTCTACCACTCCAGTGTTTCAGTCACACTACAACACCCCCCACAGCACAGCAGCAAAATAAATAGTCCACTGTCCCCATCAAGATTCGAACCTCAGTCCACTGGCATAGGTAACACGCCACTTACCCCCTAGACCAGCAGACTTTTTATGTCTTGCTTTACCCACAATAATTTAAAAGCCTACTAACTATAGGCAAGGGTTTATTCCTTAAAGAAAAACTTATTGCACAAGCCCAGGCTTGAACCCAAGACTTCTCAGACACTCCCAAACACACCCAAATCACTTAACCACTGAAGCAGACCAGTATTTATGTTACAAACATACAAAAATAAATACTTGGATTTTGGGGCGTTACAATGAAAAATCTACATACTTTTCTTAATGGTCTAATTACCATATAAGGACCTCTAGTTTTGAATTCCATAGCCATTTGATCCTTATAGCTACTAGAATTCAACTTTCACATTTTATACGATTTAGTCCTTCTCATAATTAGGCACTAAATCGATAAAATTTTCATGTCAAAATTTTCACATGCCACGTCTATTACATTGCGGACCATATAATAAAGTAAAAATAAATTATATTTTGGGTCGGATCTGTGGTCCCGAAACCACTGTTCTGATTTCACTGAAAATGGGTTGTTACATGTGCACGCGGCCATGCCACATGCTCGTGGGCTAGGCCGTGTGGTTAATTAAATTCTTTCAAAATTAGGTGCAGGTTTCACACGGCAAAGACACACGCCCATGTTCCAGGCCGTGTAGCACACATGGCTGAGACACACGGCCGTGTCTCTGCCCGTGTGCTCAATTCTGAGCATTCTATTTCTCAAAATTAAGGTGCAGGGGACACACGACCTATGTAACAGCCTGATTTAGGGCCTAGTCAGAATAGTGGTTGTGAGACCACAAATTCGAAGTATAAATATATGTTTTATGGTTTTTATGAGGTCTATGACATGTTTGCATGGTTGTGTGAAAATTTCATGAAGAAATTTTATGATTTAGTGATCAATTTATCTTGTAGGACTAAATTGCAAAAATTGAAAAATATGAGATTCTAGAAGTTTTAACTATGAGATAGCATTAGAAAAATTATTAGAGGTCCTTATTTAGAAAATTAGACCATTATATCTCATGATGGACAAAAATATACATGGAAGGGAAAAATCTCAAGGAATGTCCTTAAGGGCATTTTGGTCATTTAGTTAATAAATTAATAAAAAGGGGAAAATAAGTCAAAATTTGTGTCCATCTTCTTCCCTAACTGCCAAAAATTGAAGAGAAGACATAGCTAGGGTTTTGTTCATTTTCAAGCTCAAAATAAGTGCATCCTAGCCCCGTTTTTAATGTTCTTTACATTTTTGAGATCCTCGTATCTCGATTTATCTATTTCTAGCTATATTTTAAGCTAGAGTTCATGTTCAAAAACTTACCCATGTATGACATGCATGTATTTTGATGTTTAATGGAGGAATATGGAAGCTTGATGTGTTATGAACATCTTTCTCTAAGTGATTTTTCATGGAAACACCTAAAAAGGACCTATTTGTAAAAAGTGATAAAATGTGTAGTAAAAATCAATTTTGAAGGAAAATGTGAACTATTATAAGCTTAAGATAGGTTCAGCTAGGCTTGGGTAACCAAGAAAATGAGTACATTTCATCTGAGCCTAGGGACCATTTTGTAAATATGTAAAAGTTTAGGGAAAAATTATAATTTTTTCCAAAGTGTGATTCATGGGCGGTTTTAGTTAATGTCATAATTAAATAAGCGAAATTTGTCATTATAGATCAAGAAACACGAAGTCCGGACCTAAATCGAGGAAATAACAAGGTGGTGGACTAAATTGAACAACTACCTATATATTTTGGTACTGAGGTAAGTTTGTGTGTAATAAATCAACATTATGTTATTATGTATTTAAATGCTTGATATTTCATGAAATTTATATTCTTTTTTATGAAATTGGTTAATGAGGTCTCGATGAATAAAATGATGAAGATTTACTATATCTAAGTCCCTGTTGAACCTTATGAATAGAAAGGATACCCTAGTCAAGACATTAGATTAATAAGGTCCCGTATAAGACCATATCTGAGATATCGCCTCAGCATCGAATTGAGATCCCGTGTAAGACCATATCTGGGATATGGCATCGGCATCGAATAGTGATTCTGTGTAAGACCACATCTGGGACCTAGCTTCGGTATGAAATCGTGTAAGACCATGTCTGGGACATGGCATCGACATGCGATCTTGTGTAAGACCATATCTGGGATATGGCGTCGACATCGATATGAGATCCCGTATAAGACCATATCTGGGATATGGAATCGGCACCGACATGTGATCCCATGTAAAACCATATCTGGGATATGGCATTGGCATCTTACTATGTGTATGAGATTTCCCGGGTATCCTTTAGTATTCCAAGTGGTTCAACGGGGTAAAGAATTAAGGTTTATGTTAAGGATGGAAAAAGGGCTAAAGTTGTGTGATGAAGTGATACAGGTTCTTATGCGAAACTCACGAGAAATGAGTCCGGTATGTGATATGTGGTTGGTAAGAGTGATCATGAGTAAGCCATGTCAATGTTGCTTGAAAATTTTTTGTTAATTCATAACGTATATGTGGATGTCATTACAATATTTTATGTTGTTATCTATTACATGCAAACTTACTAAGCTTTATGCTTACTCCCTCTCTTTTCCCTTTCCTTGTAGTATCGCCAAGCTAGCTCAGGGATCGAAGGACGTCGGAGCTCGATTCACACTATCAAGCTATTCTTTTGGGTATAGTAAAGTTTGATTATTTTGGGTATGGCATGTAGAGGAACTTGGTCATTTTAATGTGACTTATTTCATTTTATAAATGGCCATTGGAATTAGCCAATACTAGTTAAGGTATATCTATTCAATGATGATGAAATTCATGAAGTGCAAGCTTGCGCAATTGAATGAGTAATGTGTGAAAATAAGGTGTGGATGTCTTGATTGTGGATATTAGAGGTGCATTATTGCTATGCTATGTGTTGCTTGAAATTGTATAAGTGTGGTTTTTTTTCAGGGTGGCAAATGGCTTGGTAAATAGCCTTATATTTGTCCACACGGGTAGACACACGAGCGTGTGTCTAAGCCGTGTGTGATACACGGTCAGCCCCGTGGGCGTGTCAATATTCTGTGTGTCCCCTGCATCCAAATTTAATAAAACAGAATGCCCAGTAGTAAACACACGGGCAGAGACACGGCCGTTTGTCTCAGCCGTGTGAAGGACAGAGCCTCAGAACATGGGCGTGTGCCCAAGCCGTGTGAAGTCTGCACATTCATTGTGAGAATTAAATTCACCACACGGCCTAGCACACGGGCGTGTGACATGGCCGTGTGACCCTAAATGTATGCTGACATCATAAACAGAATGTCAAGGTTTTCACGCACAGGTTAAGACACGGGCGTGTCATGGCCGTGTGAGGGACACGGGCCACAGACACGGGCATGTAACCCTATTTTGAACAAAAATTTTCTAAGTGCTCATAAGCTTTCGGTTCAGTCTCGAACCACTCTATATGTATGTTTCGGGTCTCGTAGGCCCATAACAGGGACACTATGAACAAGAATGAAAAGTTCTAAGTTGGAATGAAAATTTATGGCCCGATTTTTCATGATTAAGTATGTTAAGTCCGGTAATGCCTCGTATCCTGTTCTATCGTCAAATACGGGTAAGGGGTGTTACATTTAGTGGTATCAGAGCTATGGTTTAGTCGTTTCTCGGATTACCGTAGCTTGTGTGAGAGTCTAGCTATACATGCCATACGTATGTGTATATACATAATGATAGTATGATGACTCCTGACGATTTAAAATATGTTTTCATATAGCAAATGGATCCCGACAGAGCAGTGGCGGATGACATAAAAATTAACGCGCCAGCCCTCACCCAAGGGACGGTGCCAACTGAAAATGAAAATAGACCAGTGATAGTGAGTCGGAGAGGAGAGGCTCGGGAAGCCTTTTTTCAAATGATGAACGAGTGGTTCACAGCTTTCGTTCGAACGAACCGGACCACTCAACAACAAGCTCCACCCCCTCCAAACCATCAGCCTATCCCTGTAGCTCCCTAAGCTGTAGAAATGGTAAGAAGGGAAAATCCCCCGATTGATAGAATCCAGAAACAAGGAGCTGAGGTGTTCCGAGCTAATAAAGATGATGATCCGAAAAGAGCAGAATTCTGGCTTGAAAATACCATCAGGGTATTTGATGAATTGTCGTGCACACCTGAAGATTGTATGAAATGTTTTGTGTCTCTCTTGAGATATTCGGCTTATCAGTGGTGGAACACCCTTGTGTCATTCGTACCAAGGGAGAGAGTTAATTGGGAATTTTTCCAAGAAGAGTTCCGAAACAAGTATATTTGCCAAAGGTTTATCGATCAGAAAAGAAAGGAATTCCTTAAGGTAAAACAGGGTCGAATGACGGTAACCGAATATGAACGTGAGTTTGTAAGGCTCGGTAAATATGCTCGAGAGTGCGTATCCACCAAATCCATCATGTGTAAGAGGCTTGAGGACGGATTAAATGAGGACATCCGATTGTTTGTTGGTTTTCTAAAACTGAAGGAATTTGTTGTGTTAGCAGAGAGAGCTTGCAAGGCCGAGGAATTGGCCAAAGAGAAAAGAAAGGCTGAAACTGAGTTTCATGACTCGAGAAAGAGACAATTGGGTAAGTCATTTCAATCCTCATCCAAGAAACCGAGAGAGTTCACTACTCGATCAGCCGTTTCAGTTGGGTTCTCAAATAGAAGTAAAGGTAAATAGTACTCGGTTTCTAAAGCTCAGACCACTTTGATTGCTAGTGTTGGTAATGCTCGACCAAGTAGACTGGAATGGTCACAGTGTGGTAGACGTCACCCCAGTGAGTGCCGAGCAAATGAGAGAGCTTGTTTCAAGTGTGGTTCCCAAGATCACTTCATTAGAGACTGCCCCAGGATGGTTGAAAAAGATAGAATTCAGAGTGTGAGATCAGGCAACACTGCTAGTAAAGGGAGACCACAGAGAAATCTGGGAAATGGAATGCGTAGTAAGAGTACACCTAGAGAGCACACTGCAAGATCTGAGGGTAGAGCGCCTGCGAGGACTTATGCCATTCGCGCTCGCGAAGAGGCGTCATCCCCCGATGTGATTACGGGTACATTTTCTCTCTATGATACACATGTTGTTGCTTTAATTGATCCAGAATCTACCCACTTGTATGTTTGTATGAAATTAGTATCTAGTATGAACATGCCTGTAGAGTCTACAGAATTTTTGATAAAAGTGTCCAATCCCCTAGGCAAACGTGTGTTAGTTGACAAGGTATGCAGAGATTGCCCTTTGATAATTAGAGGTCATTATTTTCCGGCTAATCTCATGCTATTTCCATTTGATGAATTTGATGTAATTCTTGGCATGGATTGGTTAACTGCTCATGATGTGATAGTAAATTATGGAAGGAAATTTATTAAATTGAAATGTGAAAATGGGGATATTCTTCGTGTTGAATCAGATGAACAGGATAGATTGACTGTAATGATTTCTTTTATGTCTGCTCAGAAATACATAAGAAAGGGATATAAAGCCTATCTTGCCTTTGTGATGAATGCCAAAGAGACTGAGTTAAGAATTGAATCAGTGTCGATAGTACGTGAGTATCCAGATGTATTTCTGGAAGAATTGCCCGGGTTGCCTCCGGTTAGAGCGATTGAATTTGGTATTGAGTTAGCCCCTGGTACTGCGCCTATTTCGATTGCTCCGTAGAGGATGGCTCCGACCGAGTTGAAAGAATTGAAAGCTCAGTTACAAGAGTTGACGGATAAATGTTTCGCAAGACCGAGTTATTCTCCATGGGGTGCTCCCGTATTATTTGTGAAAAAGAAAGATGGTTCTATGAGGTTATGTATAGATTATCGACAACTTAATAAGGTAACCGTAAAGAACAAGTATCCCTTACCAAAGATTGATGATTTGTTTGACCAATTAAAGGGAGCCACTGTGTTTTCCAAGATAGATTTGAGGTCTGGTTATTACCAGTTGAGAGTCAAAGACTCAGATGTGCCGAAAACCGTATTTCGGACAAGGTATGGTCACTATGAATTTCTAGTTAAGCCTTTTGGTTCAACAAACGCCTCTACTGTGTTTATGGATTTAATGAACTGCATCTTTCGGCCATATTTGGATAAATTTGGTGTACTCTTTATTGATGATATATTAATTTACTCTCGTGATGAGAGCGAGCATGCTGAGCACTTGAGGACGATTTTACAAATTTTACAAGATAAACAGTTATATGCCAAGTTTAGTAAAAGTGAAATTTGGCTTAAAGAAGTCGGATTTTTGGGCCACATTGTTTCGGGTGATGGCATTAGAGTTGACCCAGGAAAGATTTCGTCCATTGTTGAATGGAAACCGCCGAAGAACGTATTAGAGGTTAGAAGTTTTCTAGGCCTAAGCTGGTTGGTGTGTCTCTAACTCACTACGATCACAATAAAGGCAAGCGCACCTATCGAACAGTAGTATAGTTATGGTAAGACCAAAAATATCGTATCCACAAGGACCAAGAGTACTAGTAATTACTATCTTTCTATTATCTAGCCTAAGAATTGGAGTGATTTCTTTTTAAACTAAAATTAATTAAAAGCATGACAGAGAATGAATTGGGAAAATACTTTTTAGACAACTTTATGAGATAGGCAATACCCAAGGCAGAATCCACCTAGACTTCACTTATTACTTTTGATTCATACGATTTATTCACTTGACTTAATCCATTGAAATCCCTGAATTATGTTAATATCTCTTTCAAGACTAAAAACAACTGACTCTAGGTTGATTAATTGAAATCTCTTTCTAATTAAAACCCCTATTATCGCATTAACTCGATCTATGGATTCCCTTATTAGATTTGACTTTAATTCGGCAGATTTTTGTCGCTCTATTTCTAGGGTTGCAATCAACTCCGCTCAATTGTGTTGATCTACTCTTAAACAGGGACTTTTGCTCCTCTGAATAAGCACATTCGACTTGAATTAATAACTTGAATTATCAAAACAAGAATAAAAACTCACAATTAAGAATAAGAACAAGTATTTATCTTATAAATCAAATAATAATAAGATCCATCTTAGGTTTCATCCTCCCTAGGTATTTAGGGAGTTTAGTTCATACGGATAGAGGGAAACATCATAGAATAGGAAAAACAACAAAACATAAGAAAACCCAAAAACTTCAAGAGAAATTGATAGGAAATCTTCAGTCTTGATGGAGATCCTTCTTCTGAGCTACTCCCGATGGCTATCTTCGAGTATTTTCTGCCTTCTACTCTGTGTGTCCTTTTTAGGTCACCCCCTAGGGTGTTTATATAGGCTTTCGAACGCCTTTTTTGGCCCACAAGTAGCCTATTCCGAATAGAATTAAACTCGGGTTCGGTAGGGACACGCCCGTGTGACACGGCCGTGGTCGATAGTCCAAGACGTGTTCAATCCTGCTCGTCATACACGGCCGTGTGATCTTCCCGTGTGCGATGGCCTAGGCCGTGTTGGATTCTGCTCGTCACACACGGTCGTGTGGTCTGCCCGTGTGTGGAAGTCCAGGCCGTGTTGATTTCCTAGGTAGGCTCATTTCGTCCCTTTTTGGCTCGTTTCTCGTTCTTTTCGACTCCCTAAGCTCTCTTGAGTGTAAAACAGGAAATTAAAGGATTAGAAGCATCGAATTCATCAAATCTAATAAAAATACATCCAAAAATAAGCCAAGCATGGGGTAAAAATATGTATAAAATATGGTTTATCACTGGTTATTATAGACGGTTTGTCAAAGGATTTTCCATGATAGCTACTCCAATGACGAGGTTGTTACAAAAAGATATTAAGTTTGAATGGACAAAAAAGTGTCAACAGAGTTTTGAGAAATTCAAGGCATTGTTGACTGAGGCTCCGGTTTTAGTACAACCAAAATCGGGAAAAGAATTTGTGGTTTATAGTGATGCATCCTTGAATGGATTGAGTTGTGTACTTATGCAAGAGGGCAAGGTGATAACTTATGCCTCGAGTACAACTAAAACCGCACGAGAAAAATTATCCGACAGATGATTTGGAGTTAGCCGCCATTGTGTTTGTGTTGAAGATTTGGAGACACCATTTGTATGGCGAGAAATGTCGGGTATTCACTAATCATAAAAGTCTAAAGTACTTGATGACTCAAAGGGATTTGAATTTATGGCAAAGGAGATGGTTGGAGTTGTTAAAAGATTACGAATTAATGATTGACTACCATCCGGGAAAGGCGAACGTAGTCGCCGATGCTTTGAGTATGAAATCTTTGTTTGCATTGAGAGCTATGAATACACGGTTGGCTTTATCAGATGATGGTTCTATACTAGCTGAGTTGAGAGCCAGACCGATGTTTCTCCAAGAGATTCGTGAAGCTCAGAAAGGCGATAGTGATTTGCAAGCCAAAAGAGTTCAATGTGAATCGAGTATGGAGTCAGACTTTTGGATTAGTTCTGATGGATGTTTGATGTTTCGAGATAGGGTCTGTGTACCGAGAGATGATGAGCTTATTCGGAAAATTTTGCACGAAGCACATAGTGGATGTTTATCTGTACATCCAGGCAGTACAAAGCTGTATAATGACTTGAAGAAATGGTATTGGTGGCCGAATATGAAGAAAGATATTTTCGAGTTCGTATCGAGATGCTTGGTTTTTCAGCAAGTGAAAGCCGAACATCAAGTACCTTTGGGTTTACTTCAGCCGATGATGGTTCTCGAATGGAAATGGGACAGAATTACTGTGGATTTTATGACAGGTTTGCCTTTGACACCGAAAAAGAAGGATGTTGTTTGGGTTGTGGTTGATAGGCTTACGAAATCGGCTCATTTTATTCCGGTACATACTGACTACTCACTTGATAAATTAGCCGAATTGTATATTTCTGAAATTGTGAGATTGCACAGGGTGCCTTTGTCGATTATATCGGATAGAGATCCGAGGTTCACTTTGCGGTTTTGTAAAAAGTTACAAGAAGCGTTGGGTACGAAATTAAATTTTAGTACCGATTTTCATCCGCAAACTGATGGTCAGTCTGAACGAGTAATTCAAATTCTTGAAGATATGCTGCGGTGTTGTATTCTGGAGTTCCAAGGTAGTTGGGAAAAGTATTTACCGTTGGTGGAATTTCCCTACAACAATAGTTTTCAGTCGAATTTGAAAATGGCGCCTTATGAGGCATTGTATGGGCGTAAGTATCGAACACCCTTATATTAGACCGAACTCAGAGAGAATCATATTCACGGAGTTGATTTAGTCAGAGAAATCGAAGAAAAAAGTAAAACTAATTTGTGATTGTTTGAAAGCAGCTTCGGATAGACAGAAATCCTACGCGGATTTGAAACGGAAAGAGATCGAGTTTCAAGTTGGTGATAAGGTATTTTTGAAAGTGTCACCCTGGAAAAAAGTTCTCAGATTTGGCCGGAAAGGCAAATTGAGTCCGCGCTTTATTGGACTGTATGAGATTACTGAAAGAATAGGGCCGGTAGCATATCGGTTGGCTTTGCCATCTGAGTTGGAAAGGATCCATGATGTGTTCCACGTGTCTATGTTGCATTGTTACCGATCAGACCCTTCACATGTCATTGTACCGACAGAGGTTGAAATTCAACCTGACATGACTTATGGTGAAGACCCGGTTAAGATTTTGGCTCGAGAAGTCAAACAGTTAAGAAATAAAAGTATAGCTCTTGTGAAAGTATTGTGGCAAAGACACGGGGTAGAAGAGGCTACATGGGAGCTTGAGGAGGCTATGAGAAACCAATATCCAAACCTTTTTACCGATAAGATTTTCAGGGACGAAAATCCCTAAGGGGGAGAATTGTAACAGCCCGATTTAGGGCCTAGTCAGAATAGTGGTTGCAAGACCACAAATATAAAGTAGAAATATATGTTTTATGGTTTTTATGAGGTTTATGACATGTTTGCATGGTTGTGTGAAAATTTCATGAAGAAATTTTATGATTTAGTGATCAATTTATCTTTTAGGACTAAATTGCAAAAATTGAAAAATATGAGATTCTAGAAGTTTTAAGTATGAGATAGCATTAGAAAAATTACATGCTTAGTAAGTTCGTATAACGGAAACTAAACTTACCTATCCCGTTTATTAAATCTAAGCATACAATATCATGTTTTCCATCCATTTGATAAAATTCGCTAAACACAAGCATCCCATCAAACATGTTGGTCACAAACTTTACATATACATCAAGTAAGAATAGATGAGCTCATCATGAAATATTATTTCAAGACATTATCATTTCACCTCATAATTCTCATACCATGTCAAGAGTTTTATGTCCGTTGATTCATTGAAATTCCGATGGATACTTAAGTGGTATACTCGAGGTGTACGATTCAATAACCCGCTAATTCTTTTTCAAAAGTACCCATTAGGGCACTTATTCAAGGAATACACTCTCAAGCTACATATTGTATAACAGGATTACCAGTCCAGGCTAAATCTTTTATATAACGTATGCTCAGAAGAGCTCAATTAGGATTACCAGTCCAGGCTAAACCCTAATCGTAACGTATACTCGAGAGGTATTATATCAGGATTACCCGTCCGGGCTAAATCCTTTCTATAATGAGGTTAATAGGATTACTCGTCCGAGCTAAATCTGCCAGCAACAAATGCAAGACCTCATCCATTTCGGGAAAGCACATATATTCATCAGAATTCAATATTCAATCAGGACTTAACCCCTTTTTCACCATTTCAAGCATGTATTAAGTTTTTCATTATAGCATTCAAATAATGTACATCAATATAAGTTACATTCCATACAAACACAACATTTAATTAAACATATTTACATGCTCGATTAAGCTACACGAACTTACCTCGACACTTGTTCGCGTAAGTAATCTACTAATCCGAAACCTTTTCTTTTCCTCGGTCTAACCTCAAATTTGTGTTCTCCGAATCTATATAAATAGCTTTAATCATCAATTTCTCATATTTCATACTCATTTGGACTCAATTTATGTCCTAGGTAAAATTACCATTTTGCCCCTAACTTTTCCATAAATTCCAATTTTATCCCTAAGCTCAAAAAATGAAACTTGTGCAATTTACTCCCTATTCCAAGCCTAACCAAAATCGCATTACAAAATTTACAGCACATATATTCATAAAAATTCATCATTTTTCTTCAATTTCACAATTTTACATTTTAGTCCCTAAATCATGTTTTCATCAAAAATCACTTTGTAAAAGTTGTTTATCTATTCACAACATTTCATTTTCTGCCATAAATTTCTAATTTTTAGCATATTCATCCATGACCCAAATATCATACATTGATAACTTTTCAAATTAATCCCCCAAATAGATAGATTAAGCTATCCCGGTTTCAAAAATATCAAAATTACTAAAAACGGGACAAGGAAACTTACCCAATTAAGCCATGAAAGTTTCTTCTCTCTCTCCTAGGGTTTCTATATAATTTTGGGTTTGAAGATGACTTAAAATAAGATGATATATTTTATCATCTTTTTAATTAATTTAATTATTTTATTCCAATTTAGTCCTTGCCCTTTTTCTAAATTTCCATGGATGAGTCACCAAAATATCTACATACTTTTCCTTAATGGTCTAATTACCATATAAGGACCTCTAGCTTTGAATTCCATAGCTATTTAATTCTTATAGCTACTAGAATTCAACTTTTGCATTTTATGCGATTTAGCCCTTCTCGTAATTAAGCACATAATCAGTTAAATCAGTTAAATTTTCTTATCGAAATTTTCACATGACATTTCTAACATATTACAGACCATGTAATAAAATAAAAATAAATTTTCTTTTTCGAGTCGGATTTGTGGTCCCGAAACCACTGTTCCGATTTCACTGAAAAATGGGCTGTTACATAGCATGCGTAAGTTTCAGACTGGTGTGCAAGGAAGGAAACTTCCTTGTTCTAGGTTAAGAGTTAATGTTTCATGCATGCGTGTTTAGATTCGATGAAGTAGTAATTTGATATGTTTAAATAACCTTATGTTTAGCTCAAGACGCTACTGAAGGTCCAAGTGAAAAATGCAAAGGACTTGCTATTTATACTTTGTTATTTTTCTAGTGAGTTCCTTTTTACTTCCATGTGTTGTGATTACCTTTACTTTATAATATTGTAAGGAAAGTATTCTTACTCTGTAAAGGATGATCAATGTATGTGTGTGTGAATAATGGTTGTTTGTCTAGAGCCATTAGTATGAGTTATGTATGTATGGGATAAGAAGTATGGGTCATTTTCATGTTAAGCCACTACCATCTGTTTCTAAAATGAATAATATGATATGAACTCATCTACAAAAATAGAGTTAAAGGAAATATGTTGTGTAGCCTTTGGTAGGGCATATATATATTACAAGCCGGATTGGCATAACACAATTAAACATACTATTGAATGATTCTGAAATGGGAGCTATAAGGAGAGAATGTATATGAATGAAACGGAAACATCTAATATGAATCTGACTCATAACTCTAGGTATGTGGCTGGCATGAAGATGGAATGTCTAGGTTATGTTGTGTTGGCATATAGTATTCACCCATGTGACACGCCATTGGCGTATTGAGTCTTTCTAAGTTCTGTATATGCCATTGGGTGTACCCTGTAATGTTGAGTGATTCCTCTAAAAGATTGGATTGTGCTATTAGTATTTTGCTTAAAATATTTTTGGAACTCAGTAAGTTCTTTTGAACTTACCACGTTACCTTTTCCTTCTCAAGCTTACTATTGAAGGAAGATTTTTTAAAGGACTATACTAAAGGATATCTGTTGCTGTGAGACATCTGTTTATTTGTACTATGCACGACATATGGGGGTGATGTCTAGTTGTATTTTGAGATGAAATTGTAATTGAAACATATTATTTATAAAGAATACTCTAATGAAATTATCTTGTTGAAGTTTATACGTCATTTGGCTTATACTTTATTTTAATATTTTATTAAAGGTTAAATTCAAACACTGCAAATTATACAAAGTTTTCGCCAGAAATAGTTTTAATGATGAATGATTTCTAAGTAGGGACGCGTCATACTTGGGTCCTTCTAAGGGATCGGGTTTGGTGTGTTACAAATACATTGTTATTTTAGAACTTTTGTAAACTCTTGAAGTATCTATTTTAATCTAAGGAATTGTAGTTTATGAGATTGTCTTTTTTACATATACGCCAAATGGTTTTGAATGTTGTTTTAACCGCTAATGATGGACTTAAAACTATAGTAAGGTAAATAATTCATCTTGTGATTTATATAATCTATTAACTTATATAAGGCTTCCGCTAAATGTTTTTAACTAAAGATGTTTTACTTGGCGTAAAACTAATTTGATTGTTTTTTCTTTGTCATAATGAGGTTTATGCTAAGATCTCGATACTTTCAAAAAATTTCAAGTCTTTTTGTAAAACCCGAATAGTTTTATGTTGTGACATACCACACTTGGATCTAGAGATGGGGTCGGGCGTAGGTGTTACAAGTTTTGGCATCAGAGCCAAGGTTGAGCCAGTTCTAAAAAAATTGAAGGCTATGTCACACTCCACCATGCATGATACAAGTCTGGCTTAGTCCCCGTAATTTGATCTAATCTGAGTTTTATTATAGTTGTTAAAGAAAATGTCTGAAGGATTAAGAGAAACAATCAGTGAGGAGATTGAAAGCCATGTACTTCCAATTCAAGAGCAAGCTCCTACAACTGATACGGAGTGCAGCTGGTAGTACTTTCAAAATGTCTTCTTCATCATGATATCAGAAATAGTCCATCTTGTACCCCCTGCACCTCTAGTGCCAAATGCGACCCAAACCAAGGGAGATCCGATGAGAGAAATAAGAAAAAGAGGTGCCAAGGAATTTATGCGATCCACAAGTGATAACCCTAAAGTAGTTGAACAATGGTTATCACGCGTTTACAGAGTATTGAAGGAGTTAAAGTGTACGACGACAGATAGCCTCATGTGTGCAGTCTCCTTGCTAGAGGGGGAGGCATATCAATGGTGGGAAACGCTAATAAGTGTGACCTCTAAAGAACTCATTGACTGGGAATTCTTTTTGGAGAAATTCTGAGAAAGGTATGTGAACCAGATATATGTTGAGAAGATGAAGAAGGAGTTATTTCATCTCAAGCAAGGATGGATGTTAGTGATGGAATATGAATGAGAGTTCATTAGACTCAGCCACTATGCAAAATATATGTTCCAGACTAAGAAAGCCTTATGCAATAAGTTTGAATGGGGTGATAGTTCAAGAGAAGAGTAGAGCTTTTCATAGAGAAAGAATGAAACGTGGAATTTTAGGTCTGCCACCCTCATCGAATTTCAAGAGGCCAAAAGATGGAAACTTCTCAGTGTCAATAAGAGATTCTAAAACCTGTGAGTTTTAGGCGAGATGGAGGTAGTCAACAAGCTACCTTGATGGCAAGTACGGGAGAATCAAGAGTAAGTTGGAATTCAGGTTGCAAGCATTGCGGATGAAATCGCAGAGGAAAATCCCGGAGGCATACTGGAGCATGTTTTGGATGTGGGTCTCTAAACCATCAGCTTAGAGACTTCCCTCCAAGGTTGAGGTAAGATCAGAACAATCTAAACATAGGCCCTACATTTTTAGCAAGAAGCAAGATTAGTTGTGGCAACAAAGTCAGGATCAGCTTAGGGCCCTTCGAAAAAGAGTTTCACCAAGCCCAGCTCTGGAGTATCCGCCTGTAACGACCTCAATTTGGGCCTAGTAGAATTGGGCCCATTGGGCCTTGGGCGAAGGAGCGTTTAAAATTTTAAAAAAAAAAAGAGAACGACTTTAATACAAGTTGGACCTATTCGGTGAGTGATTTTGGAAGGTTAGGGGGCTTCTATGAAGTCCCGGGATCAAATTTAGGCTTTAGGAAAATTTTGGTTTTAGGTGAATAAAACCCTGGGAGTTAGAAAGTAGGCTTTAAGAATAAAATGTGGACAAAATGACACAAGTGGAGTGTATGGTGTAGTGGCAAAGTGACGCCACATAAGAGATAAATGAGGTGACGCCACAAGGAAGGAAGGAGGTCCAAGGTTCAAGTTTTGGCTCTTGCATTTTGGTTTTCTTTTTAAATGGACTTTAGAATTTGGCTATAGATTTATATTTAGTTGCGCATGGTTTAAGACACAAGAGGAGCTTGTGGCTTGGTGGCAAATGGCGTGTTGAACTATTGAAAGGAGCCTGGGTTCGAATCACATGAAAAGAAAGGGAGTATTTATTTTGCGAATTGGACGGCAAGAGTTTGAGTTGGATTTAAACTCTACTGAAGAAGGGATCCCACATCGGAAATATACAAAGAAGGAAGGTGAGAAGCTAGCCATATATAGAGCATTCTATGAAAGGAAGAAGGATACCTTGGAGGGCGTTTGGGCACAGGAGTGGTCGGAGCGCGGATTAGCACCAGATTCCTATCAGGTGTGTAACTCTCTCTACTCTAGTTGTAGAGCGACAAATGCCGGCGTCCTGGCCACACGGCAATAGTAGCCACACGAGCGTGCGAACGCACGTGTGGGGCTTCGACGCTATAGTTGAGGCCATCAATAGTATTCTTTTGGGTTGAGGTTGTTGGGCCACGATGGGCCGAAGTGGGCCCAATGGGCTCGTGGGCCCAATTGAATAAAATGTATGATGGTGTAGTATATAGTGAACTAGACTAGGTGAATCTCATATATGTGAATCGGCTAATTACCAAAATACCCCCGATTTACGAAATTACCAAAATACCCCCAGTTTGAGAAATTACCAAAATACCCCCGGTTTGCAAAATTACCAAAATACCCCCGGTTTGCAAAATTACCAAAATACCCCCAATACCCCCAGTTTGTAAAATTACCAAAATACCCCCAATTTGCAAAATTACCAAAATACCCCCAGTTTGTGAAATTACCAAAATACCCCCAGTTTGCAAAATTACCAAAATACCCCCAGTTTGTGAAATTATTGAAATACCCCCAAGGGGTGAAATTACCGTTTTACCCCTAAATAACAAAGTGATCGTTGTACCCTCGTGGTAGTACTAGCGTTGTATGTGTTAATTGTATTATTGATTATGGTTGAGATGCACTGCATACATGGATTAGTTATGAGTAGAATTACCGAACTACCCCTGTAGGGTAGAATTACCGAAATACCCTTATAGGGTAAAATGACTGATTTGCCCTTGTAGATAAATGACTGACTTGTGCAATGAGTTGACTAATTTGGCTGTGGTTGTATGACTGATATGCTTTTATTACATGTTTAAATGATTTTTACTGAGCATGGCCATTTTGCATACACATGTAATGATTGAGCATGACATACACGACATATTGCATGAGGCTGGGACATTGATACGAAGGAAGATATGTGAGGATCGCATAGTCACTTGACGACCGTGGATCCACCGAAGGCTTTATAGCCACCACAGGCTTTTTAGCCACCGAGCAGCCATGCTGCACCGATAATGTTACTGAGGGCTGTGTGCCATTAATATGGGCTTCTTGCCGTAATTATGGGCTTTGTGCCAATACCGAAGACTTTGTGCTGATATTATGGCTTTGTGCCAATCGTATTTACCGTGGCTATGTGCCTAACTTATATATTGATGACTCTATGTTGATCATATTTACCCAAGGCTGTGTGCCAATTATATTACCGTCGCTGATGGCTATGTGCCAAACATAATACAGTGACTGATGGCTTTGTGCCAATTGTAATATCGCTACTGAAGGCTTTTTAGCCACCGAGCAGCTATGCTGCACCGATAAATTAGTGCCGCAACCGGTGCTACATAAGGAGTGTAGGGATGGGTAGGTTGATTAAATCCCCACAGAGTGCGGGGTTAGACAGAGACTGAGTGCGGTTGGTATGGGCATTAATGCATTGCATATATGGTTTTTAATATTGAGATGGGCTTAGGGCCAGATAATTATGATATGTGATATTTGATATGGGTTAAGGCCCAACCGAGGCTATTTTGCGCTAATGCCCAATTGCCACCGTTACTTTGATGGGCTTGGGCCCGAATTGTTTTGATGCATGTTCTTACTGATGAGGGTGTACACACTGAGTTTTCGTAAACTCACCCCTCTTTTTAATTTTTTTTGGTAATCCTCGTGAGGCGGTTCGACGATCGGAGGACTCGATGGTGGCCACACTACGAGCGCTTTGATTTTTTGTATTCTACTTATTTTTATTTTATTTTGGGTTCATATTTTGTAATAAGGCCTCTCTTAAATTTCGGTTTTTAGTTTGGGATTTTTAGTTTATTTGGTTTTAAATCTGCTCAACATTGAATCGCGGTTTTCCCAAAACAATATCTGTTTTCAAAACACTACGCTTTCGCAACTAAGTTGTAAATGTCACGCTTTCATAAGTTACTTGTTTTAAACTAAGCTTCCGCAATGAACAAGGTTTTGAAGGTAATGACTTCTTAATAAATGTTGATTAATAATAACAATCGCAAACTGAGACTTTAGTTTTTAAATATCAAGAATGGTTTTCAATGAAAACGCAGTTTTTGAAAAACACTTCAATGTGGCACGCCAAATTCGGGCCTATCTTCTAAGCCGAGTTTGGGGTGTTACAATTATGGTATCAGAGCCTAGGTTACAAAAATCGGCTATGGATTGTGTTTTCAAAATTGAATTTCTGAAAGTATTGTTTCAAAAAGGCTTGAAAATATTTAAAGTTCTGAAATTGTATTGATCGATTTTTGAAAGTGTGGTACACCGAGTCTCCAGCATCGAATCAGTAAGTTTCATGACCTTATACTCTGTTATGTGCTGTAACGACTGTATTTTTGGTATTTATTTTATATGTGTTTTGTTTGGATCTGATGTTTGGATATAAAAATTGGTTGCGTATAAGATATATGTCTGCTTTAATGGTTAGGTGTTTTGAGTATGTGTAGGGAGTTCCAAATTCTAGTTAATATGTGATAGGGATATTAGAATCAAAGTATGTAGCGGTAGCATAGTGGGGTAGTTGTTACACGACTACCCTGTTAGTTGGAAATTTCGGGGACGAAATTTCTTTAAGGGGGTAGATTTGTATCGACCTGAATTTGGGCCTAGTAGAATTGGGCCCATTGGGCCTTGGGCGAAGGAGCGTTTAAAATTTTTAAAAATAAGAGAACGACTTTAATACAAGTTGGACCTATTCGGTGAGTGATTTTGGAAGGTTAGGGGGCTTCTATGAAGTCCCGGGATCAAATTTAGGCTTTAGGAAAATTTTGGTTTTAGGTGAATAAAACCTTAGGAGTTAGAAAGTAGGCTTTAAGAATAAAATGTGGAGAAAATGACACAAGTGGAGTGTGTGGTGTAGTGGCAAAGTGACGCCACATAAGAGACAAGGAGGTGACGCCACAAGGAAGGAAGGAGGTCCAAGGTTCAAGTTTTTGCTCTTGCATTTTGGTTTTCTTTTTAAATGGACTTGAGAATTTGGCTATAGATTTATATTTAGTTTTGCATGGTTCAAGACACAAGAGGAGCTTGTGGCTTGGTGGCAAGTGGCGTGTTGAACTATTGAAGGGAGCCTGGGTTCGAATCTCATGAAAAGCAAGGGAGTAGTTATTTTGCGAATTGGACGGCAAGAGTTTGAGTTGGATTTAAACTCTACTGACGAAGGGATCCCACATCGGAAAGACACAAAGAAGGAAGGTGAGAAGCTAGCTATATATAGAGCATTCTAAGATAGGAGGAAGGATACCTTGGAGGGCGTTTGGGCACAGGAGTGGTCGGAGCGCGGATTAGCACCAGATTCCTATCAGGTGTGTAACTCTCTCTACTCTAGTTGTAGAACGGCAAATGCCGAAGTGCCGGTCACGGTAATAGTAGCCACACGAGCGTGCGAACGCACGTGTGGGGCTTCGACGCGATAGTTGAGGCCATCAGTAGTATTCTTGTGGGTTGAGGCTGCTTGGGCTACGATGGGCCAAAGTGGGCCCAATGGGCCTGTGGGCCCAATTGAATAAAATATATGATGGTGTAGTATATAGTGAACTAGACTAGGTGAATCTCATATCTGTGAATCGGCTAATTACCAAAATACCCCCGATTTGCAAAATTACCAAAATACCCCTATTTTGCGAAATTACCAAAATACCCCTAATTTGTAAAATTACCAAAATACCCCTAGTTTGCGAAATTACCAAAATACCCCCGGTTTGCAAAATTACCAAAATACCCCCAGTTTGCAAAATTATTGAAATACCCTCAAAGGGTGAAATTACCGTTTTACCCCTAAGCGATAAAATAAACGTTGTACCCTCGTGGTAGTACTAGCGTTGTATGTGTTAATTGTATGATTGATTATGGTTGAGATGCACTGCATACATGGATTGGTTATGAGTAGAATTATCGAACTACCCCTGTAGGGTAGAATTACCGAAATACCCTTATAGGGTAAAATGACTGATTTGCCCTTATAGATAAATGACCTACTTGTGCAATGAGTTGACTAATTTGGCTGTGGTTGTATGACTGATATGCTTTTATTACATGTTTAAATGATTGTTACTGAGCATGGTTATTTTGCATACACGTGTAATGATTGAGCATGACATACACGACATATTGCATGGGGCTGGGACATTGATACGGAGGAAGATATGTGAGGATCGCATAGTCGCTGACGGCCGTGGATCCACCGAAGGCTTTATAGCCACCGCAGTTTTTTAGCTACCGAGCGACCATGCTTTTGCACCGATAATGTTACCAAGGGTCGTGTGCCATTAATATGGGCTTCGTGTCGTAATTATGGGCTTCGTGCCAATACCAAGACTTTGTGCCGATATTATGGCTTTGTGCCAATCATATTTACCGTGGCTATGTGCCTAACTTATATATTGATGACTCGTGTTGATCATATTTACCCAAGGTCATGTGTCGATTATATTACCACATCGATGGCTATGTGCCAAACATAATACGATGATTGATGATGGCTTTGTGCCAATTGTAATACCGCTCATCAAGGCTTTTTAGCCACCGAGCAACGGCTATGTTTGTCTCGATAAATTAGTGCCGCAACCGGTGCTACATAAGGAGTGTAGGGATGGGTGGGTCGATTAAATCCCCACAAGAGTGCAGGGTTGGACAGGAGACGGAGTGCAGGGTTGGTATGGGCATTAATGCAATGCATATATGGTTTTTAATATTGAGATGGGCTTAGGGCCAGATAATTATGATATGTGACATTTGATATGGGTTAAGGCCCAACCGAGGCTATTTTGGGCTAATGCCCAATTGCCACCGTTACTTTGATGGGCTTGGGCCCGAATTGTTTTGATGCATGTTCTTACTGATGAGGGTGTACACACTGAGTTTTCGTAAACTCACCCTCTCTTTTTTAATTTTTCTTAGGTAATCCTCAGTAGGCGGTTCGACGTACTGGAGGACTCGGGGGTGGCCATACTACGAGCAGTTTCAGATTTTTGTATTCTACTTATTTTTATTTTATTTTGGGTTCATATTTTGTAATAAGGCCTCTCTTAAATTTCGGTTTTTAGTTTGGGATTTTTAGTTTATTTGGTTTTAAATCTGCTCAACATTGAATCGCGGTTTTCCCAAAACAATATCTGTTTTCAAAACACTACGCTTTCGCAACTAAGTTGTAAATATCATGCTTTCATAAGTTACTTGTTTTAAACTAAGCTTCCGCAATGAACAAGGTTTTGAAGGTAATGACTTCTTAATAAATGTCGATTAATAATAACAATCGCAAGCTGGGACTTTAGTTTTTAAATATCAAGAAGGGTTTTCAATGAAAACGCGATTTTTGAAAAACACTTCAATGTGGCACGCCAAATTCGGGCCTATCTTCTAAGCCGGGTTTGGGGTGTTACACCACCAAAACATACGTGATGAAAGCTAAAGAGGATGTTACTTTGCTCAAGGTTATAACCGGTATTTTTTTCTTTTATTGGAAACAACATCCATGCATTAATAGATCCAAGGTCAACCCATTCATACCTTTCTAGTAAAGTCATAGAAGGTTTGAGTCTTGAAGTTGATTATTTTGAGACAAATGTCTTAGTGACCAACCTTTTTGGTCAAAGTACGATAGTTAATAGAGCAACTAAGAACTGCTCGTTGATGTTTGGTGAGCACACCTTTTTAGCGGATTAGTTTTTGTTAGGCGTTCATGATTTTGATGTTATTCTCGGGTTAGATTAGTTGACCATCTATAATGTTATGGTTAACTATCGAGCTAGAGGTGTACATTTGATAACTGTAGAAGGAAAAGAACTATTAATTCCTAGCATACAAACTAGTTTAGCGAGTAGAATAATTTCCATTATATCTGCTAGAATCTTATTGGTTAAGGGTGCAGAGGCTTACTTGGCGTACATTATGGGTTCATCTGAATTAAGAAATGATATCAACCAATTTTCAATTGTGAAGGTGTTATCTGATGTATTTTTGAGGGAATATTCCTTCAAACTTATACAGGCATGGCCTTCATAAAAATACAGTTCAAATAAATATGAATTGTAAATCTTTACAAAATTAAAGATAAATAAGGTTATACATTTCTAAGGAAAATGAAAAACATAGAAGTTCCATTAGAAGCACCACTAGAAGCTCCTAAAACCATATTTTGCATAAACCTATCTTTAACTACATCGTTGTATACATATACATAAAATTAGACAAACATTAATCATTTGAAGTAAATCATTTGATACTTTACAAAAACATAATCATTTCACTGAGGTTTCATTGAATTAACGGTTTCAAAGAAATAACTTAAAATTAAAAAATTCATTCTTCAAAATAACACGATCTTGACACCACCCCATGCCATGCATAATACAAAATACCTAGAAATCTCACAGAAAAATATGTCCTCTGGCGTAGTCTTCGAAAAGTCTTTTACTTCATCAGCAATCTTGAGAAGGAAAGGTAACTAAATAAGTTCAAAGAACTTAGTGAGTTCAAGAACAAACATCTCATTAGCTATATATAATACCAAATAACCTTTCCAACTCAACAAGTCATACAGTTCACCCATTGGTGAATACTATACACAAACAAACTTTACTACAAACACTATTTCTTTGGCACATAGACTACGCCCATGCAATCATGCAGACAACCTTCTTTGTGCTAGCCACACCCAAGTCCATGATCAACATTTAGCATTAATTTCCTTCATTCCATCATAATTTTCCAATTTGGTTTGCAATAACTCTTGCCCTACTAGAGGCTACATGATCCCTTTTCATGTATCACGATCTCTCAATTCAATGCTCATTTCATTGAAGGCAACGCCATGATTTCATTTTCATAACTTAGTTCATATTATTCATTCTAGAAACAATGGGTGGTGGAATAACCATAAAGAAAGGCCATTATTCCATTTACACAGACAACTAACTCAGACTTATAACCATGAACCTTTATTACCCATACACAACATATCATCTTATACGATAAGAGTGCTTACCTCAATCAAACATAAACGACAACATTATACACATACATGAAGCAATAAGGAACTCACCAGAAAATGCAGCAAGATTAGATAGTAGGACTCTTTCCCTTATCACGAGAGTTTGCAGGAGTTTCTTGAGATATAATATACAAAGTTAATTTGTCAAATCATTTTTCCAGAAAACTAAACAAATTTAATAAGAACATTAATAGGAAATCCAGAGTCTAAAAGTTTCCACCCATCCACCTCAAACTAACCCTAAAGCATAAAACCCTAGGGCCCCGTAAATAACCATGAAAATAGCTTGAGTTTCATTGATATTTACCAGGTATCAATCGACAACAGAGTTGGCTCTAGGATTTTTCAAGAAAAAAATTCAGAGAAAGTTTGGGAAGAAAATATGGTTGCCAAAGAAAGCATAAAACTTTTTCAGGAAGCCAAACATTACTTTATACAAATATACAAGGAAGGAAAAAATTAGTGGATAACTCTGATTTCCCTCCAAACCCCTCCTTCCTTGTGACTAAGCACTTTTATCTCTTCATAAATGCAGGTCTGACAGGTTATAGAAACTTAGTCCTATACTAACCAAATTCTCGTTCGTTTAACTAGATTTTTCAATCAGGATAATAATAATAAAACATATGTTTCTTTTCAAATTAAGGTCTTAACACTAAGGGTCTAACGCTTCGTCTGACAGTTGGGGTGGTGTATTCTCTTTAGAAAAGTCCGCCAAATCACCAAATCGCCTAATGCAGACTTCGCCGAAAGGCACAACAATAGATTCATATACTTACTCAAATTTAATACCTACCTACTCAGAACTTACTCTATATGCCTTACTTCTATAACCAGATGTTACATTTCCTATGCTCCTTGTAGAATTGCGACATTCGAGATGAAAGAGTTAAAAGCACAATAGCAATATTTTTTGGATAAGTGCTTTATTCAACTAAGTGTTTCACCTTGGGGTGTGCCAATTTTGTTTGTAAAGAAGAAGGATGGGATATTTCGCATGCGCATTGATTATCGCCAACTCAACAAACTAACTGTGAAGAATAAGTATCTATTGTCCCGAATTGAAGATTTGTTTGATTAGTTAAGTGGGGCTACAATCTTGTCCAAAATTGATCTGCATTTTGAATACTACCAGGTGAAAATCAAAGGAGATGATGTTTCAAAAACTGTGTTTCGATCACAATATGGACATTATGAGTTTTTACTGATGCCTTTGGGTTAACGAATGTGCCAATGGTCTTTATGGGTTTGATGAATAAAGTGTTTAAGCCTTACTTGAACCAGTTTTTTGTGGTGTTCATTAATGATATATTAGTCTACTCTAGAAGTGTAGTTGATAATGAGGAGCACGTAAGGATTGTTCTAAGAACTTTGCGCGAGAACACGTTGTATGCCAAATTTAGCAAATATGAATTTTGTTTAAAAGTAGTGCATTTCCTTGTGATCAGTAAAAATTCGGTGTAGTAGATTAAACTAGTTTTCGCACTTTAGGAGCTTGAACATAAGCATTTTAGTTGTGTTTTAATTACTTTTCAGTAAGTTTAGTTAAGTTTAATAAATGTGTAAATTGAGTCTTTTATTGACCTTAGGGGCCAAATGAGGCCTACAAGGGAGCTAATATACTTTGTGAGTGTGTAGTAGATTATTAGAAGGCGTATTAACTCGATATTGGCCACTAGGTTAAAACATGGAGCATGCGGTGTTGCAACATAGGGAGTAGAATAAGAAAACTTCTAGACTACCTTCAATGTCGCGACACAGCCTGAGGATGTCACAACATACCCCTAATGACAACCTAAAGCTGAGCATATTGCCCTTGATGTCATAACACAGGACCTGGAATGTCGCGACATCGCCTCTGTACGAGAAATTAATAAGAGCCCGTGGCGTTTTGGTCTACACAATCCAACTTTAAGCTCAAGAATGTCAGCTGACCTGGGGTTAAGTATGATAGCCATTCTAAGTCTATAAATAGGCTTTCTCAACACATGGTATAGATACTTTTTCATTTTCCATAATTTTCTCCTTAGATCTAGGCTTTAGATTTTCTCTTTTCTTAGGTTTTAGATTTCTGTTCTTGTTATTTTCTATTAGGAGGAAATGAGATTTTGGAATTATTCTCAAACGCTGTGAGGATTCTACGCTTAAATTCAATACAATTAGGCTTCTTCTAAACTTTATTCTTGAAACAGTTCTTTATGTTCATTCTTTTATTCAAGTTTATAGTGTTTACTAGATCCATGAGGAACTAATCCTCTTCTTGGGGATTAGCGAGTGGAGGTATGAATAATTAACTATTTTATAGGGATTTCTAAATAGATCATCTCTTCAGGAGAGGAAGAACCTAAACCCTAGGCCTGACAACCCTTGGAAGTCATCATGGTGGGAATTAACCCAAAATTGGTATGGCCTATCTGTGAACACCTTAAACCTAAATCGGTCTGGACTGTGAGGTCGGAAGATAAGTAGTTCTTATTGAATAAATATTTCAATGGACTTATCGGAAGATCCTGCTGGGGTATTGACTAGTTGATTGAATAAGAAAACCCGAGACAACAGTTGATTATGATTACCGGAGCAAGATAATCACTCATACCCAGATTTGATACATATTTTCTTATTTGAATTCTTACTTTTCATTTATTTAATTTTCTTTTATGTTCTTAGTATAGTTTATTAACACCCTTGTTTTAATCTTTCGTACTATAATTTAATTAAAGTATTAATTAGATCTATTTTGGTTTAAATTAAAATTAATTTAGTACTCGCCTCCCTTGGGTACGATCCTTAAAGTACTTACCTACTCTGTTGTAACTATATTAAAACCTAACCCGTATACTTGCAGATACTACTTGTTCACATCTTTTGTGCAGGAGTTTTACTCTAGACGTTGGTATTTCCGGAGTTGGTCACCTTGGTTATGTTATTTCCGTTGAAGGTAATAAGGTAGATCCTGATAAAGTTAAATCCATACTTGATTGGAATCCACCAAAGAACGTTACTGATGTATGCAACTTCATGGGTTTGGCGGGCTATTACAGAAGGTTTCTAAAAGGGTTCACCATGTTGGCAACACCTCTCACGTGTTTGTTAAGGAAGAAATAGAAGTTTGAATGGATAGAGGCGTGTCAGAATTTTTTCGATAAGTTGAAAGTTGTTCTCACTGAAGCTTCTATCTTAGCCCAACTAGAATCTAGCGTGGAGTATATACTGTTCATGGAAGCATTTCTTAATAGGTTAGGATGTGTGCTGGTGTAGAAAGGAAAGGTTATGGTGTATGCATCTTGCCAGCTTAAGCTGCATGAGAAGAGTTATCTGACTCATGACTTAGAGCTTGCAACAGTAGTATTGAGCTAAGAATCTGGAGACACTATCTTTATAGGGAGAAATGTCGCATGTTTTCAGACCGTAAGAGTTTAAAGTATCTGATGACATGGAAGGATTTGAATCTACAATAGCATAATTGGATGGAACTTCTGAAAGATTATGATATGAAAATTGAGTATCATCTTGGAAAGGCTAATGTGGTAGCTGGTGCTTTAAGCAGGAAAACATTTGCAGCTTTGGCATCCCTTTGACTGAATGTTTGTCTAGCTGATGCTGGGCCACTTTTGGAAGAATTATCTATTTGACCTACCTTCGTAACACCCCTAACCCGTATTTGTTGCCGGAATAGGGTTTCAGAGCACTACCGAAACTTTCAGAATATTTTCAAATAATTCATGTAAATTACTATTCATTTTCCAGAATCAATCATAATGTCCCTTAAATAGACCGTCGAGGCCCAATACAAGCATTAGAATCGATTCGGGACTAAATCAGGGTCTCATAAATTTTTTCTCAAAATTTCAAATTTTTCTTATAACAATGCCCACACGCCCGTGTGGTCTAGGGACACGCCCGTGTGCTTAGGCCATGTGGCTACACACGCTCGTGTGCTAGGCCGTGTGGCGAATTTTATTTTCGAAATTTAGGTGCCGTTTTCACGCGGCCATGTAACACGCCCGTGTCCAAGGCCGTGTCAACCACACGACTGAGACACACGCCCGTGTCTCCGCCCGTGTGCTCAATTCTGAGCATTCTGTTTCTCATTTTTAAGATGCAAGGGACACACGGCCTAACTACACGCCCATGTACCCGGCCGTGTGTCACACACAGTCTAGACACACACCTGTGTGTCTGCCCATGTGGACAAAATAAAGCCATTTCTAGCTTCATTTCTCACCCAAAATCATACCAAATTCCTGCACTATAACTTACATCCATAAACTAACCAATTCTAGAATTCAAATTAAGTAATTTCTATCATTCATCATGGCATACCATTACATATAAACATGCTTTTTATCTTACCTTTTATAAGCATACTCATTTAACCTTTCTAAATCAATCAATGATAAGCACTTATGTTAACTCCATAAAATAAACTTAAATACATATATACATGTACCAAAACAAAATCATCACTACCTATTCCAATTGCTAGGTTACAATATTCATTTACATTTACATGCCAATATGACCAATATAACCTATACATGCCATTATAACCTTAATTGATTTACCATATTGTACCGACATGGGCCGATGGATAGTGTGAGTGATCTCTGCCAAGCTTCCACTCCAACGAGCTTCCGCTTTTCTATAAAACAGGGGAAATTAAACGGGGTAAGCATAAAATGCTTAGTAAGTCCGTATAACATGGTATTTAGCTTATCGTTTAGTCTATTTCAAGACAACCCTATAAGGCATATTCAATCAATTTATTCTCAAGCCCTACACACATCCTCATTGCCCTTGTTAGTCATATATTCCATAATAACATCAAAACATATTTGGGCTCATCAACCATCAAGTTTTCAAACACATCAGCTTTCCACAACATGTATTCATTTAACATATATATATATCATCTCATCATATTACAAGTATAATTTCATAATAGCTCATCTCGAATTCAGATTATTTCATATCAAAACTTTACTCATATTATTCGAAATATCAAGGTCACACGAGTAGTAGTACACTCAAGGTGTATAAGTCTATATTCAAGGATGAACATATTTATCAAATGAATTTCCTTGTTCAAATATCATCCTCTCATGTTTTCACATTTCAATTGTCATGTATCATCATTTTCAGGTGTTTCAGACAAATACATGTAATAACTCATTTCTTATCCACATCTTTTCATGTCAAGATTTTTACCCGTTGAATTTATTCGAAATATCGATGGATTCATAAGTAGTACACTCGAGGTGTACAAATCAGTAATCTGTCAATTCATGTTCAATGGTACCCATACGGTACTATTTTAGAGTGTACACTCTCGAGCCACATATATGTATTTAACAGGATTACCAGTCCAGGCTAAATCCTTTTTAAGACATTTGCTCTAAAGAGCTTGATCTGGATTACCCGTCCGGGCTAAATCCAATCTATAACATATGCTCGAGAGGACTTTTATCAGGATTACCCGTCCGGGCTAAATCCTATCTGCAACATATGTAGGATCTCATTCATTTCGGGAAATCACCTTTATCCATCGATTTTCATTCATTCCAACGGAATTTAACATTTATCCAACATTATCAGGCTTGTAATTATTTCATAAATCTATAACTTTTATATAATTCAAATAATCTCATTCCACATTCTTTTCAAGCATAAGATACCATTTTTATTATTTATCATTTATCGGGCGTCATCATTTATTTCGAGCATTATCGTTTATCGAGCTTTGTCTTCAATGTCATATTACTACGTTTAGCCAACCTTTCCATATAATGATTATAGCATCCAAACATAAAAAGTTACATATATCTCTGAGAATAACAGTACACATAGAATACCCATATAAAATACCCATAAGAGATTGTTGTAATATACCCGACTATAACAGCTGTATTCAAATATTTTTTTTCAATTTCATCATTAATCCATTAACATATATTGTCATTAATAATCTCACATCATTCAGTTTACTTAGAAGCTTATTCGGAAGAAATTTTTAGTTAACCCATTCTGTAGATACCATATCTGAACAAATCAATTTCTCATAAATAACTTCTTTATTTAACAGTGGTACTGCGTATCCCAAATAATTCTCAGAAAATTATGTTATCTCTTTTTAGATCCTATCTTTATTCGTTAACCCATTCTCAGTTCTGACTATTTTATTTATCATTCAACCACTGAACTCTTCAATTTCACACTTATGAACTTATTCAATGTAATTCTCGTGAATTCCATTATATAGAACTGTACTGGTGAGGGGGTGGAGATCGTAAAGCCTCAAAATTTAACTTTCATAAATACACACATATCACATAACATTTGTCATCAACATGTCCATTATAAAAGATTTATTTCATACCTTTATGAGTCTTGTTTCATCATAAGTAACATTTTTACTCAGGCACGTGAATATCACTTTCAACAATATCGGATTTAGCTCAGTTGGAAAGCCTCTCTATCTATTTGCAAAATAATTTTAATCAGAGCCGGGAGATATCACACTATTACAGGTTATATAATGGCATGTATTTCTAGACTTCACATATGCTACGTTCAGTCCGAGAACCGACTAAACCGTAGCTCCGATACCACTAAATCTAACACCCCTAACCCGTATCCATCGCCAGAACAGGGTTTCAGAGCATTACCGAAACTTTCAAAACATTTTCAGATAATTCATGTAAATTACTATTCACTTTCTGGAATCAATCATAACGTCCCTTAAATGGACCATCGAGGCCCAATACAAGCATTAGAATCGATTCAGGACTAAATCGGGGTCTCGTAAAATTTTTCTTAAAATTTCAAAATTTTTCTTATGAACAGTGCCCACACGCCCGTATGGTTTGGGGACATGCCCGTGTGGTCAGGCCATGTGGCTACACACGCCCGTGTCCCTAACCCATGTAACCCTCTAACTTGCAAAGCATGAAGAAATTGAAGTCACACGCCCGTGTGCTAGGCCGTGTGGCAAATTTTATTTTTAAAATTTAGGTGCAGTTTTCACACGGCCATGTAACACGCCTGTGTCCAAGGCCGTGTCAACCACACGGTTGAGACACACGCCCGTGTCTCTTCCCGTGTGCTCAACTCTGAGCATTCTGTTTCTAATTTTTAAGACGCAGGGGACACAAGGCCTAACTACACACCCATGTACACGGTCTAGATACACGCCCGTGTGGACAAAATAAAGCCATTTCTAGCTTCATTTCTCACCCAAAATCATACCAAATTCCTGCACTATAACTTACATCCATAAACTAACCAATTCTAGCATTCAAATTAAGCAATATCTATCATTCATCATGGCATACCATTACATACAAACATGCTTTTTATCTTATCTTTTATAAGCATACTCATTTAACCTTTCTCAATCAATCAATGATAAGCACTTATGTTAACTCCATAAAATAAACCTAAATACATATATACATGTACCAAAACATAATCATCACTAGCAATTCCAATGGCTAGGTTACAATAATCATTTACATTTACATGCCTATATGACCAATATAACCTATACATGCCATTATAATCTTAATTGATTTACCATACTGTACCGACATGGGCTGATGGATAGTGTGAGTGATCTCCGCCAAGCTTCCAATCCAACAAGCTTCCGATTTACTATAAAACAGGGGAAATTAAACGGGGTAAGCATAAAATGCTTAGTAAGTCCGTATAACATTGTATTTAGCTTACTGTTTAGTCTATTTCAAGACAACCGTATAGGGCATATTCAATCAATTTAACCTCAAGCCCTACATACATCTTCATTGCCCTTGTTAGTCATATATTCCATAATAACATCAAAACATATTTGGGCTCATCAACCATCAAGTTTCCAAGCATATCAGCTTTCCACAACATGTATTCATTTAACATATATATATGTCATCTCATCATATTACAAGTATAATTTCATAATAGCTCATCTCGAATTCAGATTATTTCATATCAGAACTTTACTCATATCATTTGAAATATCAAGGTCACACGAGTAGTAGTACACTCGAGGTTTACAAGTCTACATTCAAGGATGAATATATTTATCAAATGAATTTCCTTGTTCAAATATCATCCTCTCATGTTTTCACATTTCAATTGTCATGTATCATCATTTTCAGGTGTTTCAGACAAATACATGTAATAACCCATTTCATATCCATATCTTTTCGTGTTAAGATTTTTACACGTTGAATTTATTCAAAATATTGATGGATTCATAAGTAGTACACTCGAGGTGTACAAATCAGTAATCCATCAATTCATGTTCAATGGTACCCATACGGTACTATTTCAGAGTGTACACTCTCGAGCCACATATATGTATTTAACAGGATTACCAGTCCAAGCTAAATCCTTTTTAAGACATATGCTCTAAAGAGCTTAATTTGGATTACCCGTCCGGGCTAAATACAATCCATAACATATGCTCGAGAGGACTTTTATCAGGATTACCCGTCTGGGCTAAATCCTATATGCAACATATGCAGGATCTCATTCAATTCGGGAAATCACCTTTATCCTTCGATTTTTATTCATTCCAACAGAATTTAACATTTATCCAACATTATCAGGCATGTAATTATTTCATACATCTGTAACTTTCATATAATTCAAATAATCTCATTCCACATTCTTTTCAAGCATAAGATAACATTTTTAATATTTATCATTTATCGGGCTTCATCATTTATTTTGAGCATTATCGTTTATCGGGCTTTGTCTTCAATGTCATATATACATATACATAACATTTATACAATTCACATACATAACATTTAACCCAAGCATATAAATATACACAATTTAGTTACACGAACTTACCTCGACAAAGGTTCGTGTACAAACATCTACTAATCCATCATTTTCCTTTTTTCTTCGTTCTAACTCCAAATTTTGTCTTTCCAGGTCTACACGAGTAAATTTAACACTAATTTAATACATTCCATATCCTAGTGGACTCAATTTACATCCTAGGCAAAATTACCATTTTGCCCTAACCTTTTCATAAATTCCCATTTTGTCCCTAGGCTCGGAAAATGAAATTCAAGAAATCTGACCCTCTACTCAAGCCTAGCCGAAATATACATACAACTTTTACAGCACATACATTTCACAAATTTCAGAATTTTCCATGGGTTTTTCACCATTTTTCATTTTAGTACCTAAATCATGTTTTCATCAAAAATCACTTTGTAAAAGTTGTTTATCTATCATCTATCTTTCATTTTCTACCATAAATTTCAAATTTACAGCATATAAATCCATGGAAAAGTTTCTACACTTTGTTATCTTTTCAAATTGATCCCCCAAATAGATAGATTAGACTATCCTGGTTTTAAAAATATAAAAATTACTAAAAATGGGGCTTGAATACTTACCCAAATTGGACATGAAAGCTTGCTTTATCTTTCCTAGGGTTTCCATGGAATATTTTGGGGAAGAAGATGAGAAAAAATGATGATATTTTCTTTTCATCTTTTTAATTAATTAATTTAGTTCAATTCTAATTTCGTCCTTACCCTTTTCTAAAATTTCCATGGATGAGTCATCTCAAAATATCTACAAACTTTTAATTAATGGTATATTTACCACATAAGGACCTCAAGTTTTGGATTCTATAGCTATTTGATACTTATAGCTACTAGAATCCAACTTTTATATTTTATACGATTTAGTCCTTTCCCTAATTAAACACACAATCGGCAAAATTTTCTTATCAAAATTTTCATATGACTTTCCTATCATATTAAAAATCATAAAATAATATAAAAAAAATTTATTTTCGGCTCAGATTTGTGGTCCCGAAACCACTGTTCTGATCTCACCGAAAATGGGCTGTTACAACTTTCTATATCATATTTTAGAAGAATAGTTGAAGGATGTGCAGTGTGAGGTGTATAAGCAGTGTATGTCATCTAACGAATCAATAAGCTTCAGCCTGGGAAAAGATCGCGAACTCCGATTCATGGGAAGGATGTATCTGCCAACTGAAAATAGTTTAAGGCAAGAATTCCTGAGGGAATCTCATCTAGGACCCTTTTCACTTCATCCAGGAAATATTAAAATATATCGTGATTTGAGAAGTTTGTATTGGTGGCCTAGGATGAAGAACGAAGTAACAGAGTATGTCTCTAGTTGTATGTCGTGTTACTGAACTAAAGCAGAACATTAGGTTCCCTCAGAAAAGTTGTATCCTTTAGAAATACCTTAGTGGAAATGAGATAAGATAACCATGGATTTTGTTTCAGGTTTTCTCTCAGCCCTTCGAAGAAGAACTCAGTCTGGGTAATTGTAGATCGGCTTATTAAGACAGCCCATTTCTTGCCTGTGCACACGAATTACTCTTTGGAAAAGTTAGTCGAGCTCTACGTTTTTGAAATTGTCTGCTTTCATCAAATTCCAAAATCCATAGTTTTAGAGCGAAACCCAAGGTTTACTTGAAGATTTTTGAGATAGGTACAAGAATCGTTGGGAACGAAGTTACAATTCAATACTGCCTTTCACCCTCAATCAGATGGGTTGTCTGAAAGAGTGATACAAATTCTTCGGGACAAGCTCCGAAGCTGTGTGATAGATTTTCGGCTTAATTGGGAAATATATCTTCCTTTGGCAGAATTTGCGTATAACAATAGCCATCACGCTAGTCTAGGAATGTCACCATTTGAAGCTTTGTATGAAAGAAGGTGCAAATCACCCACCTATTGGTTGGAACTCAGTGAAAGGAAAATGGTTAGAAGGTTTCAATTATTCAAACTCATTTGAAGGCAGCTCAAGATCGCCAGAAAGCTTATGTTGATCTAAAAAGGAAAGAAATCTCGTTTGAACCGGGTGACAAAGTATTTCTGAAGGTTTCTTCTTGGAAGAAGATCTTAAGGTTCAGACAAAAAGGGAAGTTAAGACCGTGTTTTATAGTGCACCTATATGTCTGAAGTATTGTTCAAGTTATGATACAAAGTAAGTTAGTTAGGAGTCAACTAGATTGTATAACCGAGTTTTTAAAATATTGGATTTTCATTTAGTTCAGTATCAGATTTTGTAAACCATTATGACAGACAAGCTCTAAATTCAGGTAACACATGTTGAGCTCTTATAAGTGAAATTCGACTATTTATATATGTGCATGAGCTTAGATAGAGGGTTGTTCTTCTTCTTCCTTATTCTAAATCACTACTATATGATTCTATTTGGAACCCAAAAGCATTTCTTTCTCTCTTAAGCCAAAAGCTTTAATTTTGGATCTCATCAATAAATACTATATGTTTGGGTAAGTAATTTGACTCTGCATGTTGTGTTCTGAAAGAGTAAGTTTGTTAGAAGCGGTTGAACAGTAAGATAAAGATATAAGGCTTTGCATGGGGATTCTAATGTTAGTGATGATGGCAAAATGCATGTGAATGATTTTTAAGGGTGTTTCTATGTTCTATGGCAGTGTTTACTGCTGATTTGCTTGATGGATGTTTGGTTTGGAACAGAGCAGTTGTAAGTGAGTGTTAGGTGAGTTCTATGCAGACTCATGTATGTATGTTGTTCAAATCAAGAAAATACTTGTAGGAAATTGTTTGAATTGTAATAGCCTATTTTTCAGTGAAATCAAAACAGTAGTTTTGGGACCACAAATCCGATCTAAAAACAAAATTTATTTTTATTTTTATTTTATTACATGGTCTGTAATATGTTAGAAATGTCATGTGAAAATTCTGATAAGAAAATTTTATTGATTAAGTGTTTAATTACGAGAAGGACTAAATCGCATAAAATGAAAAATTGAATCCTAGTAGCTATAAGGATTAAATAGCTATGGAATTAAAAATCTGAGGTCCTTATATGGTAATTAGACCATTAAAGAAAAGTATGTAGATTTTTGGTGACTCATCCATGGAAATTTAGAAAAAGGGCAAGGACTAAATTGGAAATTGAAATAATTAATTAATTAAAAAGATGATAAAAGATATCATCTCATTATTTTTGTCATCTTCAACCCCAAAATTATATGGAAACCCTAAGAGTGAGAGAAGAAACTTTCAAGGCTTAATTGGGTAAGTTTTCTTGTCCAGTTTTTAGTAATTTTGATATATTTGAAACCGGGATAGCTTAATCTATCTATTTGGGGATCAATTTGAAAATTTATCAAAGTATAGAAAATGGGTCATGTATATATATGCTGAAAATTAGAAATTTATGGTAGAAAATGACAGGTTGTTGATAGATAAACAACTTTTACAAAGTGATTTTTGATGAAAACATGATTTAGGGACTAAAATGTAAAATTTATGGAATTAAAGAAAAAAGATGAATTTTTATGAATACATGTGCTGTAAATTTTGTAATGGGATTTTGGTTAGGCTTGGAATAGGGAGTAAATTGCACAAGTTTCATCTTCCGAGCTTAAGGACGAAATTGGAATTTATGGAAAAGTTAGGGGCAAAATGGTAATTTTACCTAGGATGTAAATTGAGTCCAAATGAGTATGGAATATGAGCAATTTATGATTAAAGCTATTTATATAGATCCGAACAACTCAAATTCAAGGTTAGATCGAGGAAAAGAAAGGGCAAATGGTTTTTGCCTAGGACGTAAATTGAGTCCAAATGAGTATGAAATGTGTGAAATTGATGATTAAAGTTATTTATATAGATCTGAACAACTTAAATTTGAGGTTAGATCGAGGAAAAGAAAAGGTTTCGGATTAGTAGATTATATACGCAAACAAGTGTCGACGTAAATTTGTGTAACTTAATCGAGCATGTAAATATGTTTAATTTAATGTTGTGTTTGTATGGAATGTGACTTATATTGATGTACATTATTGGAATGCTATAATGAAAAATTGAATATATGCTTGAAATGGCAAAATAGGGTTAAGTCCCGATTGAATATTGAATTTCGATGAATATATGTGCTTTCCCGAAATGAATAAGGTCCTGCATTTGTTGTGGACGGGATTTAGCTCGAACGAGTAATCCTATTGACCTCATTATAGAAAGGATTTAGCCCGAACGGGTAATCCTGATATAATACCTCTCGAGTATACGTTACGATTAGGGTTTAGTCTGGACTGGTAATCCTAATTGAGCTCTACTGAGCAAACATTATATAAAGGATTTAGCCTGGACTGGTAATCCTGTTATACGATATGTGGCTCGAGAGTGTGTTCCTTGATTAAGTGCCCTAATGGGTACACTTGAAAAATAATTGACGAGTTATTGAATCGTACACCTCGAGTGTACCACTTGAGTATCCATCGGAATTTCAATGATTCAACGGACATAAAACTCTTGACATGGTATAAGAATTATGAGATGAAATGAGAATGTCTTGAAAGAATATTGCATGATGAGCTCATCTATCCTTACTTGATGTATATGTAAAGTTTGTGACTAACATGTTTGATTGGATGCATGTGTTTAGGCAATTTTCTCAAATGGATGGAAAACATGATGTTTTATGCTTAGATTTAATAAACGGGATTGGTAAGTTTAGTTTCCGTTATACGAACCTACTAAGCATGTAATGCTTACTCTGTCTTATTTTCTCCTGTTTATAGTGCTCGGAAGCTCGCGAAGGTTGGAGATCATTGGAGCATCGTCACACTATCAACTAGCTTATTTTGGTTTATGTAGTAAAATCATTTTGGTTTAGTATGTTTTAGTGCAGGAAAATGGTAAATTTGGGTGACAAATGAGGCTAGGAAATGGCTTTATTTTGTCCACACAGGTAGACACATGGGCGTGTGTCTAGACCGTGTGTGACACACGGCCGGGTACATGAGCATGTAGTTAGGCCGTGTGTCCCCTGCACCTTAATTTTAAGAAACAGAATGCTCAGAATTGAGCACACGGGCAGAGACACGGGCGTGTGCCTCAGCCGTGTGTGCTACACAGCCTAGAACACGAACGTGTGTATTAGTCGTGTGAAACCTACACCTAATTTCGAAATGAATTAATTAACCACACGGCCTAGCACACAGGTGTGTGGCATGGCCGTGTGCACAAGTCAGAGAGTTAAACGGGGTCGAACACGGCCTGTAGTATGGGCGTGTCCCCTGGACCACACGGGCTTGTGAGCCCTGCACCTTGGAAAAATTTTTAAATTTCGCAAAAAATTCTTAGAGGTTCCAATTGAGTCCCGACTCGATTCTAATGCTCGTATTGGGCCTCGAGGGTCCATTTAAGGGACGTTATGAATGATTTCAGAATTTGAAAAGTAACTTGCATGAATTATCTGTAAATATTTTTGAATGTTTCGGTAATGCTCCATAACCCTGTTCTGGCAACAAATATGGGTTAGGGGTGTTATATTTAATGGTATCAAAGCTACGTGTAGCCGATTCTTGGATTTGACGTAGCAAACACGAGTTTAGCTATACATGTCATTATATAAATTGCGATAGTGTGATGAATCCTGATCGTTTTAAATGTGCTTTTCATATAGTAATGTCATCCAACCGAGCTAGAGCTGAATCGGAGGAAGCTGAGAGCAATGCTTTAGCTTCAGTTCAAAGAGTTGCTTCTGCGTCTGGTAGTGAAAAGCCCATGTCTGAGGGCCGAAGTGAGGAGGCAAAACAAGCCTTCTTTTAAATAATGAATGAATGGTTTACACAGTATCTGAGAAAAAACCCCGCTGTACAACGACCTCCCCCACCTACTCCTCAACCGGTTCCCGAAGTACCACAGGGTGCAGAACCTGCTAGAACTGGTAAGCCCGCGGTAGATAAAATTCGTAAATACAGGGTGAAAGAATTTAGAGCTACCGCAGATGATCCAGAAAGGGCTGAATTTTGGCTAGAAAATACTATCCGGGTTTTTGATGAATTATCTTGTACGCTCACAATGTCCAAATGTCCGTATCGTTCATCGAAAGATACAGCTTATCACTGGTGGAATACCATAACTTCGGTGGTACTAAGGGAGAATGTTACATGGGAATTCTTCCAGGCTGAATTCAGGAAGAAGTATGTGAGTCGGAAATTTATGGACAGAAAAAGAAAGAATTTTTAGAGCTCAAGCAGGGAAATATGACTGTGTCTGAATATGAGCGAGAATTTGTTTGGCTGAGTAAATATGCCAGAGAATGGATCCAGTCTGGGGCCGAGATGTGTAAAGGCTTTGAAGAGGGTTTAAATGAAGATATTAAATTATTTATCGAAATTCTCAAAATAAGGGAATTTGTGGTATTGGACGAACGATAACACAAAGCTGAAGAATTGAGTAAAGAAAAGCCCAGGTTTCTGGAAAAAGAACTATGAGTAAGTCACAATCATTTACTTCTAAGAAATTAAAGAAGTATTATGATCGTGTTACCACCTCTACGGGATATTCCAGAAGAGAGCGGGGCTCTCAACATTCTAACCTGAGGTCTTCATCTCCATCTGTGACCAGTGTGGGTAGTGTTGGTAATCCCAAACCGAAATGTAAACATTGTAACAAATTTCATCATGGGGAATGTCGGTCTAGAAGTGGAGTTTGTTTTGGATGTGGTTCACTTGGCCATTTTCTCAAAGATTGTCCAGAAAGAGTTGGAAAAGAGATAGAACCAGCTCCAAAGCCTAGTAATCCTGTCTCGAGAGGTAGACCACCCCGTCACCCCAGAAATGTTAGTGGTAGTTGAGGTACTACCAGGGATACAGCAGATAGATTTGAGGCACGAGCACCTGCAAGAACAAATGTTATTCGTGCTAGAGAAGATGCCTCTGCACCAGACGTCATTACGGGTACATTTTCTCTACTTGATACTGATATTACTGCTTTGATTTATCCTGGTTCCACACATTCATACTTATGCATGAACTTAGTGACTGTTAAAAATTTACCTGTTGAGTTCACTGAATTTGTGGTTAAAGTTTCAAACCCCCTGGGCCAATGTGTTATGGTGGATAAAGTCTGTAAAAACTGTCCGTTGATGGTAAAAGGTTATTGCTTTTCGGCTGACTTGATGTTATTGCCATTCAATGAATTTGATGTGATTTTGGGAATGAATTGGTTAACCCAATATGATGCAGTGGTGAATCGTAAAAAGAAATATATTGTATTGAAATGTCATAGTGGTGAATTACTTCGTGTTGAATCTGATAAAATGGATGGATTACCTAATGTGATTTCAGTAATATCAGCACAGAAATATGTCAGAAAGGGTTATGATGCTTATCTTGCATATGTGTTGGATACTAAAGTATCTGAGTCGAAGATTCAGTCAGTGCCAGTTGTATGTGAATTTTCTGATGTATTCCCAGAAGAATTACCTGGTTTACCACCAGATAGAAAAGTGAAATTCTCTATAGATCTTGTCCTGGGTACAACACCTATACCTATAGCACCTTATAGGATGGCTCCTACTGAACTAAAAGAGTTGAAACCACAGTTACAAGAATTGATTAATAGAGGTTTTGCTCGACCTAGTTTCTCACCTTGGGGTGCGTCGGTTTTGTTTGTAAAAAAGAAAGATGGATTGTTGAAGCTGTGCATAGATTACAGACAGCTCAACAAAGTTACAATAAAGAACAAGTATCCATTTCCTCGTATTGATGACTTGTTTGACCAGTTAAAATGTGTCACTGTATTTTCAAAGATTGATATCCGTTCTGGTTACTATCAACTACGGGTAAAAGATTCAGATGTACCCAAGACAGCTTTTAGAACCAGGTATGGACGCTATGAGTTTCTTGTGATGACATTTGGTTTAACAAATGCACCTGCAATGTTTACGGACTTGATGAATAGAATTTTCAACCCATATTTAGACAGGTTTGTGGTGATATTTATAGATGATATTTTGGTTTACTCCCGAGATTAAAATGAACATGCTGAGCATTTGAGAATAGTGTTGCAAACTCTGTGAGAGAAACAATTGTATGCCAAATTTAGTAAATGTGAATTTTGGCTATGGGAAGATAGTTTTCTTAGGCACATAGTATCTGCTGAAGGTGTCAGGGTAGACCCGAATAAAATTTCAGCCATTGTAAATTGGAAGCCACCGAAGAATGTGTCTGAAGTCCAAAGTTTTCTAGGACTAGCTGGTTATTATCAGAGGTTTGTAAAAAAAATTTCAATGATAGCTTCTCCGATGACTCATTTACTACAGAAAGATGTAAAGTTTGAGTGGACTGATAAATGCCAGCAGAGTTTTGACAGATTAAAAGCTTTATTGACAGAAGCACCAGTGTTAGTTCAGCCTAAATCGAGTAATAAACTTATAATTTACAGTGATGCATCATTAAATGGTTTAGGATGTGTTTTGATGCAAGAAGGTAAAGTAGTAGCCTATGCTTCAAGACAGCTAAAACCACATGAAAGAAACTACCCGACACATGACCTTGAATTGGCAGCCATAGTGTTTGCATTGAAAATCTGGCGACATTACTTATTTGGTGAAAAATGTCACATATTCACCGATCATAAAAGTTTGAAATATTTGATGTCACAGAAAGATTTGAATTTGAGACAGCTCAGGTTGCTTGAATTACTGAAAGATTATGATCTTGTTATTGACTACCATCCAGGAAAAGCTAATGTAGTGGTAGATGCTCTGAGCAGAAAATCTCTGTATACTTTGCGAGCAATGAATACCCAATTGACGTTATCTGATGATGGTTCAATCATAGCTGAGTTAAAAGCTAGACCAACGTTTTTACAGCAAATCTCTGAAGCTCAGAAAAATGATAGTAAGTTGCAAGCAAAACGGATACAAAGTGAATCGACACCTGACTCAGAATTTCAGATCGGGACCGATGGTTGCTTGTTATTCAGAGGCAGAGTATGTGTACCAAAAAGTTCAGAACTAGTACAGAAGATTTTGAATGAAGCTCATAATGGTAACATGTCTATTCATCTTGGTAGTAATAAAATGTACAATGATCTGAAAAAGATGTACGGGTGGTTGGGAATGAAACGAGATATTTATGAGTTTGTATCTAAATGTTTGATATGTAAGCAAGTAAAAGCTGAACACCAGTTGCCTTCTGGACTATTACAGCCGGTTACGATACCGAAATGGAAATGGGAAAGAATTACTATGGACTTTGTATCGGGGTTACCCCTATCTCCAAAGAAGAAAGTTGTCATTTGGGTAATTATCGATCGGTTGACAAAGTCGGCACACTTTATTCCATTACGTATGGACTTTTCCTTGGATAGATTGGTTGAATTATATGTTTCTGAGATTGTCAGATTGCATGGAGTGCCTGTCTCTATTATTTTAGATAGGGACCCTCGGTTTACATCTCAATTCTGGAGCAAATGACAAGAAGCTCTGGGTACTCAGTGACACTTTAGCACTTCATTTCATCCCCAAACAGATGGACAATCTGAATGGGTAATACAGATCTTGGAAGATATGCTTCGATGTTGTATACTTGAGTTTGAAGTTAACTGGGAAAGGTATTTGCCTTTGGTTGAATTTTCTTATAATAACAGTTATCAGTCTAGCATCAAAATGGCACCGTATGAAGCCTTGTATGGTTGCAAACGTAGAACTCCATTGTATTGGACAGAACTTAGTGAGAAAAAGTTACACGGAGTTGACTTAGTACGTGAAACTGTGGAAAAAGTGAAAGTAATTCGAGACAGTTTGAAAGCAGCCTCTGATCGTCAAAAGTCATATGCTGATCTTAAATAAAAGGAAATATAATTTCAAGTCAGTGACAAGATATTCTTGAAAGTATCACCTTGGAAGAAAGTTCTCCGGTTTGGTCGCAAAGGAAAACTGAGTCCACGGTTCATTGGACCATTTGAGATTACAGAAAGAATTAGACCGGTTGCATACCGATTAGCTTTACCACGAGAACTTGATCGGATTCATAATGTTTTTCATGTGTCTATGTTACGACGGTAACGATCTGATCCTTCATATGTTATTTCGCAGAAAGAGGTAGAGATTCAACCTGATATGACATACAGTGAGGAACCGATCAGAATCTTAGCTCGGGAAACAAAAGAGTTAAGAAATAAAAAGGTAGCATTAGTAAAAGTTCTTTGGCAATGACACAGTATTGAAGAGGCTACCTGGGAACCGGAGGATACTATGAGGAAACAATAATCGAATCTTTTTACTGGTAAGATTTTCGAGGACGAAAATCCTTAAGGGGGAGAGTTGTAACAGCCGATTTTTCAGTGAAATGGAACAGTGGTTTCGGGACCACAAATCTGAACCTAAAATAAAATTTATTTTTATTTTATTACATGGTGCGTAATATATTAGAAATGTCATGTGAAAATTCTGATAAGAAAATTTTATTGATTAAGTGTTTAATTACGAGAAGGACTAAATCGCATAAAATGCAAAAGTTGAATCCTAGTAGCTATAAGGATTAAATAGCTATGGAATTCAAAACTTGAGGTCCTTATATGGTAATTAGACCATTAAATAAAAGTATGTAGATATGGTGACTCATCCATGGAAATTTAGAAAAAGGGCAAGGACTAAATTAGAAATTGAAATAATTAATTAATTAAAAAGATGATAATAGATATCATCTCATTATTTTTGTCATCTTCAACCCCAAAATTATATGGAAACCCTAGGAGTGAGAGAAGAAACTTTCAAGGCTTAATTGGGTAAGTTTTCTTGTCCCGTTTTTAGTAATTTTGATATTTTTGAAACCGGGATAGCTTAATCTATCTATTTGGGGGATCAATTTGAAAAGTTATCAAAGTAAGGAAAATGGGTCATGAATGTATATGCTGAAAATTAGAAATTTATGGTAGAAAATGAAAGGTTGTTGATAGATAAACAACTTTGTAAAGTGATTTTTGATGAAAACATGATTTAGGGACTAAAATGTAAAAATTATGAAATTGAAGAAAAATGTTGAATTTTTATGAATACATGTGCTGTAAATTTTGTAATGGTATTTTGCTAAGGCTTGGAATAAGGAGTAAACTGCATAAATTTTATTTTCCGAGCTTAGGGACGAAATTGGAATTAATGGAAAAGTTAAAGGCAAAATGGTTTTTGCCTAAGACGTAAATTGAGTCCAAATGAGTATGAAATGTGTGAAATTGTTGATTAAAGTTATTTATATAGATCTGAACAACTTAAATTTGAGGTTAGATCGAGGAAAAGAAAAGGTTTCGGATTAGTAGATTATATACGCAAACAAGTGTCGACGTAAATTTGTGTAACTTAATCGAGCATGTAAATATGTTTAATTGAATGTTGTGTTTGTATGGAATGTGACTTATATTG
This sequence comes from Gossypium sturtianum, assembly GCA_025698515.1. Lineage (NCBI taxonomy): Eukaryota > Viridiplantae > Streptophyta > Magnoliopsida > Malvales > Malvaceae > Gossypium > Gossypium sturtianum. The sequence continues at coordinate 106,224,120 of CM046943.1, forward strand.
ATGTACATTATTGGAATGCTATAATGAAAAATTGAATATATGCTTGAAATGGCGAAATAGGGTTAAGTCCCGATTGAATATTGAATTTCGATGAATAAATGTGCTTTCCCGAAATGAATAAGGTCCTGCATTTGTTGTGGACGGGATTTAGCTCGAACGAGTAATCCTTGTAACACCCCCAAACCCGGCCCACAAGTCCTGACCGGATCTGGTTATGTCACTGCGGAATCCGTTTGCAAAATCTTTGACTTTAGAATAAAACTTGAAAATTTTATTAACTCTTGGAAACCATGTCTTTACTTTTAAAATTATAAATAAAGTGTTGTTATTAAAAATAATCCATATTAAAACTTTAGTATAAAAATATATAAATACTTTGATTAAATAGGTTGCTAAAATTAAAATCATCTTCACATAATAATTTCCTTTAAGTAAACCATAACATCAAGTAATATAAAAAAATAGTGATAACAAAAATAATAATAATAATAATAAGGCCCTTATTACAAAAATAATTAATCCAAGTACTCAATAATAAAACGATAAAGAAAAGATTAAAAACGTCCTCTCCGCATGGGCCACCTTGTATCCACTCCAACCCGATCCGATCATCCCACACCATGCGATGTTGGATAAATAATTGGGTGAGTCATACGGACTCGATGTGTAATTAAACCACCGATATCCACCCACATGTTAGCCACAAATCAACCCAATTATAAAATGCATAAATATAATCATTTAAACATTACCACAACTGGGCTTGGCCCACAATCAAATCATACTCAAGCACTTTGGGCTAGGCCCTTTTCTCATCAATCCATCGATCATTGGGCTTGGCCCATTTCCACGTATGTTCTCAAAACATACAAATCCACAAGTCATATTGGGCTTGGCCCATTTCCATATCAATTCATAACGGAGCAATGCAACATGAATACCCAACCCAATCCTAAGGTCCATCCGCTACACACCCCTTATCCAAATTACCACACACCGGGGACTATCGAGTCACCCTCTCCTTTTCCTCCAAAAAGGCAACCAATGCCATCCACGATGTAGCGTATAGCTAACATCAAACCACGATGGAGCACACAGCAATCCATCAAGCCACGATATGACATAGAGCCGATATCAATCAAGGTAACCACGCGAACCAAATCGCAAAGATCCACAACGCGACCTCAGTCAGCGCCAATCCACGATGTAGCACAAAGCTGACATCAACCACGTACTCGAAGTACACCCGTACCTTCTTTCAAAACCCACCCATGCACATGTAACATAATATGATGCTGAGATGATGCATGTACATGATATTCACAATCATAGGCATGCTCACATAGTTAAAATCAATTACCACATATTAGCCAATTTGCTACTAACCTGGTCGTCATCATACCCCTTTAGGGTATCCATTACACATATGGCACTGCATTCATTAGTAAACATATAACACAACAGAGATCATACAAATCCCGGAAACAATGGTCTAACCACACACCTTATTACTTGGAGTTCTAGACTCTCGATCCTCGACGCTATCGTTTAGTGAGACTACGGCTATTTGCCTAACGTTTTTATTCTTGGCCCCCACACCCCGTGGCCAATCTCGTGTGCAGTGAACGGATCTCTTCTTGAACTTCGGGATGGGAACTTTCCCTTGCCCACTTTGACGAAATACTGAGATCCCGAAGGCTTTCCTTTGCTTCTGTCGATTTGCCCTTACAACCGACTTGGTTTCCTACCAAATCTCGAGTCAAGCGATGGTTCACCTCTGATAATAACATGTTTCCAAACAAAAACCGTGTCAGCTCTTACCTTTGTAGAAGTCGACAGAGAACAGAGAGGGAAAGAAATAGGCATTCGGCTAAGCCTACTTACCTTTTCCAACGATTGAAAAAGGAACCCAAAGTGATCCACACCACACCTACTATTCGGCCAAGGTGACAACTAAATAGGGGAAGGGAATTTCGGCACACCAAGAGGGAGAGGGAGAGATTCGGCAAAAGACTTGAAGAATAATTTGACACTCTACCCCCTATTTATAGAATTCGCCACCTCCCCTTGAAGACTCCAAGTTCCGCCATCACCTATGGCCACTAATTCAAATCAATTTTGAATTAGCCAACTCCCCATTATTTATCCATATTTTATCACTTCATTAAAAACAAAAAAACTAACCATTATCTCTAACCACTAATTTTAAACTAAGTAAAATAATCCTATATTTAACAAAAATAAAATAAATAAAGCCACCTTTACTCACCACATTTAATTCAACAACTAAGCAACACCCATCTAACCTTATCTATTAAAATAAATAAAGCAACAACAATTTATCTTCTTAAACTAAAAAAAATAACCAACCTTAGTCTAATCCCTTAATAATAATCTAATAATAATGCTATATTATCCCTTTTTTTCCTTATCAATAAATAATAAAATAAAGAACCCATGTGCTGTACAAACTCCTCCAGCCGAATTCTACAAGAATTAAACAGCAGCAGCTTAATCTTTATCCCTTTGGAGCTCCCATGTGCCGTCCAAAAAGCCAAAAAGCCAAAGAGAATAAAAAATAAAAACCAATTGCACAGCCTTGGGTTCGAACCTGGGACCAACTGCTGCACGCCTCCCTCCAAAGCCCCAGGCCATTCGGCCACATTGAATTTCATGCTAGAAACCCCCAACAATTATTTTTAACTCCTTCCTATCTCAGCCCATAACCGCACAAAAATAAAAATGCCAACATGCACTCTCCAGCGCTCGAACTGCGCCCTTGCTCTCCTCCAGCGCCTAAGTGGCGCATGAGAGCCACTCCACCAAATTTCATCTTTCTTGTCCGAATTCCTCACCATATATCTTTAAGGCCTTACAAAGCCCAACGCCCAAAACAAAAATAAAACACCACTTTTGTTGCCGCCTAAACTCGAACCCAGGCCCTCAATGGCCCTACTTCCAGCCCCTTAAACAGCGCATAACCACTTTGCCAATGCCTTTCATGTGTCCTATTCTCCCAATTAATTCTTTTAAGGCCTTCCTGCCCCATTTCCCCTTTTTACACTAAAAAAAAATAAAAATTTTCCAAAGCCCTTCCTTTTTCATCCAAGCATTCTTAAACCTCTAAAACACATCCAAAAACACCCAAAACCCTTCCAACACTTGAATTATACCAGAATTACCTAGCCCCTAAACCAGGGTGTTACAATTCTACCCTCCTTAAAATAATTTCGTCCTCGAAATTACTTACTACCATGCAATCCTAACTCCCTACTCTACGCCTCCACAAGCACTCTCGATTTCAATTCATCATACTTCCCAAACGTAGTCTCTAAGTTCTCACTCAAGATCCAAATCATACAGGAAAGAATTACTTACAAACAAGGAGAACAATTAAAGAGTATTCCAAAACAAAGGAGCTTACCAGATATCACATCCTTGGTTGACTCTGACTAGAACCATTCCTTCCATGACTTGAACCACGACCCCTCGTCGCTCGAGGACAATTCTTAACCAGATGTGCCTTAGATCCACACCGGAAGCATTCTTTACTATTTCCCCAACATTCTCCTAAATGAGCTCTCCCACACTCAACACATGAATGATTTTGATCAGCTGGTACCAGTGCACTTATAGGGTTCTCGGTCCTTGGTCTTTTCTGGACATTACCAAGCGATGCTGATGGTCCAACATCTCTCTTATTCTCGCCCCTATTCTTTTCTCGGTTTTCTCTTATAGTCTTCTTAACCTCTTCAGCTATACGAGCTTTCTCCACTAGCACCGCGAAGTCTCTCCCTCATGGAGCAATCAAGATTCGAAGTTCATCTCGCAATCCGTCCTCAAACCGGACGCACCTCTCATAATCGGTGGCCACAATTCCTTTAGCATACTGGCTTAACCGCACAAATTCGCTCGCCGTACTCACTATCGACTTACTTCCTTGCACTAGATTTAGAAACGCTTTCCTTTGCGAGTCCAAATAACTGGCTCCTACGTACTTTCCTTCGAACTTAGCCTTAAAGAAATCCCAATCCAATCGATCCAGCCGATACACTTTGTTTGACAAATGAGCCACCAACGATAAGCTTCGTCGCGAAGCAACGAAACAAACACCCTTCAGCTTTTCTTTCATTGGTGCACCCAAATCATCCATGATTCTTTCAATCGCTTCTAGCCAACACTCCGCTACGTTCGAGCTACTCCAATACCCTCTAAAGATCTCACTCCGTCGATCTAAGCCTTTCCGATCATCGACTTCCGAGTTCCATTTCCTCTACTAACTCCTACTACTCGTTCTAGCGCTGCAACATGGCCCGCGATCATCGCGTCATCCTTACCTATCGATCTTGTTCCTCCGCGCCCACCGCTTTGGTGGCGGCACTTCACTTTCTCGACCCATGGCGGACCCTACCGGCCCGATGTCGCCATTCTACCTCTACCGCGTCCCCTAGAACTCATCTCTACTGTCGCGATTTAATCGATTAACAAGTTTTATGCATTAGAAATTTTGTTTCACTTGTTTATCCGCGAACAAATCTTATGAAAAGAATTTCTAGAGGTAGTTCTTTCGATCACACAAATTTTCAGTTCAAGTTCCCTATTCTATTTCAGAATATCACGTTCATCCATAAGGACACATCCATTCATCAACAAAAACACATTCCTTCCTCATTAAAGGAACATTCAGTGGTATCTACCACCCACATTCACTATCCAGACATCTCTGCCCGTTTTTACCCCAGGGGTATTTTCGTCATTTTCCTACAGGGGTATTTTTGGTAATTTTGTAAATCGAGAAAACATCTTTCAAAATCAGATTTAGAGTTTAAAGGGGTAAAGTTTGGAAATTTTAAAACTAAGGGTTTTAAAACTAGGAATTTTATAAAACGGCACGGCTAGTCCCTTTCGGGTTTTAATAATTGATTTAGCCTATGAACAAGTCCTCTTGGTTAAGGTGAACCGTAGCTACGCACCAGGTAGGATTCCAGTGAAGAGGAGGTGAGTCACGAGGACTGCTTAAGTACCAAGCTCTTCCGGATCCACTCCTAGACATGCGCACAATGGTTGCCACACCTTAACTCGGCGACTTAATCACAGGTTTGTTTAGTAACCTTAAGCCTTATGCATGTGTTTGAGTAGACTAGTCCTAGGGTTCAATAGCCCTAATGTTCTAATCTACGAGCCCATAAAAAAAAACCAATATAGCTCATATGCACAATTCACTTAAGAAGTCTGAAGTACTTACCTGGCGGACTCGGGCCGGAGGTACAGGTGCCATGCCAGAATAACCTGAAAATATTTCATAAAAACCCATATTTTTGAAAAGCCCATCTTGAAACGTTTTTGGGCCCAAAACCCTCAAAGCCGAGTTTTGAACCGGGCTCTGATACCAAACTGTAACACCCCCAAACCCGGCCCACAAGTCCTGACCGGATCTGGTTATGTCACTGCGGAATCCGTTTGCAAAATCTTTGACTTTAGAATAAAACTTGAAAATTTTATTAACTCTTGGAAACCATGTCTTTACTTTTAAAATTATAAATAAAGTGTTGTCATTAAAAATAATCCATATTAAAACTTTAGTATAAAAATATATAAATACTTTGATTAAATAGGTTGCTAAAATTAAAATCATCTTCACATAATAATTTCCTTTAAGTAAACCATAACATCAAGTAATATAAAAAAAAATAGTGATAACAAAAATAATAATAATAATAATAAGGCCCTTATTACAAAAATAATTAATCCAAGTACTCAATAATAAAACGCATAAAGAAAAGATTAAAAACGTCCTCTGCATGGGCCACCTTGTATCCACTCCAACCCGATCCGATCATCCTGTCACCTGCGATGTTGGATAAATAATTGGGTGAGTCATACAGACTCAGTGTGTAATTAAACCACTGATATCCACCCACATGTTAGCCACAAATCAACCCAATTATAAAATGCATAAATATAATCATTTAAACATTACCACAATCTGGGCTTGGCCCACAATCAAATCATACTCAAGCACCGGCTAGGCCTTTTCTCATCAATCCATCGATCGATGGGCTTGGCCCATTTCCACGTATGTTCTCAAAACATACAAATCCACAAGTCATATTGGGCTTGGCCCATTTCCATATCAATTCATAACGGAGCAATGCAACATGAATACCCAACCCAATCCTAAGGTCCATCCGCTCTGAGACTCCCTTATCCACCTACCACACACCGGGGACTATCGAGTCACCCTCTCCTTTTCCCTCCAAAAAGGCAACCAATGCCATCCACGATGTAGCGTATAGCTAACATCAAACCATGATGGAGCACACAAAGAATCCATCAAGCCACGATATGACATAGAGCCGATATCAATCAAGGTAACCACGCGAACCAAATCGCAAAGATCCATAACGCGACGACCTCGATCAGCGCCAATCCACGATGTAGCACAAAGTGACATCAACCACGTACTCAAGTACACCCGCACCTTCTTTCAAAACCCACCCATGCACATGTAACATAATATGATGCTTTGAGATGATGCATGTACATGATATTCACAATCATAGGCATGCTCACATAGTTAAAATCAATTACCACATATTAGCCAATTTGCTACTAACTGTCGTCATCATACCCCTTTAGGGTATCCATTACACATATGGCAATCGCATTCATTAGTAAACATATAACACAACAGAGATCATACAAATCCGGAAACAATGGTCTAACCACACACCTTATTACTTGGAGTTCTAGACTCTCGATCCTCGACGCTATCGTTTAGCGAGACTACGGCTATTTGCGCCTAACGTTTTCTGTTCTTTGGCCCACACCTTGGTGGCCAATCTCGTCAGACAGAAAACGATCTCTTCTTGAACTTCGGGATGGGAGCTTTCCCTTGCCCACTTTGACGAAATACTGAGATCCCGAAGGCTTTCCTTTGCTTCTGTCGATTTGCCCTTACAACCGACTTGGTTTCCTACCAAATCCCGAGTCAAGCGATGGTTCACCTCTGATAATAACATGTTTCCAAACAAAAACGTGTCGTTCTTACCTTTGTAGAAGTCGACAGAGAACAGAGAGGGAAAGAAATAGGCATTCGGCTAAGCCTACTTACCTTTTCCAACGATTGAAAAAGGAACCCAAAGTGATCCACACCACACCTACTATTCGGCCAAGGTGACAACTAAATAGGGGAAGGGAATTTCGGCACACCAAGAGGGAGAGGGAGAGATTCGGCAAAAGACTTGAAGAATAATTTCGCACTCTACCCCCTATTTATAGAATTCGGCCACCTCCCCCCTTGAAGACTCCAAGTTCCGGCCATCACCTATGGCCACTAATTCAAATCAATTTTGAATTAGCCAACTCCCCCATTATTTATCCATATTTTATCACTTCATTAAAAACAAAAAAAACTAACCATTATCTCTAACCACTAATTTTAAACTAAGTAAAATAATCCTATATTTAACAAAAATAAAATAAATAAAGCCAGCCTACTCACCAGCCGAATTCAACAACTAAGCAACACCCATCTAACCTTATCTATTAAAATAAATAAAGCAACAACAATTTATCTTCTTAAACTAAAAAAAATCACCAACCTTAGTCTAATCCCTTAATAATAATCTAATAATAATGCTATATTATCCCTTTTTTTCCTTATCAATAAATAATAAAATAAAGAACCCATGTGCTGCACAAACTCCTCCAGCCGAATTCTACAAGAATTAAACAGCAGCAGCTTAATCTTTATCCCTTTGGAGCTCCCATGTGCCGTCCAAAAAGCCAAAAAGCCAAAGAGAATAAAAAATAAAAACCAATTGCACAGCCTTGGGTTCGAACACAGGACCAATCACGCCTCGCCTCCCTCCAAAGCCCCCAGGCCATTCGGCCACATTGAATTTCATGCTAGAAACCCCCAACAATTATTTTTAACTCCTTCCTATCTCAGCCCATAACCGCACAAAAATAAAAACGCCAACATGCAGCTCCAGTGCTCGAACCTGCGCCCTTGCTCTCCTCCAGCGCCTAAGTGGCGCATGAGAGCCACTCCACCAGCCCATCTTTCTTGTCCGAATTCCTCACCATATATCTTTAAGGCCTTACAAAGCCCAACGCCCAAAACAAAAATAAAATGCCACTTTTGTTGCCGCCTAAACTCGAACCCAGGCCCTCAATGGCCCTACTTCCAGCCCCTTAAACAGCGCATAACCACTTTGCCAATGCCTTTCATGTGTCCTATTCTCCCAATTAATTCTTTTAAGGCCTTCCTGCCCCATTTCCCCTTTTTACACTAAAAAAAAATAAAAATTTTCCAAAGCCCTTCCTTTTTCATCCAAGCATTCTTAAACCTCTAAAACACATCCAAAAACACCCAAAACCCTTCCAACACTTGAATTATACCAGAATTACCTAGCCCCTAAACCAGGGTGTTACAATCCTATTGACCTCATTATAGAAAGGATTTAGCCCGGACGGGTAATCCTGATATAATACCTCTCGAGTATACGTTACGATTAGGGTTTAGCCTAGACTGGTAATCCTAATTGAGCTCTACTGAGCAAACATTATATAAAGGATTTAGCCTGGACTGGTAATCCTGTTATACGATATGTGGCTCGAGAGTGTGTTCCTTGATTAAGTGCCCTAATGGGTACACTTGAAAAATAATTGACGAGTTATTGAATCGTACACCTCGAGTGTACCACTTGAGTATCCATCGGAATTTCAATGATTCAACGGACATAAAACTCTTGACATGGTATAAGAATTATGAGATGAAATGAGAATGTCTTGAAAGAATATTGCATGATAAGCTCATCTATCCTTACTTGATGTATATGTAAAGTTTGTGACTAACATGTTTGATTGGATGCATGTGTTTAGGCAATTTTGTCAAATGGATGGAAAACATGATGTTTTATGCTTAGATTTAATAAACGGGATTGGTAAGTTTAGTTTCCGTTATACGAACCTACTAAGCATGTAATGCTTACTCTGTCTTATTTTCCCCTGTTTATAGTGCTCGGAAGCTCGCGAAGGTTGGAGATCATTGGAGCATCGTCACACTATTAACTAGCTTATTTTGGTTTATGTAGTAAAATCATTTTGGTTTAGTATGTTTTAGTGCAGGAAAATGGTAAATTTGGGTGACAAATGAGGCTAGGAAATGGCTTTATTTTGTCCACACAGGTAGACACATGGGCGTGTGTCTAGACCGTGTGTGACACACGGTCGGGTACATGAGCATGTAGTTAGGCCGTGTGTCCCCTGCACCTTAATTTTGAGAAACAGAATGCTCAGAATTGAGCACACGGGCAGAGACACGGATGAATAAGGACGAAAATGTTATTTGAGTATTGAATTCCGGTTAGCTTAAGGACAAAATTGGAATTTATGGAAAAGTTAGGGGCAAAATGGTAATTTTACCTAGGATGTAAATTGAGTCCAAATGAGTATGGAATATGAGTAATTTATGATTAAAGCTATTTATATAGATCCGGACAACTCAAATTCAAGGTTAGATCGAGGAAAAGAGAGGGCAAAATGGTTTTTGCCTAGGACATAAATTGAGTCCAGATGAGTATGAAATGTGTGAAATTGATGATTAAAGTTATTTATATAGATCTGAACAACTTAAATTTGAGGTTAGATCGAGGAAAAGAAAAGGTTTCGGATTAGTAGATTATATACGCAAACAAGTGTCGACGTAAATTTGTGTAACTTAATCGAGCATGTAAATATGTTTAATTGAATGTTGTGTTTGTATGGAATGTGACTTATATTGATGTACATTATTGGAATGCTATAATGAAAAAATTGAATATATGCTTGAAATGGCGAAATAGGGTTAAGTCCCGATTGAATATTGAATTCCGATGAATATATGTGCTTTCTCGAAATGAATAAGGTCCTGCATTTGTTGCAGACGGGATTTAGCTCGGACGAGTAATCCTATTAACCTCATTATAGAAAGGATTTAGCCCGGACAGGTAATCCTGATATAATACCTCTCGAGTATACGTTACAATTAGGGTTTAGCCTGGATTGGTAATCCTAATTGAGCTCTGCTGAGCATACGTTATATAAAGGATTGCCTGAACTGGTAATCCTATTCTGAGATATGTGGCTCAAGAGTGTGTTCCTTGATTAAGTGCCCTAATGGGTACTCTTGAAAAAGAATTGACGGGTTATTGAATCGTACACCTCGAGTGTACCACTTGAGTATCCATCGAAATTTCATTGATTCAACAGACAAAAAACTCTTGACATGGTATGAGAATTATGAGATGAAATGATAATGTCTTGAAAGAATATTGCATTATGAGCTCATCTATTCTTACTTGATGTATATGTAAAGTTTGTGACTAACATATTTGATTGGATGCACGTGTTTAGACAATTTTGCCAAATGGATGGAAAACATGATCTTTTATGCTTAGATTTAATAAACGGGATTGGTAAGTTTAGTTTCCGTTATACGAACCTACTAAGCATGTAATGCTTACTCTATCTTATTTTCCCCTGTTTATAGTGCTCGGAAGCTCGCGAAGGTTGGAGATCATTGGAGTATCGTCACACTGTCAACTAGCTTATTTTGGTTTATGTAGTAAAATCATTTTGGTATAATGGCATGTATAAGACAACTTGGCCTTTAGTGGCTTGATAATGATGTTTGTAATCTAGCCATTGGAATGGCTAGTAATGGTTGTTTTAATATACTTGTAATGTCATGCTATGGTAGCTATATATATATATATATATATATTAAGTACTTGATCAAATCATGTTTAACACATGGACTGAACCAAGGTAAGATAGTAAACATATATGCATACAATGATATGCCATGTTGAATGATGGAAATTGCTTGATTTGAATGCTTGAAATGGTTGGAATGTGTTTAGTATGTTTTAGTGCAGGATAATGCTAAATTTGGGTGACAAATGAGGCTAGGAAATGATTTTATTTTGTCCACACGAGCAGACACACGGGCATGTGTCTAGACCGTGTGTAACACACGGTGTAACACCCCTAACCCGTATTCGTCGCTGGAGTAGGGTTAGGAGGTATTATCCATCAATACTCATCATTTAACATATGTAATTCATATATTTATGCATTCAGACATGAATACCGTTTAATCACAAACTCATTGTCCCTTAATAGGGCCTACGAGGCCTTAAACATGCTTTAGGAGCAGTTCGGGAAAAAATCGATAACTTATAAAAAAATTTGCAAACTTAGAAAAATTTCAACATATAGGGGTCACACGCCCGTGTGAACAGGTCGTGTGCCTCACACGGCTCTAGACACGCACGTGTCTTGGGCCGTGTGAAAACAGGGCATACATACTAACTTGGGTCACACGGCTAACCACACGTCCGTGTGTCTAGCCCGTGTGCCCTTCGAAATGGCCACACAAGCCCGTGTGCCAGGCCGTGTGTAACATCCTGAAAAGGGCCTATGCATTTTTGGTTTAATTGTACGAAATGACATATCTTATGTGTTATGAATATATTTTGAACACTTTTGGAAACTCGAAATGTATGGAAATGTTAAGTTTAAAAGAGGAAAGTGAACATTTTAGAACCTTGGAAATGTAAGGAAATGTCTTGTAAGGAAATGTCATGGAAATGTAAGGAAATGTCAAGTTTACAGAGCCGATCGAAAATTTTTGGAAACTTAGAAATGACCTAGAAATGACGAGTTTTAAGGTTTAAAAGGGGAAATTAAGGCAAGGTGGCCTTAAAAGAAAAAGTTTGTGAAATTTGACACACAAACAGGCTTGGAAAAGTGGCTGAAGATGCCACTTAGGGCCTCTCTGAAATGGCGCCACATGCAAGGTGTTGGGCCTAGGTTCGAGTCACATGGGAAGCAAATAAAAGAAATTTTATTTTGCTACAAGGAGCAGAGAGGTGGACGGCACATGGCTATAAATTAGGAGCTCTTATTATTTTATAAATAGTGGATAAATAAGAGATTTATTTATCATTATTTTCAAGAGATAATTGTTGGATTAAATTCTTTTAATTTGAATAAAGAGATAAAGAGGAAAATAAGGGAGAAGTGATGGCCAAGTAAGGGACTTTGAGTTTAATAATTTCGGCTAAGTAAGGATAGTTGCTGAATTATCTTTTATTTTAAGTGATAATTAAAGAGATAAAGCTATTAAAATAGAGGAGTGGTGGCCAAGTAAGGGACTCCTTAGATGATAATTTCAGCTATAAAAGGAAGGAAGGAGGGCTACTCATCAATTTGTGCTTCTTCCTTTCTCTGCCGAATTCTTCGTGCTCTCTTCTCTTCTTTTCTTTCTTTTATTTTTTCAAGTCGAGATTAAGTAATTGTTGGAACCTAGCTGAATATTTTCCTCTCCATTAGAAGCCATAGCCGAATCCTCCATCTTTATTCTTCCTTCTCTTTTCTTTCCAATCCATCAAAAGCCGAATCTTTGAGGGGCTTCAAGCATAGGTGCTGTCGATTTCTTCAAGAAAGGAGATCTTTCGGGATTTACTAAGTGTCGACTACAAGGAAGGAGAAGTTCTTTTCCCGAAGGTACACCATAGGCCACGTGTTCCCTAGTTATTCGGTGAGTTTCGGGATTTAAAATCCACAAGGTAAGTTTAAGTATACTAATCCTACTAGGATTTAGATTTATGGCCGAATGGCTTTTTATTAAAGAAGTAGGTGATTAATCAAATGTAGGGATTAAGGATCCAAGCATTAGATCAAGCTTTTCGGGATCTCAAGGAAATTTAAAGCGAATCAGGTGTGTACCCCACACTAACTTTTAATAAGATTGATGGTAATATGTAAAATATGCATGTTTATAATAATGTGGCTAAGGTACCATAATATGGTACAAAGTACTCAGTACGTTTCCTACTTCCACTAGGATTATGAAATATGTTATTTATAACATGTGAAAATTTATAAGAATGTGAATTTAAGTATGATATGCATGATATGAATAATATGGGTCATACGGGATATATGAAAAAGGGGAAGTGAATGTGATGACTACGGTCTCACTATCTCAATGTGGTGACTTGGTCACATTATCCGAATGTGGTAACTTCGGTTATATTATCGAATGTGGTGTCTCATGACACAATTATCTGGTGGCTATGCCACAAATTTTATATGGGCGATGAGCACGTCGATCGCAGCTGATCGCTTTCGATGGAGTGTAGCGGATAGAGGGTTGACTTAGTAGTCCCCACGGTGTGGACCGCAGTGCGGGGTGTGTAGCGGATGGACAACTAGGTTTGGGTTTGGGAATGCATCATAACCTTTGTATCCTATGTTTTGAATGTGTAATATGTGATATGCCTGATTCTATTATGATTTAGTGTCGTGTACACATTGAGTCTGTTTGACTCACCCGTTGGGGAACATTTTTCAGGTGATGAATAAAGTGATGGACCCGGGACCGCGAGAACTTGTGGTGGCCATGCTCAACATGAAGTTTATATTTTGAGGACTCTTGAATTTATTTTAGTACTTTGAATTATTTTGGGAATTATTTGATGTAATAAGGCCATAAGGCCATAGTTGAATTACTTTACACTTATTTTTATTTATTATGATTATGAATTTTATCTATTAAAATTTAATTAAAATTTCTTTTAAACTAAACCCTAAATATTTTGTCACTTAAGATAAAAAGGATTTCAATATAAAACGAACCTGTTTTAAACACAAGCCCAACCCAAAACAATATTTTTCTTAAAATCACACAAGTTTTCCTAAGAACAAAATAATTTTGAACCGGTTTACTTGAGGAACATACCAAATCTGGTCAAAGCTCGTGGGCCGAGTTTGGTGTGTTTCACCGTGTAATAGGCCGTGCCAAACCTGTAGGGTATATTGACTTATGCAACACGGCCAAGTCACACGCCCGTGTGCTAGACCGTGTTCCATTTAGGGGGTATACCGACTTGTGACGCACGGCCAATCACACGCCCACGTGTGAGGCCATGTGGAACATACTGACTTCAATTTAATTTCAACACCAGGGGACACACGACCGTGCAACATGACCGTGTGTTGCACACGGCTGAGACACACACCCGTGTCTCTACCCGTGTGGACAAAAATAGGCCATTTGTATAGCCATTTTGCCACCGTATTTTTACATGCATACCCAAGCATAAATTGTAACATTTCACAACTCAATTGGCAGCCAATACATGACATTTCATGCACATATTACACTCATTTCAACATAGTATTCAAATGCCTAATAAATCACATACATTTTCCATTCATATACTAACCACGTATCAAGATAACATTTGCATATTCCATTCCATCTATTACTAGCCAAAACATACCATATTTGAGTACTTAAACACAACCAAAATATTATACCAAGTTAAGCCAAATCACAGGGCTTCAACTCATACCATAACATGTACCAAAATCAATATCTCAAGTAACATTAACTATCATTCTCATAACTAGCCTATACATGCCATATTTACATATATCCACAAATTCATAAGTACCAATCAGCAACTGGATAGTGTGATGCATAACTCTGACTTTATCCGAATCGAACGAACTATCAAACCTTTATAATACATGAAAAAGAAACAGAGTAAGCTTTATAACTTAGTAAGCCCATATAATTTAGAAATAATCTTACCAATTTTTACAAAATCAAACCATTAAACAAAGTAAATCAAATTCACTTGCCAAATGCCTAAACACAAGCATTCATCAATGTGTTAGTCTCATAAGTATATATATTCAACCTTTATCCCAATTTCATACTAAATTCATGTACATATAAAACACATGTAACAATTCATTCACATTCATATAATTAACAATCCATAATATAAACAGTAATTCATTCGATAACAGTAACTCATTCATATAAACACTACCTCATCTGTATAAAAAAAAATTAATGCTCGTTGAACTCATTAGAACTTCAAAGGATACTCGGGTGATATACATCAGTAACCCATCAATTCATTATCATTTCTGCCCTTTCAAGCTATGATCAGTAAGCTCCTCCTGAGCTGATGGACAGTAAGCTCTATTGAGCTGAATTGGTAAACTCTGACGAGTTGAAAACAGTAAGCTCTTAC
Organism: Gossypium sturtianum; assembly: GCA_025698515.1. Taxonomy (NCBI): domain Eukaryota; kingdom Viridiplantae; phylum Streptophyta; class Magnoliopsida; order Malvales; family Malvaceae; genus Gossypium; species Gossypium sturtianum. The sequence continues at coordinate 106,239,224 of CM046943.1, forward strand.
GAGTTGATATATCGGTAAGCTCATATGAGATGTGGTGAGTCTGCAACAAATGCAGGAGCTCGACCAAAACAGTAACCCTAGTGACATGTCACTCGTATCCTACGAATTCATACGGTTCAAACGGGACTCGGTAACCAGCAGTCTATATCAAATAGGCATTCGTATTTCAAGTATATCAATTAGTCAATTATATACATACATTTCAAATAAATAAAAGTATTTAAAAGTTCGATTCTAATTATACGAACTTACCTCATATCTCTCGGATAGCAATATCGACTATTCGTTAACTTTCCCTTTCCCCCGATCTCGGCTTATCTTGATCTATATAGTATAAATTTTAGCATATTCAGTATTCAATCTATTCAATTTAGTCCAAAACACACATTAGGTCTATTTTTCACATTTGCCCCTAAACTTTCACATTTTTACAATTTAGTACTTATCACATAAAATTGCAAGTTCATGCAATTCAGTACAATTTCATGCTAGTCGAATATACTACATGTTACTAGCAGCCAATATTTTCAATTTATTTAAAATTTTACCCACATAATTTTACAATTTCACAAATTAATCCCTTTTTGACATTTTTGTCAAAAAATCACTTTACAAAACTAGTTTAACTATCAACAATTATTCAAAATCTATCATCAACCATCAAATTACTCAAGCATTCAACAATGGCAACATGATAAATTTTTAACAGTTTCGAAATCGAAGGTACGGGCTAGCTAGAATATAAAGCAACAATCTCAAAAACGTAGAAATCATTAAAAATCGAGCTAAAACCGTACCTTAATCAAGCTAGGAGTGTGCCAAAATTAAAAGCATAAAAATGGCTTTCTCCAACCCTAAGTTTCGGCCAAGAAGATGAATGAAAGAATAATTTCATTTCTTTTATAAAAAAATAACCTTTAATAATCAAATTACAAAAATAGCCTTAATGAACATTAATAATTTCAAATTTACCAAGCCACTATCATCCACTATCATGTTAATGGTCTAATTTCAACATAAGGATCTTAACTTTAAGGTTCTATAGCTATTAGACACTTTTAGCTAATAGAACACAAGTTTTACGCTTTACGCGATTTAATCCTTTTACTCGAATTAACCATTCAAACAGTAAAATTTCTTTACGAAACTTTCACACAATAATTATATCATGCTGTAAACTTCAATAAAATAATAAAATAAATATTTGGCCTCGAATTTGTGGTCCCAAAATCACTGTTCTGATTTGACCTAAAAACGGGATGTTACACACGGCTGGGTACATGGGCGTGTAGGTAGGCCGTGTGTCCCCTGCACCTTAATTTTGAGAAACAGAAAGCTCAGAATTGAGCACACGGGCAGAGACACAGGCGTGTGTCTCAGCCATGTGTGCTACACGGCCTAGAACACGGGTGTGTATCTTGGCCGTGTGAAACCTACACCAAATTTTGAAATGAATTAATTAACCACACGGCCTAGCACACGGGCGTGTGGCATGGCCGTGTGCACAAGTCAAAGAGTTACACGGGGCCGAACACGGCCTGTAGCACGGGCGTGTCCCTTGGACCACACGGGCGTGTGAGCCCTGCACCTTGGAAAATTTTTGAAATTTCGCGAAAAAATCTTAGAGGTACCGATTAAGTCCCGACTCAATTCTAATGCTCGTATTGGGCCTCGAGGGTCCATTTAAGGTACGTTACGAATGATTTCGGAATTTGAATAGTAAATTGCATGAATTATCTGTAAATTTTTCTGAATGTTCTGGTAATGCTCCGTAACTATAACACCCCTAACCCGTATCCGTCGCCGGAACAGGGTTACGAAGCGTTACCAGAGATTTTGGGAACATTTACAGACATTTCATGTTATTCATTATTTATTTACCAAGATCATTCATAACATCCCTTAAATGGACCCTCGAGGACCAATACGGGCATTAGAATCGAGTCGGGACTTAATCGGAACCTCTAAGAATTTATCGCGAAATTACAAAACTTTTCCAAGGTACAGGGCTCACAAGCCCGTGTGGTCCAGGGGACACGCCCGTGTGACCCTGGGATACTCCCATGCTACAGACCGTGGTCGACCCCGTGTAACTCTCTGACTTGTGCACATGGCCATGCCACACGCCCACGTGCTAGGCTGTGTGGTTAATTAAATTTTCATAAAATTAGGTGCAGGTATCACACGGACAAGACACATGCCCGTGTTCAAGGCCGTGTCTCCCACACGGCTGAGACACACGCCCATGTCTCTGCCCGTGTGCTCAATTCTAAGAATTCTATTTTTCTCGAATTTAAGGTGCAGGGGACACACGGTCTAACCACACGCCTATGTACCAGGTCGTGTGTCACACACGGTCTAGACACACGCCCATGTGTCTGCCCGTGTGGACAAAATAAAACTATTTCCAGCTTCATTTCTCACCTAAAATCACACCAATGACTTGCACTTAAACTCACATCCAAATGCCAACCATTTAAAGCATTCAAGTTAAGCAAACTCTATCATTCAGCATAGCATACAATTACATGCATACATGTTCATAATCTTGCCTTGGTTTAGTCCATATGTTAGGCATAATTTGATCAAATACTTAACACAGATGTAGCTACCATAGTATGACATTACAAATATATCAAAATAAGCCATTACTAGCCAATGGCTAGATTACAAGCATCATTTACATTTACATGCCAATATGGTCGATATAACCTATACATGCCATTACAACCATAATTGATTTACCATATTGTACCGACATGGCCGATAGTGTGAGTGACCCCGCAAATCTTCCAATCGAACGAGCTTCCGATTTACTCTAAAACAGGGAAATAAAACTAAGTAAGCATAAAATGCTTAGTAAGTTCGTATAACATGGTACTAAACTTACCATTCATTTTATTTTGAGGTAACTATGTAAGGCATATTCAATCAATTTGACCTCAAGCCCTACACATGTCCTCATTGCCCTTGTTAGTCATATACTACATAATAACATCAAAACATATATGGGCTCAACAATAATCAAGTTTCCATGCACATATGCTTTCAAAAATATGTATTCATTTGACATGTATAAATCATTTCTTTATACTAAAAGTATAATTTCATAATAGTTCATCTCGAGTTCATATCATTTCATATTAGAACTTTACCCATATTACTCGGAATATCAAGGTCACGATTAATACACTCAAGGTGTACAAGTCTATAATCAAGGATGTACATATTCATCAAATAAATTCCTTGTACAATATTATCATTTCATATATCCATATACTAGTTATCACGTATCGTCAATTTCATGTATTTCAGGCCGATATGTGTAATAACTCGTTTCTTATGCATATCTTCTCCTGTCAAGAACTTTTACCTGTTGAATTTATCTGAAATATTGATGGATACACAGGTAATACACTCGAGGTGTACAAATCAGAATCCGTCAATTCATGTCTAATAGTACCCATAAGGTACAAATTTTGGAGAGTACACTCTCGAGCCACACATGTATACAACAGGATTACCAGTTCAGGCTAAATCCTTTTTATGACATATGCTCTAGAGAGCTTGACTTGGATTACCCGTTCGGGCTAAATACAATCCATAACATATGCTCGAGAGGACTTATATCAAGATTACCCGTCCGGGCTAAATCCTTTTTGTAATGAAGTCATTAGGATTGCTCGTTCGAGTGTAATCCATTCTGCAACAAATGCAGGACCTCATTCATTTTGGCAATTACATTTATCCATCGATTTTCATTTATTCAAACGGGATTTAACATTTTCAAGCATTTTCCAGTATGTGATTATTTCATACATCTATAACATCCATATAATTCAAATGATCACATTCCATGCAAAAAATTAACATTTTCATCGTTTATCCTTTATTATCTATCAGGCATTATAGTTTAATTTAAACATTTTTATTTATCGGGCTTGATCGGATATGTAATCACTTCATATATTCATGAAATTTATACAATTTACATAAACACAATCAATGCAAGCATTTAAATAAGCACAATTTAGTTACACGAACTTACATCGACAAAGGTTCGTGTACAAACATCTACTAATCCGACATTTTCCCTTTTTCCTCGTTCTAACTCCGAATTTAGTCTATCCGGATCTATACGAGAAAATTTAACATCAAATTCACACATCTCATAAACATTTGGACTCAATTTACATCCTAGGTAAAATTACCATTTTACCCCTATCTTTTCCACAAATTCCTATTTCGTCCCTAGGCTCGGAAAATGAAACTTGTGCAATTTACTCCCTATTCCAAGCCTAACAAAAATTCCATGAAAAAATTTAAAGCACATGTATTCATAAAAATTCAGCATTTTTTCTTCAATTTTACAACTTTACATTTTAGTCCCTGAATCATGTTTTCATCAAAAATCAGTTTGTAAAAGTTGTTTATCTATCATCAACCTTTCATTCTGTACCATAAATTTCTAGTTTTCAGCATATACATCCATGACCCATTTTCCATACTTTGATAACTTTACAAATTGATCCCCCAAATAGATAGATTAAGCTATCCCAGTTTCAAAAATATCAAAAATATTAAAAACGGGGCTTGATTACTTACCCAAATAAGCTTGATAAGTCTTCTTCCTCTCTCCTAGGGTTTCCATGGAAATATTTGGGGAATATGATATGAAATTTTTTTATTTTTCGTTTAATTAAATTGTCATTTAATAACTTTTCATCTTTCCAATTTAGTCCTTAGCACTTTTTTATTTTTCCATGGATGAGTCATACCAAAATATCTACATACTTCTCTTTAATGGTCTAATTACCATATAAGGACCTCTAGTTTTGAATTCCATAGCTATTTAATCCTTATAGCTACTAGAATTCAACTTTTGCATTTTATGCGATTTAGTCCTTCTTGTAATTAAACACATAATCGGTAAAATTTTCGCATCAAAATTTTCACATGACTTTTCTAACATAATACGGTCCATATAATAAAATAAAAATAAATTTTATTTTCGGCTCAAATTTCTGGTCCCAAAACCACTGTTCCGATTTCACTAAAATTGGGCTGTTACAGTAACCCTGTTCCGACGACGGATACGGGTTAGGGGTGTTACATGAACTATGAATCGGAAACTATGAAAAGTATAATATGAATATGGGTAGTAATTCTGGCAAACTCAAGTATGTGATGATTAGAGTATGAGTACTGAAACATTGAAGTATGACTGTATATGTATGTCTGAAATGTACGCCATGGGATGTAAGTTTTGTTGGGTGTATATTAGATAATGAAAATGATGTGCTTATATTGTGTCAGTGCATAAAGAGTCTGTAAAGTGAGTCTGTGTCTAGTCATCGCGATGGTGTTTAATGGAGTCCGTCGATATTGAAAACACAAACTCTGATATGAAGCTCTAAAGGAAAAACCCACGACCATGGAAATTTATGAAAATGGAACTAAGGACGGCGTATATCACCGGAGGTTCTCTACGTGTCTCGAAGTAGTGATGGGCTAACCTTACATGAAGTGAGTTTAGGTAAATCCATATCACAAACACGACAGTCTTGAAATGCCTAAGTAGCATTTTGTGAGCCTTTATGGCGAACTCTGGAAAAATAGCATTTGTGGTGAACTCTGAATGGACTGCCTTTGTGGCATACCCTAATTTGGAAGCTCTGTGGCATGTTCTATATGAATCTTTAAATTACAAAGTAAACGCAGTATGGTATAAGAGATCAATCAGTTACATGGTAAGTACTATATAGGGCTAGGATTTGAATGAAGTTAGTGATTGAAAAGATACAAAGAAGAAATGAGATAATATTGAAAGGATGATTCTGATTAAAGGTTTCTATCCATATGTTTGAAGATTGTATCCACCAACTGTGTATGTGCTCATTCATGATAGGCGATTGTGCATTGGTACTAGGTTGAGTATGCATATATAATGATATTTTGAGTTGTATGGATCTCGGAAGAGGAAATTGGTTAGGGTATAAGAATGTTCGGATTGAATGATATAAGTAAAGAATCAAAGTCATCGATGGGAAACAAATGAATTCAGAGTAAGTATGGTTACTAGCGTGTTTAAAGGATCAGAAATCGAGGAAGTATTCACTAGAAGTAAAGTTAAATGTTGAGAGCAACAAGATCGTCATTATGATTCATCGGCTTCATTGTGCAAGTATCACTAAGGTAAATAGTGTTTTTCTTACTAAGTTCTTATGAACTTATTTGTGTACATTATGTTTCAGGTTGGATCATGTAAGTCTACGCCAGAAGGGATGATGCCAAGACTACACCAATGGAGTGGTGTATTGGGTTATTATGCACAAAGAGCATGCTTAGTGGCGTTTAAGATTCAGTAGTACTACGTAGAAGTCTATACTTAAGATAAATGTAATAAGTTATGATATGAGATGATACTTTTTGTAATTAAATTACTCTACTTATCTTTATATAAGTCGTTGTTGTTTATGTGATCAATAGAATTTGTAAATAATTGTGGTATGTAATAATACTCTAAATTTTTGTTTGTATTCATGTGGTAACACCTGAGATCCGGATCCAATGAATCAGATCGGGTTGAGGGCATTACAGAAAGAACAATATCCTCAGTCATTTACCGGTAAGAATTTCGAGGACGAAGTTTTCTAAGGGTGGGGGAATTTTAATAGCTCGCCCGACGGATATTATATCAAGTTACTGTTTGGTGCATAGTTATTTATGCTAAGGGTAGTTAACAAGTAAATTAATGGAGTATTTGATTTTATGTGGTGTATTCGGTAGGATTCACCATTTGGCAAACTTTAAGTTTTGGCGAACTCTAGGATTTGGCAAACTCTTCTACTAAGTTATTTGCCAACTCCAGATATTTTGGGCGAACTTATTAGTTCGCAGGTTGATAGGTTTGTCTTCGTAGTTGGTATATGTTGCGATGATGTAATAAGTGATGTAGAATTTAGTTAATACTTAGTTAGAACTGAACTAGGATACTGTAGATGATTTGATACTTACTTAATACTTCTCGAATTTCTAGAGCGGTCGTGGGATCCTCTTACTTCCACTAAGTTTTGCTCTTGGTTGCCTCTTCTATATAAGGACATCAGGCTAGCATGTTTGTATGTTTTTCTTCTGCTTCTACTTCTTCCTTGTATTTTCACTGAAGTTTTAGAAATTCTAAGTTAGAGTCAGTACCAAGGAGTAGGGTGAGCAAAATTCAATTTGATTCGAAAAAATTGAAAAAATTTTGAATTTCAAATTATTCGAATCAAGTTAATTGAATCAACTCAATTTTTTTCGAATTTCGAGTTCAAATCAAGTTGAATTTTTTAATTCGAGTAACTCAAATAATTCGAATAAACCAAATATAAACTATATTTTTAAAAATTTTAAATTTATATTCTTCAAACCCAAACCCTTTTAGGCTTTTACTTTCACCCAATTTTCCCCCAAGCTCAAACTATTTTATTTTACCCTATTTCCCCCCAAGCCCATCTGCCCACAAGTCTATTGTCCCAATTCCTCCCCGAAATCAAACCCTTAAAGCTCCAAGTTGGCAAACTCCATGTCCAAATTAGTTTTCTTCTTCTCCTTCAATTTCCATTCACTTCAAACCCTAAAATCTATCTTTTTTTCCAAAAAAAAACCTAAATTAAACCATAAAGCCATTCTTCTCCTTCTTATTCAAAAATCTATAAAATAAGCTCTTCGTCCTTCTTCGTCTTCTTAATTATCAGTTCATTCAAACCCTCAAATCAAAATCCTTACCTCCAAATCAAGCTAGTGTTCCTTTTGACCGACGCACTCTGTTCTCTTCCATCTTAAGCTCAAATTTTCTGCATCTTTAATGTTTGTCTCGAAACATTTTTGAATAGTTGAATGATTTTCGCTCTATTTTTTCATCTTTGTTTTTTACTATTTAAATGCAAGTTTTAATTTCTTTTGATTACATGGCAAAAAAAAATTTGAATAGTTGAATTCTTCATATTTTTCGAAAAAGAAGTTGATATACTGACACTCTTACAAGGAATAAGTAGGTATTGCTCATAACAACATTAAACTACCCTTTTTTTTAATTTCATTTTTTGTTGATTCACTATAAACAAACAGGAGGAAAAAATTGCTGGGGAAATAATTACTCCATAGGTAAGTTGTTTCCTGTAAGTTTTTGGGAGTAAATACTTATGGTTAGTAAGTTACTTACTGTAATTAGATTCAGATAGTGAGAATGTGATAAATTGGGTCTCATGACAAGATTGTTCTCCAAGGCAGTATAATTTTTTTTTTAAATGCATATGCTACCATTTTGGTTTAATTCCCTTCGATAAAAAATTGGATACTAAAGGCTATTCTTAAGGGATCTAGATAGACTTGCAAAATCTGGACAGCATAGAGCTAATCCATTATTTTGGGTGAGTGAAGACAATGAGGATTGATTAAGCTTGAACAAGGAGTCAAACATGTATAGGCATATTGAGGGATACTAGTTTGCTTTTATGAAGCAATTACTACATGTGTGTAGGCTTAATTTGGGTTTTTAGGAACTTGTTAGGTGTTGGGGTACATGCTGAGTTTATGTTGGTGTCTTTGGTTAGTTCTTAGGTTAATGCTTAGTGCAAATTCTTAGTTGGTATTGATATCTTATGTGATATCTTGTGACAGATTATTTTTTTATAATATGAATAAAATTATATGTTATTTTAAAAAAAAAACTTTTATGCTTATTTTTATATTTAATATTTTTAAATTTTATTAAACCAAATCATTTTGAATTGTTGAAACTTTGAGAGTATTTCTTGTTTTTTTTCATGATATTAATATTAAGTTATTAAGCTTTAATGATTATGTTGGTTCAATCCAAGGAATAAAGTTTTCATGAGTATTCAAAAGCTTTAAAATTCTCCTCCTCAAAAAACAAATTATTTTCGTAAATTCAATATAAAACACGAGAATTTAATTTTAATCTCTAATAATTCATCATACTTTGAAAATATTATATTAATATTTATTTTTCAATTAATATTTATATATTTATAATTAAATTCAAATAAAATAATACAACTATCACTAATTAATAATAATAATACCTAATAAATCAACCGAATTTAAAGAAAAAACACTTTGGAGAGGCCAAATGATTAAATACTAATGATAATTTCCACCATATAGACCTTAGTCTTAAATAAATGCAGGCCTTTAAGTGCTGCCTGCCATAACATCATTCTTTGGTTACCCTCTAATTTTAAAATTATTTTTATTGTATATGAGCAACTAATATTTTCTTATATCATTAATAAATTTAATCTTCTATTAGATAAAACAATTATTGGTCATGGTTAGTGATTGCAACAAATGTTTACTTGTAGATGAGTGATCCAAAGTGAGATGGTTCAACTCAAAGTTCACAAAATTCTTCCCCAAGTAGAGATGATCAAACAACAACAAAGGAAAATGTTTGAAAAAAGGTTACTCCAAAGGCAACTTGTTGGAGCCATTTCACCAAATTTGTGACTGAAAAGAGGGGGAAGAGAGTAAGGTGAAATGCTTGTGATTTTACTTACACCATGGAATCAACTTCGAGTTCTACAACGAATTTGAATAACCATTTGAAAACATGCCTAAAAAAACCTCGAGGTAATACTTCTGACCTGAAGCAATCAGAATTATCATTTGTGAAGGTTAGCCAATAAACAGTAGATTTATCAACTTGGGTGTTTGATAAATATGTTTTTAGAAAGGCATTGGTTTGTATGATAATTGTGGATGAATTTCCTTTTAAAATTGCAGAGGGAGAGGGTTTCAAATACTTTCTTTCTATAGCATGCCCACGGTTTAGTCTTCCATCTCGTTGAACAATTAGAAGGGATTGTCTTGATTTATTTAACTCCATAGAGATGTAATGAAGAATTATTTTGAAAAAGATATAAGTAGAGTTTGTTTGACAATAGAAACTTGGACTTCATTGTATAGGATATCTTATATGGTTTTAACAGCACATTGGGTGGATGATGAGTGGAGGTTGCAAAAAAAGATTATAAATTTTTGCCCAATATCTACTCATAGAGGTGAAAGCATAGGTCAAGCGCTTTAAAGATGTCTTCGAGATTAGGGGATTGAGAGGGTCTTAACTATTACTGTTGATAATGCATCCGCCAATAGTGTTGTCATTGAAGATTTGAGAAAGAAATTGAATCATCGAAATGCTTCTGTTTCAAATGGAAAATTTATGCATATGAGATGTGTTGCACACATTCTTAATCTCATTGTGCAATACGGTATTAAGGATGCTTTTGTGTCTGTGGATCGAGTTAGAGGTGCTGTGAGGTATATAAAAGCATCACCTTCGAGGTTGACACAATTCAACCAACGGGTAAAAGAAGAAATGATAGATAATACGGGTCAATTGTGTTTAGATGCGCCTATTAGATGGAACTCAACATATATGATGTTAAAGGTGGCAGAAAAATATGAACGTGCATTTGAATCATATGTACATGATGATCATAATTTTTTTCTTGACCTTACTGCTGGAGATGGAGTTCCTACATTTGATGATTGGGAAATTGTTCAAAGAGTTATAAAAGTATTAGAGTCTTTTATCATCTTACACTGAAGGTGTCCGGATCTTTGCATGTTACCTCTCTTTCACTTTTTGAAGTATTGAAGGATATGCATTGTCTCTTTGATGGGTGGCAAGATTGTGGGGATTTAGACATAATTTCTATGACTTCCAAAATGACAGATAAGTATAATAAGTATTGGGGTGAAGGAAACAAGATCAAAATGCTAGGTTACTTGGCGGTTATCTTTGATCTGCGATATAAAATGAGTTTGTTGGACTTTGGGATCAACTTGCTTTTTCCTAATGTTGTTAATGACATTATGAAAATGATTGATAAAGAATTCCATTGCGTGTTTAATGAGTATTCTTCTAATGTAGGGAGAATTCAATTGTTTGAAGGTAGATCTATTTCTTCGACAAATCTTTGCAGTTCAATAGAAATAGATCAGTCAGAAATGCAAATGGGTTTCGCCAAGCAAAAATACCTTAAGAAGAAGAAACAAGTTGGATTAGAAAGCAAATCTGAGTTGGATAGATATTTGGGTGAGGATGACGAAGAAAACAATTCAAGTTCATTTCATTTATTATTGTGATGGAAAATGAACAATCCTAGATTCCCTATTCTTGCACAAATGGCTCGAGATATTCTTGCTATTCCTAACTCAATAGTTTCCTCATAAAGTGCATTTAGCACGGGTATACGTGTTCTCGATAGTTTTAGAAGTTCTCTAACTCCTCTCATGGTCGAGGCTTTGGTTTGCAAACAAGATTGGCTTTGAAATCTAATGTTGCCATCAATCTTGAAGATTATGTTGATGAACTTCAAACCATGGAAGATGGTAATATATATGTAACACCCCTAACCCGAAACCGTCGCCGGAATAGGGTCAAGAGGCATTACCAAAAAATCAAAACATTTCACATCCATCTCACGACACAAAGTCAAATATCAATCAAACATATTCAAACACGAGTATATAGTCCCTTATCGAGATCTTCGAGACCTTAAACACGAGTTAGAAAGAGGTCAGGACTAAGCCGAAAACTTACGATAGTTTTCAGAAATTTAAATATTCTTAAACACTGCAAAAGTCACACGCCCGTGTAATTGGGCCATGTGCCTCACACGACTACCAGACACGCCCATGTGTCCAGGTCGTGCCAAAACAGAGCATACATACTGACTTGTTCACATGGCCACCAGACACACCCGTGTGCCATGGCCGTGTATCATTAAGCTAGCTACTGACTTGGTCACACAGCCACCATACACGCCCGTGGGCCACGGCCGTGTAACCTGTCCAGACACACCAAGAAGTGACCCTTAACCACACGGCAGAGACACACGCCCGTGTCTCTTAACCATGTATGCAAAATAGGCCATTTGCAAGGCCAATTTGCCACCCACACAAAGGTCAACCAACAAGCTTCAATACAATACCAATTCATGCTTTTAAATGCATTCAAACATACCATTTCATGCCTCTAAATGATCATCAACATTACCATCTACTTCTATGCCTAATATCATCACAATAAGTCCATTCAAAGTAACAATTGTATATCTCAAAATATATATATATCAAGCATTATGTAATTCATGCCATAATTCATCTTCAAACCACATCTTTCATAATCCACAAAGTCATGAAATATACCTCATTCATAGCTCATTCATAAATTCTACATCATTCAACTTCCAAGCCAAATCACATGATAAAGATTAAACATTTCAAGACATATCATAACTTCTAGCCTATACATGCCATATTTCAACTATATACATCTTTCCAAAAGTACCAAAATAGCTTGTCGATAGTGTGATAGAGATGCTGACAATTCTCGAATCCGAGCTAGCTTTACTGACATTGTAAAACAGAGAAACAATCACACAGTAAGCTTTCAAAAGCTTAGTAAGTTTGTAACATAATACATTATACTAAAACCAACCATCCCATAGATTATTTCACAATCCCATATAACATACCATCCAAAACTAATATGTTCAATCAACCTTCCATAACTCATTCATAGTTTCATCCACCACATAGGTTCCGAACGTACCTTAGCCAACACTTAGTTGTCAATTACATTTGCTACTCAATACTCACTATTTCATTTCGATCAACTTTCGTCTCTTCTTCGATTCAATCACACACTTAGTGCCCAAATAGTTAGCCGAAGCTTAATTAGCATCGCACACTTAGTGCATCCATATCAAACCAATCTTAAATCGGTACCGCACACACAGTACTAATCATCTCGGTCACATTTCTGAATACGCACACTTAGTGCCACATAACTTGAACCCTCACATAGCATTCACAATTCAATGGTATCATATCATTCATCTCATAACATTAAACATAGTTAAATACACGTATTATGTCCGAACTTACCTCGGACGTCGAAATATCGAAACAGTCGATTAATCAAGTATTTTATCTTTGCCTCAATCTCAATCCGAACTTCTCCTCTCTTGGTGTATACAGATTCAAATTCAACTTATTCAATCACCAATTCATTCAATTCAATCCAAACACATATATTTAGGGCATTTTACAAAATAGCCCTCACATTTTCACATTTTGACACTTTAGTCCCTAATTCATCAAATCACCAAATATACACAATTTGCTTGTACCCATGCCTAGCCGAATCCTTACTATACTCATACAAGTCCAAATATTTCATTTATTTCACAATTTAGTCCCTTAATTATTCATTTTCTCAATTTATCCCAAATTAGCTAAATTCACCAAAAATACAAGAACAAAACATGTTCATTAAACACATATCTTTCATTTAACACCAATACTCATCACAAAGCTCACCATTTCATCAATGGCATATCTCATAAACATCATCAATTCTTCAAATTACAACATGGGCTTGATAGTAGACTAAGTAACAATCTCAAAAACATAAAAATCATCAAAAACCAAAGTCAAAACATACCTTAATTTTGCTTGTATTTGGCAGAAACCTAACTTGGCTTATTTCTTTCTTTTCTTTGCTAATTTTCGGCACAAAAGATGATAACTCTCCTATTTTCATGCTTTTGTTTCATATAATTATCTTTGAATTATCAATTCACCCATTTAGCCTTTTAATAAACATATAAGATAAATGAACATTAAGGTTATTACGTCATTTAACCATCCACTAACTTAATAATGGGCTAATTGCCTCATAAGGCCTCCACATTATAAGAACAACAACAATTAAGCATTCAACAATTAGCACACAGCATTTTACACTTTATGCGATTAAGTCCTTTCTCACAATTCGACACACAGTCGATCAAATTTTCACACCAAATTTTCACACAGGCTATATCACATTTAATAAACACCAAGAATAATATTAAAATATTATTTTAACCTCAGATTTGTGGTCTCAAAACCACTGTTCCGACTAGGGTCTAAATCGGGCTGTTACAATATAAATTTTAATTTATAAAATAAACTTTTTTATTATTTATATCAGTAAGCATTCTCATAGTTAAACTAACACTTTTTTTTTAAATTTGTAACACCCCTTACCTGTGCCTGAAGCCGAGACCGGGTTTGAGGCATTACCTAACTAATCTCACTTGACATCTGAAAACGGGTTATAAAATTTCATTTAAACCCATCACTTGTACATACTCGGCCTAAGGGGCCCTAAACATACCTCCGAGAGGTATCGAAACTATTCCGGGAACTTTTACGAACTCGAGAAACTTTTCAACAAAACAGGGGCCACACGCCCGTATTGGTCTAGGGACACGCCCGTGTGCCCCTAAGACATGCCCGTGTCTTCCACCCGTGGTCGATCCTGACTAACTTCACACAGCCTAGACACGCCCGTGTCTTCCACCTATGGTCGATCCTGACTAACTTCACATAGCCTAGACACGCCCGTGTCTTCCACCCGTGGTCGATTTAAATTCCTCAATTAATGTGCAGACTTCACACGGCTTGGGCACACGCCCGTGTCCCTAGCCCGTAGAGCATACTGACTTGCAAACCTAACATGCAAGGGGATACACGGTCGATTCACACGCCCATAGGGCTGACCGTGTGTCACACACGGCATAGACACACGCCTGTGTGTCTACTCGTGTGGACAATTAGATGGCTATCTACCAAGCCATTTGCCTTCCTACATTGCACACATACAAACACCAATCCAATTCAACATAATTCATAACCCAAAGGCATATCTAAGTACTCAATTCAACAACCATACACAAGGGCATACACTTCAAGAAAATCACTTTCATTAAGCATAAGAGTTTGCCAAGTATCGGCCTAACTTAATAGACCATTACAAAAAGAAGACTTTGAAGCCTTACAAAGCCAACACTTTGGCCAACAATTATGGCCTAACAAAATACTCGAGTCCTATACATCTCATACTCAAAATAATTCTAAATTGTTATACCAAAGTGGTGTCGATAGTGTGATTTCTGAACTCCTACGTCCTCGTTCCTCGAGTTATCTTGGCAATACTACAAGGAGAAAGAGCAATGAAAGGGGTAAGCATAAAGCTAAATAAGTTTGCATGGATGTAAATAGCAACAATAAGCTCATAAAATAATCCATCCATGACATTAACTAACCATACACAAGTCATAGGCTTCTTGCCCTACTTACTCACAATCGCCCTTATTTAGCACATACCATGCCACATATCGTAATCGTTTCTTCGTGACTCATTCACGAGTACCTGTATTCACTCATTCATATGACTTTAGTACAAATCTCATTTCTACTTCTAAACTTGTCTACTTATCCCTTTAATCACTAGGGATAGTCAAAGACGCATATTTAACATCATTCATGTAGGGACGAAGCCAATGCCACATCCCCGAGGTGTTCTTACATGGAGTTACTTCTAAACACTAATGCCATATCCCGGATATGGTCTTATATGGACTTTCACATCAAGTATCGACGCCATATCCCGGATATGGTCTTATACGATTTTTATATTCATTATCGAAGCCATATCCCGGATATGGTCTTATACGGGATCTCAACTCGGTGTCGAGGCCATGTCCCGGACATGGTCTTATACGGGACCTTATCTATTTCATATCTCGATGATAGCATTTTCATATTCACATGGTCCACTAGAACTTCAACATCAATTTAATGGAGTGTCATGCATCAATATGATATCAAGCATTCTCAATTATGCTAACATAAATGTTGCATTAATCACATACAAACTTACCTCGATTTCAAAATGAGCTAGCTCGACGGTTTAGTCCGAGACTTTGTTCTTTCCCCGATCGAGGCAGATTCTCGATTCTTCTTACTCTATAATAGCAATTTAGCTTATTTTAATCATATCATTAATAAAAGCATTTCAATAATCATGCTTAGGCAAAATTATTATTTTGCCCCTAGACTTTGGCAAAATGACCATTTTGCCCCTAGGCTCGGAAATAAATTCTAATCACATTTCTACCTTCAACAAGCCTAGGTGAACATTTAATACTCTTATAGCTATCATCAAAACTCAACATTTCACATAATTACTACAAATTTGTAACCTTTTCATCAAGGTCCAATTAGGTGTTTTCATGGCAACACCTTTCACAAGAGTTGTTCATCTAACAACCAAGACTCATTTTCTTCCATAAAAATGCAGTAAATAACTATGATAGCTCTCATCGAAAAACTCTAAACTTTTCACCATATTGTACAATAGTCCCCTCATTTGAAAGCTTAAGCTTTAGGGGTCCCAAAAGTACAACTATTTTCAAGAAAAGATCACTAGAACACTTACTTGTGAAGAGATGCGTGTGCTGAAATTTTTGAAGCTTTCTCCCCTCTATTTGCTGCTAATTTTTGGTGGAAGAGTGAAAGATAAAAATATGATAGCTTTTCTTTCCTTATTTTATTAATACTAGTCAAATTAATCCACCTACTATCACCAACTTTGACCATCATTGACAAATTTGTCTCCTATGCTAGTCTATGGCCGGCCAAGCAAGTATCGGGGGTCCAATTGCCTTTTAAATACCTCCAATTATCAATATATGGCTATTTGGTACCTTTAGCTTATAGAATGGAACTTTCAAACCTTATACGATTTAATCCTTTTTCGCGATTACACATGAAATCGCTAAAATTAAAGCACCAAAATTCTCATGCACATATACTATCATGCTCTGACTCATAATATAACATGAAAATGAATTTCTCAAATCTCAGATTAGTGATCCCGAGATCACTATTCCGGCTAGCCCCTAAATCGGGCTGTTACAAAATTTGCTAGACTTGTCCAAAATACCCGAAGATCAAGAAGGTAATATACTTAGCATTAGTTTATAAAGTTAAATGTTTATTTAATTTATTTTTGTAAACACTTTTTATCATTTAACTAACTCATTCAATACTTTTACTAGATGTTTCAAGATTATCGATGGTGTTTGTAGCAAAAGAAGAAACTTAAACTATTCTACAATGGTTTTTGAATAGGTGTGTTATTGTTATTAGTTTGGTGCGTTATTTTTGTTTGTTATTGTTGCTGGTCTATTGGACTTTTGTTGTGTTCTTTTTTTTTTTTTTTGACTGGTGTAGGTTTCTACTATATTTTGGAGTTTTGCTTATGTTTTTTATTATAATCTTCTTATTGTTGTTTACTTCAACTCATGCTGTTTACTTGGACTTTTGCTTATGTTTTTTTTATTACAATCTTGTTGTATTGTTATTGTTGTTTTTGTTTATTTGGACTCATGTTGTTTATTTGGGTTCATGTTGTGTTGCTTTTATTTATTCACTTGTTTACTTCAATTTTTCATTGTATGATCATGTTAAAAAACTTTAAAGAAAATTATTTTTAAAAAAAATTACATAAAAATAAACAACACTAAAGTCATTTTTCAAAATTTAACTTGAACAAATATATACCATTCGATTCGATTCAAATTCCAACTCTCTCAACTCGATTCGAGAAAATTTCAAATCGAGTTAGGCTGATAAAATAGGATTTACAAACTCGATTAACTCAAAAAATTTCGATTCAATTCGATTCGATTCGATCGAACGCTCACCCCTAGCAAGAAGTTCCACCATTTAGCTAACACCATTGTTATCACCAGATTACTGGTAATTTCAAGTAAACCTTTAGGTCGTTATTGAAGGAAATTACGTGTTTATAGTAATGCATGCATATGTTTTAGAATTGTTCTTGAAGAATGAAACTTTCTGATTTTGGGTTACATGCTACCGATTGGGTTGCATGTTATCGATTCATACATGCATGTCAAATTTCAATAGTTTGAAGATCTGATAGACGTATTTGTCTCTCTTAACGAAGGTCTAAGCAACAAGGGCAAAAGTCCAACTAAGTTGATTATTGTACTAGATTTTATAGTAAGTTCATTCTTACCTCCATGTGTTGTAAATTCTATTGTTGTATGAACTGTGTAAGGTAATTATTTCTTCTTAACAATGTATGTGTGGTGTTTTATATTGTGGTATTCAACCAGCTTTATTAGTATGGGTATGGTCTGTTTATGTTTCAATGTCAAACACCCTCCTTACTACATGAGCCAATACCATCAATATGTGATATGTAATTTGGGAGATGTGATGATGAAAAAGGGAGATAGTTTGTGATGCCTATGGTAAGACAGCTATATTGCAATCCGAACTGGCAGATCACGAGAAAACATGCTTGACTGAACAGAAAGGATATGATGAGTTAAGGGTGTGTGCATATGAATACGACTAAATATATGAATTTGACTCTGAATTCTGAGTATGAACTGGCATCACGATGAGTTTTTTAAAAGTTATAGTTAAGTTGGTGGATAGTAACTGCCCATGTGTCATGTTAAGTTGGCGTATCGACTCTGTCCATAATCTATAAACGTAATTGGGCATATTATGATTACTATGTTTGAATCTCTTTGAAAGGTTGGGTATCCTTATAGTAATAAAGTTTGTTCTTCAGTAATATCACTGTATGTTAGTTATATTTTCTTTATGGAACTCACTAAGTTCATATGAACTTACTCTGTTATCCTTTCCTTCTCGAGCGTGTTGATTGAAGGAAGAGATTCTATTGAAGGGACTATGCCAGAGAATTGTTGATAGCGAGCAATCTGTTTAATTCTGTATCATGCATGACCTTTTTGGGGTGGCGTGTAGATCTATTTTATGATTAGCTTGTATAATGATTTGCAACTTTTGGTCAAGAAATTATTATTTTAGAACTTTTGTGAACTCTTGAAGTATGTATATTAATCTAAGGAATTGAAGTTTATGAGATTGTCTTTTTGACATATACGCCAAATGGTTTTGAATGTTGTTTTAACCGCCAATGATTCACTTGAAACTATTGTAAGGTAAATAATTCATCTTGTGATTTATATAATCTATTAACTTATATAAGGCTTCTGCTAAATGTTTTTAACCAAAGATGTTTTACTTGGCGTATAACTAATTTGATTGTTTTGTCTTTGTCATAATGAGGTTTATGCCAAGACCTCAATACCTTAAAAAATTTTCAAGTGTTTTTGTTAAACTCGAATGGTTTTATATTGTGACATACCATACCCAAATCCAGAGATCAGGTCCAGCGTAGGTCTTACAGACTATCTTACAAGTACAACTCAACAAGAAAAGAGTGGTGCTTAAACTATCCATCAAATCTTATATTTGAATGCCACCAACGATGATGTAAGTAAATGGGTTTTCCTCTGAAAGGGTATATGCACAAGCTAAGAAAGTAAATGTCGGGATACTATAGTAAGTCGATATTGAATTCGTCATGGAATGAAGGAATCAAGGTGAGAATCCATCTTTTTAGCGAAACACTTGTAAGTCCGCCAAAGTTAGTTGACAATCTGTATATCTGCTTGCATGGGTATCGTTTGATGAGTCAAACCAGTAAGGTAAAATAAAACTCTAAGTGAAGCTTGAGAAAGTCAAGTCTTGGAAAGGGGTTGTCAAAAAAAGTACGATTAAGTCCAAATTTGCCCCTAATATGTCCGCCAACGATTCATTCAAGAAGAACTTATAGGCATCGACCATGCCAGCCAAATTGAGAGAGCTTATATGAAACTCAATGAGTTTATTTACGTGCATTAATTCTTATTACTCTTAAAATCAAGAGTTATTATTTAATAATTAACATATCCGATCTCACTAAGTTCATTCGTACTTATGAGTGCTTTGCCTTGATTATTGGATCAAGGGCTGACATGAAAATTGTGGGAAGGAACCAAGCCAGACCTCATGGAATCCAAATGGACGTTTTGATGCGATATCATGCATATAAAGGGGTGCTTTTAGAGGCTACGCCTCAGGGTTAGATTAAACACAGTTAATAGAATTCAAGTTCGGATGCATATGATATATATGTATATATATTCGGTAAACGAAACAATTGTAAGAATTGTAATCAATTTATTTTGTTACTCTTATAATAGAGGTTTTATAGGATGTTTATTCATAGAACATGTTTGATAGCTAAGAAATTGGAATAGAGTTACATGGTAAACATGGTTTAAATTTGAAGTGGTCTAAGTATTGTGAATAGGTCAAGCCAATAATATTGTTAACTAGAACGATTTAATTGTGAGATTCGATTCCCGAAATCAGTGATCGGATTAGGAATAGGGTGTTACACCATTTCTATTTTTCCCAAGTTATTTCCTACACTAACTACATCACTTGTTAAAACTCATTAGGCAAGATTTTGCCAAATTGGTAGATAAGCATACCGAAAGACTTACTTTGTTGAACAAGAGCATAGATCACACATAAATCAAAAAACCATCAAAATTCTTGATTGGAAGCTCATTAAGTATCGAAAAGAACTCAATTTACCATATTAAATTATGGCAGATTATTGTCTCAATTAGACTTGGATGCGTCTCGGTTTTCCGGGATTCGCCAAAAAATCTGGTTACATAATACTTATGTTCATATTCGACTCACATGAATTATTCTAAAAATAAATAAATAAAATAATTCCTATGTGGAGATGATAGTCCATGATTTAATTATATATCCCGAAAAATATTAAAATGATAATTACAACCATTTTTATTTCTATGAATAATAACTTTTGTAAAATTACTTTATCATATCAATAATAAAATAATTAAAAAAACACCCATTCACATACATAACCCAAAAAATGCTAATAATTATAAGCATGTCACATCTTATCAAAAATTAACCAAACATAAAGAAGAGAGAAAATTTCAGTATCGATTTCTACTAAAAACATAGCACAACCTAGCTCTGATACCAGTTATTGAAAAAAATCTACTTTAAAATAGTTTTTTGTCACGATAGAAAATAAAAAATTTGAAAATCAAGTCGATTTGTGTAACAGTCCGGTTTATACCCTAGTCAGAACAGTGGTTTCGGGACCACGAATCTGAGTTCGAATAATATTTTAATAGTATTTTCTGTGTCTCTGATAAGTGATTATGCATGTGCTAAAGTTTTGTAAGTTAATTTGTCCGTCTGTGTGTTTAATTTGTTAAAAGGATTAAATTGCATTGAATGCAAAATGTGTATGCTTTATGAAAAGTACCTAATTGTGGTGGTTTTTATTAGGTGAGGGATTTAATTGGCAAATAAACCACTACTATGGTTAGTGGACGGCATTGAATGTTTTTATATGCTTTATATGTTAATTTTTATAAGTTAATATTAATATTATCATATTATAAGTTATTATATTATAAAACAAAACATAAAATAATACCATAGTGCTTATTTTTACTTGTTCTTCCATCGTTTATATTGAAAGAAAAAGAAAGAACAAAACTTGAAAGAAAAAGAAAGAACAAAACTTCAAGGGTTTGGCCATTCTAAGTTCAAATTAAGGTATATTTTGGTTTTAGATTTTGATGATTTTTATGTTTTTGAGATTGTTGCTTAGTCTACTATCAAGCCCATGTATTAATTTTGTGTATTGGTGATGTTCATGAGATATGCCATTGTTGATATGTTGAGCTTTGAGATGATTTAAGGTGTTAAATGAAAGATTTGAGCTAGATGAACATACTTTGTTCTTGAAATTTTGATGAATTTAGCTAATTAGGGCTAAATTGAGAAAATAGTAATTTAAAGGACTAAATTGCAAATTTGATGGAAATTGTGGGCTTGTATGAGATGTATGAACATGCGGCTAACCATGGTTAAAAGATGATTTTGTGAATGTGTTGTTTTGAGAAACATGGACTAAATTGATAAATTGTACAAATGTGAGGGTTAATTTGCAAATAACCCTAAATGTGTGTCCTTGGATTGAATTAAATGAGTTAGTGAATAAAAGAGTTAATTCTGAATATGTATAGATCAAGAACCGAGGAAAATAGACTTAGATCGCGGGAAAATGAAAGTAACCGAGTAGCCGTTTCTATTTCCGATAAATCGAATTCGAGGTAAGTCATATTGCAAATAAATGAAATTGTATTGAGTTGAGCATATTCATATGCCTATCATTGATAATGAATGCTTATGAAGTGTTATGCAAATGAATTCTGAGATAAGATCGACTTAGCGACAATGACCGAGAAGTCTCGTACGAACCTAGGAATACATAGGTATCTGTTCTGTTTTATCATGTAAGACCACGTCTGGGATGTTGGCGTTGATTTGAGACTTCATGTAAGACCACGTCTGGGACGTTGGCATTGATATTATCTGTACGTGTAAGACCACGTCTGGGACATTGGCATTGATATTATCTTTATGTGTAAGACCACGTCTGGGACGTTGGCATCGATATTATCTTTATGTGTAAGACCATGTCAGGGACATCGGCATCGTATTATTTGTGTAAGACCACATGCGGAAGGGCATCAATATCTCGTGTGTGCATGTAAGACCTCGTCTGGGACGTTGGCATTGTATAACTATTCCGAGCTTTCTGAGTATCCTATTAGGTTCCTATCAGTTCAACGGGCAATTCTGTGATAAGAATAGTTAAGTGATTTGTATATCCGTTTCAGGTACGTTGATTTATACACTAAGTGTGTATATAAGGTAAGTACCTATGTGATATCATTTCGATGATTACGTATATTGGAATAACAATATGATATGTGAAAGTACGCATGAATGAGCTATGTTTATATAAGACTTTTGAATTGATGAATGTGACAAATATGGCCAAGTACATGGATCAAAGCATATATATGATAGTTTACTAAGTCATTAAGTTGTGCCAATGTACTTATTTGCATATATGTCTTTCATGCTAAGTTTGTTTATATTATGACTTACTAAGCTTTTGAAAAGCTTACTCGTGTGTGCGTTTTCTCTATTTTATAGGTCGTTAAAGCTACTGAAGGCTCGGGACCGTCAAGGATCGTCATCACACTACAAAACTCATTTTTGGTACACTTTGGAAATGTATATAGCTAGATATGGCATGTATAGGCTAGTATTTGATATAAGTTTGTTATAAGAACTTAGCCATGTGATTTGGCTAGATATGAGTTGAGAATTTGCTTAAATGAATGTGATGTGTGAAGAATGTTTTTGGCATGGTTAGATGACACATGAAATGGTCAAGTTTTGAGTAAGTAATGGATAAATTATGCTTGTGATGAGATTTGGTTTTGAATGTATAGATTGAATGGTTGTTTTGGCATGTTATGGTTATTAATTGTGCGTGAAATGTGTTGGTAGATTTTTTATAGAATTGACCCTAAGTGAGTGGCATTTTGGCCTTGCAAATGGCCTATAATGTCACACGGCCAGGCACACTGCAGGCGTGCCTAGTGACCGTGGGGCTAAGTCAGTAGCTAGCCTAGGAGCACATGGTCAAGACACACGGGCGTGTCTATTAGCCGTGTAAAAAAATTAGTATATGGCCTATGAGTGCACGGCCTTAGCACACGGGGGTGCTTGGTAACCGTGGAGCCAAAACAGATTCGACCACGGCCAAGGTACACGGGCGTGCTTGGTGGCCGTGGAGTAAAGTCAGATTTGACCACGGGGAGGACACACGGGTATGTCTAGCAGCCGTGGGTGGCACACGGCTTGCCTACACGGGCGTGTAACCCCTGAAACTTAGAAAATTTTTAAATTTTTGTGAAATTTTGTATGTGTTTCGGTTTAGTCCCGACCCAGTTTATAAGCATGTTTTAGGTCTCGATGACCTACTAAAGGGACACTATGTTTGAGGTTAATATACAATTGTATGACATTTCTGTAAATGTTTCCAATCTGTCCGGTAATGCCTTTAACCCTAGTCCGGCGACGGATACGGTTAGGGGTGTTACATTTGGTTGGTATCAGAGCTACAGTTTAGTCGATTCTCGGACTAACGTAGCATGTCAGAGTCTAGCTATACATGCCATATTTCTGAATTTTGATAGTGTGATGAATCCTAACGTATAAATGTGATTTTCGTATAGTAATGGATCTCGAAAGAGCCGTAGCTGACGATGTAGAAAGTAATGCGCTCGCTCCGCGCAAGGGACAACGCCTTCGATCCGAGACCTAAGCATGAGCGGTCACGAGGGAGAAGCTAAACAAGCTTTCTTCCGGATGATGAGTGAATGGTTCACTCAATTCGTAAAGAATAACCCGACTGTTTCACAACCCCCACCCCCAGTTAATCCCCCTCAGACTACGTTGTGCCACCGGTTGTGTATCCGAGTCTGTTAAATAAATCTCCGGTTGACAAAATCCGTAAGTATAGGGCTGAAGAGTTTCGGGCTACTAATGATGATGATGCCGAGAAGGCAAAATTTTGGTTAGAAAACACGATCCGGGTATTCGATGAGATGTCTTTGACTCCAGAAGAATGCATAAAGTGTGTTGTATCTTTGCTTCGAGATGTAGCTTATCAGTGGTGGAAAACTCTGATATCTGTTATTCCGAAAGAACGGGTGACATGGGATTTCTTTCAGATTGAGTTTTGGAAGAAATATATCAGTGAGAGATTCGTTGAACAGAAACGAAAGGAATTTTTAGACTTGAAACAGGGTCGTATGTCTGTTACGGAATATGAACGAGAGTTTGTCAGATTGAGTCAATATGCTCGTGAATGTGTATCATCTGAAGTAATAATGTGCAAAAGGTTCGAAGATGGGCTTAATGAAGACATCCGTTTATTTTTCGGGATCTTAGAAATAAAAGAGTTTGTTGTACTTGTTGATCGAGCATGCAAAGCTGAGGCACTCGGGAAAGATAAAAAGAAAGTCGAGTCGTCTTCAAAAGTGAGAAAGAGATTTGAGTAGATCATTTCAGTCCGCTTCAAAGAAATTTAGAGATAATCAAAGCCATTCGAGAGTTAATATGAGATATTCAAGTAAAAATCGAGATAGATCACAAATGAGCTCCAAAGCTCCGGCAACTTCAGTGGCAAGTGTTGGAAATGTACGATCCGAGAAACCAGAATGTAAGCATTATAGGAAAAGACATCCGGGAAGTCAGAGAATGAATGATGAGCTTGTTTCGATGTGGATCACTTGATCATTTTATCCGTGATTGCCCTGAGTCTATCGAACCAGAGACTATTCAGAATCTGAGATCTGATAATGCACATATGAGAGGTAGACCTTCGAAGAATGTAAGAAATGTCAGTGGTAGTCAGAGAACTACGAGAGAGACTATTGCGAGATCCGGCTAGAGCGCTGACAGAGGCGTATGCTATTCGAGCTCGTGAGGAAGCTTCATCACCGGATGTTATAACGGGTACTTTTACACTTTATGATACTTCGTGATTGCATTGATAGACCCCGGTTCTACGCATTCGTATATATGCATGAATTTAGTGTTCATGAAGACTTTGCCTCAGAGTCTCATCGAGTTTGTTATAAAAGTATCGAACCCTTAGGTAAAAGTGTTCTTGTTGACAAAGTATGTAAGAATTGCCCGTTAATGTTCCGAGATATCTGTTTCCCTGCTAATTTGATGCTATTACCATTTGATGAGTTTGATATAATTCTGAGTATGGACTGGTTGACATTACATGATGCTGTTGTGAACTGTAAGAGAAAAACTATTGATTTGAGATGTCTGAATGATGAAATAGTCAGAGTTGAGTCTAATGACCTGAATGGATTACCTGCTGTGATATCTGTATTAAAAGCTTAGAGTTATATGAAAAAAGGTTACGAAGCATACTTTGCTTATGTAATTGATTTGAAAGTGTCTGAAAATAAAGTTGATTCAGTGCCAGTCGTCTGTGAGTTTTCTAATGTATTCCCTGAAGAATTACCGGGTTTGCCTCTGATACGTGAAGTTGAGTTTGGTATTGAGTTATTACCTGGTACTACACCTATTTCGATAGCTCCGTATAGAATGGCACTAACAGAGTTGAAAGAATTAAAGTCACAGTTGCAAGAGTTGACTGACAGATGGTTCGCTAGACCGAGTTTCTCACCTTGGGGTGCTCCTGTTCTGTTTGTGAAAAAGAAAGATGGCACAATGAGAATGTGCATTGACTACCGTCAGTTGAACAAAGTGACCATAAAGAACAAATATCCGTTGCCCAGGATTGATGATTTATTCGATCAATTAAAAAGAGCTACTGTATTTTCCAAGACTGATCTGAGATTGGGATACTATCAGTTGAGAGTTAAAGATTCAGACATTCTAAAAACTGCTTTCAGAACGAAGTACGGACATTATAAATTTTTAGTTATGCCATTTGAACTAACCAATGCTCCTGCTGTTTTTATGGATCTGATGAATAGAATTTTCAGACCGTACCTAGATCGATTTGTTGTAGTGTTCATAGATGACATTTTGATTTATTCACGTGATGAAAATGAGCATGCTGAACATCTGAGAATCGTGTTGCAAACTCTAAGAGAAAAGAAATTGTATGCGAAATTTAGCAAATGTGAATTCTGGTTACACGAGGTTAGTTTTTTGGGACATATTGTATCAGCATCCGGTATACGTGTTGACCCGAGTAAGATTTCTGCTATATTGGATTGGAAACCTCCAAAGAATGTATCTGAAATTCGTAGTTTTCTGGGACTTGCTGGTTATTACCGCAGATTTGTAAAAGGCTTTTCGACGATAGCTACTTCATTGACTAGATTACTTCAGAAAGATGTTAGATTTGAATGGTCTGATAAATGTCAGAAAAGCTTTGATCAGTTGAAAACTTTGTTGACTGAAGCTCCGGTTCTAGTACAGCCAGAATCGGGTAAAGAATTCGTGATATACAGTGATGCTTCGTTAAATGGTCTGGGATATGTATTGATGCAGGAAGGCAAAGTAATAGCTTATGCCTCGAGACAACTTAAGTCACATGAGAAGAACTACCCAACACACAACCTTGAGTTAGCTGCGATTGTGTTTGCACTAACGATTTGGCGTCATTATCTGTTCGGTGAGAAATGTCACGTGTTTTTAGATCATAAAAGTCTGAAATATCTGATGACTCAGAAAGATTTGAACCTACGTCAAAGAAGATGGCTAGAGCTGTTAAAAGATTATGAACTTGTGATAGATTATCATCCGGGTAAAGCAAACGTTGTTGCTGATGCATTGAGTAGAAAATCATTGTTTGCACTATGTGCTTTGAATGCTAAGTTAGATTTGTCTGATGATAGCTCTGTGATAGCTGAATTAAAAGCGAAACCATTATTTATATAGCAAATATGTGATGCTCAGAAATCTGATAATGAGTTATTAGCGAAACGAGCTCAGTGTGATTCAAATTATGAATCTAAATTTCAATTAGTTGATGATTGCTTGAGATTTTGAGATCGTATCTGTGTTCCGAGAAATTCAGAATTGATTCAGTTGATTTTGAGTGAAGCACATAATAGTCATCTATCTGTTCATCCGGGGAGTACTAAAATGTACCATGATTTGATGTGACACTATTGGTGGTCTGGTATGAAGCGTGATATTTCTGACTTTGTTTCAAAATGTTTAATCTGTCACAAGTCAAAGCTGAACATCAAGTTCCGTCTGGGTTGCTACAACCGATTCTAATTCCTGAGTGGAAATGGGATAGAGTGACAGTGGATTTTGTTTCTGGTTTTCCTCAGACTCCGAGAAAGAAAGATGCGATATAGGTCTTAGTTGATCGATTGACGAAATCTGCCCATTTTATTTCGCTAAGATCTGACTATTCACTTGATAGATTAGCCGAGCTTTATATTTCTGAGATTGTTAGATTGCATGGGGTGCCACTATATATTGTGTCAGATAGGGACCCGAGGTTTACATCGAGGTTCTGGAAGAAATTGCAAGAAGCTTTAGGCACAAAACTGCATTTCAGTACAGCTTTTCATCCACAAACAGATGGTCAATCCGAGCGGATTATTCAGATTCTTGAAGATATGTTAAGATGATGTATACTTGAGTTTAATGGTTCGTGGGAACAGTATTTGCCATTGATTGAATTTGCATACAATAATAGTTTTCAAACAAGCATCAAAATGGCACCATATGAAGCTTTGTACGGTCGTAAATGTTGTACACCTCTGTATTGGACTGAGCTTGGTGAAAATAAGCTACATGGGGTCAATTTGGTAAAAGATTTAGAACAGAAAGTGAAATTGATCCGAGATTGTTTGAAAGCAGCATCTGATCGTCAGAAGCCTTATGCGGACTTAAAACGAAAAGATATAGAATTTAAGATCGGCGACAAAGTATTTCTAAAAGTTTCACCATGGAATAAAGTACTTCGTTTCGGACGTAAAGGCAAGTTGAGTCCGAGATTCACTGGGCCGTACAAAATCATTGAGCGAGTTGGACCTGTTGCATATCGATTGTTGTTGCCTTCCGAGCTAGAAAAGATACATAGTGTATTTCATGTCTCTATGCTCCGTAAATATCGATCCGATCCGTTACATGTGATTGCCCCAGCTGAAATTGAAATCCGATCTGATATGTCATACGAAGAGGAACCGATCTGTATCTTAGCTCGTGAAGTAAAAGAGTTGAGAAATAAAAAAATTCTATTAGTGAAAGAATTATGGAATCGACACGGAATTGAAGAGGCAACGTGGGAGCCGGAAGATTCAATGAGACAGCAATATCCGACTTTGTTTAATGGTAAGATTTTCGGGGACGAAAATCCCTAAGGGGGGAGAATTGTAATGACCCGGTTTATACCCTAGTCGTAATAAAGTGGTTTCGGGACCACGAATCCGAGTTCGAATAATATTTTAATAGTATTTTCTGTGTCTCTGATAAGTGATTATGCATGTGCTAAGGTTTCGTAAGTTAATTTGTCCGTCTGTGTGTTTAATTTGTTAAAAGGATTAAATTGCATTGAATGCAAAATGTGTATGCTTTATGAAAAGTACCTAATTGTGGTGGTTTTTATTAGGTGAGGGATTTAATTGGCAAATAAACCACTACTATGATTAGTGGACGGCATTGAATGTTTTTATATACTTTATATGTTAATTTTTATAAGTTAATATTAATATTATCATATTATAAGTTATTATATTATAAAACAAAACATAAAATAAAACCATAGTGCTCATTTTTACTTGTTCTTCCATCGTTTATATTGAAAGAAAAAGAAATGAGATATGTCATTGTTGATATGTTGAGCTTAGAGATGATTTAAGGTGTTAAATGAAAGATTTGAGCTAGATAAACATGCTTTGTTCTTGAAATTTTGATGAATTTAGCTAATTAGGGCTAAATTGAGAAAATAGTAATTTAAAGGACTAAATTTCAAATTTGATGGAAATTGTGGGCTTGTATGAGATGTATGAACATTCAGCTAAGCATGGTTAAAAGATGATTTTGTGAATTTGTTGTTTTGAGAAATATGGACTAAATTGATAAATTGTGCAAATGTGAGGGTAAATTTGCAAATAACCCTAAATGTGTGTCCTTGGATTGAATTAAATGAGTTAGTGAATAAAAGAGTTAATTCTAAATATGTATAGATCAAGAACCGAGGAAAACAGGACTTAGATCGCGGGAAAACGAAAGTAATCGAGTAGCCGTTTCTATTTCCGATAAATTGAATCCGAGGTAAGTCATATTGCAAATAAATGAAATTGTATTGAGTTGAGCATATTCATATGCCTATCGTTGATAATGAATGCTTATGAAGTGTTATGCAAATGAATTCTGAGATAAGATCGACTTAGCGACAATGTCCGAGAAGTCCCGTACGAACCTAGGAATACATAGGTAGCTGTTCTGTTTTATCATGTAAGACCACGTCTGGGACGTTGGCGTTGATTTGAGACTTCGTGTAAGACCATGTATGGGAAGTTGGCATCGATATTATCTTTATGTGTAAGACCACGTCTGGGACGTTGGCATTGATATTATCTTTACGTGTAAGACCACATCTGGGACGTTGGCATCGATATTATCTTTATGTGTAAGACCATGTCTGGGACATCGGCATCGTATTGATTTGTGTAAGACCCTGTCTGGGACAGTGGCATCAATATCTGTATGCATGTAAGACCTCGTCTGGGACGTTGGCATTGTATAACTATTCCGAGCTTTTTGAGTATACTATTAGGTTCCTATCGATTTGTATATCTGTTTCAGGTACGTTGATTTATACACTAAGTGTGTATATAAGGTAAGTACCTATGTGATCTCACTACGATTATTACGTATATTGGAATAACAATATGATATGTGAAAGTACGCATGAATGAGCTATGTTTATATAAGACTTTTGAATTGATGAATGTGACAAATATGACCAAGTACATGGATCAAAGCATACATGTGATAGTTTGCTAAGTCATTAAGTTGTGCCAATGTACCTATGTGCATATATGCCTTTCATGCTAAGTTTGTTTGTATTATGACTTACTAAGCTTTTGGAAAGCTTACTCAGGTGTGTGTTTTCTCTGCTTTTATAGGTCGTTAAAGCTACTTTGAAGGCTCGGACCGTCAAGGATCGCATCATCACACTACTAAACTCATTTTTGGTACACTTTGGAAATGTATATTGCTAGATATGGCATGTATAGGCTAGTATTTGATATAAGTTTGTTATAAGAACTTAGCCATGTGATTTGGCTAGATATGAGTTGAGAATTTGCTTAAATGAATGTGATGTGTGAAGCATGTTTTTGGCATGGTTAGATGACACATGAAATGGTCAAGTTTTGAGTAAGTAATGGATGAATTATGCTTGTGATGAGATTTGGTTTTGAATGTATAGATTGAATGGTTATTTTGGCATGTTATGGTTGTTAATTGTGCATTAAATGTGTTGGTAGATTTCTTATAGAATTGACCCTAAGTGAGTGGCATTTTGGCCTTGCAAATGGCCTATAATGTCACACGGTTGTGGCACACGGGCGTGCCTAGTGACCGTGGGGCTAAGTCAGTAGCTAGCCTAGGAGCACATGGTCAAGACACACGGGCGTGTCTATTAGTCGTGTGAAAAAGTCAGTATATGGCCTATGAGTGCACGGCCTTAGCACACGGGGGTGCTTGGTAACCGTGGAGCCAAAACAGATTCGACCACGGCCAAGGTACACGGGCGTGCTTGGTGGCCGTGGAGTAAAGTCAGATTCGACCACGGGGAGGACACACGGGTGTGTCCAGCAGTCGTGGGAGGCACACGGCTTGCCTACACGGGCGTGTAACCCCTGAAACTTAAAAAAGTTTTAAATTTTCGTGAAATTTTGTATGTGTTCCGGTTTAGTCCCGACCCGGTTTATAAGCATGTTTTAGGTCTCGGTGACCTACTAAAGGGACACTATGTTTGAGGTTGATATACAATTGTATGACATTTCTGTAAATGTTTTCGATCTGTCCGGTAACGCCTTTAACCCTAGTCTGGCGACGGATACGGGTTAGGGGTGTTACAGTTTGTGATATTTATAGCAACATTTTTTTTCCTTAAAAGTACTTGTACTTTGTGTGAGACGGACCCTAGATGTTTCCATCTTTCAACCAAATCACCTTCTCTACTATTGTCGTACCATAAACCGCTTTGAGTGTGGGCTCGAACAAAAACATAAAACCAAAAATAATTTCCTTACTTTCAGTAGGAAAGTAAATCTCACTCTATAAAAATCGGTATAATTGTTATTCTGGAAAATATAATATATACTTAGAAATTCTCACTATTTTCGGGAAGAATAAAAGTATTGAAAACTTTTGTGTTAATAACTCTACCAATATTATCTATTTATAGGGAGAGATAAAAGAATCCTGGTTGAATTAGTAAAAAACAAATAATACTTATATGATAGAAAAATAAATCATCTAGTTATACTAGTAGAGAGGCGTGGCTAACCCTAATTAACTAGAATTAGCAACCCCTCATACTTATTATGAGGGGTTTTGGGTCTCTCTTGTATTGGGTCTAATTATGTGTTTCTTGGACTTTTAACCTAGCACTTTATAATTTATTCCAACCCAGTACATTTTTTTTCTATTTCCCAAAATAAATATCATTTATTAAATTTGTAATAAAATGATTTTCTCAACCCGATTCTAATTTCGTTAAAGTCAATGGCAACTTTATCGTAAAAGAATCTATGAGAAAATATATTTAATTTCCATATTCAGTTTCACAATGACCAATTAATTTAATTCCATTTTTGAACTTCAGTTATTTGCTTAAATAATATTTCGAAAAACTTAACATAATTCTCAAGTCATTTTCATACTTAGTGAGAAACCACATTAATTTCCAAATGTAATTTTTTTTCTTTAACTTTATCATTTCTATCCAGTTTTATTCATTTGATTCTACATGCAATTTATTTCTGGTTTCAATGAGCTAGTAGAAGGACCAAATAGACATATATAATTAGAGATAAAATGATTTAGAATTAAATTTCAACTTTTTGCCTATTAATTATAAACTCATTTGGTCACAAAGTTATTCCACTATAGTATCGTGACTGAGCTCTCCCCAATTACATACCATTACGAAAGCTACTCGATCAACGCCATCCAATGACCTTGTCATAAGTGTGTTAGCCTCATAGGATATCATTAATCTCTTTGGGATTAATTTGTTCTCCCAATATGATCCTATTTTATCTCATGGTAAGCATTACATCTTCCTGCATGAAAAGCCAATTACTACCAAAAATTAATTAAGTCATTTATTACAAAGATAAACGACACATGGCCACGTATACTTTTCATCTATCATGTAATACCAATGAGAGGATATCATTTACCTATTTCTTGGGTTATGAATTTTACTATTGTGAATGATGCTACATATTGCAGAAATCATATATCCAACGCACTAGCATTCGGTTCCTTATCTATTTGAACTCGTGTTTTTACTTACATCAAAGTATATAAGTCACGCATACATAGTCCATCATCCACTTAGGATTAAGGTATGTCACAGTATGAACATTACAAGTGAATAAATCAATAAACAGATTCAGAATCTATTCACCTTGGGTCCTACCCGATGTGTTGTCAATTCAGTCAGTCATATTTATGTTTCTATCTTCTAGAGTCATCCACTCTGATTCCTAAGACAAAGCATCTCCCCAATTAGAATTGATAGATGGTATATTAGTCTTTCAATCGGTTTTCTCATTTTCGATTATACTAAGAACATGTTTAGGTTCATTAATTGATACAAGTTGTCTTTCCGTATTACAGTCCGACCACGTAATACCACTTAGTATTAGTTAAGCATTAGATAACTAGTGAGCTAATATTTTCTTCAATTTTGCTTTGTATGCAAAAACAATTGAGGATAATATACAAATAATATTCATGCAACTCATGAATAATTTTATTAAACCAATCTAGTCGAAAAAATACACATATACAAACGAATATACTACACTTAGGGCACTAGATCCAACAGTCTAATCATAAAATTAGCCATAATAAAACTCAGATATTCTTCTCTCATAAAGTCGATGTTGGGATTGATACATTGGTATGGGATTGAAACCGAAATGGGACATTTTCTATCACTGAAACATATAATGATTTTGTTGGTGGGAATTGGGGGTACTGTTGAGCCGATTTGGAAAGTTATTTGGCAATGCCTGAACCCTCAAAGAGTTCACCAATTTGTGTGACTTGTTTTTAGAGGTCGTATTTTGTCTAATGAGGAGCACCTCCGATGGGGTATGTCTAGGGAACCGCAATGTTTTGTTATGGATATGTGCTTGAAACAACAATCTAGATTTTGCGAGATTGCCTACTTGCTAAAATTTTTTGGAACAATATTCTCCCTAGACGATGTAAGAGACAATTTTTTAGGTTTGATTTGCTTGAATGGATGGAGTGGAACTTGTTGAATAAAGATGGAGTGGATATTGATGAAGGCTCTTGGAATACTCTCTTTGCAATATCATTTTGGTTCCTTTGGAAACAACATAATTCTTTATTTTTTAAGGGGATCATATAGATTCAAAGGACTTGATACACACGAGACTGGCTTGGACACAGTCGTACCATAATAGTAGGAATAAGAAGCCAATCAATCTAGTTGTTGATGATCGAAGAAAGTGGAGGGCTCCTGAAAATGGGTGGATTAAATTTAATTCAGATGGTTCGGTTGAAGCTGGAACGACTTTTGTTGCTGCGAGGGGCTGTTGAGGGATAGCAATGGCAAATGGCTTGTGGGCTTCACTAAAAAGCTTGAGAGTGCTTTTGTTTTCTAAGAAGAGGCAAGGTCAGTGCTGAAAGGTCTTAAGCTAGCATGGGACAGAGGATACAGAAGGGTTGAAGTGGAGAAACAATGCTTTACTAATTGAAACTGTTAGACGTGGGATTACTGAGGCTAATGGATTCACTGAGTTGCGACAGTAGATGCAGATGTGCAGACGAGAATGGAATTTGATGTTTAGGCATGTCCATAAGGAGTGTAATAGCTATGCATATTGGCTAGCTAAGAATGCGAGAAGGAATACATCAGGACTGGCAATTGTGGAGGCTGCAACTGAGGCGTTAGCAGTGTTGCTGGAGGAAGATGTCTGTGGAATAGGGAGCCTAGAAGCGCATGAAGCTGTTAGAAGATCAACAGGGGTTAGCTAGCCTGGGCTAAATAGCATATTTCACCAAAAATAAACTAATTTATAATTGTTTCTAATTTTTATTTTTAGGTTACAACAGTGATAAAGAAAGAAGTCGATGAAGCTAAACTATTGGCAAAAAAGAGTCAATTATGCACCCTTGTATCCAAATCGAGAAATATTTTCAAGAAATTAAAAAGAAAAAACAAAAACCAATTTATCAATTTGATTCAAACATACAAGCAACTTAATTGATTGACAATTGCTTTTAAGTTGTGATAACTATGTTCGCTGTTGATAATCGATTTCCTCTGGTAATTGTTCCTCAATAAGCTTTCATATTTTTGTATTATTGTTATCAATGTATAACTTAATTGAAAAATATTTTATTATTTTAGCACATACCAAAATCTAGAATAATTGTGATCCTTTCGATTGCCAGGAAAGAATAAACTTAATCTGCCAAGTATATTTGTAACAGTCATAAAAAAGTTCTTTTTTGCTTGGTGAAAACAATTTTTGAATGATACCGGACTTAAGGTTTATGGCATATGCTTGTTTAAAACAATCAGTGAATGGGAACTTGCTATAAAAATTATTGGGTTAAATTACTTTTTAGGGTTTGAACTCGATAATTTTTTTCACATTGGGCTCTAAGTTTTTTGTTTATCTAAGTTAAACCCTAAACTTGACAACTTTTCACACATTAGGACCTGATTTTTTTTTGTCCAAATTAGGCCTTAAACTCGGCAATTATTCCCACATTAGGGCTTAAACATTTTTTGTCCAAGTTAGTCCTTGAAAATCTTAAAGCTCAGGCCTTAATATGAAAACAATTGTCAAGTTCATGCCCCAATATGTGAACAACTGTCAAGTTTAGGAACAAACTTGGACAAAAAAAAGTTCAAGCCCTACTGTGTTAACAGTTGCCTAGTTCATGCCCCAATGTGGGAACAATTGTCAAGTTTAGGTCCTAAATAGTAATTTAACCCAAAATTATTCATTGTCTTTTATTTCTCTTCTTTCTATTTCTAGAATGTTAAAATTCTGTTTTTTAATAATGTTTATAAAACAAGACATTCTCATATGTTTTATAATCTTAAGTGAATTTTGTTCAAAATGAGGGTGGTATAAGTAAAACCCTCATAATAGTGATAATTTTAAAATTTGAACTTGATCCAAATGTTTAATTGCTTCCAACCTTCTGTTGATGAATTTTTTAAGGTTTTAAACTTTTATCGTATTATTGCATTTTTTATTTGATAATTGATTGTGATTGTTATTTCCATCATTTATAACTCTTATATGTTTTGTATATGACATAATAGTTCTCTTTTCTATCCTTTGTAAACTAAAATCTCGCCTTTATGCTAATTTTGTATGAAACTGTGTTGCACAACATAATTATTTAATTTGAGGCATGAAGTCTAATTTAATATGCAATATGATACATGAACTTCGATTGGTGTAATTATATACATGAAACTTTGATTGTGGTTTGAATGTATGCATGAAATTTTAATTATGATTCAACTGTACACATTTTTAAAAAATAAATACATTATTTTATGATTCAACTGTACACATTTTTAAAAAATAAATACATTATTTTATTTATATATGTTGGGGATAAGCCTGGTTTAAGTAATGAACAAGTAAAATAATGGAGAAATTGAAAAGATTTAACACAAATATTTTACATGCAAAAACCCCTACGAAGAGGATAAAAAACCACGTGCAAAGATAATTTTACTTTAACGACAAAAATGAAGAGTACAAAAGATGGAGATAAAACTAAACCCCGAAACCTGAAATAAGAACCATCAAAATGTAAACACAAAATTCTATAAAAGCTTGTAAAAGCTAATACCTAAATGTGTAATGGGTTATCTTTCTAGGGTGGAAAATAGCCTATTTATAGACTAAATTTGTAGGTAAAATAATATTAAAATAACCTACACTAATCAGAGTTTAAGTGAGAAACTAATATTAAAGTTTAAGTGTGAAACTAATATTAAAATAACCTACACTAATCAAAGTTTAAGTGGGAAACTAAAAACAAAGTTTAACTAGGAGAAGAAAAGTCGTAAAATACGAGGCATAACTCCACAAATTTCCACCTTGACTTGTATTTCCACAACGCCTTCTTTGTCAAAGCCAGTCACTAGCTTATCTTGAACTATGCAGGATATTAACTGAGTCAAAGTTGTGCTTAAAAGCTAGAAGACTTCTAGTTTTCGACTTGTGCACTGTCAAATCAAAACTAACTCAGGTCTGATTTCCAAAAATGCAGTACCCTATTTTTTCAAAACTTGCACCCAAAAGAGAACATATTTTATACGAAATGATCATACCTTTTTCCCTGATATGACCAAGTTGTCTCCGCTTCAAACGAGTCGACTTCGACTCTTTAACAAACGAGGGATGTCCTGTTTCACCGGTCATTGTTGATCCTTCCAGAACATCAAGACTGTCAATCTTTTTACCTTTCATCAAAACAAGAGCCCTATGGGATACTTTAATGCCGTTTGACTCGATGTTAATTTTACAACCCTTCGAGTCCAAATTTCCCAAGGAAATGAGATTTTTCTTTAAGTCAAGCATATGTTTGACATCTGACAATGTTCTGATTGTCCCATCGTGCATCCTAATCTGAACAGTACCAACACCGATTACTTTGTTGGGTGAGTCATTCCCCATGCGCATAATTCAACCTTCAACTGAATTGTATGTGGAGAACCAGTCCCTATTGGGACACATGTGGAAAGAACACCCCGAATCCAAGATCCACTCAGACGTAAGCTCGGAGATTTCACTTATTGACACCAACAAGAAATCATCACCCTTGTCATTGGCCAAATTAGCACTAGCTAAAGCTTCCTCGTTGCTTTTAGCAGCACTTTTATTTCACAGTTTGTAACAATCTGCCTTGACGTGACCTAACTTCTTAAAATAGTGACATCTCTTGTCTCTCTTCCTTGATGCTACCAAAATCGAAGCTTACCTATCTGACTTGCTACCCAAACCAAACTCATTGTCGAGTTTTTCTTTGCTCAACAGATGACCCTTCATATCCTCAAATGAGAGATTATCTCTGCCATAAATTAAGGTCTCCTTGAAAGACTTGTATGAAAGGGGCAAAAAGCATAATAATAGCATAGCCTGATCTTCATCGTCAATATGAACCTCAACGTTCTTTAAATCATTCAAAAAAGTGATAAACTGACTAATGTGATCTCTAAGGTGCTCACTTTCGTTCATGCGAAACTTGTACAACTGATGTTTCGACACTAATCGGTTAGCCAGAGACTTAGTCGCGTAGAGAATTTCTAACCTTTTCCATAAGGTGAATGTCATTTTCTCCATCAAAACCTCTTGCAACATATTATTTGTTAGACACAATTGAATCGTGGATAGAGCCTTTTTTATCTAACCTATCCCATTCTGATTGATCCATGTCTACAAGCTTCTTCTCTGTAAGGACCTTTTCAAAATCGCCCTGAATCAAAATTGTCGTCATCCGAACTTGCCACAGATTGTAATTTGTGATGCCATCGAACTTATCAATATCAAACCTTGTTGCTGTCATATCTAAACAGGTTGATTGCAAAAATCAAACTAGCTCTTGATACCAGTTTGTTGGGGATAAACCCAGTTTAAGTAACGAACAAGTAAAATAACAGAGAAATTGAAAAGATTGAACACAAATATTTCACATGGAAAAACCCTTCCAAAAAGGATAAAAAAAACCATGGGTAAAGATAATTTCACTAAAACGACATAAACAAAAAATACAAAAGATGGAGATAAAACTAAATCCGAAACTTGAAATA
Organism: Gossypium sturtianum; assembly: GCA_025698515.1. Taxonomy (NCBI): domain Eukaryota; kingdom Viridiplantae; phylum Streptophyta; class Magnoliopsida; order Malvales; family Malvaceae; genus Gossypium; species Gossypium sturtianum. Next base: position 106,277,529 of record CM046943.1, read on the forward strand.
AGAACCTCAAAACATAAACATAAAATTCTTTGGAAGCTTGTAAAAGCTAATACCTAAATGTTTAATGGGTTATCTTTCTAGAGTGGAAAAATAGTCTATTTATAGGCTAAATTTATAGGTCAAATAATATTAAAATAACCTACACTAATCAGAGTTTAAATGAGAAACTAAAAACAGAGTTTAACTAGGAGAAAAAAAGTTGAAAAATACGAGGCATAACTCCACACTATATTAGGTAGATATAAATATTTGTATATACAATATGTAAATATAAAATAATACTACATCAATAATTGTGTTGCTAATTTGTGGAAATTGAATCAAATCAAAATTTCATATATAAAATTGCACAAAATAATAGTTTATGCATAACTAAAGTTCATGTATAGTTTTAAAATGGGATAAATTTTAAAATTATACATGAACTTTGAATAAATGTACAATTTGATGCATGAACTTTAGTTTGGTGCAATTATATATATGAAAATTTGATTGTGATTCAAATGTATACATGAAACTTTAATTTTGATTCAATCATACACATTTAAATAAATAAATTCATCAATTTATTTTTATATTAGATAAATATAATTATTTTTGCATGCCATATATAAACATAAAATGATGGTATATTAATAATTATGTTAATAATTTGTAAGAATTGGATCAAATTAAAATTTCATTTATAAAATTACATAAAATCAAAATTCTTATATAAAATTACACATTAGACCAAAATTCATATATAATTTTAAGATTTATCTCGTTTTAAGATTTAACTATAACTATACACAAATTATTTTTACCTTTTCTCCCATTTTTTCTTACTTCAAATGTATAATTTTTTTTATATCTCAATGAAAATATATATATATATTAATGCAAAATCAAATTACTTCATATTTTTTATGCTTGCTGGTTTGCAATATTTTATTCTAATTTCTTATCATCTATATGATAAGTGATATAAAAACTTGTATAGCTTCCTTCACACAAAAAAAAAAAAAAAAAAAAAAAACTTATACAGCTGTTCTAAAAATTAGAAAAAGAAAAACCCTTATACAACTGTATTTTTGTGCCAGCGTTTCAAACAAGTCGATGATGCCCTGTATCGCCATGATTGATGCTAATTGCCTCTCTTGACTTGTTTAGTCTAGGCTATTTTATTTAAATAATTAGAAAAAAATTAATTATTTATAAGAATGATTCATATTAAAAAACAATCACCAAATAATTTGAAATGAACTGTAAAATTAAATTATAGACGTCAGATGGCTGGCACTTACTTAAAATACATTAAAAAACAATTTTTTAAGTTATGGGCATCAAATAGCCGACACCCATATATTTTTTTTACAAATTATATGATATTAATACTCATTTTATACCAATATTTTTTTAAAAAATTAGGTTATGGACACCAAATGATCGACACAACTTTTGAGGAATAAAAAAATAATTTTTTTAAGTCGACACCATTTTATATGTAATTTATTTTCTATTGGCTGCTTCTTTCCTCTCTTTTTTTTCTTGCAAAGAAAGCAAGCATCCAAGAAATGGGGTTGATGAACGTCTTCAAATATGGCATCATAAAATAAAGCAAGCCTCGAAGAAGAAACTAAACCAAAAGAAGATGAAGAAAACGAAGATAGATTCCTCAAACTACTCTTTCTAGAGTAACAAAGAGGTCTTGAAAGAAACCCATTTTGGTTAACCGTTTGGTAATGGCTTCCTGAATATCCAACATCCATATCTACAATGGAAGCCAATCCATCATCTTCTTTGATGAAACAAGGCCTCCATGAAGGCCCTAAAGACTCCATTTGTATTTTAATTTTTTCCATCATCAAAATTTGCTTTTTAATCTTTTTCCTATTTTAAAGGAGTAGTTTTGAGGAATCTATCTTCAGTTTCTTCGTCATCTTCTACTGGTTCAGTTTCTTCTTCGAGGTCAGTTCGGTTTTATGATGCCAGATTTAAAGATGTTCATCAACCCCATTTCTTGGATTTTTGCTTTATTTGCAAGAAAAACAAAAGAAAGAAGCAGCCAATGAGAAAAAAAGAAAGAGAAAAGGAAAAAAAGTACTTGGGCCGCACGTAATTTTTTTTTTTTTTTTTTTAAGTTGATACCGACCATGTAGTGGTCAAAATCCAATACAAAAATATTTTTTTTATTCCCCAAAAGTGGTGTCTTGGTGTTTATAACTTAAAATTTTTTTAAAAAAAATATTGGTATAAAATGAATATCGGTATCATACGATTTATAAAAAAGTATATGGTGCAGGTTATCTAGTGTCCATAACTCAAAAATTTATTTTTTTAATGTATTTTATGTGGGTGTCGACCATTTGATGTTCATAATTCAATTATTCATTTTAAATCATTTAAGTAATTATTTTTAAACATGAGTCATTTTTATAAATAAATAATTTTTGGATTATTTAACTAAAATAGCCTTTAGTCTTACTTCGCTACCTTGGACCAATGCCAAAGCTAAAATCCCTCTCTTTGAATTTCCTACTAAATTACGGGTTTCTTTTTTACGTTGCTAGCCCCTTTACTTTAAAATAATTTGAGATTTAGTCTCCAATTAAACTTTTTTAATTCAATCATTAAAATCATTCGTATTTTTAATCAGAATTTACCAACTCGATATGTTAATTAAGCTTCACTGATAGATGTAACATATGCTAAACGGAAAACAAATATATTAAATTGATAAAAAATTTAATGAAAAACACTAACGATACTAATGTCTCAATTAAGATTTTCAAACCGAAAAATAAGAGTACTTGAACTTTAAGGTTTTAAAATACAGAAAATAAAGTTAAAATTTTCCTAAATAACAATAAATTTGAACTTTTTTTCGTTGTTAACTTTCAAAATTAACAAACTATCATTAATTTACCCCAAAATACCAACATTAGTTAGCATCTCAATTAATATTAACTCAAATCATTGAAAAGATTCCTCCTTATTTGCTACATATCTATAGTCAAGATTGAAAAATGGAACTGAACGATAAATTGGTGAGATTTTCTGTATAAATTTAATTCTTTTGGATCTTTTGGTTTAATAAATAAATTAAATTTAGTAAAGATTTATAGTTTATTAATTTAAAAATAAACAAAATAAATATTATTTTTATTATTTAAATTTAGTTTTTACTTATTTTTTACCAACTCTTTCAACACTCCACTTTTAAAATAAACACCGAAATGAAAACTAGATAATATAAAATTTAGTCATTAAGCTTAGTAATTTTCTCAACTTAGTACTTTTTTTTTAACTTAACAGTTTTTGTGTATGTGATAAAATGACATTTTGATATTGTGCCAAATTATCCCCTAAAAATTTAGTGACAAAGTGGCACAATTTCAGAGTGTCACGCCATTATAAAGATCAAAATTGTAAAAAGTTGTTAAGTTCTAAAACTAAAGTGGACAAAAAAAAAGTTTAAAGACTAAGGAAAAATTGTCAAATTCAAAGATTAAAATGTTACCTTATCTTTTAGGAAAAAATTTTGGTACAATATCAATCGAGTTTTTAATCTCCACACGTAAGGTTAAGGGCTTGGCAAGTGTCCTACAAAATTATAATAAAAAATTTTAAAAATAAATATTAAAAAAAAGAAACAAATGAAATTTTTTTTTTAAATTATTTATAGAATAAAAAAAGACATGGTAAATATATCAAATACTAACTTATCTTTTAAACAAATGTTAGATTGTTGATATTGGTAGAAATCAAGTTTTTTTCAACATGGGTTGAAGTTAATACAAGCTACGAAAAATTTAGAAACAAAGTATTGATTGAGTGGTTGTTTTTATAAGGGGCACATAACTAGATGATGGATTTCGAATTTAGAAGTTAATGTCATTGAAGATTTAAATAAATAGCAGGAATCATTTGCGATTAGTAAAAAGTATTATGGAGAATTTTATATTAAGAGTCAAACAGGGGCGAAGTCAGGGGATTGGCATAGGCCCCGGTCCCCCCTAAAATGTAATATTATTATTTAGGCCCTTAAAATTTTTTAAAAATTTTAAATTAGTAAAGGTAAAATTACACTTTAGCCCCCCTAAAATTATAAAAATTCGATTTAATCCTTTACAAATTATAAAGATATAAACTATAAAAAATTAAAATTTCATCCGGCCCCCCTTAAAAAATTATCCTGGCTTCGCCCCTGGAGTCAAATTATATTTTTTTTTAAAAAATGGATAAATTAATCTATGTGTATTAGATTAAATCTTTTTTTGTTAAAAAGTTCATCTATTTGTAATGTTAAAAACTAGTGTGACTGATAAATAATCAAATAATGGCATGTAATGCGCCACTTGTATTTCATGCTAACGTATAGGGACTCATTTTTTAACCGTACAAATAGATGAAATTTAAAAAAAAAAATTAATTTGTTTTTTAATTTAAGGTACAGAAATTAATTTACCTAATTTTTAGTAAAAGAGATAAAATGTAATTTAATTCTTAATACAAAAGTTTTAACTAAGGAATGAATAATATTGGAAATGAGAATGAAATATATAATATTTGAAATGTAGAAATAATGGAGCAGTGTGGATTTTAGCTAAGAAAAGCAAAGAAGAAAGCAAGAATGAGTTGGCAGTGTTAAGGTTCCAGGGTCCTTATCATGTGTTGGCGGAAATCTTTTGAGCAATGACAGATAAGACTGAGACCCACGTTTTGGCACCACTATTCACCACTCAGCACTAGTTGTGTATGAGGGTTTTTTATTGAAATAGTATAAAAAAAAATAAAATATCCAAAATGGCATGCCATTTGGATTATGTACCAAAATGGTACATCTAGGGTGGTCACGCCAACAGCAGAGGCGGCACCACCTTGGTGTCAGACCTATCTACCGAATAAAAAAAAACAATAGTAAAAAAACTAAAAAGCGAAAAAGGCGACACACACTGGTCAATGAGGTCACCACAAAGGCACCAACTGATGCCATTGCGAGGCGGCACCGATGGTGCCATGGCGGAGACGGCACCGATGACAAGACCCTCATGCATGCCGTTTTGGCATGTTCTGCCTCTTGGGGACCTTATAATGGTCCCCTCCCCCCCCCCCCCCAAAAAAAAAAATTGAGTTTCAGTGGAAGAAGAAGAAGAAGAAGAAGAAGGAGAAGAGGGTGGTGGCGCCAGAAAAAAGAAAGAGAAAGGAGGAGAAAGAAGAAAGGAAGAAGAAAGAAAGAAAGAAATAGAAGTATGTATAATTTTTTTTTAAATAATGGATGATATTGTTGTTATTGTGTTTATAATTTGTTGTTGTTATTATTATGATATATATTTTTATTTTTATTTTTATTATTTGTTGTTGTTAGTTTAGTTTATAACTATTGTTAGTTATTAGGATTAGTAGGTTAATTATTATCTTAGTTAGTTAGTTAGTTATTATTATTATTAGTTAGAAACCCTAAAATGATATTTTAGTTAGTATATTGTTAGTATATTAATATGTTAGTATATTAATATTTTAGTTAATATGTTAGTTAGTATATTGTTAGTATATTAATATGTTAGTTAAAAACCCTAAAATAATATATTGTTAGTATAATTAATATGTTAGTATATTAATATTTTAGTTAATATGTTAGTTAGTATATTGTTAGTATATCAATATGTTTGTTAAAAACCCTAAAAACCCTAAAATAATATATTGCTAGTATATTAATATGTTAGTATATTAATATTTTAGTTAATAATGTTAGTTAGTATATTGTTAGTATATTAATATGTTAGTTAAAAACCCTAAAAACCCTAAAATAATATATTGTTAGTATAATTAATATGTTAGTATATTAATATTCTAGTTAATATTTTAGTTAGTATATTTTAGTTAGTATATTAATATGTTAGTTAAAAACCCTAAAAACCCTAGAATAATATATTGTTAGTATAATTAATATGTTAGTATATTAATATTTTAGTTAATATTTTAGTTAGTATATTTTAGTTAGTATATTAATATTGTTAGTTAAAAACCCTAAAAACCCTAAAATAATATATTGACTATGTTAGTATATTAATATTTTAGTTAGTATATTTTAGTTAGTATATTTTAGTTAGTATTATTAATATTGTTAGTAAAAACCCCTAAATATTATTTTTGTTATTTTTTAGTTTTGTTTTAAAGCTATTTTGTTTGTTTATTTTGATTTGTTAGTAAGTTTTGTGTTTATATTAATTATTATTTTTATTGTGAATGTTATGTTTTAAATTTTTTAATATATTTGAAAGTTTTTATATTAGTAAAACTATCATAAAGTAATTGTTAATTAGTGATAAAAATTGAAAATATTTCTGCTTTAGATATTGTTAGAAATGGCAACATATTTGGTATTGCCTGATGAGATAATAACTTCAGCACAAAGGGAGAAAGTTGATAAGATGATGAGAGAAGTGCAAGATTACAGAATGAAACTAGAAGAAGACATTGTTCAATACATTATTACCGTAAATAAAAAGATGCAAGAAGTGTTGTGGAATGGTCATGAAATGATTAGGAAGAATAAAGTGCAATACTTAACCCTTATAGGGACATTAATAGAACGGGACCATCAAATCATTTTAGACGAACTTTGGAAGACATTGGTACCACGAACCTATTAGAACCTAGTTATATGCTTTGTGAAGTTTATAATCTCTTATGGAGCTAGGAAAACAGGGCGGCAACGTATAGGCTCACGGAAGTTGACTAGGAAGCAAAGTGTGTTTGACATACCATGGATGGATAAAGTAGATGTTAGGAAATTACCAAGAGAATTTCTAAATTCAATACCTGTTATAAAGATTGAAGAGGAAGAAGATCCTGAGGAATTTTCAAATTGGATTGTAGAAGATGAATATGAAGAGAATCAAGAATTTCTAAATTGGATTGTACAGTATTTCCCAGAGGAAGATACAAGATCGAAAATGGAAGAAAATGTAGAACTGAATTTAAGTGGTTAGATGTAAAGATAAATGTTGTTCATGTACAAAATGATAATTGTAATAGTATGAGCTTAAGAATGAAAAAAATGCATATTGAAACATTAATTTTTTTATTTAAGAAAAGTATATCTTGATCGAAATTTTTTGAGCAATTTTGTTTATTTTTAACAGATTGAATATTGAAGATGGATGATCAATTTTTCAGTATCGCGTTATTTCGATGGAATCATCTTGACAACAATCGTTGGATGCATATTTGAATGTCGGCAACAAATAGCAATGAGATTTAATAGAAATGTCTCGTTGGATGATATGAAGGGAAGGATTAACGCAAAAATTATTAGACGTTGTGGGAGAACAATTTCGAGAATTTTCTACAAGTTTTCATTTTCGGCAGATCCGATCAAATTCACAGAAATGGAACTTGTAGACGACGAAGACGTGGAGACAATGATCGCTCTTTACTGTGGGAATGGGAGTAGCAAAAATGCATCGATTCACTTATTTGCTGAGTTAGCCGGTATTGAGCAAAATGAAGACATCAATGCATATGGTGAAGAACATGGAGCTCAAGAACCGTGCATGGTGCCTCCAATATCGTATGTTGATGCTGAATCGACTATACATGGGATCGATATCGATCTTAATATTACACCCGATATTGGTGTGGTTGGTGATGATGGACACGATAGTAGTGATCATTGTAAGGAAGAGGTCGATAGTGACAGTGATCCCGATATGGACGATATACCTGATAATATTAACGATGAAGATGTCAATGACGATGGAAACATTAGCGCGTCTTCGGTCGGGAACCAGATGCGATGTATTATGATACACAATAATCCTGGGCCACACATGTCGCTCATAGACCCGACGCAGTAGCGTGTGTGGTGAGTTCCCGAGTACCACGAAATACTTCTCGCTCACCGCCGGCCGTTAATTCCGAGCATGAGTTATTCGTAGGCCAGAGATTCGAAAGTAAAGAAGAGTGCGTATCTGCTATTAAACGGTATAGCATGGATATATCAACGGATTACAAAGTCGCAGTGTCTAAACCGACGGTATATATTGGGGAGTGTTGGAAGGCAGCGGAAGGCTGCAATTGGTGGGTACGAGCTGCATTCATTCAAAATTCGCAGATGTGGGAGATACGGAAATTGGTTGGACCTCACACATGTAGATCAACACGTATGATAGAAGATCATCGAAAACTTGATTCCAAAACCATCTGTACGTGTATCATGCTAATGGTGAAGGAAATGCCGACTATTAAAGTTTGTGATCTTGATTCTGAAATACAAGCACGATTCCAGTATCGAGTATCATATCGAAAGGCGTGGATAGCTAAACAGATGGCAATGGAGCAATTGTATGGGGATTACAATTCATCGTATAACGAGCTACAGGGATGGATAGCTGCTATGCGGGAGTACGTCACGAACCGTGATTGAGTTCTGAACCACGACCTTTTACGGCCCAGATGACCAATTACAGCCAGGGAAAAGAATTTTTCATCGGATGTTCTGGACGTTTGATCCATGTGTGCGGGCATTTCCACACTGCAAACCGTTTGTGCAGGTGGATAGGACATGGCTATACGGAAAATATACACAGATCTTACTTATTGCGGTTGCTCAAGACGGCAATAGGAACGTGCTCCCAATAGCATTTGCCATAGTAGATAAGGAGAACATGGAATCTTGGGAATTCTTTCTTACCAACCTGCGGAGGTATGTTATTAGCAACGATAACATTTGCATCATCTCCGATAGAGGGAAAGGATTAATTGCCGCAATTAGGCGTTTCGGTGTGCCATAGAGATCCGTTTACTGCATCCGTCACATTGCGGCTAACTTCTTTCGAGATTATAAGAATGCAAACTGGAAGAGACAAGTGATGAAAATGGGTAAAGGATAACCTTATATTTTCAATATAAGTTTAATGTTTTATGTTATCCATTCATCAGAACTTATCTTTTATTAAAACATATACAGCATACGAGTTAGAGCCACATATTTTTCGCCAAAGAATGACTCGACTTGAAAGTGACATGGAAGGTCAAACGAACAAATCTTTTCGACAGTGGTTGGGTACAATGGAGCCGTGGCAATGGGCTCAAAGTTTTGACGAGGGCTTTCGTTATGGTCAAATGACCACAAACTTGGTGGAGGGGATCAACGCTGTGTTGTTGAAAACATGACATCTTCCGATTTCATCTGTCTTCTCGGCTACATTCTACAGGTTGGCAACCTTGATGCCAAGAATGGGTGAACAACAAGTCAACCAGATGGATGCGGGACACGTGTTTGTGGAAGATGTCAGGGATGTATTGATTGCAAACCGTCAGATTGCGAGGTCGATGACTGTAGAAATATATTCACGATGCATGGAAACTTTTCGAGTTACGGAGTCCATCGGTCGTCCACCCAGTTTGCCGCCTAGGTCTTATGGAGTTGATCTCCAGAACAGACAGTGCGAATGCAGGATGTTCCAAACACTTCATTATCCGTGTGCACATATCGTGGCAGCGTGTGCTAAAGCGAACCTTAATGTTGAACAATTTGTCGATGATGTGTACACGCTGGAGCGCACGTTGCGTGTCTGGGAAAATAAGTTCCCTGTCCTGCCCGACCTGTCTACGTGGGAGGTGCCTCGGACGACTTTCGAGCTTGTCCCAAACAGAGCGCTACGCAGGAATTCGAGAGGTCATCCGCAATCATCCAGAATCCGTAATAAAATGGACATTAGGGAGAAATCCAACGGTAAGCGTTGTGGAGTATGCAGGTTAGGTGGTCATAATCGAAGTAAATGCCCGCAGCGAAACTATCATATTGGACAATCGTCACGAGCGAGTGGGAATTGAGCTTATTTAGATTAACATGTTTTGTATTGAGATTTTTAGTGATTTTTGAGTAATTAAGGCTTAATTGCAAAAAATAAATAAATTGAGGGACTGGAATGCAAAATAAATAACATGTATGGATTTGTATGAATACGGGTAAAATTTGGCCCCACTATGGTCTAGTCAAATTTTTTAGTAATTTCTATTTTGTGCGATATGGGTAAAATAATAAATGTTGAATTTTGGGTTGAATGTATATAAGCCATGCAAAAATGGCTTGGTTATTGCAAGTGTTTCATGAAAATTTTGTCAATAATTTTATTATGTACTTAATGACAAGTGATATTACTATTTCATGGTTGGTTGTGCATGTTCATGAACACTAATTTCATATTTGGCTATGGTATAATGTATTAAATATTCATATATGATTACTTATTAAAATGTAAAATATGATTATATAATTAGATATGATTCTTAATAGTTTGTTTTTAACGTTAAATCATGAGTGACTTTAGTGAATATATGAAAGTTTGGAATTGAACTGTTGATTCGTAATGCCTTATACAAATTTTTTTTATGGTCAAATTTTGTTACAAATTTTAAAGCTCCAATTAATCATGTTAATTTTATATAAATAAAGTACAAACATTGTAATATTTAAAAATACAAAATAGAGGAAAATCAAAACCGCAAGAAACACCTAAAATTGATGGTTCGATGGTGTGGTCCTAGGTGTATACTTCTGCGGTGGTCGACGTTCACGTCGTGGGTGCTAGCGACGACCAACATCCTCTTCAGGCTCAGGTGGGGGTCCAGGTGGGGGTGTGCTAAACATGACCGAAAAATCATGTGGCTCAAATGGCATCGATGAACTTGAGCCAGAAGAAGTGCCATGATGCAGTGGATACGACCCAGAAGGCCTGATGTCCTACAGTGGATCTGGTGAGAGAGTCTTTGTCTTTGCGGTGGGTACGATCCAAATATATCAAACCCGTAATGGTATCCACCTCCTGACGAGCCTGGGAAATAGTCATTGCCCGGCACATCTGGATGATACGAATGTGCATCTAAATGTGTATGTGACTGCTCGGGCTCCGGCTCGGGATCAGGATCTGCAGCTGCCTCGGCCTCTATATCATCCACTGGCTCGTATGCCCCATGTCGCTGCATGTATGGGGGGACTACAGTCGACTGCCCTCCGAGTATATATGGCTTCCCCATACTAGAGTACCATTGTATGTACTCTAATGGAGGTTGCAAATCGGAAGACATATCCATCTGGGGTATTCGAGACATCCGATCATTCCACACCGCAATAAATCTCTGATGCTTAACCCCCCAATGCAGTCCATGTTTTCCTCTCTTGTCCATACCGTGAACCTCTTCCACCTGGCATGGTGAATCCGGGATATATTGGATGCAACCAAATTGTCGCATCACTCGATCCCTGTGGTACCACTCGACTACATTGAAATTTATAATTGGTGCGTTTGTGCACCACATATGCGAGTGAATATAGGCAGACGGGGGTATAACGGCTGCAATTTTTGGTCTACGATATGGCATCCATATAAACTGCACGATTAATAAAATTGTTAAAATTTAATACAGTGTGAGTAAGATATATAAAGTAACACGTAACGAATATTGGAATCGCTTACCCCTTCCCCGGCATGTTTTTCAATCATAAGCCGGTATATCGGGATAGTGTACGACCTCCCGATACCCGGATAAATACTCCATCTACAAAAACAAATTTCAAGTCAATATAGTATTGTTACAATAATATCAATATAAAGAAATTGTCAATTAGTAACAAGTTATATTTTATCACCTATTTACTAGCGGATATACGTATAGTTGGTGGGTAACTGATGCCAAGAATGACATCCGATAAAGAGCCCACGACTGCAATAATGTAAGGCATCCGCCTATGTCTATGGCTGCTGGCTTTGTCGTCCGACAAAGCTCATGGTACAACATCGCAAGAACTGCGAAGCCCCAACTATACGAGCGAGCATTGCTCAAATCAGCTAATAGGGGTAAGTACATGATATGAACCCTATTATTGTTTGCATCGGGCATCAGTACACCCCTTATGATGTGCATAATGTATGCTCGAGCGGCGCACATTAACTCGCGCCTTGATGGCATTAGGCGATAATCGCTCATACCTCGCTCTCAGCCATGTAAATTTCAAGCTCGAAATATTTTCTTCATCATTGCCGTACGAGACTCCTAGTAGGCTCTCACAAAGTGTTAATGGGTCAGCTAGCGCACTGACGCCCGTAACGGGACTCCCATCGATTGGGAGCCCAAGTTGCACTTCAACATCCTCTAGAGTGACTGTGCACTCTCCACAGGGGAAATGAAAAGTGTGGGTCTCCAGGCGCCAACGCTCGACTAGTGCGGATATTAAATCATACCGCAGATCAAACGTCCGAATCAATGCTGCTGACCCGAATCCAGCTTGCTCTATATAGGGCATCAATCGTTCATCAGGGGGATTTCCTAAGCCATTCACCCGGCCCCTTAATACACGGTACGAGCCCTGGCAATGTTAAATCACAAAAAAATTATTATAATAACATAATTTATTGTGTAGCTATTTTGTTAATATAACCCGCAATTAATAAATAACAATACATTACCATATTATTAGCTGCGTCAGATATGTGAGGAACTGTACTTATCAATGGAGCCATTGCCGTCTGAAATATTTAATTTTTAACCTACATAAAAAACAAAAAAAATTATATTAAATTACTAAAAAATAACATGCCAATAAAAATAATATAATAACAAAAACATAACATAAACGACACATAAAAAAATACTATTAATAACATAAATTTTAGTATTTTTTTAATATATATATCTAACAATATTAATAACTAACAATAATAATACTAACTAAAATAATAATTACGTTTAAACTAACAATAATAATAATAATTTTTTTACTAACAATATACTAACTAAAATAATAATTAAGGTTTTTAACTAACCATTATTTTTTACTAACAATATACTAACTAAAATAATAATTAGGGTTTTTAACTAACTAACTATAATAATAACTAACAATATAATACTAACTAAAATAATATTTAAAGTTTTTACTAATCCTAATTATTACAATATATTAACTAATTAACTAAATTATTATTTTAGGGTTTTTTAACTAACTATAATATTAATAATAACTAACAATATAATACTACTGCTAACTAAAATACTTAAACTTTTTACTAATCTTAATCTAACAATAACTAAACTAAACTAAACTAACAACAATTAATAAAATAATAATATCATATCATATAACAAACTAACAACAACAATTAATAAACTAACAACAACTAAACTAAACTAAACTAAACAAACTAACAACAACAACTAACAACAATATCATATCATATCATCCATTATTTAAAAAAAAAAAATTATACCTAATTCTATTTTTTTTTTCTTCTCTTCCTTTCTTTCTTCTTTCTCTTTTCTCTCTTTTTCTTTTCTTTTTCCTGCGCCGCCGTCTCCTCCTCCCTCTTCTTCTTCTTCTTCTTCTTCTTCTTCTTCTTCTTCTTCTTCTTCTTCTTCTTCTTCTTCTTCTTCTTCTTCTTCTTCTTCTTCTTCTTCTTCTTCTTTCTTCCACTTTTGAAACTCAATTTTTTTTTTTGGGGGGAGGGGACCATTATAAGGTCCCCAATAGGCGGGAACATGCCAAAACGGCATGCATGAGGGTCTTGTCATCGGTGCCGCCTGCACATCGCTGGCACCATCGGTGCGCCTCTGCAATGGCACCTTTGGTGCCGCCTGTGGCAGCCCATTGACCAGCTGTGTCAGCTTTTCCTCGTTTTCAGTTTTTTCACTGTTGTTTCTTTTTTTTCGGTAGATAGGTCTGACACCAGGGTGGTGCCGCCTCTGCCGTTGGCGTGACCACCCTAGATGTACCATTTTGGTACATAATCCAAATGGCATGCCATTTTGGATATTTTTTTTTGTACTATTTCAATAAAAAAACCCTGTGTACGACTTTACCCTTTTCACCATTTTGACTTTTAATTTTAGGTCCTAATTTAGTTTATAAAACTTGAATTTTAAATATCCATTTTACTGAATGTCACATGGTATTTTAGGATTTTTTAAAAAAAATATTGATACTAACAATTATAATTGGTGTGTTTACATAAACACTTTTTCAGAAAAAATAATATTTAAATTTAATAAAATATTTATAATGGAAAATTGATATTATTAAAAATAAATAAGATCAGCTAATAGCATGAAAAAAAAAATCTTTAGAAAAAACTATAAATGCTAATCTTGTAGTAAAAATCAAGGAATTTCACAAATTCCACTACTAGAGTTGAAATTTGAAAAGATAATTTGAGTTATCTAAATTCTTCTTTCAAATTTTAAGAATTTTTAAAATACTTATTTTGTTTTGCCTAATAATGAAAATTCACTTTAGAATTTTGGAAGTCTCTCTTTAAAATCCATCATCTAAAGACACTTTTACATTGCGTTTGAAAGGAAAATTTTAAAAATGTATCATCTTAAATTTCTATTGTTTTAAATTATTTTGTTTGAATAATTACTTTTAAAAGAAATTTTAAGTTGCTAAAATTTCATGAACTAAAAAATAATTATGAAAATAATTCAATTAAAAATAAAATTGCATATATACCAACCATGTGCAATATGAGTATTATTATATTTTTAAAATATATTAATATTATTATAATAAATATTAAAATATTAAAATTTATAAAATGATATTTTGTGGTTTGAGTTTTTATTATGTTATAGTGGGAATACATGAATTAAATCCCTCTATTTTTTGGTAAAATTGAAAAAATAAAGAAAATAAAACATTTGAAAAATATATAATTTTAAACTGACAAACATCTCTCTCTCATTTTCTCTACTCTCATCATTTCAATTTGAAATAATTGATTTTTATGCATTGGGATAAAAAATCATAATCTTTCCTATTTATTTTTGTCTTACTTTCCTTCCCTACCAATTACACTCCAAATTTATTTTCTTTTCACTTTTTTACAACCTAATTCCATCCCACCACTTTTCTATTCAATCAAAAGGGGTAAAATACCCAAATATACCAAAAAAATATAAAATTTACGGAATTGGGCCGATTTCTGGAAAATTTACGGAAAAGGGCCATTTCCCCACAAAACGCGTCCACGTCAGCGCGTTTTGTGGGGAAATGGCAGGAAAGCGCGACCCCAGGGGCGCGCTTTAGCCCTTCAACGGTAAAAAAAGAGGGTCAAAAAAAAACTATAAAAATCCCCCAACCCTTTTATTTTTTTCACACTTTAATCCTTACTCATTCTTCTCTCAAATTCCTCTCAAATTCCTCTCAAAATTCTCTTTAAGTCCTTCAAACTTCCTCTGAAATTTCGAAATAGTCCTTTAATATTTACAAAAAATCCCTTTTTTAATTTTTTTTAATATATTTTTTTGAAACTTTTAAAATTTTCGATCGTATTACAAATGGCCGGGAAATACTTCGTCTAGACAACAAGCACATCTCCGTCGATCAAATGCAAATGGTAAGTTTTAATTTTAATTTTTTAATATTATTTAATATTATTTATGTTTATGCAATTTTAATTAATTTTTTTATAATTTTTAAACAATCAGAGATCGGGTGTTGCAATGTTATATTCGCAATATGCATAGTCCCCCATCGCCGTTGATCGAGAATTACCTACGGGAAGCGGGTTTTGGCACGTGGGCCACGATAGGGTGGGGTTCAAGTTGGAGCCGACTTTGATCAATGCGTTGATAGAGAGGTGGAGACCGAGACGCACACTTTCCATCTTCCATGCGGAGAGTGTACCATCACTCGGAAGATGTGCGATTCTGATTGAGATTGCCGGTGGGCCGAATTCGGTAGTCACCGGTCCGAAACTTCTACCGATTGGATGGCCGTATGCTCACGAGCTTAGGGTGCCATTCCGATAACATTCGGGAGGTCGGATCGAGATGGCACAGTTACGAGACACATTCCCGAGCCGAATGAGGTTCGACCGAAATAGAAAGAATACAATGATGCTCGGGCATACATTCTGAGATAATTGGAGGTTATCTCGATGCCGGACTGTCTAGAAACCTCGTACACTTGAGATGGTCACTGAAACTTGTTGATTTTAGAGCAGCGTACGGTGAATTGAGTTGAAGTCCGCCGTGCTATCGAGGTTGTATCGGGAGATGTGCGGGGCGACGCGGCCGAGTAAAGCGAAAATCGGAGGTTGCCTATCACTACTGCAGTCATGGGCACGATTTCGATTTCCATTTTTACGTCCTCGACTCGACCACCCATATTCATTCCCACTGATAACGAGGTAAATTTAATGTTATATTTTACAATTATTACGTAGATTTATAGTATAATTGTATGCTAAAAATTTATTTAATTAGGTGGAATCATTCGGCGAGTTATGCTGGAATACCTACCTCGCTTGAAGATATACGGCTTCTATTGGACCAACGGTCGGAATCACAAGTAAGTTTCAAATTTCGTATTTATAATTTAGTATTTCGTATTTAGTGTTTAGTATTATGTATATAACTAATATTTTGGTAATGTTAATATAGTTTCAATGGACACCGTACGAGGATCCGGCAATTCGGGCAGTAATTCCGGAGGAGTTCTTGCAAAATCCAAACAGTTGGCACGTGAAGGTCCCATTGATCAACTATGCGACCGTGGAGATGCACCAGTCAGATCGGGTTCTGCGACAATTTGGATTCCGGCAACCGATTCTCGTGCCACCTGAGGTGCTCGATGATGAGCACAAAGTGGACTTACGGCAGTTGCACATGGATTGGCCAAGATTTTGGTCAGCATATATCGAGATGTGGGAGAACCGGTATGACTATTTACCTATCCGGGAACCGATCGTCGTTCCTGAGTTAGCGTGCATGCCGGAATACATGCCATGGTTTAGGATCCATGGTAAGCCGTATTTGTTGTCGGAAGAAGAGAGGCGACGGCAACTTCGTCAACAAAGGGAACATCGGGGCCCTTTAAATCCAATGAGAAGGGGTGATGAGACGAGGCCATCAACAGCGTCGACATAGTCACCGGGCCCATCAACAGCGCCCACACAGTCACCGAGCCCATCAGTTCAGTCGACGACACCGACATCACAGTCTTTACCCTTTATGCCAGGTGCGTACCCTAGCCCTTATACGTACCCTAACCCATATATGTTTCCTTTTTCCAGTCCCACCCCAGGTTGGAATGCATGGCCGGGATTGAATCCGTTCCCGACTACTCCGACTGGCCAGCCGATCTTGAGGCCGTCGTCGCGTGAGGGATCACAGGAGGCGCCGTCGGGGAGCACTTCTTTTTACCAGTCTCCTTCGCCATACGGGATTCAGACACCCCCGCCGTGGTTTATGCAAACACCTCCGAGGTCGTTATTTTATCAATGTGGGTCATCCTCGCAACACCCACTACCAGACCCACTGCCGGAGGAACCGGAATCCCCGCCCGAGGTTCCACGACCCCCGCCGAAAGCTAGAAGAAGGAGGAATCCAGCGCGTAACCGTCGACCACCCCCGTGTGGCACTGATTCCGACCGGCATCAACATTGATTCGGATGGGCTTTTTTATTTTTAAATTGTAATAAATTTTTTTATTTTTTTAATAAAAAAATTGTTTTTTATTTGTGTTTGTAATTTAATTTTAATATCTTCACTAAAATAGAAGTTGTTTATTTTTTTGTATGTATCTTAATTTGAATTTTTTTAATAAAATAAAAAGTTATTTTTTTATTTTTTGTAATTTAGTTGTAATATATTTAATAAAATAATATTTGTTTAATTTTTTATTGTAATTTAATTTTAATATCTTTAATAAAATAGAAATTGTTTAATTTTTTTATTGTAATTTAATTTTCATATATGTAATAAAATAAGAAGTTGTTTTTTATTTTTTATTTTATTGTAATTTAGTTTTAATATATTTAATAAATAAGAAGTTTTTTTTTTTTTATTTTTTTGTAATTTAGTTTTAATATATTTAATAAATAAGAAGTTTTTTTTTTTTTATTTTTTGTAATTTAGTTTTAATATATTTAATAAGTAAGAAGTTTTCTTTATTTTTTATTTTTGTAATTTAGTTTTAATATATTTAATAAATAAGAAGTTTTCTTTATTTTTATTTTTTTGTAATTTAGTTTTAATATATTTAATAAATAAGAAGTTTTCTTTATTTTTATTTTTGTAATTTAGTTTTAATATATTTAATAAATAAGAAGTTTTCTTTTTTTATTTTTTGTAATTTAGTTTTAAGATATTTAATAAATAAGAAGTTTTCTTTATTTTTATTTTTTGTAATTTAGTTTTAATATATTTAATAAAATAAGAAGTTTTTTTATTTTATTTTATTGTAATTTAGTTTTAATATATTTAATAAAATAATAGTTGCTTATATGTTTTTTGTAATTTAATTTTAATATCTTTTATAAAATAGAATTTGTTTAATTTTTTTTAAAAATTAATTTTAAAAATAAATGTCCAATATTTGTGGAAAGGGAAAAGCGCGTCCCCAGGGGCGCGCTTTCCTGCCATTTCCCCACAAAACGCGCTGACGTGGACGCGTTTTGTGGGAAAATGGCCCTTTTTCATAAATTTTCCAAAAACCGGCCCAATTCCGTAAATTTTATATTTTTTTGGTATATTTAAGTATTTTACCCAATCAAAAGCACCTTAAAAGTTAAAAATCCTTATTTTCATCTTTTTCGCTTTTACAAAAGCATTTCTAGTGAAAACGATGAAACAATTTCTTTTTATTTTTTAAATTTCACATATTTTCATTTTTATTTTCAAAAAAAAATTTAAAAATTTCAAGCAAATATGTTTTCTTCAATATTTTTCATTTTCTAAGAAAACAAAAAACTTTTGTTTCCTGAAACTAAACAAAACCTTAGGGTGCTTTGGTTTCAAAGAACATTCTCTATTTTTATTTTTTATTTTCTATATTTTGAAATCGTATTTGATATGTATTTTTCAAAATAGAAATAAGAACAAATAATTAAATTAAATTATAATTTGTTAAAATATATCAAAATAGTAAAAAGATTAATTAAATAAAAAAGATTTAAATATTATAAAAATAAAAGTTGCTGAAAAGATTCGAACCAGAATAAATTTAATACATAAAATGAAACTTTAAAAAAATTACCTTATTTTAACTTTTTTCATTTTTTAAAAATATTTTTATTTAAACATGTTGTTTTTTTTTATTTTCTAATTTTTCATATATTTTTATTTTCATTTTTTAAAATCTTTAACCAAACATGTTTTCTTCATTATTTTCCATGAAAATAAAAATGACTCTTGTTTCTTAAAACCAGACACACCCTTAAACTTGTAATTAAAATAAAATCACTCTTATAGTTGAAATACAACCTAAAAATTATAGGTTTGTTTCAATTGAGTGTATGAGATTTTATTCTACAAATTTGAGATTTAAATTTCGTTATTAGTTGGATTTGATGTAATTTTATTTTAAATTTATTCAGTTACAAAGCGTCCGTTAATTGAATTTTTGTTATAGTACATTATTATTATGCTTGTAATTTTAAAAAAAAAATCAATTCGTTTGAAGACATTCAATATTGAGAGTTAAGAATTTTATTAATTGTAATTTAAACTATATTGATTGTGAATGTAATTATAATTATCACTTTTAAAAAAATATCTAAGAATTAAGTAAATGAAACAAAATAAAGAAGATTCTTGGTGTAACCATCTTAACTAACTCAATAAATCTTTCATAAAATTTATCTCCATTTTGTGGTTGCAATTTTGCAATTGGGTTATTAGACGAATTTATGGAACCCTAAAAAAATGCTGGATTATCAATAATTTGATTTCTTTTTTTTTTGACAATAATATCAAACATATTCTAAATTTTGCATTTTTTCATTGGTATATTCTTCAAGTTGAAATATATAGATGGTAATAAAAGAACTACTCATTTGTCAATTAAATTGATATTGTGAGTTTTAATTCTTTAATTTTAAATTGCTTATAATAAGTCGAATGAGTTTTAGCTTGATTAGTATGGGTATTGTTGTCAATGCAAGAGAATATAGGTTCGAGTACGCTAAAGCGCATTATTCTCCTATTTATAAAATTGACTATTGACATTTCAATTAGAGTTAAATCGTTCTTTTTATTGGAAATAATGGTATTTGTGTGACAACTCATGTGACAATTTACATATACTCTATAATTATATTACTATTTATCTTATATACCACATTAACAAATTAAAATTATAAAAAGTATTTAAACAATAAAAATTTTAAAATATATATAAAATTAGACGAACTCCAAATTTAAATAAAATAAAATAAAATCTGAACTAAAAATTTATATGTGATTTATATTCAATAAAACTCATTTAAAAATTAAAAAATTTTATCATTTGAGTTTTAGCTCGATTAGTATCGACATTATTGTTAGTGTATGAGATCGTGAGTTCAAGCACTCTAAATCACTTTTGTCTTTTCATGTAATGGTTGAATAAGATTATGAGTAGTTTTAGATATTATATAAAATTTTAATATTATAATTAAATTAAGACCTTTTTAAGGACAAAATTAATATTTGTTTAATGACCAGGAACGTCAAAGCGAACATTAGCGCGTCGAGCGGTGGACCACTTGATGAGTTGTCGATGGTATTAATTTTATTATTATTTTTTGCAAAGCTCAATTTTTTATCTAATATTTAGATATATGCATTGACTTACTCAGTCAATAGGTTTCAAATATTAAACCGTTAATGATGACTAAATCTGACTTCTTATGTAAGATTAGAATCATTTAAATATTTTAAAAGAATCATTTAAATTAATTTATAAATATTTGAAATACATTATTAAAAGTATGAACTATCTTGATGGCCTATCTATGGCATGGACTAAAGGGTATCCAAAACTCATGCTAGATACTCATAATCTAACTGTTGTGTAAGCGTAATTGGGTTGTTGAAATTTCTCATGTTTACCGAGAGGCTAATGGCCAAATCAGTTTCAGGGTAGAAGTTCATTTTGCAGGTATTTGATCAGCCGATACCGAATGTGCATCATGTTTTGCTGGGAGACAAACTTGTGGTCTTCTGCAGGCAGTTTTGTTCAGCACAGTAATTTTATTTGAGGATTTGCTTCTTTTTGTACAAAGCAAAACATTATCAAAAGTGAAAATTTAAAGATTAATTTTTAATTTAGTTGACATCGATATTATTGGGCAATTTACTAAAATATACCAAAATTTAAAAAAAATTACGGAAATGGGCCGAAAATTTTATTATTTACGGAAAAGGGTCATTTCCCCCCCAAAACGCGTCCACGTCAGCGCGTTTTGGGGGGATGCAGCAGGAAAGCGCTCCTTTGAGGGAGCGCTTTTGCCCTCCACCCCCGATACCTTTTCAGCTGTTTTTAGTGTTAGGGTATGAGTTTTTAGGGTTTTAGGGCTACGGTTTAGGGATTTTTAGGGTCGTAGGGTTTAGGATTTTTAGGAAAAAATTAATGGACTAGATTATAGGGTTAATTAATTAGAATAATTTTAAGTTTAGGGTTTTGGGAAAAATATATCAGCAAAATAAAAATTATTTGAATTTTTTTACAGTTGTATCTGGCAAGATAATTTTGAGAAGACGTTTCTGAACAAATAGTGCCCAAAACGCTTCAAGCAGGATGCACTGTCAGCAAGAGTACTGAAAAAGCTCCCACGTGGATGCTCTTTTGGTACAGTAGTATCTGGTAAAATAATTTTGAGAAGACGTTTCTGAACAAATAGTGACCAAAACGCTTCAAGTAGGATGCATCGTCGGCAAAGAGTCTTGAAAAAGCTCCCACGTGGGCGCTCTTTTTTTCTGATGAGTCTCTGAAAAATAATTTTGAGAAGACGTTTTTGAACAAATAGTATCCAAAACGCTTCAAGCGGGATGCACTTTGTCGCAGAAATCTTGAAAAAAGCTCCCACGTGGGCGCTCTTTTGCTCTGATGAGTCTCTGGCAAAATAATTTTGAGAAGACGTTTACGAACAAATAGTGTCCAAAACGCTTCAAGCGGGATGCACCGCGGCAAAGTACTCAAAAAAGCTCCCATGTGGACGTTCTTTTGCTACAGTAGTCTCTCGGGCAATCCTTAGACTATAAATCAACCAAATTTCATTCTCAGGTTGCATAATAGAAATTGAGGCAAAAGAAAAATAGAAACTGAAAATGAGTGAACCTATTAATGCTGTTATTTACTACGATGGTGAGGTTTGTGACACCGAAAATGGTGTTGTTTTTTTATCGGAGAACACAACGCGACTGGGTTTTAATCGGAATATAGATTTGACAGAACTTCGTAAAAAAATTAGGTGTAAAATCTTCGAAACAACGCCAATGAAAGTTTAGTCTATTAAGTATAGATTTTGCGCTTCGGTTGATCCTGTGAGATATGACTCATTCGACATCAAAGGTCCTCGGAGCTTTGAGGCAATGGTGGAGACTCATCTTGCTAGTGGATCACCCTATCTTGAGGTATATGTACAATTTTCATCGCCAAGTGATCTTCCTTCGACCTCAACATCTACTGCTGTTCAAAGGGAATACACGACCCCAAGTCGACACTCTGTTAGTGGGAGGCATAATACGAAAGTGCCCGTGTTTGGTGGTAGTATGGAAAACACAACCCCTGCACGACACTCGGTTGGTGGATGGGACATGCATATCCTTCCTTCGACGTTCGATGATAGAAATACGTATTGGGGAACGTCATCAACTTCTAGTGGTTGGCAATCCACATATGATTGGGAACGTTACGAAAGATGTTTAAGAAGGGATAATGTACTCCCCACGACATCCACCAGCGAGGGGCCCTCGTTCGTTGCAGATGATGATGGGTCGGATGATGAGTCTGATGTGGATCCACCTCGAGAGCCCGGGCCCGATGGTACAGAAGTTGTATTATTTTCTGACCCGAAGCCTGTTCCAACCGTACCTAAAGATGTTGAAGGCGGTTCAGATGAAGAAGAAGAAGATCCGTTATTCAGGGCGTACTCGCCTCCAGCCCACATGTATAATGTCGATCTATCTCAAGACGATGCATTAGATTTTCCTGAACTATCACACAGAACGCGTGACCGTACAAGTTCGTCGTTGGATTCGGGCGAATTAGAAGTTGGTAAAGAGTTTTCCAACAAGGATACTTTTCTTGGTGCATTGAAACAATATAGCATCAAGAACGGGGTTAACTACAACGTGGTTAAATCCAAACTCGATAAGTACGAGGCGAGGTGTGCAGTGCAAGACGGTACATGTTCATGGAAAATTATGGTCTCGTTGAGGAAAAGGACAGGCTTGTGGAAGATCAAAAAGTACAAAGGTCCACATACATGTCTTGCCGGTACAGTATCACTAGGTGTTCAAGGTTTTTGAATAATACTAATATTACGTAATGTTGCATTATTTAACGTACTTCGTTGACAGGTGTTTCACAAGATCATCCAAAGATGGATTCAGAGATGTTGGCTGACTTATAATATCGACGGTGAAGGCCGATCCCAAGACTACAGTGCCGGCCTTAATTGGCAATATTCGTAGCCAATTGGGGTACACGCCCTCTTATCGGAAGACTTGGATAGCCAAGCAGAAGGCGTTGGAAAAGTTGCATGGTCGGTGGGACGCTTCATATAATGAAGTGTGACAGTGGTGTCAGGTGCTGGAGAGATATGTCCCAGGCAGCATAACAGACCTCGAAATGGAACCGGCGTACTACAATGATCGATTGCTCCGTGGATGTGCAGTGTTCAAGCGTCTGTTCTGGACATTTAAGTAATGCCGAGACGCATTTATATACTGCAAGCCATTGGTACAAATTGACGGTACCTCTATGTATGGCAGATATACACATCGGCTATTGCTAGCTGTGGCACAAGACGACAGTGGGAGAATCCTTCCAATTGCGTTTGCAATAACACCGGGGGAGTCAGCTGATGACTGGGATTTCTTCCTATCTAGGTTAAAGAGGCATGTCTGCCCCCAACCTGATATATGCATTATATCGGATCGGGGCCCTGGAATACTAGCCGCAATAGAGCGACATGGAAGCCTATGGCATCGCACACACCATCGATATTGCCTAAGGCATGTTGCGTCCAACTACCACGGGCAACATCGATCTACAAGTCAGCGACAGCAAGTGACCAATATGGGTATGTAATATCTATTAATATAATTCCGTTTGTAATATTCAATTTATTCTTAATTGAAGAGTGGTATGTAATATTCGCTATCAACTTATATTGAAAGGGTACGAGATCAATAAGAACCGTTTTCACGAGATGTTGGCTAGTTTGCAATCAGTTAACGAAGAAGGCGCAAACTACCTATGTAATATTCCTTTCGAACAGTGAACACAAGTATACGACGGCGACCTACGATATGGTCATATGACCTCAAACCTGGCTGAATGCATAAATTCTGTTCTAAAAGGAATGCGTCATTTGCCGATAACATCGGTTGTGCGAGAGACATATTTTTGTTTAGCGGCACTATTTTCGAAGCGAGCAGCGAGTTATGAAGGCCAAATGCAAGGAGGCCATGTATGGGGCGCGAAGGTCTTGTGAGAAATTAACAAGGGGAAGGCACGGGCCAACACCATGCACACAGTGTGTCACGATCGCGACAACCTATGGTTTCGTGTGACCGAGTTTGACAGACCGAATCAAGGTATTGTTGGCGGGCAATATCGTGTACACTTGAGAAATAGGACCTGCGACTGTGGGATATTTGATGCACTTCGTTACCCATGCGCTCCTGTACTTGCGGCTTGTCAAAATCTCCGTCTTGATCCCATGAGCTATGTCGACGAAGTGTATAAAATAGAAAACATGTACAACGTGTGGAGACACGTATTCCTACCAGTCCCAGATGAACCTAAGTGGCCGTCTGTATCGCTTGCACCGTATAAGCTGTTGTCGGATAGACAACTGAGGCGCAAACCAAAAGGTCGACCTTGCTCGACTAGAATACGCAACAATATGGATATCCGAGAAACGATCAACCAATGTAGGTTGTGCGGATGATGTAGGAACCCAGGCCATACATCTCGCTCGTGTCCAAATCGGAATAGTTGATAGTCTTCTTAGCTTTTTTGTCTCTTGGTGACTATGTAAATTCTATTTATTTCTTGATGAAAACGGTGAACTTTTGTAGAAGAACTAATTTGCAAAACAAAATAAAAAATAAATTACAATAAAAAAAATCTTGGACTTTTATTTTATTAAAGATATTAAAATTAAGTTACAATAAAAAATAAACAACTTTTATTTTATTAAAGATATTAAAATTAAATTACAATAAAAAAAATCTTAGACTTTTATTTTATTAAAGATATTAAAATTAAATTACAATAAAAAAATAAAAACAACTTTTATTTTATTAAAGATATTAAAATTAAATTACAAAAAAAAATAAACAACTTTTATTTTATTAAAAAATAAAAAATTATATTACAATAAAAAAAATAAAAAAAGGCGGTCGGAATCAATATTGGTGCCGGTCGAAATCAATGCCACATGGGGGTGGTCGGCAGTTACGCGCTGGATTCCTCCTTCTTCTAGCTTCCGGCGGGGGTCGTGGAACCTCAGGGGGGATTCTGGTTTCTCCGGCAGTGGGTCTGGTTGTGGGTGTTGGGAGGATGACCCACCTTGATAAAATAACGACTGCGGAGGTGTTTGCATAAACCATGGCGGGGTGTCTGAATCCCATAAGGCGACGGAGACTGGTAAAAAGAAGAGCTCCCGACGGCGCCTCGTGTGATCCCTCATGCGACGACGGCCTCAAGATCGGCTGGCCAGTCGAAGTAGTCGGGAACGGACTCGAACCGGGCCATGCATTCTAACCTGCAGTGGGACTGGGAAAAGGAAACATATAAGGGTTAGAATACATATAAGGGCTAGGCTACGCACCTGGCATAAAGGCCAAAGGCTGTGATGTCGGTGTTGTCGGTTGAAGTGTTGGGCCCGGTGACTGTGTCGACGCTGTTGATGGTCCCATCTCATCACCCCTTCTCCTTGGATTTAAAGGGCCCCATCATTCCCTTTGTTCACGAAGTTGCCGTCGCCTCTCCTCTTCCGACAATAAATACGGCTTGCCATGGTTCCTAAACCATGGCATGTATTCCGGCACGTACGCTAACTCTGAAACGACGATCGGTTCCCGAATAGGTATATAATCATATCGGTTCTCCAACATTTCGATATATGCTGACCAAAATCGTGGCCAATCCATGTGCAACTACCGTAAGTCAACTTTGTGCTCATCATCGAACACCTCAGGTGGCACGGGAATCGGTTGTCGAAATCTAAATTGACGCAGAACCCGATCTGACTGGTGCATCTCCATGGTGGCATAGTTGATCAATGGGACCTTCACATGCCAAAGGTTCGGATTTATCAAGAACTCTTCCAGAATTACTGCCCGAATTGCAAGATCCTCGTATGGTGTCCATTAAAACTATATTAACATGATAAAAATATTAGTTATATACATAATATTAAATACTAAATACGAAATACTAAATTCTAAATACGAAATTCAAAACGACTATTTTATTACGGAAATATATTTTATTTAATACTTACTTGTGATTCCGACCGTTGCTCTAATAGAAGCCGTATATCTTCAAGCGAGGTAGGTATTCCAACATAACTCGCCGAATGGTTCCATCTAATTAAATAAATTTTTAGCATACAATTATATTTTAAATCTACGTAGTAATTGTAAAATATAATATTAAATTTACCTCGTTATGAGTAGGAATGTATATGGGTGGTCGACTCGAGGACGTAAAAATGGAAATCGAAACCGTGCCCATGATTGCAGTAGTGATAGGCAACCTCTGATTTTCGCTTTATTCGGCCGCGTCGCCCCGCACATCTCCCGATACAATTTTGATAGCACGGCAGACCCCCAACTCAATTCACCGGCTGCTCTAAAATCAACGAGTTTCAGCAGCCATCTCAGGTGTACGAGGTTTCAAGACAGGTCCGGCATCAGATAGCCTCCAATCATCTCAAGAATATATGCCCAAGCATACCGTATTCTTTCTATTTCGGTCGAATGATTATTCGGCTCTGGGAATGTGTCTCGTAACCAGCCCATCTCGATCCGACCTCCGTAAATGTTATCCGGAATGGCACCTAAAAGCTCGTAGCATACGGCGGTCCAATCGCTAGAAGTTGCCGACCCGGTGACTACGGACCCATCCACCGGCAATCCCAATTGCAAATGCACGTCTTCCAGAGTGATAGTACACTCTCCGCATGGAAGATGGAAAGTGTGCGTCTCGGGTCTCCACCTCTCTATCAACGCACTGATTAACTTCGGGTCCAACTTGCACCCCCGGCCTATCGTGGCCACGTGCCAAAAACCCGCTTCCCGTAGGTAATTCTCGATCAACGGCGATGGCGGACCAGGCATATTGCGAATATAGCATTGCAACACCCGATCTACAGACTGTTTAAAAAATTCTAAAATAAAATTTAATTAAATTTGCATAAACTTAAAAAATATTAAATAGTATTGAAAAATTAAAATTAAAACTTACCATTGTCATTTGATCGACGGAAATGTGTTTATTGTCAAGACGAATTAATTCCCCGACCATTGCTAATACGATCGAATATTTTAAAATTTATCAAAAAAAATATATTTCAAAAAATTTAAAAAAGGGTTTTTTTGTAAATATAAAAGGACTATTGTGAAATTTGAGAAGAAGTTTCAAGGAATTTAAGAGAAATTTGAGAAGAATTTGAGAGAAAGTTGAGAGAAAAATGAATAAGGACTTTGTTGTGAAAAAAATAAAAGGGTGGGGGGTTTTTATAGGTTTTTTTTCTGACTGTTGGGCCTCCAACGGTCAAAAAAAATTTTGACCGAGGGAGCGCTTTCCTGCTACATCCCCCCAAAACGCGCTGACGTGGACGCGTTTTGGGGGGAAATGACCATTTTCCGTAAATAATGAAATTTTCGGCCCATTTCCGTAATTTTTTTTATTTTGGTATATTTTAGTAAATTGCCCGATATTGTTACCTATGTAAAATGACATAAATTTGAGCACGCTGAAACGCATTTAAGAATTAAGATAAAATTATGAATAGTTTTAAACATTGTATAAAAAAATTATTTTGTATTTATTTAATTTAATTGATATTTTAAATATTAAATATTTTAATTTTAAGTTTTTAAGTTTTCTTTTATAAACATATAAATGTGTGGAATTGGAATTTCTCTTTCTATAAATATAACAGCACCGATAAATTTAAAGCAAAATACTAATTAATTCAAAAAAAGATTATAATACCAATATCAAAATAAAAATATCAATCCCACTAATTGATTTAACATCAACACCTAAACTATTTTTAGATCAGTCCTCAAATTCCACCAACCCATTTCATTAAGGAGTTTAATACTATGTGAAATTTTTAATTAAACTGTACTCTATTTTATATATGCTCCAATCTTATACGAGTTTTGTGATATCCATGTAAAATAGTGCAATAAAATCTTTATTTAATTACAACAAAAGAAGAATCCAAAGTTTTTTTTTTTTTCAAGTCTTAACTGCATTTGCGTGCATCTTCACTTTTAATATCGACTCTTCTTTATTTTTTTCGTTTGCGAAATTTAACTCTAATACACTTATAATAATATTTAGATATTATACTTATTTTTAATTATATTTATATTTTGTTAATAAATTGAATAAAACTATTAAAACAACAACATAAAAATTTAAAAATTATTTAAACAAGTTTGGTAGATTCTATTATCTTGATGCCAATATAACGCTTACATTCGCAAAGAATTAATTAATTATGTGTTAGAAAGTTAAGTAATTGATTTATAAATTCGTGATGTTTCATATTCACAGTAGAAAATTTAATAATTAATTGAATTGATATCTTCAATTCCATTTATTAAATATTATTTTTATTTAAAAAATATGATTAATATATTTTTATGTGAAATTTAAATATTTTATCAAAATAAGTTAAGATATTTTTATTTAACAAAATATAATTAATAAATTTGCTTATATAAAATAGCTATAGTTTTATTTAAAATATGAGACAATAAAATGTTATAGAAAATTAATTTAATAAAAATGTACTTCATAATTATGTATGTATGTTACTATTGTAAGTAAAAAAAATTATAAATTATTAAAATAAAACATAAAAAAACAATTTTTATTAGAAATTTAATTATTAGAACAAAATAATATTATAGTGCGCGATTATTATAAATAGCTTGACTCAATATATTGTATTTATAACGGTGTAATTATTCCTTTAAAAGAAACGACATTACAATTACAATCTAGAAGGAAACATTAATACTTTTTTTGGGATACAGAAACATTAATAAATTAATTAGAAAAGAAAACGTTTTCCAGCAATGATTTGTTTTCATTTTTTTTTCCTAATTTTGAAAATGATAGTCCCCATGACTAATAAATTGGACCAACAACGTGCCAATCATAACCGTAAGCGGAAATTTTGTTCATAAATATATTCAAAATCTATGATAATTTCCTTTTCTTTTTAAAGTAAAATATTTCATAACTTTTTTTTTCTTTCTAATATTTCTTATACAAATAATAAATTAAAATAATGTATTCTTTTCTTCTTACCATGATTACTTTTACTTATTACTCTTCATAATTTTTAGATACCGCTTGGTATGATAGAAAATAATATTTTTTTTGAGAATTTAATCAGTTGGAAAGTGATTCTAACGTTTGATATGTCAAATTTTATATACTTTTCTTGGAATCTAACTTTCTTAGAAGTTACTTTTCCATGAACATGATAATATTAACCCCATTTTATATTATAACTTATTAGTAAATGTAAAAAAAAAAGGTTATTGCCTCATTCCTTCTTCCTACTATTTCATTTTCTCTACTATTTCAATGGATTTTTCAAAGCAACTTTTTTCTTGATTTTATTTTTTATATGCATATTTAATCACCTGTATGTTTCTATTGTTTAAATATTATATTTATTTTTTATTATTTTTTCTTTCTATATATTAATTCAAAATTCAATTTATTATACTATTTATAAATCTTTGCAAGCAAAAGGAAAAACAATTAAGATTTAGGTTTAGCTCTAAGATTGACTTGATCATAACCTTTTTAGATGATTTACCTTTGAATTATGGTTTGTTGTCTACTGGAATGATTTTTTAGAACAAATAAATGATTGGCATCCCATTTAGGAGTAGAATAGATAAGACAAGTGATTAATCAAATTTCAAAGCAGTTATTTATTATATTCAAGTAATTTTTTTTTTTGCAATATCCAAAGTAAATTATATTACATTGGGACTTTGAAAAAAATGTAAAAATTATCAATTAAATTTTAATATGAAATATTTAATCCAAATATTTGTTAAGAATAAAGTTTATTGTAAAAAAAATAAATACATTAATGTTTTATTTAGTAAGGGTAAATCCATATATTATCATTACATTCCTAGGAAAGTATTTAGTAAGCGTGATAATGTAACATTCTCGGTATTTTAATCAACACCTTACAATGTATACCAAACGTTGTATAGTTACTTTACTGACAATCACATTTCCGACAATTACTTTTCAAGGAATCACATCCCATTAGAATCATAACATGGGACAGTACCAAACACTACCTTAAATTAGAGGAATAATGCGTTCAAGCACGCTTGAACTTAGGGATGGCAAAACCTAAACCACCCCATAGATTCCAAATCGATCTGCTCTGAGTGGGGCAGATTTTTCTTTTAAAAAGTAGACGTAAGGCGGGGTGCAGTGGATTTATATTTGGACAAATGGTATGGAGCGATTATAGTAATTGCTTGCTCCGCTCCGTCCCTCCTCATTCCACTATACCTTTTTATCCTTGTATATATATAATTATTGAAAGGGTAAAATTGTAATAATATATTATAGAAAAAGTCCATATGTTTTATGTTTAAATATTTTTGAAGAAATATGATTAAATATTTATTTGCATTTAAAAAGATTAAAAATATTAAAAATAAGTAGGAAAAATTAAATTGAAGTGGAGTGAGAGGGGTGAGGATGGGTGCATCCAATATTCATGAGGTGGTAGTGGTTTTCAAGATTATACATCCATAGTGGAGCGTTAGAGGATTTTGCAACATCCGCCCTTGTCTCGCTCTATTGCCATCTTTAAAACCCATGTTTTTAGGCTTTTTTACATAAATAATATAAAAAATAAATAATTATGAAAATGGGTCAAAAAAATCATTTACGAAAATGGGTTGTTTTGAACAGTGCCTCCTGACACACCGGCGATACTATCCCACTTCACCCCCCCAATCATCAGGTCATCATTAGTTTTTTTTTTAATTTTGGTGTCGCCACTGTGTCAAGCGGCACTGGTATGCAATTTTGAAAAAATACCAAAAGAAATACGGGTATATCGAGCTTTCAAAAAAATATATTTTTTTATGGTGCCACCATTATGTCAAGATGTATCAGGGAAATTTTAAATTATTTTTTACTAGGTAAAAAAAAAGGCATGAAAGCAAAAAAAAAAAAAAAAAAAAAGGCGCTAGAAATCATATTTTAGGGAGAGAAAAAAAGGTTTAATATATTTTGGAAGAAATTTTTTTTTTTGGAGTTTTAGGGAGAAAAAGTTATAATAATTAAGGTATGTTTTTATTTTTTGGGTAATAATAAATTTTAAAAAAAGATATATTTTTATATTTTAGATTACGTTATTGTTAATTTTTAGATATAACTTTTAACATTATATTTTTGTTTTAAAGATTAGATTTATGTTTAAGGTTTATGGATATATTAAGATAGTTTTAGTAGAATATGTTTTTTTTTAAATAATAATTTGTATATTTTAATATTAAAAAATAATTTGTATTTTACAAAAAATAGTATTTAAAAATTAATTCCGTTATTTTTATATTGTTTATTAGTTCAGTCGACGATTAAAATATTTATTGTTTATGCAGATATCGAAATTGATTCTTTGATTAAAGCAAATGATCACACAACACTGGTGATTAATGTGCTAGTAAAAAAATTATTATTTATTATTTACAAGTATATTTATAAAGTTGCATGTCATTTTTATTTAATTGGAAAATTTTAACTAATGCGGTAATTTAATATGTTCAGAGTGAGTACCACATGCTGAGGGTGCGTGTCAATGGACCAAGCTACTAGTCGGACAAATAGGTTATGCCATACTTGGATGTCGTCAAATTTGGATCAGCGGCATTGCTCCGGATGTTTGAGTTAAGGGTCGACTTAATATCCACCTTGGTTGAGCGGTGGCACCCGGAGATACACACATTTCATTTGACGTGTGGGGAGTGCACCATCACCCTGGAATATGTCGCATTGCAACTCAGGCTCTCAGTTGACGGTTATGTAGTCACGAGTTCAAGTAAAGTGTTCGAATCTGTGACGGTCTGTTATCACTTGTTTGGACGGTCGTCCGATGATGGTGGAGTTAGACTTATGAGTTTGAAATTTTCCTAGTTGAAGGAAAATTTTAAAACCTTATCGAGTAGTGCCATTGAGTGGGAGAATATGTGCATTGCTCGAGCGTATATACTATAGTTGATAGGGGGTACTTATGTTAGACGAAAATAATAATAAAGTCCACTTGATGTATTTGCCCCTATTGTCTGTTTTGGAAGCTACCAATTCATACAGTTAGGGCTCAGTAGTCTTAGCAACATTGTATCGTTTGCTTTGTCTGGCAAGAAAACACGAAACACAAGATATAGATGGGTGCCTGATATTGATGTAGTCCTGAACACTGTACAGGATGCCATTTCTGACATCAATAGGTCACCAAACATGTGCTCCAACTTGTAAATAGGTAAAAAAAAATTTAAAACTTTGATCAGTAATTTTTTTTATAAAAATATGTTCTAACAAGTTTGCTTTATTTTTAGATGGTATACTTGTCCAGGTATCTGGAAGTCAAAAACGCTCATTGTCTACTGATAGAAGATTGAGGCACATGTCGGGGAAGGAGTAATTTTTTTCCCTAAAATAAAATTATATTAATGTCATGTAATTACTTTATTTATTTATGTTGTTTTACTCATGTCACTATAACCATGTTATTAATTGTGCAGTTCGTGTGGATGCCATATATCGCATTGGACGTTGCAACTGTCATTCCTCATTTGGCTCACGTCCACTCACTCATGTGGTGCATTAACGCACCCGTGTTGAGTTTTTCACTCACAGGGATCAAGTTCTGCGACAATTCGGGTGCAATCAAGATGTTCTGGACGTTTTATAGATTTTCGACAATGCCCACAAAATTAACAATAGAGAAAAAGATGCAAAGAATTGGGCATTGGAGCATCGACAATATATTGCGTTGTAGAACACCCAGATGGAAAGAAGGCCTTGGTTGGATTCATATTTTTTTTAATTTCACTCCCTCGGTCGACTACTAACATTGGTACATAAAGAATGGGTTGTCGTACTTATTTGGTGGCCAATTGATGATAGTCCCTAGACATATTCACCGAGGGAACCAAAAAAGTTGACGAGGTCATCTGCCTCCTACTCCCTAACTCGAGCCCGAGCTTAAACCTGTAAAGTCATATACACAATCGACTGGTAGTTCTTATTATCTGGAGTTTGGGGTACACAATTTTGTTCTAGAGTCATCAGGCTACACATATCACCCGGAGATGCCCGGTTGTAGTTCTGATTATCATCAACCGAGGTCATCAATGATGTTTGATATCTTTAGCCTATTACCACCCTAGTACTCCACCCCTCTTGGGAAAACTTTTGGGACATACGATTTTTCGAGTTTGTTCAATACACCCCAAGGTTCATCTATGGAAGATGAGAATGTAAGTTCGAGTGAGGAGAACATTGACTGGTGCGAACACCTCCAATGACAACAAAGGGCACCAAGATGGTTCACTCACAGACAACTCCATCAAACCATCAATTCTGATACATGTAAACATAATTATTTTTAACTATGAATAAGCATTGTAATTCAAATTATAAAATTTTTGTAATGTACAGTTTAATTTTTTTTCAGTATTTCAATATAACATTGGGCTTATTTTAATGAAGTGTTTTTTTTAAAAAAAAATATACTTAAACATGTTTTTGTGAATGTGATTGTTGAAATTGAGATTAAGCTTATGCGGTTGAATTGTGAATTGGATTGGTTGGATTTTGACTTTTGTGCAAGGAATTAAGTGATAGATTTGATACTTAGGTAAAAATTTTCCCTTAATTTTTCAAACATTGTACCATAAAATGGTATCGTTGCCTTGTCAAATGTACTAATACTTTGAGGAAGGTATTAATACTATGACAAGGGTATCGATACTTAATTTTTCAAACATATAGGAAAAGTCATTATATTGATAAAAACATTTAAGATACATTTAAACATGGGGTACATAAATTCATATTCCACTTGACTGTGACGATTGTCTAGGATGGTAGTTTTGATGCGGGCAATTGTTTCAACTATGACTAATTGTTCTGTACAGGTCGCAACATTTAAGGTCGACCGTCTCCTTCAAGTCCATGTCACCACGAATCTGGGTGACGTACGGGTGACCTTTGGGCTTCTTACGTAGCCCTAAGTTTGGGACCAACTGGAAAGTCGATTAAGGCACTTCCTATGTCAACAAATCCCGCAAGGTGAGGAACTCGTTTCCCTAAATACGCAATGTGTGTTCTAGTGTGTACACCTCATCAATCTATTGTTTGATATAGATTGAGGCATCCACACAAGCTGCAACGATGTGCACGTACGAATATCAAAGAGTCTGGAACCTCCTGCAGTTGCACCACATGTTTCGAAGATTAACTCCATAGGACCTAGGCGGGATACCTGGTTGACAACCGACGAACTCTATCACCCGGAAAGTTTCTAATTGTTGAGAATATAATTCTATATGCATCAACCTTGCTCTCCAGGTGTTTACATCCATCGCCTTCCCAACCTTCTCGACATACACGTGCCTCACATTTATCTGATTTACTTGTTTCAGCCTCATTCTTGGCATCAAGGTTGCCAGCCTGTAGAACGTAGCTGAGAAAATAGATGAAATTGAAAGATGTTGTGTATGCTTCAAGATGGAGTTAATTGCCTCTACCAGTTTGGTGGTCATATGATTATATCGAGATCCATTATCGAAACTTTGAGCCCATTGTCACAGCTCCAAACTCTCAAACCACTCTTTTAATGTATGATTCGTTCCACCGTTCATATCAGCCTGAAGCCTCACCAGCCTCTGTCTGAAACGGTGGTGTTCTAACTCGTACCCTGCGTATGTATTCTATTAAGATATGTTATATTTTGTTACATAGTTTATAAATGTATTAAAAAAATGAAATTGAGAATTACCTATGTTCACGACTTGTTTGTTCCAATCCATATTCTTGAAGCTCCTATGGAAGTTCATTGCAATGTGACAGAAGTAGTAGACGGATCTCCATGGAACATCGGAACGTCTAATTGCGACAACTAGCTCCTTTGATCTATTGGAAATGATACAAATGTTGTCTTGTTTAACAACATAATTTCGCAAGTTCATTAGGAAAAATTGCCATAATTCCATGTGCTTTGACTCCACAATTGCAAATGTTATCTGTAGCACATTCTGGTTCTTGTCTTGTGCAACCGCAATAAGGAGGATTTGCGTATATTTCCTATACAACTAGGTATCATCAACCTACACAAGTGGCTTGCAATGGGGAAACGTTTGAACGCATGGACCGAATGTCCAAAATATTCGGTGAAAAATTATTCTCCTCGGTTGTAGTTGATTATCTAGGCCGTAAAAAGGCAGCGTCTGTAAGTTAACGACAGTATCTAGAACGTACTCATGTATAGCGACTATCCACCCCTAAAGTTCGTTGTACGACGTATCTCAATCTCCGTACAACTGCCCCATATCCATTTGTTTAGCCAACATGCCTTTTGGTATGACACTCAAAACTAAAGTCGTTCTTCCATTCTGGTAATTAAGACTGATATAGGAATGGTGGGCATGTTCTTCACTAGTGGCATGTGTCATACGTGTAGAAGTGCATGTATGAGGCCCAACAAATTTCTAGATCTCCCATAGTTGAGACCTTTAGATAAATGTAGCTCGTACACGCTAGTTACACACTTCTGTCGACCTTCAACACTCTCCAACATATAATGTCGATTTAGACACAATGACTTTATGGTCAACCGACATCTTCATGCTATACCGCTTGATGAGAAATATGCAATCATCCTTTTTCGCGAATTCTTGGCCCATGAATAACTCTTTCGATTCATGAACAACTCAGATACATACGTCGCATTGGGATTTATGCTTGACATGTAGACCCTAAGGTCATTGCGTATGACAATGCCACGACTCGAGTTCCCAACCAAAGAGGCATAAATATTTTCACTATTGTCCGCGTCTTCATCGTTGATATCATCTGGGACCTCATTTAGATCAACGTCACTAAAATCTTCACCCTCATGATCAACGACCATTATTATCGGATTCATCTTCACCATCTGCATCGGACTTAATCACGACTAGATGTATATGTAAACAAGGACCTAGATTAAAGTTGTCATACACAGTCCAATCATGGTGTGGATTTTCGGCCCATGTCGATGTCGCTCCACCACTATACTGTTCTGCTCATCCAAATTAATATCGATGTCAAACCCGTATACAAACGATCGTCTATCGACAGACGCTCTCAGAACCTCCATACACGGGTCTTAAACTTCTTATTGTTGACTTAATGGAGTGACATCTTGAACCAGTTTAGTGTTCACCTTCCTTGAAACACCCCACACCCGGCCCACGAGCCTGAACCGGATCTGGTATGTTCCTTAAATAAATCGGTTTTCAATGTTCTAAATGCCTTAGAGAAAATTTGTGTAATTTAAAAAAAATTGTTTTGGGTTGGGCTTAATTTGAAACCTATTTAATAAATTCTGGAAATCCAACTTAAATAAGGTGACAAAATAATTTTTGGGTTTATTATTTTAAAAGAAATAAATTTACTTATCTTCAATCAAACATAAATTGTATCATATTCAAATAAAAATAAATGTAAATAAAGAAAATCCAATTGGGCCTTATGGCCTTATTACATCATTCAAACCCAAAATAAAGTTTAAAGTACTAAAATTTCATAAAGTCGAAATTCCAAATAATTTCTTCAAGCGATGCATGGCCACCTTTAGCTCCCGCCGACCCGGTCCATTACCGCTCACACTGAAAAATAATTCCCAACGGGTGAGTCAACAGACTCAATGTGTACATAGTACTAATTTCCAACAAATCGTGCATACAAGTCATATCAATATCATGTTCATACAAAATAAAGGATGATGCAACCCAAATCCAAACCTATTTGTCCATCCACTACACACCACCCGTACCAACCTTGTACACCTCGGGGACTACTAAGTCGACCCTCCATCCGCTACACACCATCGAAGGCGATCACTGCGATCGACGTGCTCATCGCCCACTTATGTTGTGTCATTAGACATTTGTATTCACTAGATGTAACCGGTTACCACTTTTCACTTTATGTGACCGTAGTCACCACTTTACGTTGGTGAGACCGTAGTCATCACCTTCACTTTCTTCCTCACAAATATCCCGAATGCCCCAATTATTTCATAACATATTTCACATACTAAATTTTCATTCATGTTACTAATCACATGTTCAAAATATATCACATTCACAATCCTATCAAAAGTAGGAAACGTGCACTGGTACTCCTTACCACATTTGTGGTGCTTAGCCACATTCACATACTGTTACATATTTACATATCTAATGATTGCCATGCAATTTATTGAAAGTTAGTAAGAGTACACACCTTTTTAAACTTAATAGTTTCCGTGAATTCCCGTAGAGCGATCTACCGATCTAGATCTTTCACTCCTATATTCGGCCATTAATTAAAACATATAAATAAACCTATTTGGTCTTAAAACCAAATCCTACTAGAAGTAGAATTACTTACCTAGTTGCCGAATTGATTTAATCAAGTCCCAACAGCTTGCTAGAATTCCTCTTCCTTGAAATCGGCTAATACTAGGTATGTAACCATGTCGCTTTCGGTTTTTGAAATAATGGAAAACACTTAAACAAATTATGCCTTGGCCGAATATCCCTTACCTTATGATGGGATTCCAAATCAAGAGGATTCCTTTATAAGCTGTTGAAATCCTATAACTTCGTGTTAGATTAGATCTAACTTTGAAAACGTGAATCATAATCTTTAACCACATATTTATATTTATAATCCTTACCTTAGATCCTTAGATTTCCGAAAGATCCCCTTTTGATGTTGTGGATGATTGCCCTCTTTCTTAGAATCCACAAAGATTCAAATTAACAAAGAGAACGGAGAAAAAAATAGAAGAAAAAGAGAGGGATTTTTGCTTAATGAAAATTCGCAGAGAGGGGGTTTTGCCTAGGAGAATTTCTGAGAGAGGAAGAGGGAGCAAATGTTGATGAGTAGCCCTCCTGTCCTCCTTTTATAGCCAAAGTTATCACCTAGGAGTCCTTTACTTGGCCACCACTCCTCTTTTTTGATAATATTATCTCTTTTATTTAAAAGATAAAAGCCTTTAATCCATCAATTATCTCCTCAATTATCTCATTAGAAAATAATCCTTTATTTATCTCTTATTATTCACATATTTATGTGAATAAAACTCCTTTATTTATCTCTTATTATTCACATATTTATGTGAATAAAACTCCTTTATTTCTCTCTTATTATTCACATATTTATGTGAATAAAACTCCTTTATTTCTCTCATATATCCAAGTTTCCCGAAATGTTCAAGTTTCCATTTTTGGATCATTTCCAAAAATGTTTAGGTTTCCAAAATGTCTAAGTTTCCAAAAATGTCCATTTCCATTTCCATTTTCATTTCCATCTCCATTTTCATTTCCATTTTCATTTTCATTTCCATTTTCATTCATTTCTAGGTTTCCAAAAGTATCAAAAATTTATTCATAATACTTAAGACTTGTCATTTCATACAATTGATCTCAAAAATGCATAGGCCCTTCCTAGGATGTTACAGTTCTACCCCCTTAAATAAAATTTCGTCCTCGAAATTTCCTAACTAAACAGCTTGAGGGTATTCTTTGTCGCATTATCTCTTCTGGCTCCCACGAAGCTTCTTCCGATCCATGATTGCGCCATAACACCTTGACTAAAGGCACCGACTTCTTTCGTAGTGCTTTCACGTCACGCCCCAAGATCTGAAATCGGCTCCTCCTCGTAGGATAGATCCGCCTTAACTCCACTTCTTCAACAGGGTACCACATGAGACGGATCCGATCGATAGCGACGTAGCATGGACACATGAAATACATCGTGCATTTGATGCAACTCGGTGGTAACTCCAATTGGTATGCCACTCGCCCAACTCGCCTCAAGCCAGATAGGGCCCTATAAACCTTGGGCTTAGCTTCCCTTTCACGATCGAACCGCATAACCTTCTTCCAAGGTGAGACCTTTAGAAACACTTGGTCTCCTACTTCAAACTTAATTTCTTTCCTCTTAAGGTCTGCGTCGCGACTTACTCGCCTATCGTAAGCTTCTTTCAACCGTGCCCGATTAATTCCACCTTCTCCTCGCCTTCGCCACTAACTCGGACCCAAAACGCGGCGTTCTCCTAACTCGGTCCAACAAGTTGGTGTTCTACATTTCCTTCCATACAATGCTTCGTATGGTGCCATCCGAATGCTTGCACGATAGTCGTTGTTGTTGTAGGCGAACTCACTAGAGGCAAGTAATCTTCCCAACTTCCTCGGAAATCCATCACACGACCTCTTAGCATGTCTTCCAACACTTGTATAACCTGTTCGGTGCCTGTCGATTGTGGATGAAAAGTCGTAGTGAAGTCTAGCTTAGTGCCTAATGCTTGATGAAGTGCTTTCCAAAATCGAGACGTAAACCTTGGGTCTCTATCGGAGATGATCGACATCGGTACCCTCGTGTAGCCTCACGATCTCCGCCACATATAACTTGGCTAACTTTTGAAGGGAATAGTCGATCCTCACGGGGATAAAATGTGCGGACTTGGTCAAACGGTCCACTATCACCCATACCGAGTCCTTCTTAGTGGGCGTAAGGGAAGCCCACTAACTAAGTCCATGATAATTCTTTCCCACTTCCATTGGGGAATCTCAATTGGTTGAAGCAATCTGATGGGACTTGGTGTTCACCCTTTACTTGCCGACATGTCAAACATTTCCCCACAAATTCAGTCACCTCTCGCTTTTGTGTCCGACCACCAAAATTGTTCCTTAGATCTCTATACAACTTTGATGCCTCCGGGATGCATAGCATAAGGACTACCATGCGCTTCCCAAGAATCCTTTGTCTTAACTCCTTATCCCTCGGCATACAAACCTTTTCCTTGTAGCACAAGCTCTCTTCATCATTGACGCCATAATCCTTTAATCCTCCTTGCCGCATTACTTGCTGTAACTTAGTACTTAAGTCCTTATCCGCCAACTGTCCCTCTTTCACCTCCTTGACCAGGTTGGCTTGACTTGTAATTCTCGCCAACAAAGCTTCCGTCATCATACAAACTTAAG
Organism: Gossypium sturtianum; assembly: GCA_025698515.1. Lineage (NCBI taxonomy): Eukaryota > Viridiplantae > Streptophyta > Magnoliopsida > Malvales > Malvaceae > Gossypium > Gossypium sturtianum. The sequence continues at coordinate 106,318,056 of CM046943.1, forward strand.
TGAGCGAACAAAGCCCTTAAATCCGACACAACCTTCCTACTTAGGCGTCGGCTACCACATTCGCCTTGCCTTGATGGTATTCTATCGAATAGTCATAATCTTTTAATAACTCCACCCACCTTCGTTGCCTCAAGTTCAACTCCTTCGAGTCAACAAATACTTAAAGCTTTTGTGGTCCGTGTAAATTATCGACCTTTCTCCATAAAGGTAGTGCCTCCAAACTTTGAGGGCGAAAACCACCGCCGCGAGTTCCAAGTCATGAGTTGGGTAGTTCACCTCATGCGGCCTTAATCTGTCGAGATGCATAAGCGACTACCTTTCCTTCTTGCATTAGCACACAGCCTAACCTCGTGTGCGAAGCATCACAATATACTACGGTCCTTACCGCCTCCCACTGAATAACACCGAGCTTCTTCACAAGACCTTTTTTAAGCTTTTCAAAGCTCTCCCGTTGCTTATCCGTCCACACAAACGGTACTTCCTTCCTTAGTAACTTTGTCAAAGGTGCGGCTATTGACGAGAATCCTTCCACGAACCTTCAGTAATAGCTTTGCCAAGCCTAAGAAACTTCGATTTCAGCCACGACCTAGGTGGTTTCCAATCCAACATCGCTCGATCTTCCTAGGATCCACTCTTATTCCTTCTGCGGATACCACATGTCCTAGGAATGCCACTTCCTTGAGCCAAAATTCGCACTTGCTGAATTTGACATAAAGCTTCTTTTCCTTAACACTTCTAACACAACTCGGAGATGCTCATCGTGCTCCTCCTCCGCCTTGAATACACCAAAATGTCGCCGATGAACACCACGACGAATCTATCCAAGTAGGGTTAGAAAACCCTATTCATCATATCCATGAACGCGGCGGTGCGTTCAACCCAACCCAAACGGCATCACCACAAATTCAAAATGACCGCACCTTGTCCTAAAAGCGGTCTTATGAATATCACCTCATTCACTTTCGATTGATGATACCCCACCTTAAGTCGATCTTTGAGAACACAATGCCCTTTTTCGGTTGGTCGAACAAGTCATCTATCCTTGGCAAAGGATACTTGTTCTTGATGGTCATTTGTTCAATCGACGATAATCTATGCACATCCGCATAGTTCCATCCTTCTTCTTCACAAAGAGAACCGGTGCTCCCCACGGAGACACACCGGGTCGAATGAACCCACGATCCAACAACTCTTGGATTTGAGCCTTGAGCTCCACTAATTCCTTTGGTGCCATTCGGTGGGAGCGATTGACACGGAGAGCTGCTCCTGGTAGCAAATCTATTCCAAATTCCACTTCTCTATATCCTGGGGGTATTCCTGCAACTCCTCCTAAATACATCCTCAAAATCCCTTCTTGCTCTAACTCCTTGACACCTTCCTCTTCTCCTCTTAACGCACTCACGAAGGCTAAGAATGCCTTACATCCTTTCTTAACCATTTTCTCGGCCTTCAAGGCTGCGAAACTACGTTAGACAAGTAGTTCCTCCTTTTTCCGATCATCACTACTACCTCATCTTCCGGGGTTCTTAGTTCCATACGTTTAGCCGCACAATCCAACACTACTCGATGCTCTACTAGCCAATCCATTCCAAGTATAAGCTCAAACTCTCCGAAGGGTAATTCCATTAAGTCACCCCAAAGTTCGCTCCCTGAATCTCTAGGGGTACATTCCAAAGATCCTATCTATCTCTCACCGCTTGGCCTAAAGGGCTTACTACGCTTATCTACCTATCGAAAAGTTCGTAGTCTAGGCCTAGTGTTTCAACCACACTACATGCAACATAGGAATGAGTTGAGCCCACATCAATAAGAGCAAAATAGGGTTTGTCATGAATAAAGAACATACCGGTTATAACATCCGCTGCGTCTCCTCTTCTCTCCGGCGAACCACAGAAACCAAACCCGGTTGCCTTGCTTGGCGTTAGCGCACCTCGACCCCCGAGCTCCACGGCCTCTGCCACTACCTCTGGCTGGCGACCCACGACCTCTTTGAGGTCTTTGTCGCCTCTACCACTGGTTAGCATTCTCCGCCTGCTGGTTGGCTCTCATCCAATAGCTTGGGGCAATCCTTAATCATATGGTCATTGGACCCACACTTGAGACATCGTCCCGCCTTTTTCCAACACTCTCCCCGTGCTTCCTTCCACAATGTTCACAAGGGCGAAATTGCCGGCCTGCACCCACTGTTGACTTTGTGGCTCTGTCAACTCTAGGCCTCTTGTGGCCTTTTTCCAGATGGCCCAAAACCTCTTTTGGGCTTATTTCATCCACACCGCGCTTGGTGGCGTCCTTAATTCCTCACCACTTTAGCCTTTTCCACCAAGGCGAGAGAATTCCCGCTCCCGATGCGGTGCTATCAAAAGTCTCAAATCGTCCCTAAGTCCGTCCTCAAAACGAACACACGAGCGCTCATGCTCGATCGCCACTACTCCTCGGGCATATCGGCTCAACCTCAAGAATTCCGCTTCATATTCGGTGATGCACTTACTTCCTTGTACCAACCCCTGAAAAAGCCTTCCTTTGCTCATCTATATACCTGGTTCCCACATACTTCTTCCGAAATGCTTCCTTAGCATATTCCTGTGTCGATCTTCCGCCGTGGCACCGTCCCCGAATCGGTTAACCACCATTGATACGCTTCATCGCAGCGTAACGGTGCCGTCATCCCTTTCAACTTCTCCTCGGGGTCAAGTCGAGCTCATCCATGATGCGCTCGGTTGCTTTCCAAACCAAGACTCAACCAGCATCGGGGTGCCACTCCCGATACTCCTCTAAACATTTCACCCATTAGCACGGAGCCGCTCAGCACTGGACTTACGATTTCTGAATTGTTTCTGCACCACCACCAATTCTAAAACTCGCAAAGACGACTGCGACACGGCATCTTCCTCGCTCGAGCCTCGCTCAATATTGACAAATTGGGGGTGATGGTGGTGGTGGTATCTCATTGTCGAACCTTGTCCCGATCTAACAATCATCCTTCCTCTACCTCTTCCACGACGACCCACGTCCTCTTGAGCTCATTATCGATTTAGATCCGATTAAGGAATTTTATGTATTAGTATTCTTGTTTCACTTATTACCCATGATGATATCTTATGAAGAAGAGTTTAAGAGTGGTTCTTTCGTATTCATACATGCATACTGATCTTGCATTCATTCATTCATCCATCAACAAATATGAACTTTCGTTCATTCAAAGAAACGTTGTAATTCTTGTTGTTGTTTTCATTATTTTGCTTTTCCACTACCCAGGGGCATTTTCGTAATTTTATCCTACAGGGGTACTTTGATAATTTTTCCAAAAATCAGGGTAAATTTGTAAAATTTATTAAGTTAGGGATATTTTCCAAGATTGTAAAACATTGAGGGTTCCTTTGAGAGTTACACTTTTCAAAGCAATGATATTGTAAAAATTTTGGAAATTAGGGTCGTTTTGGTAATTTTGTAAGTTAGGAGCAATTTTGTAATTTTCCAAAATCAAGATAGTTTGATATTTTACAAATTAGGGTTTTTTGAACATTTGATAAAGTAATGAAATTTTGTTAAAACTATGGGTGGTTTGGTCATTTTATAAACCAAGGGTATTTTTTTTATAAAGAAAATGTTGTAAAATAGTTCTCATAAGTTTCTAAGAGTTTTAAAACTAAATTTTGGTTATACATTTTTTTATTTTTTTATAAAAGAAAATCTGGCTAAGTCCCTTTCGGGTTTTATTCTTTGTGTTTAGCCTATGACCGAGCCCTCTTGGTCAAGGTGAACCAAAGCTACGCACTGCGCAGATTCGAATGAAGAGGAGGTGAGTCACGCGATCGCTTAAATACCAAGCTCTCACCGACCTTTCTAGACATGCGCATGCAGGTTGCCACACCACCGAGCCTTCTCGAGTTAGGGCGAACCGAAGCTACGCACTGCAGGATACTGCGAAGAGGAGGTGAGTCACTAGGGATCGCTTAAATACCGTGCTCTTCCGATCCAATCCTAGACATGCGCATGTGGGGGTTGCCACACCCCTAGCTTAATAACTTAGTCATAGGTTTGTTAAGTTCATTAAGTCTTATGAGTTTCAAGTGTTTGAGTAGTCTAATCCTGTGGTTCAAGTTCCTATCACACTATTCTACGCTCCATGCCTTTCCTACCCTTTTACAATTCATAATTCACATAATCACACGTGATGGTTAAAGGTACTTACCGTGGATCATGGGTCTGAGACTTAGGTGCCATGCCATAAAACCCGCTTATTTCAAAGAAATTCATTTGGGCTCGAATTGAAAATGTTTTGGGCCCGAGCCCACAGCCGAGAGTTTTAAAACTGGCTCGATACCAATCAAAACACCCCACACCCCACGAGCCCGAACCTGGATCTGTATGTTCCTTAAATAAATCGGTTTTCAATGTTCTAAATGCCTTAGAGAAAATTTGTGTAATTTAAAAAAATTGTTTTGGGTTGGGCTTAATTTGAAACCTATTTAATAAATTCTGAAATCCAACTTAAATAAGGTGACAAAATAATTTTTGGGTTTATTATTTTAAAAGAAATAAATTTACTTATCTTCAATCAAACATAAATTGTATCATATTCAAATAAAAATAAACAGAAATAAAGAAAATCCAATTGGGCCTTATGGCCTTATTACATCATTCAAACCCAAAATAAAGTTTAAAGTACTAAAATTTCATAAAGTCCAAATTCCAAATAATTTCTTCAAGCGATGCATGGCCACCTTTAGCTCCTGCCGACCCGGTCCATTCATCGCTCACACACGAAAAATAATTCCCCAACGGGTGAGTCAACAGACTCAATGTGTACATAGTACTAATTTCCAACAAATCGTGCATACAAGTCATATCAATATCATGTTCATACAAAATAAAGGATGATGCAACCCAAATCAAAACCTATTTGTCCATCCGCTACACACCACCCGTACCAACCTCGCACACCGCGGGACTACTAAGTCGACCCTCCATCCGCTACACACCATCGAGGCGCGTCATTGCGATCGGCGTGCTCATCGCCCACTTATGTTGTGTCATTAGACACTCAGTATTCACTAGATGTAACCGGTTACCACTTTTCACTTTATGTGACCGTAGTCACCACTTTACGCTGGTGAGACCGTAGTCATCACCTTCACTTTCTTCCTCACAAATATCCCGAATGCCCCAATTATTTCATAACATATTTCACATACTAAATTTTCATTCATGTTACTAATCACATGTTCAAAATATATCACATTCACAATCCTATCAAAAGTAGGAAACGTGCACAGGTACTCCTTACCACATTTGTGGTGCTTAGCCACATTCACATACTGTTACATATTTACATATCTAATGATTGCCATGCAATTTATTGAAAGTTAGTAAGAGTACACACCTTTTTCGCTTAATAGTTTCCGTGAATTCCGTAGAGCGATCTACCGATCTAGATCTTTCACTCCTATATTCGGCCATTAATTAAAACATATAAATAAACCTATTTGGTCTTAAAACCAAATCCTACTAGAAGTAGAATTACTTACCTAGTTACCGAATTGATTTAATCAAGTCCCAACAGCTGCTAGAATTCCTCTTCCTTGAAATCGGCTAATACTAGGTATGTAACCATGTCGCTTTTAGGTTTTTGAAATAATGGAAAACACTTAAACAAATTATGCCTTGGCCGAATATCCCTTACCTTATGATGGGATTCCAAATCAAGAGGATTCCTTTATAAGCCTCGTTGAAATCCTATAACTTCGTGTTAGATTAGATCTAACTTTGAAAACGTGAATCATAATCTTTAACCACATATTTATATTTATAATCCTTACCTTAGATCCTTAGATTTCCGAAAGATCCCCTTTTGATGTTGTGGATGATTGCCCTCTTTCTTAGAATCCACAAAGATTCAACTTAATAATGAGAACGGAGAAGAAAATAGAAGAAAAAGAGAGGATTTTTGCTTAATGAAAATTCGGCAGAGAGGGTTTTGCCTAGGAGAATTTCTGCAGAGAGGAAGAGGGAGCAAATGTTGATGAGTAGCCCTCCTGTCCTCCTTTTATAGCCAAAGTTATCACCTAGGAGTCCTTTACTTGGCCACCACTCCTCTTTTGATAATATTATCTCTTTTATTTAAAAGATAAAAGCCTTTAATCCATCAATTATCTCCTCAATTATCTCATTAGAAAATAATCCTTTATTTATCTCTTATTATTCACATATTTATGTGAATAAAACTCCTTTATTTATCTCTTATTATTCACATATTTATGTGAATAAAACTCCTTTATTTCTCTCTTCTTATTCACATATTTATGTGAATAAAGTCCTTCTCTCATATATCCAAGTTTCCCGAAATGTTCAAGTTTCCATTTTTGGATCATTTCCAAAAAATGTTTAGGTTTCCAAAAATGTCTAAGTTTCCAAAAATGTCCATTTCCATTTCCATTTTCATTTCCATCTCCATTTTCATTTCCATTTTCATTTTCATTTCCATTTTCATTCATTTCTAGGTTTCCAAAAGTATCAAAAATTTATTCATAATACTTAAGACTTGTCATTTCATACAATTGATCTAAAAAATGCATAGGCCCTTCCTAGGATGTTACATTCCTAGTCGAGCAATAAAGTGCAACCATTGTCTCCACGTCTTCATCGTCTAAAAGTTTCATCTCGGTAAATTTGATAGGATTTGACGAAACTGGAAATTTATAAAATAGTCTCGACATCCTCCTGCCAAAACATCAACCAAAATTTTCACTAATCTTTTCTTTCATATCATCGATAGACACATTCTTATTAAACTTCATTCCTATTTGCTGGCGAGATTCAAATACATAACCAACAATTGTTTGTAAAATTACTCTATCAAAATAAACGTAAACGAAGAATTGGTTATCCATCTTCAATACTAAATTTGTAAAATGAATTAAAATTAACTTTTATTTAATAAAATTAGATCTTACTATAGAAATATAATTACATAAAAATAATTACAAACTAGTCTTATAAGCTCAAACTTTATTTTTGAAATGTAAAACACAAATCTTCCTTCTTTTCTTTTCTCTTTTCTCCTCTTCTACTAAACAAATTTTCTTCCTTCTTTTCTTCTCTGTAATTGCTACAAAATACTCAACAAAACACAAACCTTCCAAAGCCCCTTTTATATACTAAGTAGAAAAAAACTGAAAAAAAGGTTGAAAAAGAAAAAAAAAAGGTTGTAAAGCAGAAAGGCAAGGGAGCTCGTGATCGTCCGGTCATATCTGCACCAGGCCGTCAGACTGGTGCATTTTTTTTTAGTTTTCTGCTCTTTTTTTGTGCTTTCAAGCTTTTTCTTTCTGACCCAGTCAAAAATAATTTAAAATCTACTCGGTGCCTTTTGACATGACGACGACACCATTAATATATATTTTTGGAAACCTGGTATACCCATATTTCTTCGGGTGTTTTTCAAAAATACATATCGGTGCTGCTTGACACAATGGTGACACTAAAAAAAAAATCTTTTTTAAAAAAAAAAAACCTTATGATGGCCTAATGATTTGGTGGGGGAAAGTGAGATGGTGTCAATCAATTAGTCGCAAAGACCGACGATGAGAATCGCTTCAAAACACCCCATTTTAGCAAATAATTATTTATCTGACCCATTTCGGTTAACATTTATTTTTTAATATTATTTATGTAAAAAACCACGTTTTCATGATTATTATAATAACAATAGTGTAAATTGAACCAATACTCAATTGATATAATTTTTTAGGTATATATGAAAATAACATATTAAATTTTAATACTATTTATATGTTTGACTATGTTTAGTATATTTAAGCTTAGTAATAACTTTTTTTAAAAAAAAACTCCATAACAATAATCTAACGAATAAAAAAATATCAAAATAATCAAAATTAAGTCACAATAAATATATCAAAGAAAGATAAAAAAATTATACGAAAACAAAATCATCCACTAATTTAAATAATTTCACCGAGTGGGTAAATCTAATATTCAATAATATGATAAAGCTTAAATACGATTACTGTGATAAATTCAATAGTTAATATTTATTTTATGTTTTTAATTGTTGTAACATGTTTCTTTTTTTAGTATTCTCCTACTTTAAACCCTCAAAAAATAAAAACACATAATTTTCACCAACAATTATTAAGCGAGTTAATTAGATAAATATGTCATTTTTAAAAGTTAATTAGTGATTTAGGCCATTTTCCCCTAAATTTAGAGAAATAGATTGATTTTGGAGAGAAAAATAGAAAATGCGCCTTGTAGGGTGCGCTTTCAGCGTCTCTACTACCACATCAGCTGAAAAGGCGTCTTGTTGGACGTGTTTTTGTCCAACTGTAAAGAATCCCACGGTTAAAATTTTTCAAATGATAATTTTTTTTCTAACAGCCAGTTTATTTGCTATATAAATCCAACTCGTTTTCTTTCTTTTGCATTCAAATCTTATTCTCTCAATTCATCTATTCTCTCAATTCTCTTAACTATTTAGTTCTCAAATTTTCATTCAATTTCTCTCAATTTCTTTATTGTTTTAATTTTATATTTTGTAATTTCTTTTATTTAAATTGATTTCATAATGGCACTGTCGCTTATTCGTTTGGATGACAAATACATTTTCGATGTCCAATTGCAAATGGTAAGAAAATATTATCAAATTTCTTAATTTTACTTAATTTCATTATTAAATTGTTAGCATTATTAATTTAATAATTTTTTATATTTATATAATCAGATCGAAGATTGGATTCTCGAGGCGTACATACACAATTTAAGTGCGAGGGCACCACATATTATTAAACAACACTTACAAGAGGCGGGATTCTTGCATGTGTCTCGTATGCTCAGGGGTACTAAATTGGATCCCGTAGTTATCAGCGCTTTGGTGGAAAGATTGAGACCCAAGACACACATTCCATCTTTCGTGTGGTGAGTGTATAATTACACTCGAGGACGTAGCTTTACAACTTGGTTTACCGGTGGATGAGGCAGTCATTACGGGGGTAGCGGGCCTTGGTGATTGGAGCACAATTTGCGAGCAACTATTAGCCAATGTGCTGGACAAGTTTAGTGGTAGCTGGATAAAGATGAAATGGTTAGAAGACAACTTTAATTATATCGACAACTCGCGAGTGACGTTGAAAGACAACAATACGCGCGAGCATTCATTCTGAGGTTAATCGGGGGTCTTCTAATGCTAGATAAATCTCAAAATCTGGTAAATTTAAGGTGGTTATTACAACTCGTCAACTTGAAAGAAGCGGGGCGACTCTTCGGATTATATGACATGGTTTAAACATCACAATAAGCCATATCTATTGTCGAAAGAGGAAAAAAGTAGGCAACATCATCGTAGGAGGCCAAGATGTCCCTACATGAGGCCACAATCAGGAGTACATGCCTCGATGGAATCATCATCAGCTCCAACCTCACATGAGGAACTGATGGGTACACCACCACCGGGTCAGTATAGTTCATATTATTCTGTTGTTTTCACTAACCCCATTTTTTTTTACACAAGCACCACATTATGCACCATCATACCATGCATCAACATCTTCTCTAAGTATATTTTTTGCACCACCTCTATCCCTAGTACCATATTACACACCAAAGCCAACAACAACATTGAGGTATTTGCCATCGCCGACCATTCCAACATTTTATTCGCAACCGGGTTATACTACACTATACACTTATTCGTTGATAGTGTCGTAAACAACCCAACATCATTGTTCTACCGAGATGGGTCATCTTCGTAACCACCTATTACTACAACAAACGATATATAATGGGAACCTAGGATGCAAATACACTCAAGCACGAAGGAATAAGATGAAGATGAAGAAGATGAGGAGCTAGAACTCCAACTATGAAGAAATCCTTCTCGCAACCAACACCCACAGGGTTGTGGCACACATTCCGATCAACGACGCCGTTGATTTTTTTTTAAAATTTTTCATGTAAATCATTATTTACTTTGTTAACTTTTAATTTGTATTATAGTAAAATTTTTCATCCATAAGGTATTTATTCCAATTATACTAAAAAAATATTCTATTGTATTTTACATTAATAATATACTTATTTACAACCTAAGGAAAAATTAAAACAAATTGTTTGTATTGTATTCTATTGTATTTCATATCAATAATATATCAATATCTACAATTTACTAAAAAATAAAAAAACAATGAAAACAATGAAATTATTCGTTTGTTTCTTTTATATTCTACAGGGTGCGCTTTTAGCTCCTGACTGTCACCTTAACAAAAAATACTTCTTAAAAAGGGCAGTTTGTTTCTCATTTTAAAATCAATTTATTTCCATAAATTTTAAGAAAAATAGTTAAATCCCTATTTTTTTTTTTAAAAGGGCGTTTTTCTCTAATTAAGGCTCACTAATCGTTCATCTAGAATGCTTAAAATCAACGCGTTTTGGAATTTACAAAAAGGAGATGTTAAACGGTTGGGATTCTCCTATTGAGATCCTAATGGGACACGTGTATGTTAATGATGTGTTTGTCTTTTACCTTGAAAGTACAATAAAGTCACTCTTTATGGAGATTGATTTCACTTGCTTCCTTGTACTTTTTACGAATTGTGAAATGCCGCTTGTAACCTCTTTTTGGTATGCTTCATTAATCATGGTACGGGTAATTTATCCACAAACTTGTATTCAATACATTATTTCTAGTATATCTAATAAAAATAACATACCAGATATAATTTTTTTACAAAATAATTGATAAATTACATATCTTTATTTCACAAAAGTTAAAAATATAGACACAATTAAGAAAAAGGATGTCTAGTCAACAACTCTTTTGCTTTGTTTCAAAGTCCGAAAAAGAAAAAGAATCGATGGACTATTCGAATGAGAAAAAAAGTGATTTAATGAATTCCGAAGAATGGACTAAATGGAAATTAATAATAAATAAATGGGCTTAATAGAAAAAACATAAGAAAACTCCAAAGTTTTAGAAGACATAGGAAAAAGTCTGTCAAACCCCTCCCTCAAGGCCTAAACCTTCTATATATATCTCGTTTCCTCTCTCTTCTTTCTTTACCCTACTGCCGCTTCCTCTGTTAAAAGGCTCTTTGTTCTCTGTTTCGTATTTCTCTTAAAACTCTACAATGGCTAAAACCTTTGCTTGCTTTGTCCTATTAGCTCTCATAGTTAGTTGCGCACTTGGTCAGGCTCCTAGCTCGGCCCCAACCAAGTCACCGCCGTCTTCTAACCCTACTCCGGCTCCCAAGGTTTCTCCAACCATGTCTCCAGCCGCTACACCAACCGCATCTCCGCCGTCAACATCCACTCCCCCGTCTTTAGCCCCTGAATCTTCACCAACTTCCTCTCCCACCACTTCTCCCCCAGCTCCTCCCGCTGGTTCTCCCGCTGGCTCTCCCGCTAGCGCTGGTTCTCCCACAAACTCCATCAGCGAGACACCAGGCAGCTCTCCCACTTCTCCAACGAGTGCAGCCGCTTTGAACAGAGTCACCGTCGCTGGATCTGCCGTTGCAGTCGTTTTTGCTGCTTTGTTGATTTAGATCTGACTTTCGGGGGAGGACAGGATTTGGATTTGATGATTTTTATTTTAGGCTCATTGTTAATTTCTTATTTTTAGTAGTGTATTTCTTTTGTTTTTATTTATTTTTATTTATATTTTGACGGTGATGATGATTTTATATCATGATAGCGTGTTGCTATTTTGACGGTTGAGATTTGATGATAGCTTACTCTCGATTGTTATTATAATTATTATGATTAGTTATATATTTTTATGTATTTTTTCTCTATTTATTTAAGTTTGTTTTTCTAATTAACGTTTAAGAGTAAACTAATGAAGGATTGAGGAAAAAAATGAAAGACACAAAAGTGAGTGATGAAAAGTGCAAACGTGCGAACGATGGTGAGAGTGGGAGAGAAAGTGAACGCATAAACGTGGAAAGAGGGGTGGTGTCTTGTCTTTTATATGACCGATTTAGTGTTAACATGGTCGAAGGACAGCTGGATTGGTGTTGTACTATTTTTTATTAGAAAAACATTTATGGGGTTTACTTGTCTTTTGCTAGCTCGGGGTAGGCAGGTTGGGTTTGGGCGGGGGAGGCATGGGGATAAACAAGTGTCACGTGGTCACAGCTGTTTTTAATGGGCCAACATATTTCCCATATACTATTCATAGTTTTTAAAATAATAAATCAATATTTTATAATTATTTCTTCTGGAAAAAAGTTAATAAATTGTTTTAAAGTGACATAAAGTAACTTGAATCAAAGTCCCAATTATACCACTTTTATCAAAAGTTTTATTTGATTTTATATAAACTTGTGTCAATTTATGTATACTATATTATTAAGAGTTTGATATTATTGATATAACCTATTCGATTTTCAATTAAGTTATAAATTTAATAAAACAGTTTTTAAAAAAAAAATTATTTTAAAAGTATTTTTATATTTTTTATATTGATAAGTTTTGAAAAATATACATATAATATTTAATATATATATATACCAAGAATCATAACATTTAAACCCAAAATACCTCCATCATTATTATCTTAAATTTATCATTTTAATTAAAATTATATTTAAAATTTGCATCAAACTTTTTATAAAATTGTTGACCGGAGTGTATCATAACTCATCATCTAATTTTATATAATCTTTTTCATGATGTACATAATTTAGTATTTACTAAAATAATTATATATTCAAAGAAAAATATATTAATATTTTAAAAATAAAAAATATACTTTCATAAGTCAATGCGCAGCATTTATTTATTAATATAAATAAAATGGAATTAACTTTTAATATCATATGCGTTACATATGATTTCACATATTTAATATTTACTTAAATTTTTAAGGTATTATATTTTTAATTGAAGTAATTAGCGTAAAATAATATTTTGATTTGAATTATTGAATATAATTAAACTGTATTAACTTATCAATTCAAGTATTATAATATAAAATTTACAAATCATAATTAAAGCATTTTTAATATATACAACCTACAATATAATTTTACTTTAAATAATTAATGCAAAGTAATATTTATTCAAAAAAATAATTAAGTTAATATCATCAAATTAAGTACCATCAAACTCAGTGAAGATTATTTGTAAGAAAAATATAATTAAAATGTAATGAAAATATAACAGGGCAAGATATATAATATAAAAAATGTTTGAAAGGGATATAGATATATAAAAGTTTCGAAACGCATAAAATATAAATCATTAATGAATCGTTTCAAAAATGAATACATAAATAAACCACTAAATGAATAAATTTTAAAAAATATTTTTATCATATGTTAAAATATATGAATATAGCATAAATATACAAATTAAAAAAAGCATAAATATACAAAATAGAAATATAACACATTCCAAACATTATTGATAAAAATTAAAAATGCTAAATTTTAAACATTTATGTTAGAGTCCTAATTAATAAGTTCTAATCTAACTTTTATTTGTTTATTTATTCAAAAAGGAGGTTCAAAGCGCCTCAGACATTAGTAACTAAAGGACTAACAATATATATATTTAAAAGACATTCCATGTGCATATTGTCATCTTTAAATACGTCATTCAAATGCTCCAGCCTGAGGCACATGAAGTTTGTTCCATGTTTTCTCAAATTCCTGAAAGAACATAGTTCTAAAAGCAATTTCTTGAAAATTTTAAAATTTCTCTAACTTCTCCCATTGAAAAATTATTGAGCTAAAAGAGTCGACTTTCTAAATCTTTCTCTTGTTGGAACTTTAAAACATGCTAAGAAACAAGAGAAACAAAACAGTTTGGTTCCTGCTTTTAAATTTTTTTGGTGTATTTTAATGATAAGTGAAAATAATAAATTAAGAAAAAAAAATAAAAGCACTAATCAAATAGAAAATTAAGTGTTTTATATGAAAGATGTATATATATATATATAAACATTTAAATCAAACTTATGAACATTTGGAGAGAGAGAAAAGAAATAAAAGAAAGAGTATATTTCCTGATTATATCTATAACTGTTAAACCTATATTTGGTGAGCTTGCATTTCTTTTTGTTGATCTCCCTAATTAAAGATACAAACAAAAATCATTTTGCGAGTTAAGAATATTTGCGAGCCCTAGACCTCACAAGCCCAAGACCTTGTAGACTCACATAGTGTGGATCACATCTTTGACGTTCAAAGTACGTGGTTATAAAACCTTTGATGTCGCAACTTTGGCCATAGTCCACCTACTGTGTTGTTGTTGCTCAAAATTCACTCTCAGGTTGGCGATCAGTTTCAATGTCGTGACTTCATAGATATGGTGTCGTGACTTCAATGGCAACCTTAAGGTTTCTTCATCTCTTTGCCCAAGTCACCTTCTACATAAGCTAGAAATGATCATTAGAGCTCAAAAGGCAAAATTCTGCCTAATTGGTCACTAGACACACTTCAAATACATAATTTAACAAAAGAAATAGAAATTAAACAAATATTAAAAATCATAAAATAAAACATAAAAATGCTTAATTACAAGCTCTTCAAGTGTTCAAAGGAACTTAAACTTAATTTACCATATCAAATTATGGCAGATCAGTGCCTCTCCTCCCTACTCTAGTTAGAGTGGGAGTGTATTTTCTATTTAAATAGTATTATTCATCAAGGGCTTGTTCAACCAGGATTCTTGTACCTCTCTCCATAAATAAAGAGCATCGGTTGACCTAAAAACATACTTCATACATTTTTTGAGTTATCGTTATTCTTATAGAAAGTAGTGGGAATTTATTTACTTAGAATAGATTCTATTTTTTGGGAATTATGATCTTTACCAGTTTTTATAGAGAGAACTTTTCAACTAAAGTAAGTAAATCATTTTCTTTTTTTGTGATTTAGCTCGTGTTGATCGAGCCTACACTAGGCGCAATTCGTGGTACAAGGATAATAGAGAAGGTCGTTCAGTTGAAAGCCAAGATTGACTAAATCAGTCGTACAAAGCACATGTACTATTCCGGTTAGGGTTTATTACTATAAATATAACAATAGAGCTCGATTTTAAAAATATTAAACTTTTGTTTTAACTGCAAAACTTTTTAAATTGATTTTTCCAATAATTAGTATTAGAGCCAAGTTGTGTTATGTTTATAGTATAACTGATATCAGATTTTTTTCTCTATCTCTTATGTTCGGTTAAATTAGATGAGATGTAGTATTCTTTCAATTATATGCATGTTATGGGATATATATATATATATATTTGTGTGTGTGAATGAATGTATATTATTATTTTATCATCCATGATAAAGTAATTTTGTTAAAGTTGTGATTCCTAGAATTAGAGTAGGTGTATTTTTAGGTTTTTCATAAAGTTTGGGATATGTAATTAGATCGTGGACTATCATCTCCATGTAGGTTTTATTTTATTTTTTTAGAATAATTCATGTGAGTCGGAAACAGACTTAGGATTTATGTAACCTAATTTTTCACTAAAACCTAGAGAACCGAGATGTATCTTAAAATGATCGAGACAACGCAAACTCAATTGAGCCAATCGACAAGAGACCAACAACAGGTTGATCACGATAGTCGATGATGATCGGTTGTGGCCAGCATGGGTCGATTGGTGGCGGTCGATGGTGGTTCGGCCAACAATGGTTGAAAATGGTCGGGTGACAGCGACAACGATGGTGGCTAACGACAGCGATGACCTGTGGTGGTGATGATAGTTTGATGGTAGATACCATCGATGGGCTATTCGAGTTTTTGGGTTTTTGGAAACCCAAAACAAGATATTTGGCCTTTACCAAGAAGACCCAAAGAATGCTTTGGGATAATAAATGTAAATTATTTTATTTTATTTTTCAAAGATGGAATCATGGAAACTTTTGGCTATAGCATGATGAAATTGAAATTGACTGAAAAAGCATGTTCAAGCATATTATGATAAGCATGCTATAAAGCTTAGGGGAAAAATGCCACATGTACTTGACATGACATCTTAATTATTCATGATTGAAATCAGAAATAAAAACCTTGTATTTTTTTTCTAAAAGCTTGAGTGGGATAAGGTCCCTAAACAAGACCTACGGCCTCCATCAATGGTATCTTGTGATGTCATGATAATTTATTAGATTTGAGGTAGGTCTTATTATGTGGATTTCATTGATGAGATTTCTTTTAAGAGGATAACTAGTCATACATGTTACTTGTTGAGATTGTCCCACGATGACTCATTCGTAGTACATGTTATGAGATGTTGAGTTGATGATTATACACTCAAGATCATTCTAGTTAAGTAACTTCCCACGAAGCTCTACTTAAGTTAGAATGATGGACAAACGTGAAATAGTTATTAATACATGTGAATACTTAAGGGATTAGGTTCACGTATTAATTGGATGGAAATTCATGTTCTTACTAGTTGTTTAAGATTACCCCAAGGTAACTTAATTCAATGTGTATAGGGATTATCGTTGTAATGACTTATAAATGTTTTCAATGTTTAATGTAAGATGCATGCATCATCCTAGTGCATACCAGGTGTAGCAAAAAATTTCAAAATATTTGCTTAATACAAAGATATTAATAAATGGACCGTAACACCCCTAAAATCGTTATATTTTAAAAGCAATAATAAATCAAGATAGTGTACAATTGATTTCTCGATAAAGTGAAATAAGGAAATAGAAGTGATAAAAGAGAATATTAAGGAGTATCAAAGAAAGTTAAATTAAGAAGTATGTTGTAGTATACTAAATTAAAGTAAGGATTAAATCGTAAAGATGTAAAAAGTTTTGGGGTTCAAGTAAAATTATTTGATATTTGAGGGGTTAAAGTATAAATATAAGAAAAATTGAATGATAAAAAATGGAAATAACCCAAATTCTTAAAATGAAATTGGGGTGCAAGGACCAAATTGAGTAAGTGGAGAAATACGAGGGACTAAATCATAATTTTACCAAAAGAAAGTAGTAATTCAAGGATGGAATTTTGAAAAAACATGAAGGGTAAAATGATCATTTCTTAAATGAGATAATTATGAGAAAATATCATGGTTGGCAAAATATAGGCCATTGGATGAGATTGAAAAATAAGATGAAATCCTAGCCATTTGATTAAAATGATTAAAGTTAGATTTTTATATATTAAATAATAATATTTTATTATTAAATTAGTTGAGATATTCTGATGGAAAAATGAAAAAAACTTTTTCATCTTTTATATAAGTGGTTCACACTGCTTTCATGAGTGGAGAAAAAGAAAACTTTACATGTTATGCAGTTTTGTTTTTTGTCATGAAATCCCATTATTTCACCTAAAATTCTTCGAAATTCCTACATGCACCAAAAAAGAAAGATGAAGTAGAGATCCTAGAGAGCATATTCCTCAATTTAGAAGCAAGAAATTGATATATGGAAGTGAAGAAATATAGAATAAAAGAGAAGGATAGTGATGAAGTTGAGAATGAAATAGAAGAAAAGCAACTGAGGTGAAATTCTTGTAAAAAGAGGTAAGTGTTCATTTTAATTTCATTAATATTCAAAGCATTAAGTTAAGGTATGTAATAACTTGAGTGTTTAATTTCTGAATTTTATTTAAGCAGTAGTGATGGAAAGTATATTACAAATTGTAATTCATAGTGGTATAATTTGTGCTATGAGAAGTTATTATTAAACTATATGTTAATGATATGTGAGCTTTGAGGATTAAATTGAATAATAATCTAAGTGTGATGATATATATATATGATCTTGTATAGCAATTTAATAGTTGATAATTAAAATAAAAGTTAAATGTTGGTATAAACGATATAAATCTTAATAAGTAAATATATTCATTAAAACAGTTTTGGACAACAACAACAGTTAACATTAAAAATTCACTATAAATTGTAGAAATCGATTTAGAGGTTGAATTAAATATGGATTTAAATCTTATTGAGTCTAGTTTTAAATAAAAGAAATGGTGCAAGCAATGGAATTGTAGATTATGAGATATATGAACTTTTGTAAGCAATGAAATCGATTTCAGTTTCCCTTGTTATAATTTTGAAAATTTATTACAAATTGTACAAAAATATTTAGGAGTTGAAATTTATACGCTTAAAAGATTAATAAGTTTATTTTCAAGGAAAACAAACGGAAATATAATATGAATTTTTTACTAAAATAAAATTAATTTTTGGTGGAGAAGTGTCAAAACTGCCTAGTAGCAGAACAAGGGGAAATTTAAAGAAAATACTGAATTAATTGGCTTAAGTGGAAATTCTAAAATTTTTATGGTAAAAATTTCATTGAGTCTAGTTTTTTTTTTTTTTAAAAACAAATGGATCTTAATTTGGAACACTATAGACCAAGATATAAATAATTTAGTGGCTGCTACTTAAGCGGACAACCTTGCTAAAAATTTGTAATTAGTGAAATCATAATTAATGTTACATGTAACAACCCGTTTTCAGTGAAATCGGAATAGTGGTTTTGGGACCACAAATCTTATTTTATTATTATTTTATTGTCTACAGCATGATAGTAGTATTGTATAAAAAATTCGTTAAGAAATTTTACTATTTGCATGCTTAATTTGATAAAAAGGACTAAATCGCGTAAAGTGTAAAAGTTGTGTTCTAGTAGCTAAAGGAATTAAATAACTATAGAACCTTGAAGTATGAGTCCTTATGTGGTAATTAGACCATTTTTTATTTAAGTGGGCAAATATGGGCATTGAATTAAGTGATTTGGATGTTAATTAATAAGGTTAAAAAGGTAAATAGATAAAACAACTTAAATTAAAATAAAGTAAAAGAAAGATATCATCTTTCTTTCTTCTTCACCAACCAAAAATAGGGCTTAAGGAAGCCATAGCCAAGCTCAAACATTCGACCATCTCTCTCTTGCATTTTTGTCCAGTTTTTAATGATTTTTATGTTTTTAGAGTCGTTGTAACTTAATCTTGCTAGCCTGGGGACTAATTTGCAAAATTGTTAAATGTTTAGGGTTTTACCATGAATGTATATGTATTGTTTATTGTAACAGCTCAATTTCAGTGAAGTCAGAATAGTGGTTTCGTAACCACAAATCTGAGCCGGAAAGATAAAATATTTTAATATTATGAAATGATTAGTAATGTGATAGAAAGATTGCATGAGAATTTTGATAAGAAAATTGTAACAGCTCGATTTAGGTCCTAGTCGAAATAGTGGTTGTGAGACCACAAATCCGAAGTAGAAATATACGTTTTATGATTTTTAAGAGGCTTATGATATGTTTGCATGATTATGTGAAAATTTCATGAGAAAATTTTATTAATTAGTGAACAATTTGTCCATTAGGACTAGATTGCAAAAAGTGGAAAATAAGAGATCCTAGAAGATTTAAGTATGAAATAGCATTAGAAAAAAATTATTAGAGGTCCTTATTTAGAAATTAGACCATTATATGTCAAGATGAACAAAAATGGGCATGGGAAGGAAAAATCTTAAGAAAAGGCATTAAGGGCAATTTGGTCATTTGGTTAATAAGTTAATTAAAAAGGGAAAAAGAAGACAAAAATGGTGTCCATCTTCTTCCCTAGGTGCCGAAATTTGGAGGAGAAGCCATAGCTAGAGTTTTGCTCATTTTCAAGCTCAAAGTAAGTGCATCCTAGTCCCGTTTTTAATGTTCTTCGTATTTTTGAGATCCTCGTAGCTCGATTTAGCTATTTCTAGCTATATTTTGAGCTAGAGTTTATGTTCAAAAATTTATCCATGTATGGCATGAATGTATTTTGAGGTTTTAAGGAAGAATATGAAAGTTTGATGTGTGATAAACATCTTTTTCTAAGTGATTTTCATGAAAAATGCATAAAAGGACCAAATTGTAAAAGTTATAAAAATGGTCATACATGAGTGAAATAGTGGGAATTGGGGGCTGTTGTAGTTAAGAAATAATTTGGCTAGGCTTAAAATGCAAGAAAGTTGAATAAAAAATCATTTTACGAGCCTAGGGGCAAAAGTGTAATTATGTGAAAGTTTAGGGGCAAAATTGTAATTTTGCCAAAGTATGATTCATGAGTTAATTTAGTTAATGTGAGTATTAAAAAAGTGAAATTGTTATTATAGATCAAGAAACACGAAGCCCGGACCGAAACCGAGGCAAGAACAAAGTGTTGGACTAAATCGAACATCTACACACATTTTGAGTACCGAGGTAAGTTTGTGTGAATTTAAAGCTACTTAATGCTATTACGTTTTTGAATGCTTGGCATTATATGAAATGAATATTATTTTATGAAATTGGCTAATGATGCCTCAATGAGAATGTGATGAGATTATATTAAGTTGAAGTCCCAGTTGAAGATTCGGAATAACGAGGATACCTATGTCACGACATGAGATAAGGAAGGTCCTGTATAAGACCATGTCTGGGACATGGCATCGGCATAGAATAAGAAAGGTCCCGTATAAGACCATGTCTGGGACATGTCATTGGTACCGAATAAGGAAAGTCCTGTATAAGACCACATCTGGGACATGGCATCGGCACCGAATAAGGGAGGTCCCGTATAAGACCATGTCTGGGACATGGCCTCGGCACCAGAGGAAGATCTCGTGTAAGACCATGTCTGGGATATGGCATCGACATCTATGTACGATCTCGTATAAGACCATGTCTGGGACATGGCATCGACATCGAGTTAAGAGATCCCGTGTAAGACCATATATGGGATATGGCATCGGCATTAAGAGGTGATCCCATGTAAGACCATATCTGGGATATGGCATTGGCATCGTGATACATGTATGATGAGATTGAGTATCCTCCGATATTCCGAGTAGTTCAACAGGTAAAAGAGCCAAGTATGTAAAGATGACAAAGAGCTAAGCTATACAAAGATGCCAAAGAGTTACATTTAAGTTAAGGATGCTAATGATTTAAGTTTATGTTCATGATAGCAAAAGTGCTAAATTATGTGATGAAGTGACACAGGTACCATGAGTAAAATACGAGTTATAAAACCGTAATGTGATATGTGATGGGTAAGCGTAAGTATGAGTAAGTATGTCAAAGTACTTGAGAACTTGTGTTGTTATTGTTCTATAAGATGAATGGATTTTACCATGAGTACTTATGTTGCTATTTTAATTCATGCAAACTTACTAAGCTATATGCTTACCCCTTTCTTTTCCCTTTTCCTTGTAGTATCTCCAAGCTAGCTCGAGGATCGTAGAACGTCGGAGCTCGGATCACACTATCAATCATTCTTTTGGTATAGTAAAGTTAATTTATTTTGGGTATGGCGTGTATAGGAACTTGGTCATTTTGTGTTATGTTATATTTGAAAGCCAAAGTGTTGGCTACTAATGTTATACACTCATTTTTTAAATGGCCATTGAAAATTGGCTAATATTTGTCAAGTTTCATATTTTTAATGATGATGAGTTTCATGAAGTGAAGGTTCATGCAATTGATGGAGTAAATTGTGAAGTGTATGAATAATGATTAGGGATTCTTCATAGTGTATTTTTGCCTTGTTATGTGTTGCTTGAGTTGGCATATGTGTGTTTATGTTTCAGGGTGGCAAATGGCTTGGAAAATAGCCTTCTAATTGTCCACACGGGTAGACACACGGGCGTGTGTCTAGGCCGTGTGTCAATGGGTGTGTTGGTAGGCCGTGTGTCCCTTGCATCAAATTTACGAGAATTCGATTTGCCACACGGGCTAGCACACGAGCGTGTGCCTAGGTCATGTGCCTTTAAGAGCTTGCTGACGTCATAAACAGAATACCCAGGTTTTTCACACAGGGGTGAGGACACGGGCGTGTCTAGGCCATGTGAGGGACACGGGCCACAGACACGGGCGTGTGTCCGGCCGTGTGAAAACCCCTGTAGGTTCGAAATGAAAAATAAATTCCACTCGGGCTAGGAACATGGCCGTGTGTGACCACACAGCCTGCCCACACGAGCGTGTTCCATTTCACACGGGCGTGTGGCCCTGTTTAGGCAAAAATTTTCTAAGTACACAAAAGTTTCCGGTTAAATTTTGAAACCCCCGTATGTATGTTTAGGGCCTCGTAGTTCCATAATAAGGATGTTATGAATATGAATGAAAATTTTTAAGTTGAAGTGAAATTTTATAGCCCGATGTTGTATGTTTAAGTAAGTTAAGTCTGGTAATGCCTCGTATCCTGTCCCGGCGTTGGACACGGGTAAGGGGTGTTACAAAAATTTTATCAATTAGGTGCTTAATTGTAGAAAGGACTAAATTGCATAAAATGTCAAACTTGAATTCTGGTAGCTATAAGGATTAAATAGCTATGGAATTCAAAACTTGAGGTCCTTAAATGGTAATTAGACCATTGATGAAAAATATGTAGATATTTTTGGTGAATCATCCATGGAAAAATTAGAAAAGGTTAAGGACTAAATTGGAAATGGAAAAATTATAAAGATGATAATTAAATTAAAATGAAATATCATCATTTTATATCATCTTCTTCAACCTAAAATCCATGGAAACCCTAGGACAGAGAAAACAAGCTTTCCAAGCATAAATTGGTAGGTTTCTATGTCCCGTTTTTAGTAATTTTTATATTTTTGAGATTGGGAAAGCTTAATTTCTCTATTTGGGGGGTTAATTTGAATAGATATCAAAGTATAGAAAATTTTCCATGGATGAACATGCTGAATTTTAAAAGTTTATGGTAGAAAATGAAAAGTTATTGATAGATAAACAACTTTTACAAAGGAAAAATTCATGGAAACTTGATTTAGGGACTAAATTGAAAAATGTTAAAACCCATGGAAAATTATGAAATTTTTAGAATACATGTGCTGTAAAAGTTATATTAGAATTTTGATTAGGCTTGGAATAAGGATTAAATTGCATGAATTTCAATTTCCGAGCCTAGGGACGAAATTAGAATTAATCAAAAGTATATGGGCAAAATGGTACTTTTGCCTAGATTGTAAATTGAGTTCAATAGAATATGAAATGGATTGAATTGATGATTAAATTCATTTATATAGATCTGGAAGTACCAAACAAAGAGCTAGATCGAGGAAAGGAAAAGATTTCAGATTAGTAGATTTTAATTACAAACAAATATCAAGGTAAGTTCGTATAACTTAAATGAGCATAAAAATGTGTTGTTTTGAATGCTATATTACATTGAATATGTTTTATGAAATTGTATGTATGAAGTGTATGAAAATTTTAATGGATGGAATGGTATATGATGAAAAATTTATTGATAAAGGGTAAAATTCCGTATGAATATTGAATTCCGATGGATAAATGTGATTTCCATAAAAAAGCGCATGTGTTGCGAGAATGGATTTAGCCCGGACGGGTAATCCAAAATGAGTCTCTCGAGTATATGTTTCAATTAGGATTTAGCTGGACTGGTAATCCTAATTGATGGATTTAACTGAATCGGTAATCCGTAATGAACTCTATAGGGAATTCTTTGTCATATAAAGGATTCGACTGGACTAATAATCCGACAAAGCCCTTAGAGTATATGTAACAATAAAATTTAGCTTGGATAGTAATTCTCTTGTGTAATATGTGGCTCGAGAGTGTACCTATAAGGTACTACTGGAAATGAATTGACGGATAATGGAATTGTACACCTCGAGTGTATTACTTGAAGTATCCATCGGAAATTCAAAGATTCAATGGATAAAGTGTATATTGTAATATGAGAAACATAAGATGGAATGTGAATATATCATGATGAGCTCATCTATGCTTATTGGTATATTATAACTAACATGTTGGTTGAGCATGTGTGAATAGGTAAATTACCAAATAATTGGAAAGCATGTTTTGTATGGTTAATATATTAAATGTATTGGGTAAGCTTAATTTATGTTACATGAGCTTACTAAGCATAATATGCTTACGAGGTTTTATTTACCCTATTTTATAGTGCTCAAAGTGTAACAGCCCAATTTAGGGCCTAGTCGGAATAGTGGTTGCGAGACCACAAATCCGAAGTAGAAATATGTGTTTTATGGCTTTTATGAGGTTTAAGACATGTTTGCATGCTTATGTGAAAATTTAATGAATAAATTTTATTATTTAGTGATCAATTTATTCACTAGGACTAAATTATAAAGATTGAAAAATATGAGATTCTAGAAGATTCAAGTATGAGAAAGCAATAGAAAATTTATTAGAGGTCATTAGTTAGTAATTAGACCATTGTAACTTATGATGGACAAAAATGGACATGGGAAGGAAAAATCTCAAGAAAGGGGCCTTAAGGGCATTTTGGTCATTATGTTAATAAATTAATAAAAAGGGAAAAAGAAGTCAAAATTGATGTCCATCTTCCTCCCCATTGCCGAAAATTTCAAGCTCTCCATAGCTAGGGTTTTATCATCTTTCAAGCTTGATTGTAAGTACCTCCTAGCCTCGTTTTTAATGTTCTTCGTATTTTTGAGATCCTCGTAGCTCGATTTAGCTATTTCTAGCTATATTTTGAGCTAGGGTTCATGTTTAAAAATTTACCCATGCATGACATGCATGTATTTTGATGATTAGTGGAAGAGTATGAAAGTTTGATGTATGATACATACCTTTTTCTAAGATATTTTCATGGAAAATTCATAAAAAGGACTAAATTGTAAAAGTTATGAAATTATCATAAAAGTGTGAATAAGTGGAAATTGTGGGATATTGTAGTTATGAAAATGGTTCGGCTAGGCTTAAAATACAAGGAAATTGAATAAAAAATATTTTTACGAGCCTAGGGGCAAAAGTGTAAATATGTGAAAGTTTAAGGGCAAAATCGTAATTTTTCTAAAGTATGATTCATGGTTTGATTTAGTCAATGTGATCATTAAAAGAGTGAAATTGTCATTATAGATCAAGAAACACGAAGTCCGGACCGAAATCGAGGAAAGAGCAAGGTGGTGGACTAAATCGAACAATTATACATATTTTGGTATCGATGTAAGTTTGTGTGAAATTAAAGCTACATAATGCTATTATATTTCTAATTGCTTGATATCATGAGAAATATAAATTATTTCTATGAAATTTATTAATGATGCCTCGATGAAAGTATGATGATACTATGTTAAGTCGAAGTACTGGTTGAACATTAGGAATAGCAAGGATACCATTGTCACAACATGAGATAAAGAAGGTCCCATATAAGACCATGTCTGTGACATGGAATCGGCACCAAAAGAAGGTCCCGTATAAGACCATGTCTGGGACATGGCATCGGCACCAAATGAAGGTCCCGTATAAGACCATGTCTGGGACATGGCATCTATACCAAATGAAGGTCCTATATAAGACCATGTCTGGGACATGGCCTCGGCACTGAAGGTAGATCTCGTATAAGACCATGTTTAGGACATGGCATCCACATTGATAAACGATCTCGTATAAGACCATATATGGGATATGACATCGACATCGAGATATGAGATCCCGCGTAAGACCATATCTGGGATATGGCATCAGCATCGAGATATGATCCCATGTAAGACCATATCTAGGATATGGCATTGGCATCGTGTTACATGTATGTGGAGATTGAGTATCCTTCGATATTCCAAGTAGTTCAACGGGATAAAGAGCTAAGCCTATGTTCAAGAGAGTAAAATTACTAAAGTTATGTGATGAAGTGATACAGGTACCCATGAATAACTTATGAGAAATGAATGCAAAATGTATTATGTGATTTGGTAAGAGTAAGCATGAGTAAGTTATGATAATGTGCTTGAAAACTGGTGCCATTATTTCGTGTGATGAATGGATGTTATCATAAGCCTTTGTGTTGCTATTTATTTCATGCAAACTTACTAGGCTTTATGCTTACTCCATCTCTTTTCCATTTCCTTGTAGTATCACCAAGCTAGCTCGGGGATCGAAGGATGTCGGAGTTTGACTCACACTATCAAATTATTCTATTGGTATAGTAAAGTTGATTAAATTTGGGTATGGCATGTATAGGAACTTGGTCATTTTTTGATATGTCATATTTGTTAGCCAATGCGTTGGCTATAAATGTTATTCTATTAATTTTTTAAATGGCCATTGGAATTGGCCAAAATTAGCTAAGTTATATCTATTCAATGACGAAGAAATTTCATGAAGTGCAAGTTTATGCAATTGAATGAATAAAGTATGAAGTATATCATGATGAATGTGGTTAAGGTATAGATGTCCCAATACTGCATGTTAGAAGGACATTATTGTTAAGTTAAGTGTTGCTTGAAATGGTATGATTATGGTTGTTTTTCAGGGTGGCAAAAGGCTTGGTAAATAGCCTTACAGCTATCCACACGGGTAGACACACGGGCGTGTGTCTAGGTCGTGTGTGACACACGGTCAACCCCATTGGCGTGTTGGTAGGCCGTGTGTCCCCTGCATCTAATTTACGAAAAATTCAGTTCTTCACACAGGCCAGCACACGGGTGTGTGGCTTGGCCGTGTGCCCCTGAGGGTTTGCTAATGTCATAAATAGAATGTCCCTTATTTTGGACACAGCCTGAAGCACGGGTGTGTGACATGCCGCACGGGAGTGTCACTCTTCTCACACGGGCGTGTGACCCTATTTTAAGTAAAAATTTTCTAAGTATTCAAAAGTTTCCGGTTCAGTCCCGAACCACTCCGCAAGTATGTTTAAGGTCTCGTAGACTTATAATAGGGATGTTATTCTCTTGAAGGAAAAGTTTTAAGTTGAAATGAAATTCTATTGCCCGATATTACGTGATTAAGTATGTTAAGTCCAGTAATGCCTCGTACCCGGTTTCAACGTTGAATATGGGTAAGGGGTGTTACATTTAGTGGTATCAAAGCTACGATTTAGTCGATTCTCGGACTAACGTAGCGTATGCATGAGTCTAGCTATACATGCCATACGTATGAGTATTTATATAATGATAGTGTGACGACTCCTGACGATTTGAATTATGTTTTCATATAGTAAATGGATCCCGAAAGAGCAGTGGCGGATGATGTAGAAAGTAACGCGCCGGCTCCCGCTCAAGGGACGATGTCAACTGAAAATGAGAATAGACCAATGACTGTGAGTCAGAGAGGAGGAGAAGAGGCTAGGGAAGCCTTTCTCCATATGATGAATACTTGGTACACGGAGTTCATTCGAACGAACCCGAATGCGCAACCCCCTCCTCCCCCACCTATTCATCAGCCTACCCCTGTAGCTCCCCAAGTTGTAGAAGTGGTAAGAAGGGAAAAGCCCCCTGTTGATAGAATCCGGAAACAAGGAGCTGAGGAGTTTCGAGCTAATAAAGATGATGATCTGGAAAGAGCAGAGTTTTGGCTTGAAAATACCATCAGGGTATTTGATGAACTATCATGCGCACCTGAAAAGTGTATGAAGTGTGTCGTGTCTCTTTTAAGAGATTCAGGTTACCAGTGGTGGAACACCCTTGTGTCGGTTGTACCTAGGGAGAAAGTTAATTGGGAATTTTTCCAAGAAGAGTTCCAAAAAAAGTACATTAGCCAAAGGTTTATTGACCAGAAAGGAAAGGAATTTTTAGAGTTAAAACAAGGTAGAATGACGTTGACTGAATATGAGCGTGAGTTTGTAAGGCTCAGTAAATACCTCGAGAGTGTGTATCGACTGAAGCCATTATGTGTAAAAGGTTTGAGGACGGGTT
Organism: Gossypium sturtianum; assembly: GCA_025698515.1. Lineage (NCBI taxonomy): Eukaryota > Viridiplantae > Streptophyta > Magnoliopsida > Malvales > Malvaceae > Gossypium > Gossypium sturtianum. Next base: position 106,345,674 of record CM046943.1, read on the forward strand.
AAATGAGGATATCCGATTTAATGTTGGTGTCCTAAAACTAAAAGAATTTGTTGTGTTAGTAGATAGAGCTTGCAAGGCCGATGAGTTGGCCAAATAGAAAAGAAAGGCTGAAATTGAGTCTCGTGACTCGAGGAAAAGATAATTGGGTAAGTCATTTCAATATTCATCCAAGAAATCAAGAGAGTTTACTACCCGATCAGCTACTTTAGCTGGGTTTTCAAACAGAAGTAAGGGTAAACAGTACTCGGGGTCTAAAGCTCAGACTACTTCGGTTGCTAGTATTGGTAATGCTTGACCAAGTAGATCGGAATGCCCACAGTGTGGCAGACGTAATCCCGGTGATTGTCGAACAAATGAGAGATTTTGTTTCAAGTGTGGGTCCCCAGATCATTTTATTAGAGAATGCTCTGAGATGGGTGAGAAAGAGAAATCTCAGAGTGCAAGATCGGGAAGTACTGCTAGAGGAAGTTCATAGAGAAATCCAGGAAGCGAAACGAGTAGTAAGAATACACCTAGAGAGCAGACTGCAAGATCTGAGGGTAGAGCGCCTGCGAAGACTTACGCTATTCGCGCTCGTGAAGAGGCGTCATCCCCTAATGTGATCACGGGTACATTTTCTCTCTATGATACTCATGTTGTTGCTTTAATTGACCCGGGATCTACCCACTCATATGTTTGCATGAAATTAATATCTAGTATGAACATGTCTGTAGAGTCTATAGAATTTGTGATAAAGGTGTCAAATCCCCTAGGCAAATGTGTGTTAGTTGATAAAGTATGCAAAGATTGCCCTTTAATGATTAGAGGTCATTATTTTCCGGAAAATCTCATGCTATTACCATTTGATGAATTCGATGTAATTCTTGGTATGGATTGGTTAGCTACTCATGATGTGATAGTAAATTTTGGAAGGAAATTTATTGAGTTAAAATGTGAAAATGAGGATATTCTTCGTGTTGAATCAGATGAACAGGACAAATTGCCTGTAGTGATTTCTCATATGTCTGCCCAAAAAATAAAGGGATATAAAGCTTATATTGCCTTTGTGATGAATGCCAAAGAGACTGAGTTAAGAATTGAATCAGTGCCCATAGTATGTGAGTATCAAGAAGTATTTCCGGAAGAATTGCCAGGGTTACCTCCAGTGAGAGAGATTGAATTTGGTATTGAGTTAGTCCCTGGTACTGCCCTTATTTCAATTGCTCCGTACAGGATGGCTCCAACCGAGTTGAAAGAATTGAAGGCACAGTTACAAGAGTTGACGGATAAAGGTTTCGCAAGACCGAGCTATTCTCCATAGGGTTGTCCCGTAATATTTGTGAAAAAGAAAGATGGTTCCATGAGGTTATGTATAGATTATCGACAACTTAATAAGGTAACCATAAAGAACAAGTACCCCTTACCAAGGATCGATGATTTGTTTGACCAATTGAAGGGAGCCACTGTGTTTTCCAAGATAGACTTGAGGTCGGGATATTATCAGTTGAGAGTCAAAGACTCAGATGTGTCAAAAACTGCATTTCGGACAAGGAATGGTCATTATGAATTTTTAGTCATGCCTTTCGGTTTAACAAATGCTCCAGCTGTGTTTATGGATTTGATGTACAACATCTTTCGGCCATATTTGAATAAATTTGTTGTAGTCTTTATTGATGATATACTGATTTACTCCCGAAATAAGAGCGAGCATGCTGAGCATTTGAGGACAATCTTACAAATTTTACGAGATAATCAGTTATATGCCAAGTTTAGTAAAAGTGAATTTTGGCTTAAAGAAGTCGGGTTTTTGGGGCACATTTTCTCGGAAGATGGAATTAGAGTTGACCCAAGTAAGATTTCAGTAATTGTGGATTGGAAGCCATCAAGGAATGTATCCGAGGTTAGAAGTTTTCTGAGCCTAGCGGGTTATTAGAGACGGTTTGTCAAGGGATTTTCCATGATAGCTACTCCGATGACGAGGCTACTGTAAAAAGATGTGAAGTTTGAATGGACAGAAAAGTGCCAACAGAGTTTTGAGAAATTGAAGGCATCATTGACTGGAGCTCCAGTTTTAGTACAACCCGAATCAAGAAAAGAATTTGTGGTCTATAGTGATGCATCCTTAAATGGATTGGGTTGTGTACTTATGTAAGAGGGCAAGGTGATAGCTTATGCCTCTAGATAGTTAAAGCCGCACGAGAAGAACTACCCGACCCATGATTTGGAATTAGCTGCTATTGTATTTGCATTAAAGATATGGAGACACCATTTGTATGGTGAGAAATGTCAGATATTTACTGATCATAAGAGCCTAAAGTACTTGATGACTCAAAAGGAATTGAATTTAAGACAAAAAAGATGGCTAGAGTTGATAAAGGATTACGAGCTAGTGATTGACTACCATCCGAGAAAGGCGAACGTGGTTGCTGATGCCTTGAGTAGAAAATCCCTGTTTGCATTGAGAGCCATGAATACACGGATGGCTTTGTCGGATGATAGTTCTATTCTAGCCAAGTTGAGAGCTAGACCAATGTTTCTCCAAGAGATTTGTAAAGCTTAGAAAGGCGACGGCGATTTACAGGCCAAGAGAGTTCAGAGTGAGTCAGGCGTTGAGTCAGACTTTCAGATTAATTCTGAAGGATGTTTGATGTTTCGAGATAGGGTCTGTGTACCCAAAGATGATGAGCTTATTCGAAAAATTTTGCACGAAGCACATAGTGGATGTTTATCTGCACATCCATGCAGCACGAAGATGTAAAATGACTTGATGAAATGGTACTGGTGGCCAAGTATGAAGAAAAACATTTCTGAGTTCGTATCGAGATGTTTGATTTGTCAGCAAGTGAAAGCTGAACACCTAGTACCGTCGGGTCTACTTCAGCCTATTATGGTTCCCGAGTGGAAATGGGACCGTATTACTATGGACTTTGTGATGGGTTTGCCTTTGACCCCGAAAAAGAAGGATGCCGTATGGGTTGTGGTTGATAGACTTACAAAGTCAGCCCATTTTATACCGGTATGCATTAATTATTCACTTGATAAGTTGGCGGATTTGTATGTGTCAGAAATTGTGAGACTTCACGGAGTACCATTGTCGATTATTTCGGATAGAGATCTGAGATTCACATCACGATTTTGGAAAAAGTTACAAGAAGCCTTTGGAAAAAAGTTGAATTTTAGTACAACTTTCCATCCACAAATAGACGGACAGTCGGAGAGGATAATACAGATACTTGAAGACATGCTTCGATGTTGTTTTTTAGAATTTCAAGGTAATTGGGAAAAGTACTTACCCTTAGTGGAATTTGCCTACAATAACAGTTTTCATTCGAGCTTGAAAATGGCACCTTATGAGGCATTATATGGGCGTAAGTGCTGAACGCCCCTGTATTGGACTGAACTCAGAGAGAATTAGATTCACAGGGTTGATTTAGTCAGAGAAACTGAAGAGAAAGTAAGAGTGATTCGTGATTGTCTAAAAGCTACCTCAGATAGACAAAATTCCTACGCGGATTTGAAACGAAAAGAGATTGAGTTTCAAGTTAGTGATAAGGTATTCTTGAAAGTATCACTATGGAAGAAAGTTCTTAGATTTGGCCGGAAAGGCAAGCTAAGTCTGCGCTTTATCAGACCGTATGAAGTTACCGAGAGGATAGGCCGATAGCCTATAGTTTGGCATTGCCATCTGAGTTGGAAAAGATTCATGATGTGTTTCACATGTCTATGTTACGTCACTACTGATCAGACCCTTCACATGTGATTATACCAACAGAGGTAGAAATTCAACCGGACATGACTTATGGTGAAGAGCCGGTTAAGATTTTGGCTTGAGAAGTCAAACAGTTAAGAAATAAAAGTATTGCCCTTGTGAAAGTACTATGGAAAAGACATGGGATAGAAGAGGCTACATGGGAGCATGAGGAGGCCATGAGAAAACAATATCCCAACCTTTTTACCGGTAAGATTTTCGGGGATGAAAATCCCTAAGAGGGGAGAATTGTAATAGCCCAATTTAGGGCCTAGTCAAAATAGTGGTTGCGAGACCACAAATCTGAAGTAGAAATATGTGTTTAATGGCTTTTATGAGGTTTAAGACATGTTTGCATACTTATGTGAAAATTTCATGAAGAAATTTTATTATTTAGTGATCAATTTATTCACTAGGACTAAATTGCAAAGATTGAAAAATATGAGATTCTAGAAGATTCAAGTATGAGAAAGCAATAGAAAATTTATTAGAGGTCCTTATTTAGAAATTAGACCATTATAACTTATGATGGACAAAAATGGACATGGGAAGGAAAAATCTCAAGAAAGGGGCCTTAAGGGCATTTTGGTTATTATGTTAATAAGTTAATAAAAAGGGAAAAAGAAGTCAAATTGATGTCCATCTTCCTCCCAATTGCCGAAAATTTCAAGCTCTCCATAGCTAGGGTTTTTTCATCTTTCAAGCTTGATTGTAAGTACCTTCTAGCCCCGTTTTTAATGTTCTTCGTATTTTTGAGATCCTCGTAGCTCGATTTAGCTATTTCTAGCTATATTTTGAGCTAGGGTTCATGTTCAAAAATTTTCCCATGCATGTCATGCATGTATTTTGATGATTAGTGGAAGAATATGAAAGTTTGATATATGATACACACCTTTTTCTAAGAGATTTTCATGGAAAATTCATAAAAAGGACTAAATTGTAAAAGTTATGAAATTATCATAAAAGTGTGAATAAGTGGAAATTGTGGGCTATTGTAGTTATTAGAATGGTTCGGCTAGGCTTAAAATACAAGGAAATTGAATAAAAGTCATTTTTACGAGCCTAGGGGTAAAATTGTAAATATGTGAAAGTTTAGGGGCAAAATTATAATTTTGCCAAAGTATGATTCATGGTTCGATTTAGTCAATGTGATCATTAAAAGAGTGAAATTGTTATTATAGGTCAAGAAACACGAAGTCCGGACCGAAACTGAGGAAAGAACAATGTGGTGGACTAAATCGAACAATTACACATATTTTGGTACCGAGGTAAGTTTGTGTGAAATTAAAGCTACATAATGCTATTATATTTCTAATTGCTTGATATCATGAGAAATGTAAATTATTTCTATGAAATTTATTAATGATGCCTCGATGAAAGTATGATGATACTATGTTAAGTCGAAGTACCGGTTGAACATTAGTAATAGCAAGGATACCATTGTCACAACATGAGATAAAGAAGGTCCCGTATAAGACCATGTCTGAGACATGGCATCTGCACCAAATGAAGGTCCCGTATAAGACCATGTCTGGGACATGGCCTCGGCACCAAAGGTAGATCTCGTAGAAGACCATGTCTGGGACATGGCATCGACATCGATAAATGATCTCGTATAAGACCATATTTGGGATATAGCATCGACATCGAGATATGAGATCCCGCGTAAGACCATATCTGGGATATGGCATCAACATCGAGATGTGATCCCATGTAAGACCATATCTAGGATATGGCATTGGCATCGTGTTACATGTATGTGGAGATTGAGTATCCTTCGATATTCTAAGTAGTTCAACGGGATAAAGAGCTAAGCCTATGTTCAAGAGAGTAAAAGTACTAAAGTTATGTGATGAAGTGATACAGGTACCCATGAATAACTTATGAGAAATGAATGCAAAATGTATTATGTGATTTGGTAAGAGTAAGCATGAGTAAGTTATGATAATGTGCTTGAAAACTGGTGCCATTATTTAGTGTGATTAATAGATGTTATCATAAGCCTTTGTGTTGCTATTTATTTCATGCAAACTTACTAAGGTTTATGCTTACTCCCTCTCTTTTCCATTTCCTTGTAGTATCACCAAGCTAGCTCGGGGATCGAAGGACGTCGGAGTTCGACTCACACTATCAAACTATTCTTTTGGTATAATAAAGTTGATTAAATTTGGGCATGGCATGTATAGGAACTTGGTCATTTTGTGATATGTCATATTTGTTAGCCAATGTGTTGGCTATAAATGTTATTCTATTCATTTTGTAAATGGCCATTGGAATCGGCCAAAATTAGCTAAGTTATATCTATTCAATGATGAAGAAATTTCATGAAGTGCAAGTTTATGCAATTGAATGAATAAAGTATGAAGTATATCATGATGAATGCGGTTAAGGTATGGATGTCCCAATAGTGCATGTTAGAAGGACATTATTGGTAAGTTAAGTGTTGCTTGAAATGGTATGATTGTGGTTGTTTTTCAGGGTGGCAAAAGGCTTGGTAAATAGCCTTATAGCTGTCCACACGGGTAGACACACGGGCGTGTGTCTAGGCCGTGTGTGACACACGGTCAATCCCATGGGTGTGTTGGTAGGCCGTGTGTCCCTTGCATCTAATTTACGAAAAATTTAGTTCGTGACACGGACCAGCACACGGGTGTGTGGCTTGGCCGTGTGCCCCTTAGGGTTTGCTAACGTCATAAACTGTATGTCCCTTATTTTTGACACGGCCTAAAGCACGAGCGTGTGACATGCCGCATGGGCGTGTCACTCCTCGCACACGGGCGTGTGGCCCTGTTTTAAGTAAAATTTTTCTAAGTATTCGAAAGTTTCCGTTTCAGTCCCGAACCACTCTGCAAGTATGTTTAAGGTCTCATAGACTTATAATAGGGATGTTATGTTCTCGAAGGAAAAGTTTTAAGTTGAAATGAAATTCTATGGCTCGATATTTTGTGATTAAGTATGTTAAGTCCGGTAATGCCTCGTACCCAGTTTCAGCGTTGAATACGGGTAAGGGGTGTTACACAAAGCTCGTGAGGGTTGGAGATTGGTCGGAGCAAGTCATCACACTATCAACCTGTTATTTTGGTATAAGTGATAATCTTTTTTTGATAATGGCATGTATAGGCTAACTAAATTAAGTATTGGTATGTAAATGGTGAATGAAATTTAGCCATTGGAATGGCTAATACATAATGTCTTGATACATGTTATGGTTGAATCAATATATTAACTAAAATGATAAGCATGAATATTTAACTATGCAAATTATGTAAATTACATGAAGGTAAGTCATTAAACACAAATATATGATGAAATGTATTAAATTTGGATGATAGAAATTGGCTTGAATTATACTTGTAATTGGTTGGATTATATTTGTAAGTGTTAGTGCATGAAATGGAAAATTTGGGTGAGAAATGAGACTAGGAAATGGCCTTATTTTGTCCACACGGGGGCATGTGTCTAGGCCGTGTGTGACACACGTCCTGGTACATGGGCATGTGGTCTGGCCGTGTGTCCCCTGTATTTCAAAATTTCAAAACAGAATGCTCAAAATTGAGCACACGAGCAGAGACACGGGCATGTGTCTCAGCCGTGTGGGTGACACGGCCTTGAACATGGGCGTGTGAAACCTGCACCTAATTCGAATTAAATTAATTAACTACACGGCTTAGCACACGGGCGTGTGGCATGGCCGTGTGGCGCAAGTCAGAGAGCAAACTAAATTGGACACAGCCTGAAGCACGGGCGTGCCTAAGGGTTACACGGGCGTGTTAGCCCTGTACCTTGGAAATTTTTTGAAATATCACGAAAAATTCCTAGAGTTTCTGATTAAGTCCCGATTCGATTCTAATGATCGTATTGGGCCTCGAGGGTCCATTTAAGGGACATCCTGAACAATCTCAGTTAATGAATAGTGGTTTATATGATTTATCTGAAAATGTTCTGAAAAGTGTCGGTAATGCTCTGTAACTCTGTTCCTGTGATGAATACGGGTTAGGGGTGTTACATTTATGATGTTTTATGGAAGAAAATGAATGGTTGTTGTTAGATACACTACTTTTGTTAAAAGATTTTTGGTGAAATTGCCAAATAAGAATTAAATTGGAAAATAGAAACTTTTACATGGTGAAATTGTGAAATAAATGAAATATTGGGCTTGCTAGGGACCTACGTAATATTCAGCTATGATGGGGTGTAGGAAAATTGCATGAATTTTCATTTTTATGAGCTAGGGACTAAACTGAAAAGAAATCAAAAGTATAGGGGCAAGATTGTAATTTTGCTAAAATATGTATTTGGGTTAAATTGAATAGAATAATTATTGAATTGAGCTAAATTTATCCGTTTAGATCAAAAGAAACCTCGTACAGCTTTAGATTGGGGCAAAGATAAAGTTTCGGATTAGTCGCCTCCGTATCTACATTTAATCGTCGAGGTAAGTTCGTGTAATTAAATTTTACTTATATGTTTTGAATTGAATTATACATGTATTGTGAATTGCCATATATATATACCGATTGCATATCCAACGATATTATGACGACTACCGAGCCTCGCTTGAACGTTAGGAATTCGTAGGATACAAATGACATGTCATTAGGGTTACATGATTCGGGTGCTGGTCCTGAACATCCTACCGATGGCTGAGGTCTGGCATGTGTTGCAGATACTCCACAGCTCGTGTGAGCAGCATCATGTAGCTACGTTCCGACCCATAGCTCGTGTCAGTAGGCCCATATTCACAGCTCGTGTGAGCATACATGTACAGGAATTGACGAATTACAGTTATATGAGTTAGCACACTTTGTGTGAGCTATCCTGGGTATCCAACGGTATTCTAAATGGTTCAACGGGCATTATTCGGAAAGGAAATGGTAAGAGTTCGATACGAACTAAGACTTGGACACATGTGAATTTTATCGAAATGGTGATATATGGTATATCGAAAGTTGAAATGGATGATATATGCATATGATACATGATTAAATGTTGTGCTCATCCATGATTATATTGCCTATGTTATATGATTAAATGGCTAACATGTTGGTGTACATGTTTAGGCTTTGGCCAAGTTGTGGTTGGATTATGCCATGTTTAACTTACTTATTATGTGTTGAAATGGTAAGTTGTGTTTTACATTATACGAACTTACTAAGCATTTATTATTACTCTGTGTAATTTCCCGTGTTCTTTCAGTGAATCGGAAGCTCATTCCGGTTGGAAGCTTGTTGGAGTTATATCACACTATCCATCGGCATGTATAGGTGTTTTGGTTAATGTTTGGCCTATGAGTTTTGGCTTGTATTTATGGAATTTTGGATGAACATAAGGATTTGATTTTTGGCATGTATATATTTGACTTTAAAATGGTTGATATCTTAGTTCATGATACTTGAATGATTGAAGATGAAATGGTAGCTTAAAGTGCATATTGTAAATGGTCTTGTGATATGTTTAAGTGTGGTGGTTTGATACATTTGTTATGATGACATATATGGCTAGGGGTGCTAGTTGTTGAATGGCTCATTTGGTACCATTTGGTGTGTTATTGATAGGTAAATCAAATGGTGTGTTTTTGAAGTAAACTTAGTTTGAGGTTAGTGATAAACCGAAATAGTAACATATTTTAATCCCACATTTAGTATGCTTTTGGATAAATTATCCCTTGATTTATGTAAAAAGGTGCTCTTAATCCTTTCTTTTCATGTATTATACTTAGGAAAGCACCCAAGGATAAAAAGAACGAGAAACGGGCTCAAAACGGACCAAAACGGGCCAAAGAGGAAATCGACACGGCCTGAACTTGGACCCACATGGCCGTGCCAAGTCAATCATCTAGAACTCGGTCTAACCCCGACTCACACGGCCGTGTCTCATTAAAGAAATCCGAACACGGCCTGGCCACGATTCACACGGGTGTGCGCCATGGCCGTGCCTCTGCCGTGAAGAAGAGCAATTTCATTCGGGAAAGGATACTTAGGGAGAAAGAAACGTATTTCAAAAGCCTATAAATACACCCTAAGTATGAACTAAGAGGGAGAGCCCAAAGCCATCGTCTAGGGGCGTCGTGCTAGGCCAGAGAAGGCAGATTTGTGGGGATTCACTCAGGGATAGCTAGTTGATCCATCTCAAGAAGCCAGAATTATACTCAAGACGGAGGATCTCTCCTTCAATTCCTTCAGGGGGTTTTAGGGATTTCTTATGTTTTGTTTTATCTTTTCTCTTGAGATGTTTTCCTTTATTGTTATGAACTAAACCCTTCGGATACCCGAAGGGGATGAAACCTATGATGAATCTTGTTATTGTTTTCTGAATTATATGATAAATACTTAGTTTGTTCTTAATTATGTGAGCTTAATCCAAATTTAATGTGCTTAGGTGGAGGAGGAATAGACCCTGCCTAAGAGTAGATCCAACATAATTAAGTGGAGTTGATCGCACGCCTAGAGAGAGGGTGACGAGATTTTGCCGAATTAGGGTGAAACCTAATATGGGAATCCATAGATCGATTTACTGCTATTCTAGGGGGTTATTATAAGAGAACGAGATTACCACTAATTAACCTTGGGTTAGACGTTATTCGCCTCGAGAGAGGGTTTAATATACGTTAGGGAGTCTTACGGATCAAACTAAGTGAATAAATCGTATAGTTCAGTGTTAGATAACAAGTGAAGTCTAGGTGGATTCTTCCTAGGGTATCGTCTAAATCAACTGAGTTTTTCCCAAGTTATTTTCCAAATTCATTCTTCTTTGTCTTAGAGTCTTTAGTTTAGTAGTTAATTAATTTAGATTAGATAAACAATCTCTCTTTATTTTTAGGCTAGATAATAAAAAGAAAGTTAGTATTAGTACTTTTAGTTTCTTTGGGTTCGATAATCTGGTCTTGCCTAAGCTATACTACTGTTCGATAGGTGCACTTGCCTCAATCGTTGTCAGAGTTAGTTTCCAGGTTCGGTCATTCTTTTTATAAATTTTAAAGCTCTGATTCACAGCGATCAAGTGTTTGGCGCCGTTGCCGGGGAACTAAAATATTAAGAAGACTCTATTTTTATTACTTTAGCCATTTTTTAGCAATTTATTTTCATTATTATTATTATTATTATTATTATTTTTACTTTGCTAATTTTTCCTCCATTTACTTTTGGAAGATAATTTTAGTTTTTAGAGAAGATGGCACTGAATAATTATCAGTGGCAAGCGATGAGGACAATTCCTACTAAAGCAGCCAGTGCCTTCAACCTCGACGTGGTCACCAGGTTATCTAATCAGTTAGAGATGATGAATAAAAAAATTGATGGTTTGAATAGTCTCTCGCAGGTACACCCATAAATACAATATGATTCGAATTTAGGAGGCGTGGCAAATCCTGAGTACCTACTCTACGGATATGGCATGGAAAACGAGCAAGCTCAATATACGGGTAACTATTCTAAACCTCAAAATAATTTTTATAATGACACTTATAATGCAGGTTGGAGGTACCATCCAAATTTCTCGTGGGATGATCAAAGTAGCCAAGGACCGGAACTTCCTCCAAATTTTCAATAACCACCTTACCAACAGGAAGATGAGTCGAACCTCGAGGAGATCCTGATAAAATTCATGGTAGCCACAGATAACCGTCTCCAAGACACTGAAACCACCCTTAAGACCCAACAAGCATCGATCAAAGGGATCGAGAGCCAAGTTGAGGAAGTTTCTAAGTCAGTTGAGGAAGTTTCTAAGTCAGTTATACAACTTGCTAAGCTGATCTCAGAACTACCACAATGAAGCTTGCCAAGCAATACTGAAACTAACCTGAGAGAGCAAAATCAAGCCATTTACGATAGTGAAGGGTTAGACGAACCAAACCCAAGGGAAGAACCTGTGGTAAGTGAAGGTAAGGTTGAAGTGTGCCATGATATACCAAAACCGGCAATTACAGAGTACCAACCTCGTGTGCCATATCCCGATGTAATAATGAAAGACCACACAGAGGAAGAAGTCGATGAATTCACACTTCGTGTAGACGACGAAACAATCACTCTTCAAGCTCTTGGCTCAGCTAGGACATCGAGTAATAAATGTACGAACGTTAATTCTATTGATAACCATTTGGTTCAACCTTCTTTACAGGAAGCATCACGAAATCACCTAGCTGAGCTAGATCTTAGATCTCGTACCCATAAAGAAATAATTCATGAAGGACTAAGGCTTCAGGGCGATGAACTAGACAAGTGGAAAACACACTTTAAAGAGAAACTAGGAATACACGAAGTGAAACCGAAAGAAACCCCAGACGAGCTGATAGGAACAACAAATCACTTCAAAATAGGGGATCATGTATTGTTGAACAAGGAAGACCCTCGAATCACCAATTCAGACCTCAAGACAAACGAAGAAATCACTTTTGAGGTACTTAATGTCTTCCTATACGGCACAGTCGAGGTAAGTAATCCTAAATTCAACACTTTTGAGGTAAACACTACTCGACTTAAACTTTATATCCACAACCGAATTGATGCATGAGAAAGGATTTTCACCTCCTCAAACCACCTTGACCATACGAATGAGAGGTAAAGTCTAGCTTAAGACTATAAACGAGCGCTTCTCGGGAGGCAACCCGAGCACTAACCCCACTAATTTTTACATATTTTTTTAATTATTCTTTTACTTTTATTTTTCCTTTTTAGCACCTAACTATAAACTAACCAAAGTGCAGATTTCAAGACCACACGGCCTTACACACGGCCATGGCCATGGCCGTGTGGCCACCACAGGAAGGTACAGGGGCGGGGGCAACCACCAGATTCATAATCTCTATTTAGACCCCCCTTCTTCCTTTTTTCTTTTTCAGTTGTCTTTCTTCTTTCATTTTCCATTATTTACTTTTATTCTTATTTTTATTTCTTTTTTTTATTTTATTATTATTATTATTATTATTATTATTTTCTTTATTATTATCTTCTTATTCTTCATACCATTTAGATTTAGCTTAGGATACAATAAAACCAGTCTGGCTGCTTCGAGGATTCAATTTCAAACAGTTCGAGACGCTTCCCCACATTCACCTCCAATCCTATCCGGTTTCTTTTCATTAGCTTCATCCAAAATTCAGGAAGTTTCACTTCTCTCCCTATCTTATGATTTTATGATTATTTTGCTATTATCTATCTTTGTACATTGAGGACAATGTACATCTTAAGTGTGGGGGGGGTTAACTATAGCATTATTTAAAAATCCCTGAATTATATCTTGTTTCTAAAGTAAGTTTCTCATATTATGATTAGAATGAAATTTCCTTTGATTTATGATTTTTATTGATATGTTTTAGATCAAGTCATTGATAATTGTGCATTGATAATTAAATTCTAAGAATACTAGAGAATCAGGCTTGAAAAGTCTATTTTTCAAGAATTAAATTTTTTTTAGGATATCTACCTGAATTTAAATATTACTTTGAAGTTTAAAATTTACGAGGTTGACATCAAAAAACCCATAATTTTTGTGAGATTTTGAGCCTTATAGAGCATAAATTCTTTTTCTTGCTCACTTTATTGATTATGAGTATGTCAACATTGATCTGTTATTCTAGAACTTGCATTGATTATACATGTCGAGACCACACGTTTTGATTTGATATACAGAGATGATAAAGGCACCTAGGTTTTAACCCACTAACTCCATTAAAAGCCTACCTTCACAAATTAACCCCTAGTGAACCCCTTTTAATCCTAACAACCTTATTTATTGACTCACCCACTAATATTAACCCAAAACCCTTTGTAATTGTTATCACCATTCTTTCTAACTACCTTTATATCGAGATTTAATCTGATTAGTTGCCTAATTATGAATTTTAGTAATTTATAATTTATTATGTATTTATTATATACTTAAAAAAAAACAACGAAGTATATTCATTATTAGTTATGTGATTAAACGAGCTTATACATTTATTTAAATCCCAAATATCGAAGAAGAAGCTCGTATTATTAGTATTATTAGTTTTCAATTGATGTAATTATTATTATTAGTTCATTAGTTCTTAGTTAGGTAATTTATCAATTCAATCTCGATTCTAACCTCTAATTCAATTCAGCCTTATTCCACACCTTAACCCTAGCCCCGTTACAACCCTAACAAAGACCTTTTGATTTGTGTTTCATCTCATATTTCAGTGGTGGAGATTTGATTTTCATGCAAGCCTATGGGATTACCTCTTCATGTTTGACTTTTGAGTGCCTAAATTTTGAACCTTGAACACTTTGAGTGATTTGAGTGAATCTTTAGTGAGGATGTCAATCCTTGACGATTTCGAATCAGAGGTAATTATTTAGATGAAGGGAAACACCTATGTTTTGCGCTACAAAATATAAGGCTTATATTGTTTGATTTTTTAGGACTCTTTGAGTTGAATTATCCATGTATAAATTATCTCTGAATTATGATGAGACACTATCAATGACTATTATGAATTATAGGAAGTTCGTTTTAATTGTAAGTTGAGAATTTTGCTTGAGGACAAGCAAAAGCTTAAGTGTGGGGGTATTTGATAAACCGAAATAGTAACATATTTTAATCCCACATTTAGTATGCCTTTGGATAAATTATCCCTTGATTTATGTAAAAAGGTGCTCTTAATCCATTCTTTTCATGTATTATACTCAGGAAAGCACCCAAGGATTAAAAGAACAAGAAACAGGCTCAAAACGGACCAAAACGGGCCAAAGAGGAAATCGACACGGCCTGGACTTGGACCCACACGACCGTGCCAAGTCAATCATCTAGAACACGGTCTAACCTCGACTCACACGGCCGTGTCTCATTAAAGAAATTCGAACACGGCGTGGCCACGATCCACACGGGCGTGCGCCATGGCCGTGCCTCTGCCGTGAAGAAGAGCAATTTCATTCGGGAAAGGATACTTAGGGAGAAAGAAATGTATTTCAAAAGCCTATAAATACATCCTAAGTATGACCTAAGAGGGAGAGCCCAAAGCCATCGTCTAGGGGCGTCGTGCTAGGCCAGAGAAGGCAGATTTGTGGGGATTCACTCAGGGATAGCCAGTTGATCCATCTCAAGAAGCCATGATTATACTCAAGACGGAGGATCTCTCCTTCAATTCCTTCAGGGGGTTTTAGAGATTTCTTATGTTTTGTTTTATCTTTTCTCTTGAGATGTTTTCCTTTATTGTTATGAACTAAACCCTTCGGATACCCGAAGAGGATGAAACCTATGATGAATCTTGTTATTGTTTTCTGAATTATATGATAAATGCTTAGTTTGTTCTTAATTATGTGAGCTTAATCAAAATTTAATGTGCTTAGGTGGAGGAGGAATAGAACCTGCCTAAGAGTAGATCCAACATAATTAAGCGGAGTTGATCGCACGCCTAGAGATAGGGTGACGAGATTTTGCCGGATTAGGGTTAAACCTAATATGAGAATCCATAGATCAATTTACTGCTATTCTAGGGGGTTATTATAAGAGAACGAGAGTTCCACTAATTAACCTAGGGTTAGACGTTATTCGCCTCGAGAGAGGGTTTAATATACGTTAGGGAGTCTTACGGATCAAACTAAGTGAATAAATCGTATGGTTCAGTGTTAGATAACAAGTGAAGTCTAGGTGGATTCTTCGTAGGGTATCGTCTAAATCAACTGAGTTTTTCCGAAGTTATTTTCCAAATTCATTCTTTTTTGTCTTAGAGTCTTTAGTTTAGTAGTTAATTAATTTAGATTAGATAAACAATCTCTCTTTATTTTTAGGCTAGATAATAAAAAGAAAGTTAGTATTAGTACTTTTAGTTCCTTTGGGTTCGATAATTCGGTCTTGCCTAAGCTATACTACTGTTCGATAGGTGCACTTGCCTCAATCGTTGTCAGAGCTAGTTTCCAGGTTCGATCATTCTTTTTATAAATTTTAAAGCTCTGATTCACAGCGATCAGTTAGTGAACATTTTGGTAAAATTGAGTATATGATTATATATGTGTAGTTGTTGAGATTAAGGTGCCCTTTGGGCATATTGGTTGTATGCAAATGTATCATATTTGGTTAGCTTGATTATGAATGGTTTTGATGCATTTTGATGGTTGGTTCAATTGTGCATAAGTGATTGTAGGTACATGTATGAATGGGTGAGAAAAATGGCTTGGAAATGACCTAGTTTTCGTCCACATGGGCAGAGACACGGGTATATGTCTCAGCCGTGTGTGACACACAGCCTGGTGACATGGCTGTGTGTCCCCTGTAGCTTTCAAAGGGTTGAAAGTTAGGCTGTTTAATGGCCAAGCACACATCCTGGCACCTAGGCATGTGAGGTCAGTTCTAAGGGTAAACGGCCTGGCACACGGGCGTGTGGCTTGGCCGTGTGACTCAAGTCAGTGAGTTACACGGGCACGGACACGGGCTTGGACACGGCCGTGTGTCCCTACTTCGAATGCCCACACGGCCTGAGACACAGGCGTGTCTCTTGGCCGTATGAGTCACACAGCCTTGCCACACGGTCGTGTGACCCCTGCAATTTTGAAAATTTTCATTATTTTCTGAAAAATTCTATATGTTTCCGACTCAGTCCCGACTTGTTTCTAATGTGTTTTTAGAGTCTTGAGGGCTCGTATAAGGGATGATATGCATGTTATGGAATTGAAATGTTTATAATTTTTGTTCGTTTTGAAATGAAAACTCTGGTAATGCTCCGTAACCCTATTTCGGTGACAGATATGAGTTAGGGGTGTTACATTACATATAAGCATACTATACTCAAAATCAAATTTTCATATATACATATATACACACGTACATAAATGATGTGGAATATAGAGGAGGAGGAGGAAAATAATTAGTAGAAGAGTGTGATGCTAAGAGTGTGTTATAAGTTATAGATTTGCTAATATATAAGAATAATTTAAATGAATTATTGAGACATTAAGTGAATAATTGTTATATGATTTATTAATGAACTTATTTGTAAAACTTTAATAGTAGTGTTAATATTATAAATTTGATTGAGAATCATATGGTGTTGAAATTGGAAATAGATGGATATGGATATGAATTATGGTATATAAACGTCATGATAAGCTCAAGTTAGTGGGTGACGTCGCAACAAGGAACCCTTAATGTCACGACGTCGGATCGAGGTTTTGAAAACTTTTTAATTTAGTCCGTATTCAATTATAAATTGTTACGAGAGCTATCAGAAGCTCGTTTTAAATTTACATAAGTTTTTAAATTGTATTGTAATAGAAAATTGATCTTAGTAGTTTGATTAAAATGATAAAATGAATTAAGTTTAACAGTAGTTGCTTCGGCAACGAATGTAACAACTTGGTACCATGACCCGGTGATTTGGTCGGGTATGAGAGTGTTAAATGGATGGTTTTATTTTACAGCTCGAAAATGGCACCAACTCCCTTACTTAATATCCTTAATGAGAACAAGTTGAACAAAAGAACTGTAAAGAATGGAAAGGGAACCTAATGATTGTCCTAAGCTGTGAGAAACATAAGATGGTTCTTAATTGCAAATGCCCTTTGACCAACCAAGCTAAGGCTAGAACTCCCTGGCGTGAATATGATGAGATCACTCATTATTACACACTGGAAAGCATGACCAATATCTTATTTAAGCAACTAAAGAGTTGTGATTTTGTCAAAAAGATTTTAAACAAACTAGAGGACATGTTCAAAGGCTAAGCTACATTTGCTTGACAGTCCACGATAAATAGTTTGATGAATGCCCAACGGGAAACCCGACACTCTGATCAAAGACCATATGATTACTCTTATGGATTATTTTACCGAGGCCAAAAACAATGAGGCCAACATGGAACAGATCACACAAATCGAAATTGTGATCAAAAGCTTGTCCAAGGATTTTGCAGGCTTTAAGGCCGCATATAACCATAGGAACAAGAAACTGACGCTTACACAACTCATGAAGTAGTTACAATCCTATAAGTTGATGTTGAATGGTGGTCAATCAGTCCGAAAAGAAAAAGCTAACTTGGTGGTTACTTTTTCCTCTAGAGGGAAGGGAAAACATGCTAGGAGAAACAAGGCTAAGTCCTCTGGGCCACCCAAAGACTTATCCAAGTCTAAGTGTTTCTTCTATAGTAAGAAAGGGTAGTTCAAGGTCAATTGCAAAGAGTGGAAGGATTATCCAAAAATTTATTTTCATGATATAGAGCTTTATAATATTCATAATTTCCTTAGGGGTGACTGTTACTTGTTTACCTCTAATAATTACCTGATGGTGCATGTCACTTTTAAGTCTCGTGTTTTCTCTATACTTCAATGAATCATAGAATTCTTGTACTATAAGAATTACCGCCAATTTTTTAGGGGTTAAAAAAAAGTTGTGCCAACAATGATAGTTCACCAATTCCCACAATTCGTTATAGAGGGTTGATGATGGATTAAAAGCCTTCTCCTAAATAAATGTCTTACCTTGTAAGTCCAAAACATTTTTTAGACATATTTATGTTTAAAACGAGAGGTGTCAAAGTGCGTCACCGCTTCTTGGTTTTTGGTGGTTCTAGATTTCTTAGAGGCCATTTATAATGTTAAACAAAATTTTAAAACAAAACTAGAATCTACCAATATTACAACCAAACAACTATTCAACAAATCAAAAACTTCAACAAAGAGAACTTTAGAACCCTTAACCTTGTTGTTGATACCTTTGAGGTTAAAGACACTTCCTTGCTCTAATGGGAGCTCCTTTGAAAGCTTGGAAAATAAACAAGAAGAGAAGAAAAGCAAAAAGAAAAGTGTAGAAAATTTTAGTAAGAATGGAATGGAGGAAAGGGTTTTGAGAGTTTGAAAGAGGTTTAGTGAACTAATGCTATGTTTTAGGGGTTAATAGGGTTTAAATATGATTTCTATTTAGGTTTTTAAGGTTAAAATCGATAGGTTTTTAGGGTTTAAGTGGCAAGTTGCGTCACCGGGTCAAGTATTTTGTTGTAGAAGTCGACTCAATGTTGCGACACCCATCTTCAATGTTGTGACATTCTACCCAGAATGCCATTGTTGTGACATCGAGGTGCAATGTCGCGACATTCCCTCTGACATTGTTGGGCAAATGTCATGACATCAACTCTGTTTTTGTAAAAATTGTATTTTAGGGTGCTGTGGCATTATCATCTTGATTTTAAAGTTTGCACATAACTTTAAGTGACCTAAATATTTATCATATCTTCACTCCTAATTTACCCTGTCCTACTCCTACATAAAGATTAATTAACAGTTCAAAAATTAAAATTATACAAATTATAAAGTTCAATGGCTATGGCTTCTCCATTGACTTCCGATCTTAAGCTCAGTTATCTTGATCTGTCAAACTGCATCCCTTCCAAACTGGGTCTTTCCACTTATCCTCTGCTCGAGCACCAATCCGCTTTCCTACATACACTAAACACTGAGAGTACCTTCGATCAAGTTTTTTTAATGGCACGATAAGATATAACATTACAACTTTCAACTAAGTAACCAATAGAATTACCACACTTAAAAATTTCCACTTCTCCATCAATTTTTATGATTAATTCATTTTTCTCCACATCGATGGTAGACTTGGACGTGGTTAAGAATGTTCTTCCTAATAGAATGAGAATCTTTAGGTCTTCCTCGAAGTCAAGGACTAAAAAATCAATAGGGAATATAAATTATCGAAACTTGACTAATACGTCCTCTAATACACCTTTAGGGTGTACCACGGACCTATCTGTCAACTGTAGTGTGATGGATGTGTTTTTCAGCTCCCTTAAACCTAATTTCTGATATATGGATAAGGGCATTAGATTTGTGCTGGCCCCTAAATCGCATAAGGCCTTCCTAAAATTAATTTCCCCTATCACAATAGGAATTATAAATCTCTCTGGATCTTTAAGATTAGGGGGTATCCTTTTAGTGATTATCGCACTCCATGCAACATTTATATTAATCTGTTCCCCTTTCTTAAGTTTCCTATGCCTAACCATGATTTCCTTTAAAAATTTAGCATACTTAGGAATTTTTTCCACCAGTTCTATAAGGGGTAAATTCACATTTAGGGACTTAAAAAGATTTAAGAAACTTACAAATTCAACTTGTCCTCGAACCTTGATGAAAATGGAATGCTCTTACTACTCGGATTGACATTATTCTTTAGCTCAGGTTCGGCCTCTTCCTTCTCGATTTTCCAAGTCTCTATATCATATTGGGAGTCATCCAGAGGGTCATCCTATTTCTCCCCATCTACTTTCTTCGAAAATGGAACACTTGGGTTTTCTAGAACTATACCCGAGCTGAGCATAATAACTTTCATGTGCTCCTTTCCATCCTTTCTAGGATTGTGCTCAGTGTTGCTTGGGATGCCCCGTTCCAACTTGCATTTGCATCATACTTATAATTTGGCTAAGTTGGGCCCGAATATCAACCAACTGCATATTCGTTTAAGTGTATCGAGTTTGCACCTGTCGTAACTCTACACACATTGACTGCATCTCCCATTCTATCTTATCCATCCACTGGTCACATGAGGCATGATCTTTACTTCTATATCACCTCTCATACTCTCGAGATTTAGAGATGTGTGGAGGTTGATATGGAGGGGTCAGTCTATTTTAATTGGGATTGTTTCCTCCTTAGTTACCTTCTCCCCTATTTCCTAATTAATTGACCTCCTCGGGTTGACTTTCAGGGTAATTTCTCTAAGTTGTACTATCACCTTGACCACTTGTTCGGTTTGGCTCAGATGTCATTGGTCGATTGAAACCCATCTCCAGACAATTTAACTTTTTGAGGATATGTTGATATTTGTCTTCCTCTTGAAAAACTTTCATCGTCGAGGGTCTCGGGTTGTATATGAACCTGTTAGTTGGCCACATGTAAGAATTCATGGCCATGTCCTCAATGAGTTGACAATCTTCCGCATATGTGACCGTTTCCAGATGTGCGAACGTATGGACTGAAAATACTGTAGCAAATAAATATCTAATTAAACAATGATGTCCGCAAGTATACGGTTCAAATTGTAATATAGTCAAGAATGTTACAACGACACACTCTGGGAAACATTCCGAGGATCATACCCAAGGGAGGTTGAATTAAACCTAAATTAACTCTCTACACTAATAAGGCTAAATAGTACTAATTTAAAATTATATTTCAAAAACCAAATTAAAATGGATTAATTAAACTAATATAAAATTATCTAAAACTAAAACCAACCAATTAAAATCGAAATAAATCCAATAAAACAAGTAAGAGATCAACTCACTTCAGTGCTCTTAATTAACTTCAGAGTTTGGGTTTTATCGAGTTTGCTAATAATTAACTAGTTATTACCTATCGGCCTTTAACTAATTAAATAATCGACCAATACACACTTACCTCTCGACCTCTCTTTCTTGACTGGGATGAATTATGATTTACTCAGTAAACCTATCTCTCGATCTCGTTTATCCTAAATTACTTCTTAGGGGCACCACTTCTTAGGGATTAATCGCACATAATTTAAACAAACCAACTCGGAATTCAATCCTAATTCATCTGTTAATTAGTCACACATCTATTTGTTAATCTCTCTAAGGAAATTAGCTACTCATGGATCTAGATGCAATAATCCCTAAACTAATATTTAACATATAAAACAAAAAAAAAAATTAAAGAAAAGTAGGGAATAGAGAAATAAGTCTGTTTTGATATCGATTTGTGCTCGGAAGCAAAATCTCCTTTAACAATCGCGAAGATCAGTTCGATTGCAATTGGAATCTACAAAGAAATAATGAAAAACTATTAAATTAAAGGCTTGGATCGAAAAATCAAATCTAAGTTAAACAAGACCAAATAGCAATTAAAGGACTAAATTGAAAGAAAATAAAAACTAAAGTAAAACCCTAAAAATAACTAAGTGGCTTACTTGGGCAAACCTCTTCAAATGAGACTTAACATTCTTATTTATAGAGTTTATGATCGTACTTAATTAGGGTTACTAAACAACCCAAAAATCTGATTACGTTACATTGTGTGGAGAAAAATACCCAAGCTTAATTTTTCTAATTGTAGCTCGGTGTCGCGACACCACAAGAGCAGTGTCGTGACACTGCCTTCATTTTTTGGGTACTTTGGCTTCAAAATTTGGTGTTGCAACATGACTCATTGGTGTCACGATGCTGCAATCATTCTTTGTCTTCTAAGCTCGAAAATAGTGTCCTACACACTAGATAGAGCCATTAAATCATCCCTAGGCCCGTAATGTCCCATTAGGTCATTACATAACTCAAAATTGCGTAAACATGGTTATTTTGCATAAATTAAACATAAGATACTAAAAATAAAAATGAAATAAAAACATATAATAATGCTATAAAACAAGCTCGTTAAGAGTCGAAGTCATCAATTTGCCATAACGAATTGTGGTAGATCAACTTCCCTACACTTACGTCGTTGCTTGTACTCAAGCAACAACAAATAAAACACATACAAATAAGAAAAATAAAACAACGAAATAGTGCTTGAGCATGTCACATACAAAGACTTGTTTGAAGCTATGTACACTGAACAATGTGAATCCATACGTAACTCTAACGTGATATACAATTGACTATCGACTTCCAATATTGAACACATTACTTTATAAAGTTACAAAGTAAACAAATTCAAGAATGCCAAGTCTATTGATCTAACGAAATAGGCACACAAAATATACATTTATGCTTGAAGAATACAAGTAATTAGAAATGTGAAAATTTAGCTAATTTTCATCCACGAATAGTATCACCTAGGTCATATAGGTCTTTTCTGCTTGTAACATTTTGCGGCTTAGGTTGGTTCAGAATTAAAGAATAGGAACAACAAAAAAGTTTAAGCATGAAAATAGTTTGGCACATTATATTGACCCCGATACTTCCCCAATTAAACCCTTTAGCTCACCACCTTATATCCCCTTCTCTCACCTACCTTTTCTCTCCAATTCCTAAGGTATAGTACGATATTAGTGAATACAATCATCCTAGCGAGACTTATGCGCAACAATGAGGAATCTTCTTTTCTTTCTTTTTTTTTTTATTTTCTTTTTTCACTCACATTGCTTTTCTATTTTCTCGAGAACTTCTAGCCCGACTATTTTAGCATATTCAAACTTTTTCTTTTGATAATTTTTCAAAATTTTATAATTACGCACAATTTTGCTTTTAGTTTGGAAACCACCATGTCGTATCGACCTAACCCTCAATATCAATGGCCTAATGTCTAAGTTCGTGTAAGGACCAAGAAATCAGATCAAGAGATATATTTTAGGACTTAGGGCTTCTATTGTGGTTCATCAAGAAATAATGGTTTAGGCGAAAAAATTAGGGTAGTAGGGATTTTAAGTTAAGGTAAACTTTTTGGCTCGGAATTGTCTACCAAACAACGCCTTAGGTCATCCTTAAGTGTTTTAATTCATGAATTATAATTAACTAAATATTAACACACTAATGACTTATTATTCAAACAAACACATATGGTTTTTATATGCCTATTTTTCATTTGATATACTTAACATGCTATCACCTATTCAAAGTGTAAGGAAATGAACTAAGTAGTGAAACATTAAACAACCTAAAGTTGATTTCTATCGAATTAAATTTAAAATTCAAACACAGAATCCTATTTACATGCTCCTAACTAATCACTTGTATTGCCACAAGCTCGTGCACAAACAAACACACAAAAACAAAAATTAATGAAAATAACTAATAAAATATAAAAATTTTGAAAAGTTTCTATGTTACCCCCCACACTTTATTTGGCACATTGTCCCTAATCTGCACCCTATAGATAAGAGAGGAGACTACTCGAATTTAGCATTGAAGTTCCTCGGATATGGTCGGGTAGTCCTCCTTGTGTCGATTTTGCTCCAAATTGTAGTGCCTTATATTGTACGAGGTTCCTACATAGAAATTATCTAATAGACAAATAATGCAAAAATAAATAAAGAAAGTCCAAACAAAAATAAAATCATCCAAAACAAAAATATAAGTTGTAACACCCTAACCCATATCCGTCGTCAGAATAGGGTTATAGAGCATTACCGTACAATTTGAACATTAAATCATACATTTCACACACTGACATAACATGATATAAAAATTTCATTCACGTACATATCATCCCTAAATCGAGCCTTCGCGGCCTTAAAAACACTTTTGAAACATTTATGGACTAAATTGGAAACATTTGGTACATTTAGGAAAAAAGTTAGAAAAATTGAACTACAGGGGTCACACGGTCGTGTGACTCACATGGTTGAGACACACGTCCTTGTCTCAGGCTGTGTAACAATTGAAATAGGGACACACGGTCGTGTCCCAACCCGTGTTCGTGCCCGTGTAACTCTCTGAGTTGGGTCACACGGCTAAGCCACACGCCCGTGTGTCAGGCTGTGTAACTCTCAAAATGGCCATGAATGCCCGTGTTCCAGGCCATGTGCTAGGCTGTGCAATAGCCTGACTATAACACCCCTAACCCGTATCCGTCGCCGGAATAGGGTCACGAAGTATTACCGGGGTTCACAGAAAATTCGCATGCAATTTGTATTAAAATACCATTCATACTCAAAAATTTTCCTTATTGTCCCTTGAATGGGCCCTCGAGGCCCAAAACGAGTATTAGAATCGAATCGAGACTTAATCGAGACCTCTATGAATTTTTTGCAAAATTACAAAATTTTTGCAAGGTGCAATGCTCACACGCCTGTGTGGTCTAAGGGACACGCCCGTGCTACAGGCCGTGTCCGATTTAGGGTGCTCTCTGACTTGCGCCACACAGCCATGCCACACGCCTGTGTGCTAGGCCGTGTGGATATTTAATTTAATTCAAATTAGGTGCAGGTTTCACATGGCCAATACACACGCCCGTGTTCTAGGCCGTGTCTCCCACATGGCTGAGACACACGCCCGTGTCTCTGCCCGTGTGCTCAATTCTGAGCATTCTGTTTTTTCGAATTTAAGGTGCAGGGGACACACGGCCTGGCTACACGCCCATGTACTCACACGGTCTAGACACATGCCCTTGTGTCTACCCGTGTGGACAAAATGAAGCCATTTCTTAACTTCATTTTCCCACCCAATTTTGCCCACAGCCTACACCAATACTTGCATGTATATACCAACCAAATCAAGCATTAAACCCAAGCCTAAACTAACATCTATCATGGCGTAATATCCCATGCAATTCATGTTTACAATCATGCTTTTAGTGCATATTCAAGATAAACATACTCTATTCAACCAAATTTAACACATAAGCATTGAACATGAGATAACTTATAACATACTAAATTAAATCATTACTAGCCATTCCAATGGCTAGATTACAAAACATCACTTACAAGTCATCATTTGGCCAACTAATCCTATACATGCCATTGTACCAAAATGAGATTTCTAAGTATAACAAAAAGGAGATAGTGGATAGTGTGATTATGCTCCGACCGATCCTCCAACCTTCACGAGCTTACGAGCACTATAAAACAAGGGAAAAATTAAACGGGGTAAGCATATTCATGCTTAGTAAGTTCGTATAACGGAAAATAAACTTACCAGTTATATCTATTCAAACTAGCATACATAAACATACATTTCATCTATTATAGGTAGTTCACCTAAGCATATACACTTAATCAAACAAGTTAGTCACATAACATCATATAAATATCAAGTAAACATAAATGAGCTTATTATATACAAACTTCCATTAAGTCCACCTTTCCATATTTCGAG
The DNA here is from genome assembly GCA_025698515.1 of Gossypium sturtianum. Lineage (NCBI taxonomy): Eukaryota > Viridiplantae > Streptophyta > Magnoliopsida > Malvales > Malvaceae > Gossypium > Gossypium sturtianum. The sequence goes on from CM046943.1 coordinate 106,371,131, forward strand.
AGTCTTTTCCGTTGAACTAATGAAATTTCGATGGACATTCGGGTGATGTACATAAGGTATACATATGAATTATCCGTCATTTCGTATTCATTATTACCCATTGGGCAATAGTCCGAAGAGCACACTCTCGAGCCACATATTTTACAACAGGATTACCAGTCCAGGCTAAATCCCAATTTTCAATCGACGTTCACAAGAGTCATTTAAGATTGCCAGTCCAGGCTAAATCCTATTAGTGACATGTGCTCTAAAGAGGTTAATTAGGGTTACCCATCTGACTAAACCCAATCTATAACATATGCTCGAGAGGCTTAAATGCAGGATTACCCGTCCGGGCTAAATCCTATTTGTAACCTTTGCCATATTATACCTGTTACAAGAAATCACCATAATCCATCGAATTTCAATATTCAACCGGGACATGATATTTTATCAATATTTCCAACTTGTAATTATTTCATTATGTATATCATCACATACATATTATCACAATTACACAATTCAATTCAAACATATTAATGTACCAAATTAAGTTACATGAACTTACCTTGACAGTTGTTCGTGTTTGAATTCCGCCTAATCCAAAACTTTTTGTTTCCCTCGATCTAATTCCGTAGTTGGTCTTTTTGGGTCTATATAAGAAAATTTAACTATTAATCTATCACATTCCATATACATTTGCATTCTACTACATCCTAGGCAAAATTACTATTTTGCCCCTACTCTTTTCAAAAATTCCAATTTCATCCCTAGGCTCGGAAAATGAGATTCATGCAAACTAGTCCTCTTTCCAAGCCTAACCAAAATTTAATAACAATTTTTACAGCACACACATTTCACAAATTTTAGAATTTTCCATGGGTTTTACCACTTTTTCATTTTAGTCCTTAAATCAAGTTTCCATGAAAAATTGCTTTGTAAAAGTTGTTTATGAATCAACTATCTTTCATTTTCTACCATATATTTCAATTTTCCAGCATTTACATCCATGGAAAAGTTTCTACACTTTGTTATCTTTTCAAATAAATCCCATAAATAGAAAGATTAAGCTACCCCGATTCTAAAAATATAAAAATAATTAAAAACGGGACTTGATTTCATACCTTCTTAAGCTTGAAAAGTTATCTTCCTCTCTCCTAGTTTTTCCATAGAAAAATTGGGGAAGAAGATGAATAGAAAAGATGATAATTTCTTTATATTTTTCTATCATCTTTTAATTTTGTTGATTTCCAATTTAGTCCCTAGTCATTTCTAATTTTTCCATGGATGAGTCATAAAAATCTCTACTAACTCTCCTTCAATGGTCTAATTACCATATAAGGACCTCTAGTTTTAAATTATATAGCTATTTAATACCTATAGCTACTAGAATCCAACTTTTACATTTTATGCAATTTAGTCCTTTACTTAATTAACCACACAATCAATAAAATTTTTATATCAAAATTTTCATGTGACCTTCCTATCATATTACTAGCCATAAAATAAAATAAAATAAAATAAATTTTTATTTTTGGGCTCGAATTTGTGGTCAGGAAACCACTGTTCTGATCTTACCGAAAATGGGCTGTTACACTGACTTGCATGCATTAAAACCTACAGGGGACACACGACCGTGTCGGCTGGCCTTGTGTCACACACAGCTGAGTCACACGCCCGTGTCTCAGGCCGTGTGGACATGAAATTGGCCAAAATCAAGCCATTTCCATCACCAAATCAAGCATGTACCTAAAAGCATTTTTGTGCACATGACCAAAGCATCAAAACCCTACCAAAACATGCATGAAATGACCAATTCAATAGACCAAAATACATCCAACCAATATTCCAAACAAGGCACCTCAAATGCATTCATTCAAATGCTTCCTAAACATGTAAACATTACCACATTTCAACCATACACATCATGTCCAATACCATTTCAAAATATACCTTATCTTGACCACATTGAACTAATCAATAACATACCATATTGGTCATTGAAGCATGCATCAAACCATTACGACATTAACACATACTAAATGGGTATCATAAATACCAAGATTTCATAAAACAATCAGCAACACATGATGCCAAAGCAACATATACATATCAAATTCAACATCTAAGCATTCAACTAAACATCAAACACAAGTCCACCTATACATGCCATTATAACCTTGGCCAAAATATCAAAAACTGCCGATATAATTACTGGATAGTGTGATAGATCTCTGACGAGCTTCCAAATCGATTGAGCTTTCGATTATCTATAAAACATAGGAAAGAAAAATACGTAAGCACATAATGCTTAGTAAGTTCGTAAAACATGAACATAACTTACCTTTTCAATGCATAACATTAAGATTAAGCATAATATAATCCAACCATAAGCTTAGCACAAGCCTAAGCACCATCAACAACACATGTTAGTGTATTAACACATAATTCACTTGAATTATCATAAGGTAAGCTAGGTGTACATGAACATACTACTTTTGAATTCATCCTTTCCATGAACATATATATACTTTCATTGAACATTTTCATTTCAAACTTTTTCATAGATTCATGACATAGTTCATTTGAACACTTACCATTCCTTTCCTTTTGATGCCCATTGAACCTTTTAGAATAACATCGGATACGTGGGAAAGCTCACACGAAGTGTGCTAAACATATAACCGTAACCTTTCCTTTTCCTTTACATCGTTGCTCACACGAGCTGTGAAATGGGCCTGCTCACACGAGCTGTGGGTCAAAATGTAAGCTACACAGTGCTGCTCACACGAGCTATGGAGTATCGGCAACAAATATAGAACCTTAGCCATCGGTAGGACTTTCAAGACCAACACTCGAAACATGAAAACCCTAATGACATGTCATTTGTATCCTACGAATTCCTAAGGTTCAAACGGGGCTCAATAATCTTCGTGACATCATTGGATATATATCATATAATTATATGGCAAATAATACATTAACATATAGATCATTATAACATTAAAACGATATTTAATCATACGAACTTACCTCGACTAACAAAGCGTAAAAACGTAGTCGATCAATTCGAGGCTTTCGCTTTTCCCTGATCTAAATCCATACGAGGTCTACTTGATCTAAATAGATAAATTCAATCCATTTAATAATTCTATTATTCAATTTAGTCCACATTTCATATTTTTGAAAAATTACCATTTTGCCCCTAACATTTAAAATTTTCACAATTTAGTCCTTCAGCTCATAAATTGAAATCTAAACATTTTCATCCTCATTTCATGCTAGCTGAATTCACTAGGGACCTATATCAACCCATACAAATAAAAATTTCTCAAATTTACCATGAAATTTTACTACTTTTACAAATAAGTCCCTAAATGACAATTTCATCAAAAATCCCTTGACAAAACTTGTTTATTATCAACAAGGACTCATAATCTTTCATAAAACATTAAGAATCATGCAAGAACATTCATGGAAAAATCCTAAATCTTTAACAATTTTAAAAATTGACCCCCGAGCTACAACGACTTCAAAAACATAGAAATCATTAAAAACATGGTCAAAAATCATTTACATGCAACTATTGGACATAGCCGAACCTTCAAGCATTCTTCAATGGTGTTTTCTTAGCCTATTTTCGGTTGAGAGTTGGACTAAAAAGATGATACCTTTTGTTTCTTTATTTTACTTTAACTTATTTTTTAATTTACCAAATTAACCTTGTTAATTAACCTTAAAATCACTTAATTATATGTCCATCTTTGTCCACTAACATAATTGTAACACCCCTTACCCGTGTTCAACATCGGAATAGGGTACGAGACATTACCAGACTTAAACACAAACAAACATACATTTTCGAGCCCTAAATTTGCGTCCAAATTAAAACTTTTTGTATTTAATCATAAAGTCCCTTATACGAGCCTACGAGGCCCAAAACATGCTTTGGAAATGGTTCGGGACTAAACTGAGAACTTTAAGAAATTTTACAAAACTTAGAATATTTTTCATGTTACAAGGGTCACACGCCCGTGTGGATTTGGGACACGCCCGTGTGACCATGGGACACGCCCGTGCTACAGGCCGTGTTCAAATTAGGGAGCTCTCTGACTTGTGCCACATGGCTGTGCCACACGCATGTGTGCTAGGCCGTGTGGTTGATTTAATTTTCATAATTTTTCATAAAATAGGTGCAGACTTCACACGGCCGGAGCACATGCCTGTGTTCACGGTCGAGAAACACCCCCGTGTCTTTGCCCGTGTGCCATATTCTGGAAATTCTGTTTTGCAACAATTAAGGTGCAGGGGACACACGGCTGAAACACATGCCCGTGGGGCAGACCGTGTGTCACACACGGCCTAGACACACACCCACGTGTCTACCCGTGTGGACAAAAATAAGGCTATTTGCCTTTTTTCCACTCTTTAATGTACACACCTACACAACATAACATAGCACCAAACCAAGCACATACATAAAACCAAATCACCCACAACCAAGACAACAACACATAATTTACATGCTACCATATATCATACACAAACATCACATACTTATCAACTCAAATCAAGTAGATTCCCACATCCATGAGAGGCATTATCATATGAATATACTTAACCAATAATAGACAATTTCCAATTGCCTTATACAAGATGAGATTTCAACCAATATAAGCCAACACATTTGGCCAAATCAATTATGACACAAAACAAAATTACCAAGTCCCCTATACATGCCATAACTCAAAATGTTAAAATCATTGATACCAAAAATATTTGTTGATAGTGTGAGTGGATCTCCGACGATCTCCAAACCCGAGCTAGCTTGGTGACACTATAAGATAAGGGAAAGAAAGGGGGTAAGCTATACAGCTTAGTAAGTTCATATGGAAATAATAAACAACATTAATCATGCATTTTCCATATGAATAACATAACATATATCAAACATAAAGTCATTAACACTTCATGAACATAACATACTCAATAACATTCTTACCAATAGTTTGTCATATACCAAATTCATTTCCTTTGAGTTTGTCGTACATACCTGTACCAACTCGTAACCTAAACACATACTTTCTCATCTTTGACATACCCATTGAATTTCCCGTTGAACCATTTGGAATACTAAAGGATACTCGGGAATCTCATACACATAGTACCGTGTAACACCCCTAACCCGTAACCATTGTCGGTTTAGGGTTAAGAGGCATTACCGGACAAATCAAAAACTTTATAGACATTTCATAACATAATTTGACAAATCACATCAAAATTTCCCTTAAATAGGTCTACGAGACCTTAATCATGCTTTAGAAAGAGGTCAGGACTAAACCGGGATCATATAAAATTTTTCCGAAATTCAAACAATTTTCAAATTTACAGTGGTCACACGCCCGTGTAGGCAGGCCGTGTGCCTCCCACGGCCTCAGACACGCCCGTGTGTCTAAGCCGTGTCAAAACAGGGCATACATACTGACTTGACAACACGGCCTGAGACACGCCCGTGTGCCTCACCCGTGGTAGACACTAACTTGCACCACACGGCCAGTCACACGCCCGTGTGTCCAGCCCGTGGTCGCTACTGACTTGTTATGAAATTTCAACCACGAGAGACACGATCGAGCCACACGCCCGTGTGCTCAACCGTGTGGGCAAATATAGGCCATTTGCAAGGCCAAAATGCCACCCACACTTTGGGTTATCCCTACAAACACATACAAGCATCATACCAAACAAAATTGGCAACCAAAAACAAACCAAATGATCATCCTTCTCAACTCATTCAAGAACATTTCATCTCAACAATTTATATGCCAATTAACCCAACTAAAACACAAGTATAACTAAACATGATTCATTCACAATTTACCACATTAATAAGATCTCTTCTTATCAATGATATACCAACTTTGCATCAATAATCTTACCATCACTCTGGCCATTTCATTAGTCATGAAACCATACCAAAACCAAGCATCATATAGCATGACTCTTCATTCATAAAACATTTATTTTATCTAGCCATATCACATGGCTATATATACATCTTAAACATAATTCAATGTACTAGCCTATATATGCCATACTTTAGTATATACACTATCAAAAGGTACCAAAACAGGATTGAGTAGTGTGATGATGATCCTCGATGATCCCCGAGCTCTCAGTAGCTTTGACGATCTATAAAACAAAGCAAACACACACAAAGTAAGCTTTCAAAAGCTTAGTAAGCCATATACAAATAAACTTAACATATAGTGCACATAATCATAATGATACAATGTCATTAATGTTTCTCATTTGCAAATTCATATACTTTTCTTTGGTTCTTTTGTTTAACCATTGATTACCCACATTTCATAACTCAAAGTATCACATTTGTTCATAGCACATTCAAGCATATATCACATATTATCTCATCAAATCTATACACATCTTCATCTTGGTAAGTTCATATATACACTTACCTTTCATACACATACATAATGTACCTATCAAAGGTACCTGACTCGTTATACATTTCACGTAGACTTTCATTTCTCAGATTTTCCTGTTGAACCGTTCAGACTTGAATAGGATGCTCAGAATACTCAGAATAGTTGTACAATGCCAACGTCCAAGACGTGGTTTTACATGTACTCAAATATCGATGCCACTGTCCCAAACAGGGTCTTACACGAATCAAATACGATACCAATGTCCCAGACATGGTCTTACACGTAAGTCTCAGATCGATGCCAACGTCCCAGACGTGGTCTTACACGATATCACATATCGGACACCTATGTCATGACATATGTAATCCTATCTATTCCTAGGTTCGTACGGGACTTTTCATACTTTGTCGCCTTGTCGATACTTCCTCGAATTTCATATACAACTCATCTCGAACATATTCATTGCAAATCTAAATTTCATTGATGCATAAATAAACCAATTCTAATACATTTATTTGTATATCGTCTTACCTCGAATTCGGATAAACGTACGGATTCGGCTATTCGATCACTTTTGACTTTCCACGATCTAAATCTATTTTCTTCGGTTCTTGATTTAAACATATTCAAATTTAACTTATTTATTCACCAATTCATTCAATCCAATCCAAAAACACATATTTAGGGCAAATTACAAATTAGCCATCACATTTTTCACATTTTGACATTTTAGTCCTTATTTCACAAAATCACAAAATACACATAATTTCATGTTACCCATGCTTGGCCAAATATTCACCATGATCATACTAATCCATACATTTCAATTATTTCACAATTTAGTCCCCCAAAATATTATTTTCTCAATTTAGTCCAAATTACTCATTTTCACTAAAAATCCAAAGACAAAACATGTTAATCTAACACATATATTTCATATTTCATCATCAAACATCACAAAGCTCATGAATTCATCAATGACACTTTTTAAAATCTTCATCAATTCACAAAATTAAGGCATGGGTTTTGAAGAACACGAAACAATGATTACAAAAATGTAGAAATTATAAAAAACTAAACAAATTACATACCTTAATCAAGCTTAGACTTAGCCGAACCCTAGCTTTATTTTTCTTTGATGTTTTCGATTGATGGATGATGATAATGGCTTCATTTTAATCTTTTGTTATAATAATTATAACCTTATTAAACCATTTACTTATTTAGCCTTTTAATAAACATATAAAACTTATATAATTCAAGGCCATTAATGTCCATTAACCATGTTAATGGTTTAATTACAACATAAGGCCACAAATTTTATAAAGACATAACACATTGGTGCTTTTAACATATGGCATGCTAATTTTGCATCTTTTACATTTAGATCCTTTTATCAAATTAAGCACACAAATGACCAAATTAAATCACAGAACTTTCACAGATACTAACTCACATGCTGAAGACTCGGAAAATAATATTAAAATATTTTTCTATCTCGAATTTGTGGTCTCGAAACCACTATTCCGACTATGGTCTAAACCGGACTGTTACATACCGTACTAATGCTATATCCCAGATATGGTCTTACATGTAATCTCGTATCGATGCCAATAGCCCAACTATGGTCTTACACGAAGTCTTATATCAATGCCATATCCCAGATATGGTCTTACATGAAGTCTCATTTTGATGCCATATCCCAGATATGGTCTTAAACGTAATCTCAGTAACCCTAATGTCATGACATTTGTATCCTATCTATTCCTAATGTTCAACCGAGATTTCTTTCTTGCCGGAACTTCGTCGAATATGCTCATAGAATCAATCATACATTTCATGCAATATCAAAACATTAAAATACAAATATAACATTGCATTATTTACATACGAACTTACCTCGGTACAAAAATAGTGAAAATGGACCTAATCGTCAAACACTTTATTTTTCCCCCGATCTAGGTCCGAACTTCGTTTTTCTTGATAATCGAGCTTGAAAGTGGCCAAACCTTAGCTATGGCTTCCTCCTCTAAATTTCAGCTAGCATGAAGGAGATGGACAAGATTTTAGCTTGATTTTTTTCTTTTTAATTCATTTAATTACCAAATGACCAAAATACCCCTAACTTAAAACATAAAAATTCTCTTACTCCATGTCCATTTTTATCCACTAACTTAACAAATGGTCTAATTACCATCTAAGGACCTTCAACGTAAAATCTCATAGCAATTGGGCGCCTTAAACACATAGAACTCAAATTTTGCACTTTTTGCAATTTAGTCCTTTTAAATAAATTGAGTGCCCGAACGTCAAAATTTTCTAACAAAATTTTCAAGAAATCATTTCATAAAACTGTAGACCATAAAAATAAATTTTACTGCACCGGATTTGTGGTCATGAAACCACTGTTCCGACTAGACCCAAAATCGGGCTGTTGTAATAATAAATGGTCTCATTACCATCTAAGTCCACTCACATTTGAGTTTCTTAGCTAATTGATACCTTTAACTAAAATAATCCTACTTTTGCTCCTTTTACGTTTTAGTCCTTTTTATGAAATTAAGCATGCAAACGTCAAAATTTCTTAACGGAATTTTTATACGACCCTACTAACATTCTATAGAGATTAAAATAAAAATAAAATAATAATTTACTCGTCAAATTTGTGGTCCTGAAACTACTATTCTGATTTCACTAAAAATGGGCTGCTACATAAGTCCCCAAAAAATAAAATAAAAAATAAATATTTAAAAGTTTTTAATCAGAATCAGGATTTGGCCGATTTTTCTCAATCATTGGGTCCTTCCTTTGACTCGTGTTTGGAGTGGCGACTGCAGAACTAGTATGGCTAGTCCAGCTTGGGGTGCAAATCTTATCGCCTTCAACAGGTGGTTTCTTTATTCGGAACATCTTGTCGAAGTCCTTGTCGAGGGTCGACTCTTCGTCTTCTTCCTTTTTTTCCCATTCCTCGTCGACTTGCCCAAAAGGTTGCATGGGCGGGTAACGGTTTGGTGGTTGCTCGAGCACTGGAGTTCTGAATTGTTGTGCATGGTCAATTGCCAAATGTTTCATCGATTGCATCTATTGAATAACCCACTCCATATCGGTCTTCTCACTCGACCTTTGGCTTGCTTGGCCCTTGTCCTTTCTCTTTCTCTTTAGAGATGGCGGAACATCCATCTTTTTCTTTCGTTGTTCATTCCAATCTTGGATATGCTTTTAGTTAAGCTTGATGTACTAGGTATAGATGGAGTTCTCAAGCAAGTTTTTGGTCGGTTTGACAAACTTTTCTGTTGTCGACATTGACATCTTTGTTTTTTTACACAAGGCAGTTATGAGCTGTAGAAGAAATATCCCAACCTTCTTTCATTGATGCAATTAAGCATCGAATTATAAATCCACATGCTAATACAAACTTGTCGATGTTGCAAAATACAGTAAAGCAACACAGCTCGAAAAGTGTTAACATTAGAAATGTTAAGGGCTTGTGAGATTCTATAATGCCCTTTGCTCGACTTGATCGATTGGATCCAAGTTTTGGGTTTTACTTCCTAAATAGATATAACATAGACTCTTCTATTCACCTATGTACTAGACATATTTAAACTCTTTTTCTGTTCGACTTGCCTATGTAACTATTCTAATGATAGCTTAGTAAAAATTCTTTTATTTATATATACTAAATAACCTCGTATATCATTGAAATTACTCTATGTACAACATGTTTCGTCTTTACATTCTGTATGATACAACTATCTTTTTTGCCCTTATATTATCAAGTATACACAGAGAGTATTACAACTTATGCACAGACTTCAACCTCACCCAAATGGCTCTCTGTTTAACTTAGTCGATATCATATAATCAAAAATCTTTCCATATAGATTTCTCTTCACGATTTTCTTTTTCTTTAATCCTTCCTCTGTATGCATATTAGCACAGACCACTGCTCCCTACTGTAGCCTTGGCATCGTCCCCCCGCTCAAAATCCCTTGCATTCTGAAACAGGAAATAACTTATGTAAGTTCTTGAAAACTTAGTGAATCTCTATTACATGTTTCATTATGCCATAGCGTACTAATTACTCTACGCATGCTTTGGCTGGTACTTTACCATTCTGTATGGTACAGTTTCTACGTAGTAGACTAAAGCTTCCTTAAGAGCGTACTACATGTATTATTTATTACTACCTCATCCTTTCCAACTTATCCATATTGAGTCCTGATCTATCTCGCTTACCGTGTCCATAGTCTTTCAACCCTAGTTATACGCTTACTGAACTCATGATTACCTTAGGGCGATAAGGACTACGCCTATCTTCTTATTATAGAATTATGGCGCTCTTTCACCTTACTAACCAATTTTTTTTTGCTTATACAAGTTTGCCTTGTCCTTAACTTTCGAAATCTTTTTGCCGAAGTTTATTAGATACCTTATTTCCTATTACTTCATTTCTGTTAGCTCGATTAATTAAGCTGAAATTGCCAAGAGGGGGTGAATTGGGCTTTTAAAAATTTGGGGGAAGCAAAGAGAAAAAATGAAACAATAAACACAAAGAATTAGAGTGGTTTGGCCTCAATTGCCTACTCCACTACCTTAGCTTTCCAAAACTAAGGATTTTACCAAATTCACTAATTTGTTCAACCTTTGAGGAAAAGGTTTAACCTTACAACTCTCTTAAGACTTCTACCCAAATTTTAAGATAAACCTTCTCAAAGAAATACAAAAAAAGCAAACTAAGAAATAATCCTCACATGATCAAAGTGTTTGCCAGCTAAGCACAAATAAACTATGATACACTTGAACTAAGAAATGAAAGTAAAGGATCACAAGTGTATACAAGAAAATTATGGAAGTATTGGGTCCAAAGGTTGTTTGATTGATGATTTTGATTGAATATGCTTTCTTGTTGTTGTAGGAACTTTAGAGCCTAATATTTACACCCCTAATTGATTTCTAACCGTTGAGGTTGTTGTGATAGTGAATAGAGCTGTTGGGGATGTGAAAACCAGAGCATTTAATACACCTTCAACAGTGAGTATCGATACCAAATATAAAGGTATCGATATTTTTTGTAATAAATGCTAAATTCAGTGACCGTTGGAGTTTAACTATCAATACCAAAACAATTTATCGATACTTTATGAAATGGTATCGATACTTTGTTGATTTTGTGAAAAACAACATGTTATTTTTGTAACATCCTGGAAAGGGCCTATGCGTTTTCGGTTTAATTGTACGAAGTAACATGTTTTATGTACTAAGAATAAATTTTGAACAATTTTGGAAACCTGAAAATGTATGGAAATTTTAAGTTAAAAAAAATGGAAAGTGAACATTTTTGGAAACTTGGAAATGGATGGAAATGATTTGGAAATGATTCAAAATAGGAAAGTGCACATTTCGAAACTTGGAAATGTAAGAAAATGTCAAGTTTGACAGAGTCAACAAAAATTTTGGAAACTTAGAAATGACTTAGAAATGTCGAGTTTTAAAGTTTAAAAGAGGAAATTAAGGCAAGGTGGCCTTAAGAGAAAAAGTATGTGAAATTTGACACACAAACAGGGCTTGGAAAAGTGGCACGAAGATGCCACTTAGGGCCTCTGGAAATGGCGCCACATGCAAGGTGTTGGGCCTGAGTTCGAGTCACAAGGGAAGCAAATAAAATAAGTTTTATTTTGCTTCCGAAGCAGAGAGAGTTGGACGGCACCAAGGCATTTGGAAAAGAGTCCTATTCTCTTTAAATTTCGGCTAAGGGGTGGATAAATGGTGATTTATTTTGATTATTTTCAAAGAGATAATTAGAGGATTATTCTTATTAATTTTAAATAAAGAGATAAAGATAAGAGGAGTGATGGCCAAGTAAGGGATACTAGGCCTAGTAATTTCGGCATTTAGGGGAAAAGAGAGGCCATTCTACCTATTTTCTTTTCTTCCCAACTAAGTCTCTGCCGAAAATCCCCTAGCAAACTCTCTTCTTTCTCTTTATGTTTGCCAAGCCGAAATCCTCTTCTCCCTAAAATCCACCATTGTCGATTCTCCCTAAGAGCAAATCCCTCTCTTTTCAATTCAGTTGAACCATAGCCATCTAGCTTCCAAGTATTCATAGCCGAATCTTTGAAGGGTTTCGATCAAAGGTGCAATCGTCTTTTTCAAATAAAGGTAAGATCAAAGTTTGATTTCTGTTCTTTCCTTTAAGGACTTGTCGAAATCTTAAAGGCTAATTCTAATTCTTATTGTAGTCTTTGTCCGAAATATTAAGGAGAGATTTTGGGATCTTTGCTAGTGTCGACTTTTAAGGGAGATAGTTCGAGATCTAGCCAACCAAGGTAAGTACATATTCGGCCAAGGGCTATGAAAAGGTGATTTAAATGTTAGAAGTGGATCTAACAGATATCCTATAGGTTTCGACATCTCCATAACCAAGGGATACTTTCGAGATTTGGAAATCGCAAGGTAAGTGTCTAAATACAATCGGCTAAGGCCATGTTTGGTATTCTAGATCTATTTCTCATATGTTTTAAAAGCCTAAAACTAACTAGTTAGGAGTTTTGGTGGCTAGCCGATTTCAAGAAGGAACTCAAAGAAGTTTTCAGGATTTGATTTTTAATCCAATCGGCACAAGGTAAGTTTAAGTATACTAATCCTACTAGGATTGGGATTTATGGTCGAATGGCTTTTTATTAAATTAGTAAGTGATTAATCAAATGTAGGGATTAAGGATCTAAGCGGTAGATCAGATTTCGGGATTTCAAGGAAATTGTTAAGCAAATCAGGTGTGTACCCCACACTACTTCATAATAAGTTTTATGGCTATGTCTAATTAAATATGTGATAATAAGAATGAGAAAGTGGCTAAGGTACCATGTTATGGTACTAAGTACTCAGGTACGTTTCCTACTTCTACAAAGGAAATGAAAAAGGTCATTAGTAACATGAGAATATGATAAGAATGTGAACTCTGGCATATTTATGCATATCATCATTATATGGGGCATATGGGTTTGTTTGAAAGGGGAAGTGAATGTGGTGACTTAAGACCACGAACACGGTGACCTAAGACCGTGATATCTGAAAGTGGTGACCTAAGACCACGATGTCTGAAAGTGGTGACCTAAGACCACGATGTCTGAACATGGTGACCTAAGACCACAAATGCGGTGACCTAAGACCGCGATATGGAGTGTAGCGGAAGGAGGGTCGACTTAGTAGTCCCCACGGTGTACAGGTTGGTACGGGGGAGTGTAGCGGATGGCTTATTAGGTTTGGGTTTGGGAATGCATCAAAATTTGTATGCTATGATATGAATACGTAACATTTGTATGCCTGATTCTATTTTGATTTAGTGTTTGTGTACACATTGAGTCTGTTTGACTCACCCCGTTGGGGAATATTTTTCGGTGATGATCGGTGATGGACCGGACTAGAACTTGTGGTGGCCATGCTCAACATGAAGTTTTTATTTTATGAACTACTATTTCTATTTAAGTACTTGAATTACTTGGAAATTATTTGATGTAATAAGGCCATAAGGCCATAGTTGGATTGTTTTCCATTTATTTCTATTTATTATGATTATGAGTTTTACCTATTAAAGTTTAAGTAAAATTTTTAATATAAAGAATTGAATTCATTTTCAACACAAGCCCAACCCAAAACAATTTTTTTTTAAAATCGTACAAGTTTTCTCTAGGTAACGAAAGAATTTTGAAACCGGTTTACTTGAGGAACATACCAAATCTGGGAAAATCTCGTGGGCCGGGTTTAGGGTGTTTCAGTTTGGTATCAGAGCCAGGTTTAAATCCTGGGACCTGTGGGTTATGGGCCCACCATGCTTCTTTATAACTAAATCTTAAGGTCGAGATATCACCAGTTGAAGGTGAAGGAGGCAGATATCCATAAGACCGCTTTTAGGACAAGATACGGCCATTTTGAGTTTGTGGTGATGCCGTTTGGATTGACAAACGCTCAAATTAGCGTTCATGGATATGATGAACCGAGGTTTTCAACCCTACTTTGATAGGTTCGTCGTTGTGTTCATCGACGATATTTTGTTGTATTCTAAGTCTGAAGAGGAGCATGATGAACATCTCCGAGTGGTGCTACAAGTGTTAAGGGAGAAGAAGCTCTATGCCAAATTTAGCAAGTGTGGATTTTGGCTTAAGGAGGTGGCATTCTTAGGGCATGTGGTATCCGCAGAAGGAATAAGAGTGGATCCTAGGAAGATCGAAGCGGTGTTGGATTGGAAACCACCTAGGTCCGTGGTGAGATTCAAGTTTCTTAGGTTTGGCGGGCTATTACGTAAGGTTCGTAGAAGGATTCTCGTCAATAGCCGCGCTTTGACAAAGTTACTAAGGAAGGAAGTACCCTTTGAATGGTCCGATAAGCAGCAGAAGAGCTTTGACAACCTTAAGAAGGTGTTGACGGAGGCTCAGGTGTTAATTCAAAGGAGGGCTGGGAAGGATTTTGTGGTGTCTTGTGACGCTTCGCATACAGATTAGGATGTGTGCTAATGCAAGAAGGAAAAGTAGTCGCTTATGCGTCTCGGCAACTAGGGCCTCATGAGGTTAACTACCCAACTCATGACTTGGACCGCAGCGGCGGTGGTTTTCGCCCCTTAAGGTTTGGAGGCACTACCTCTATGGAGAAAGGTCGGTGATCTACACAGACCACAAGAGCCTTAAGTATCTGTTGACTCAGAAGGAGTTGAACTTGAGGCAACGAAGGTGGGTGGAGTTGTTGAAGGACTACGACTATTCGATAGAATATCATCCGGGCAAGGTGAATGTGGTAGCCGATGCCCTAAGTCGGAAGGTTGTGTCGGATCTAAGGGCTATGTTCGCTCACTTAAGTTTGTACGATGATGGAAGCTTTGTTGGCGAGTTGCAAGTCAAGCCCACATGGCTGAAGGAGGTGAAAGAGGGACAGTTGGTTGATAAGGATCTAAGTGTTAAGTTACAATAAGTATGGAACGGAGAGTTAGAGGATTATAGTGTTAATGATGAGGGAGTATTGTGCTTCAAGGGAAAGGCATATATGCCTAAGGACAAGGAGTTAAGATAAAGGATTCTTCGGGAGGCGCATAGTAGCCCTTATGCTATGCATCCCGAGGCATTAAGTCGTCTGCAGAGATCTAAGGGAACAATTTTAGTGGTCCGATCTTAAGCAAGAAGTGACCGAATTTGTGGGAAAATGTTTGACGTGTCGACAAGTTAAGGTTTGAACACCAAGTTCCATCGAGATTGCTTCAACCAATCGAGATTCCGCAATGGAAGTGGGAGAGAATTACCATGGATTTCGTTAGTGGGCTTCCCCTTACGCCTACTAAGAAGGACTCGGTATGGGTGATAGTGGACCGTTTGACTAAGTCCGCGCATTTCATCCCGATGAAGAGTGACTATTCTCTTGGTGGCAAAGTTATATGTGGCGAAAATTGTGAGGTTACATGGTGTACCAAAGATCGATCATCTCCGATAGAGACCCGGGTTTACGTCTCGGTTCGGAGGGCACTTCATCAAGCTTTAGGCACTAAGTTGGACTTCACTACGGCTTTTCATCCACAATCGACGGGCGATCCGAGCGAGTTATACAAGTGTTGGAGGATATGTTGAGAGGTCAGTGTGATGGATTTCCGAGGAAGTTGGGAAGACTATTTGCCTTTAGCCGAGTTCGCCTACAACAACAACTATCGAGCTAGCATTCGGATGGCACCATATGAAGCATTGTATGGTCGGAAGTGTAGAACTCCTACTTGTTGGACCGAGTTAGGAGAACGTCGAGTTTTGGGTCCCAGAGTTAGTGGTGGCCCGAAGAGAAGGTTAAGATGATTCGAGCACGGTTAAAGGAAGCCTCGATAGGCGTAAGTCGACGCAGACCTTAAGCGGAAGGAAATAGAGTTTGAAGTGGGAGACCAAGTGTTTCGAAAGTCTCGCTTGGAAAAAGGTAATGAGGTTCGATCGCAAGGAAGTTAAGCCCAAGGTTTATAGGGCCCTATCGAGTCTTCAAGCGAGTTGGGCGATGGCGAGACCAATTGGAGTTGCCACGAGTTGCGGCGGATGCACGACGTATTCCATGTATCCATGCTACGTCGTTACCGATCGGATCCGTCTCATGTGGTACCGTTGAAGAAGTAGAGCTAAGGCGAAATTACTACGACGAGAAGAGCGGATTCGGATATTGGAACGTGATGTGAAAGTGCTACGGAGGAAGTCGGTTCCTCTAGTCAAGGTGTTATGGCGCAATCATGGATCGGAAGAAGCTTCGTGGGAACCAGAAGAGGCAATGCGACAACAATACCCTCAATTATTTTAGTTAGAAAATTTCGAGGACGAAATTATTTTTAAGGGGGTAGAATTGTAACATCCTGGAAAGGGCCTATGCATTTTCGGTTTAATTGTACAGAAGTAACATGTTTTATGTACTAAGAATAAATTTTGAACAATTTTGGAAACCTGAAAATGTATGGAAATGTTAAGTTAAAAAAAAATGGAAAGTGAACATTTTTTTGGAAACTTGGAAATGGATGGAAATGATTTGGAAATGATTCAAAATAGGAAAGTGCACATTTCTGGAAACTTGGAAATGTAAGAAAATGTCAAGTTTACAGAGCCGAACGAAAATTTTTGGAAACTTAGAAATGGCTTAGAAATGTCGAGTTTTAAAGTTTAAAAGAGGAAATTAAGGCAAGGTGGCCTTAAGAGAAAAAGTATGTGAAATTTGACACACAAACAGGCTTGGAAAAGTGGCCTGAAGATGCCACTTAGGGCCTCTGGAAATGGCGCCACATGCAAGGTGTTGGGCCTGAGTTCGAGTCACAAGGGAAGCAAATAAAATAAGTTTTATTTTGCTTCCAGAAGCAGAGAGTTGGACGGCACCAAGGCATTTGGAAAAGAGTCCTATTCTCTTTAAATTTCGGCTAAGGGGTGGATAAATGGTGATTTATTTTGATTATTTTCAAAGAGATAATTAGAGGATTATTCTTATTAATTTTAAATAAAGAGATAAAGATAAGAGGAGTGATGGCCAAGTAAGGGATACTGGGCCTAGTAATTTTGGCATTTAGGGAAAAGAGAGGCCATTCTACCTATTTTCTTTTCTTCCCAACTAAGTCTCTGCTAAAAATCCCTAGCAAACTCTCTTCTTTCTCTTTATGTTTGCCAAGCCGAAATCCTCTTCTCCCTAAAATCCACCATTACGATTCTACCTAAGAGCAAATCCCTCTCTTTTCAATTCAGTTGAACCATAGCCATCTAGCTTCCAAGTATTCATAGCCGAATCTTTGAAGGGTTTCGAACAAAGGTGCAATCGTCTTCTTCAAATAAAGGTAAGATCAAAGTTTGATTTCTGTTCTTTCCTTTAAGGACTTGTCAAAATCTCAAAGGCTAATTCTAATTCTTATTGTATTCTTTGACCGAAATATTAAGGAGAGATTTGGGATCTTTGCTAGTGTCGACTTTTAACGGAGATAGTTCGAGATCAAGCCAACCAAGGTAAGTACATATTCGGCCAAGGGCTATGAAAAGGTGATTTAAATGTTAGAAGTGGATCTAACAGATATCCTATAGGTTTCGACATCTCCATAACCAAGGGATACTTTCGAGATTTGGAAATCGCAAGGTAAGTGTCTAAATACAATCGGCTAAGGCCATGTTTGGTATTCTAGATCTACTTCTCATATGTTTTAAAAGCCGAAAACTAACTAGTTAGGAGTTTTGGTGGCTAGCCGATTTCAAGAAGGAACTCAGCAAGTTTTCGGGATTTGATTTTTAATCCAATCGGCACAAGGTAAGTTTAAGTATACTAATTCTACTAGGATTTGGATTTATGGCCGAATGGCTTTTTATTAAATTAGTAAGTGATTAATCAAATGTAGGGGTTAAGGATCTAAGCGGTAGATCAGATTTCGGGATTTCAAGGAAATTGTTAAGCAAATCAGGTGTGTACCCCACACTACTTCATAATAAGTTTTATGGCTATGTCTAATTAAATATGTGATAATAAGAATGAGAAAGTGGCTAAGGTACCATGTTATGGTACTAAGTACTCAGGTACGTCTCCTACTTCTACAAAGAATATGAAAAAGGTCATTAGTAACATGAGAATATGATAAGAATGTGAACTCTGGCATATTTATGCATATCATCATTATATGGGGCATATGGGTTTGTTTGAAAGGGGAAGTGAATATGGTGACTTAAGACCACGAACACGGTGACCTAAGACCGTGATATCTGAAAGTGGTGACCTAAGACCACAGTAATCTGAAAGTGGTGACCTAAGACCACAGTGATCTGAACGTGGTGACCTAAAACAACAAATGCGGTGACCTAAGACCGCGATATGGAGTGTAGCGGAAGGAGGGTCGACTTAGTAGTCCCCACGGTGTACAGGTTGGTACGGGGGAGTGTAGCGGATGGCTTATTAGGTTTGGGTTTGGGAATGCATCATAATTTGTATGCTATGATATGAATGCGTAACATTTGTATGCCCGATTCTATTTTGATTTAGTGTTTGTGTACACATTGAGTCTGTTTTGACCCACCCGTTGGGGAATATTTTTCAGGTGATGATCGGTGATGGACCGGGACTACGCAGAACTTGTGGTGGCCATGCTCAACATGAAGTTTTTATTTTATGAACTACTATTTCTATTTCAGTACTTGAATTACTTGGAAATTATTTGATGTAATAAGGCCATAAGGCCATAGTTGGATTGTTTTCCATTTATTTCTATTTATTATGATTATGAGTTTTACCTATTAAAGTTTAAGTAAAATTTTTAATATAAAGAATTGAATTCGTTTTTAACACAAGCCCAACCCAAAACAATTTTTTTTTAAAATCGCACAAGTTTTCTCTAGGTAACGAAAGAATTTTGAAACCAGTTTACTTGAGGAACATACCAAATCTGGGCAAATCTCGTGGGCCGGGTTTGGGGTGTTTTAGTTTGGTATCAGAGCCCAATTTTAAAACTCTCGGCCTGTGGGCCAAGGCCCAAAACGTTTTTAAAGCGAGCCCAAATGAGTTTTTTTGAAAATATTTTATGAAACAAGCGAGGTTTTTACGCATGGCACCTAAAGTCTCCGACCCATGATCCACGTGTAAGTACCCCTAACTATTTGTGTGATTATGTGTAATGAATATTAGAAGGGTAGAAAAGGAATAGAACGTAGAATAGCATGATAGGAACTTGAACCCTAGGACTAGTCTACTCAAACACAAACACATAAGACTTAAGGAACGTTAAACAAACCCATGGCTAAGTCACTAAGTTAGGGTGTGGTAACCCATGCGCATGTCTAGGATTGGATCCTAAGAGCACGGTATTTAAGCGGTCCTAGTGACTCACCTTCTCTTCGCAGAATCCTACATGGTGCGTAGCTTCGGTTCACCCTAACCCGCAGGGCTCGTGAGGTGTGGCAACCTCTCATGCGCATGTCTAGGAATGGTTTCGGTGGGAGCTTGGTATTTAAGCAATCCGCGTGACTCACCTCCTCTCCACTCGAATCTGCTCAGTGCGTAGCTTTGGTTCACCCCGACCAAGAGGACTCGGTCATAGGCTAAACACAATAACTAAAACCCGAAAGGGAATTAGCCGTGTTTTTATAAAAACAACAAAACCCTAGTTTTAGAATTCTTAAAACTTTCTTCTAAATTCATGAAAACCATCTTTACAAAATTTTCCGAAAGATTTCGATTTTATACAAAAATGCCCCTAGTGGTAAAATTACCAAAATACCCTTGGTTTATAAAATGACCAACTACCCAACAGCTTTGCCAAAATTTCATTATTTTATCAATGTTCAAAACCCTAATTTGCAAATTATCAAAAATACCTTGAATTTTGGAAATTTCAAAATTGCCCCTAACTTATAAAATTACCAAAATGACCCTGATTTCCAAAATTTTTGCAACATCACCGTTTTGAAAAGTACAATTCTCAAAAAGAACCCTCAAAGTTTTGCAACCTTTGAAATATCCCTGATTTATAAGATTTTACAAATTTACCTCGGCTTGGAAAAAAAAAATCACCAAAATACCCCCGAGGTCCAAAATCACCGAAATAACCCTGGATTTCAAAATTTTTCAAAATACCCCGGAATTTAAAAATACCAAAATACTTTGTGACAAAATAACTAAGGGATACTTTCGAGATTTGGAAATCGCAAGGTAAGTGTCTAAATACAATCGGCTAAGGCCATGTTTGGTATTCTAGATCTACTTCTCATATGTTTTAAAAGCCGAAAACTAACTAGTTAGGAGTTTTGGTGGCTAGAATTGAATTGTAACATCCTGGAAAGGGCCTATGCGTTTTCGGTTTAATTGTACGAAGTAACATGTTTTATGTACTAAGAATAACTTTTGAACAATTTTGGAAACCTGAAAATGTATGGAAATGTTAAGTTAAAAAAATTGAAAGTGAACATTTTTGGAAACTTGGAAATGGATGGAAATGATTTGGAAATGATTCAAAATAGGAAAGTGCACATTTCTGGAAACTTGGAAATGTAAGAAAATGTCAAGTTTACAGAGCCGAACGAAAATTTTTGGAAACTTAGAAATGACTTAGAAATGTCGAGTTTTAAAGTTTAAAAGAGGAAATTAAGGCAAGGTGGCCTTAAGAGAAAAAGTATGTGAAATTTGACACACAAACAGGCTTGGAAAAGTGGCCTGAAGATGCCACTTAGGGCCTCTGGAAATGGCGCCACATGAAAGGTGTTGGGCCTGAGTTCGAGTCACAAGGGAAGCAAATAAAAGAAGTTTTATTTTGCTTCCGTAAGAGTTGGACGGCACCAAGGCATTTGGAAAAGAGTCCTATTCTCTTTAAATTTCGGCTAAGGGGTGGATAAATGGTGATTTATTTTGATTATTTTCAAAGAGATAATTAGAGGATTATTCTTATTAATTTTTAATATAAAGAATTGAATTCGTTTTCAACACAAGCCCAACCCAAAACAATTTTTTTTTTAAATCGCACAAGTTTTCTCTAGGTAACGAAAGAATTTTGAATCCGGTTTACTTGAGGAACATACCAAATCTGGGCAAATCTCGTGGATGGGTTTTGGGTGTTTCGGTTTGGTATCGAGCCCGGTTTAAAACTCTCGGCACTGTGGGCCAAGGCCCAAAACGTTTTCAAAGCCAGCCCAAATGAGTTTTTTTTTTTTTTTGAAAATATTTTATGAAACAAGCGTGTTTTTCGGCATGGCACCTAAAGTCTCCGACCATGATCCACCGTAAGTACCCTAACTATTTGTGTGATTATGTGTAATGAATATTAGAAGGGTAGAAAAGGAATGGAACGTAGAATAGCATGATAGGAACTTGAACCCTAGGACTAGTCTACTCAAACACAAACACATAAGACTTAAGGAACGTTAAACAAACCCATGGCTAAGTCACTAAGTTAGGGGTGTGGTAACCCACATGCGCATGTCTAGGATTGGATCCTAAGAGCACAGTATTTAAGCGATCCTAGTGACTCACCTCTTCTTCGCAGGAATCCTACCTGGTGTGTAGCTTCGGTTCACCCTAACCTAGAGGGCTCACTAGGTGTGGCAACCTCTGTGCGCATGTCTAGGAATGGTTTCGGTGAGAGCTTGGTATTTAAGCAGTCCGCGTGAATCACCTCCTCTCCACTCGAATCCTGCCTCGTACGTAGCTTTGGTTCACCCTGACCAAGGGGACTCGGTCATAGGCTAAACACAATAACTAAAACCCGAAAGGGAATTAGCCGTGTTTTTATAAAAACAACAAAACCCTAGTTTTAGAACTCTTAAAACTTTCTTCTAAATTCATGAAAACCATCTTTACAAAATTTTTCGAAAGATTTCTGATTTATACAAAAATGCCCCTAGTGGTAAAATTACCAAAATACCCCCGAGGTCCAAAATCACCGAAATACCCTTGGATTTCAAAATTTTTCAAAATACCCCGGAATTTAAAAATACCAAAATACTTTGTGACAAAATCACCAAGGAACTTTTTCCTTTTGAAAAATTACGAAAATACCCTGTAGAGGACGAATTACGAAAATACCCTAGGTAGTGGAAGGAAAAAAAAAACAATAACAATGAAAACTACAACCTTTCTCTGAATGAACGAGAGTTCATGATTGTTTGATGGATGTATGGATGAATGAATGGAAAGATTGTGTGAATACGAAAGAACCACTCCTAAAACTCTTTTCATAAAATTTCTTCGCGGGTAATCAAGTGAAACAAAGACTAATTCATAAAACTTCTTAATCAGATCACGACGTTAGAAATGAGCTCTAGAGGACGTGGTCGTCGTGGAAAAGGTAGAGGAAGGATGACGGTGTCAGAACCCGTTAGATCGGGTCAAGGGTCTGACAATGAGATACCACCGCCACCACCACCCCAAATTGTTGGTGTTGAGCGGCAAGCTCGGGCGGGGATGATCTTTGTGTCGCAGTCATCTTTGTGAGTTTTGGAGTTGGTGGTCGTGCGGAGGAAATTTGGAACCCGTAAAATGTTCAGGCCTGAACGGCTCCGAGAGCTAATGGAGCCGAAATGTTTCGTGGCGTATGGGGTGTGGCACCGATTCACCGAGTAATCGGTTGGAAGCAACAGAGCGCATCATGGATGAGCTTGACTTGACCCCGAGGAGAAGTTAAAAGGAATGGTGGCACTTTATTACGCCGATGAAGCGTGATCGCTGGTGGTTGACTGTTCGGGATGGTGCCACGGCCGAGGATCGACACAGGAATATGTTAAGAAGCATTTCGTAAGAAGTATGTGGGAACCGTATACCGATGAGCAAAGAAAGGCATTTATGGGGCCGGTTCAAGGGAACAAGTCCGTGGCGGAGTATGAGGTCAATTCTCGAGGTTGAGCCGATATGCTCGAGGAGTAGTGGCAACCCGAGCATGAGCGCCGTGTCCGTTTTGAAGACGGGCTAAGGGATGATCTGAGGCCGTTGATAGCACCGCATCAGGAGCGGGAGTTTTCTGCTTTGGTAGAAAAGGCCAAGGTGGCTGAGGGAATCAAGGATTCTACAAAGCAGGCTATGGATAGGAATAGGCCCAAAAGAGGTTTTGGAACGTCTGAAAAGGTTCATAAGAGGCCTAGAGTTGATGGGCCGCGAGGTTAGCAAGTTGGTTCAGAAGGGCGGTATCGACCTTGTGATGTGTGTGGTAAGAAGCACTTAAGAGAGTGCTGGAAGAAAACAAGAGGATGTTTTAGATGTGGGTCCAAGGACCATGTCATCAAGGATTTTCCTAAGCAATCAGATGAAAGCCGGCCAACAGCTCAGAATGTTAGTCAGACTGGTAGAGGAGGACCGCAGCCTCAACGAGGTCGTGGTTCGAGTAACAGAGGTAATGGTGCTGGCAGAGGGCGTGGAACACAAGGCGGAGGTCTTTGCTAATCTTTGAGGCAAGGCAACCAGTTTGGTTTATGCGGTTCACGGAGGGAAGATGGAGACGCAGCGGACGTTATAACCGGTGACGCGTTCTTTATTTTTGACAAGCCCTATTTTTCTCTAATTGATGTGGGCTCGACCCATTCCTACGTTGCATGTAGTGTAGTGGAAACACTAGGCCTAGACTCTCAACCTTCCGATAGGCGGATGATCGTAGTAAGCCCATTAGGCCTAATCGTAGTGGTGGATAAGATCTTTCGAATGTACCCCTAGAGATTCAGGGAGTGAACTTTCTGGTGACTTAATGGAACTACCTTTCGGGAGTTTGAACTTATACTTGGAATGGATCGCTAGTAGAGCACCGAGTGTTGGATTGTGCGGCTAAATGAATGGAACTAAGGACCCCGGAGGATGAAGTAGTAGTAATGATCGGAGCGAGAAGAAACTACCCGCCCAACGTAGTTTCGGCGTTGAAGGCTGAGAAAATGGTTAAGAAAGGGTGCAAGGCGTTCTTAGCCTTCGTAAAGTGCGTTAGGTGGAAAGGAAGAAGGTGTCGAGTGGAGTTAGAACGGTGAAAGACTTTGAAGATGTATTTCCTGGAGGAATTACTGTGAATACCCCCGATAGGGAGGTGGAGTTTGGAATAGACTTACTACAGGAACAGCTCTGTGTCAATCGCTCCATACCGAACGGCGCCAAAGGAGTTAGTTGAGCTCAAGGCTCAAATCCAAGAGTTGTTGGATCGTGGGTTCAAACGATCCAGGTGTGTCTCCATGGGGAGCACCAGTTACATTTGTAAGAAGAAGGACGGAACTATGCGTATGTGCATAGATTACACGTCGATTGAATAAGTGACCATCAAGAACAAGTATCCTTTGCCAAGGATCGATGACTTATTCGATCACCGGGGGCGCAGATATTCTCAAAGATAGACTTAAGGTCGGGATATCACCGATTGAAGGTGAAGGAGGCGATATCCATAAGACCGCTTTTAGGACAAGATACGGCCATTTTGAGTTTGTGGTGATGCCGTTTGGATTGACAAACGCTCCAGCCCGCGTTCATGGATATGATGAACCGAGTTTTTTCAACCCTACTTGGATAGGTTCGTCGTTGTGTTCATCGATGATATTTTGGTGTATTCTAAGTCCGAAGAGGAGCATGATGAACATCTCCGAGTGGTGCTACAAGTGTTAAGGGAGAAGAAGCTCTATGCCAAATTCGGCAAGTGTGGATTTTGGCTTAAGGAGGTGGCATTCTTAGGGCATGTGGTATCCGCATGAAGGAATAAGAGTGGATCCTAGGAAGATCGAAGCAGTGTTGGATTAGAAACCACCTAGGTCCGTGGTGAGATTCGAAGTTTCTTAGGTTTGGCACCTATTACACGTGAAGGTTCGTAGAAGGATTCTCGTCAATAGCCGCGCCTTTGACAAAGCTACTAAGGAAGGAAGTACCCTTTGAATGGTCCGATAAACAACAAAAAGAGCTTTGACAACCTTAAGAAGGTGTTGACGGAGGCTCGGTGTTAATTCACCAGGAGGTGGGAAGGATTTTGTGGTGTCTTGTGATGCTTCGCATACGGGATTAGGATGTGTGCTAATGCAAGAAGGAAAAGTAGTCGCTTATGCGTCTCGGCAACTAAGGCCTCATGAGGTTAACTACCCAACTCATGACTTGGGCCGCAAAGATGGTTTTCGCCCTTAAGGTTTAGAGGCACTACCTCTATGGAGAAAGGTCATTGATCTACACAGGACCACAAGAGCCTTAAGTATCTTTTGACTCGAGAAGGAGTTGAACTTGAGGCAACGAAGGTGGGTGGAGTTGTTGAAGGACTACGATTTGTTCGATAGAATATCATCCGGGCAAGGCGAATGTGGTAGCCGATGCCCTAAGTCGGAAGGTTGTGTTGGATCTAAGGGCTATGTTCGCTCACTTAAGTTTGTACGATGATGGAAGCTTTGTTGGCGAGTTGCAAGTCAAGCCCACATGGTGAAGGAGGTGAAAGAGGGACAGCTTGGTTGATAAGGATCTAAGTGTTAAGTTACAACAAGTGCGGAACGGAGAGTTAGAGGATTATAGTGTTAATGATGAGGGAGTAGTGTGCTTCAAGGGAAAGGCATGTATGCCTAAGGACAAGGAGTTAAGACAAAGGATTCTTCGGGAGGCGCATAGTAGCCCTTATACGATGCATCCTCGAGGCATTAAGTGTCTGAGAGATCTAAGGGAACAATTTTGGTGGTCTGATCTTAAGCAAGAAGTGACTGAATTTGTGGGGAAATGTTTGACGTGTCAGCAAGTTAAGGCTGAACACCAAGTTCCATCAGGATTGCTTCAACCAATGGAGATTCCGCAATGGAAGTGGGAGAGAATTACCATGGATTTCGTTAGTGGGCTTCCACTTACGCCTACTAAGAAGGACTCGGTATGGGTGATAGTGGACCGTTTGACTAAGTCCGCGCATTTCATCCCTGTGAAGAGTTGACTATTCTCTTCAAAAGCTGGCTAAGTTATATGTGGCGGAAATTGTGAGGTTACATGGTGTACCAGTATCGATCATCTCCGACAGAGACCCAAGGTTTACGTCTCGGTTCTGGAGGGCACTTCATCAAGCTTTAGGCACTAAGTTGGACTTCACTACGGCTTTTCATCCACAATCGACAGGCGATGCACGCAGAGTTATACAAGTGTTGGGGATATGTTGAGAGGTCAGTGTGATGGATTTCCGAGGAAGTTGGGAAGACTATTTGCCTTTAGCCGAGTTTGCCTACAACAACAACTATCAAAGCTAGCATTCGGATGGCACCATATGAAGCATTGTATGGTCGGAAGTGTAGAACTCCTACTTGTTGGACTGAGTTAGGAGAACGTCGAGTTTTGGGTCCAGTTAGTGGCGGCGAAGAGAAGGTTGAGATGATTCGAGCACGGTTAAAGGAAGCCTCGATAGGCGTAAGTCGTCGCACGCACCTTAAGCGGAAGGAAATAGAGTTTGAAGTGGGAGACCAAGTGTTTACGAAAGTCTCACCTTGGAAAAAGGTAATGAGGTTCGGTCGCAAGGGAAGTTAAGCCCAAGGTTTATAGGGCCCTATCGAGTCTCGGCGAGTTGGAGCGATGGCATACCAATTGGAGTTGCCACGAGTTGCGGCGGATGCACGACGTATTCCATGTATCCATGCTACATCGTTAACGATCGATCCGTCTCGTGTGGTACCCGTCGAAGAAGTAGAGCTAAGGCCAGACTTATCCTACGAGGAAGAGCCGATTCGGATATTGGAACGTGATGTGAAAGTGCTACGGAGGAAGTCGGTTCCTCTAGTCAAGGTGTTATGGCGCAATCATGGATCGGAAGAAGCTTCGTGGGAACCGAAGAGGCAATGCGACAACAATACCCTCAATTATTTTAGTTAGAAAATTTCGAGGACGAAATTATTTTAAGGGGGTAGAATTGTAACATCCTCGAAAGGGCCTATGCGTTTTGGTTTAATTGTATGCAGTAACATGTTTTATGTACTAAGAATAAATTTTGAACAATTTTGGAAACCTGAAAATGTATGGAAATGTTAAGTTAAAAAAATGGAAAGTGAACATTTTTGGAAACTTGGAAATGGATGGAAATGATTTGGAAATGATTCAAAATAGGAAAGTGCACATTTACGGAAACTTGGAAATGTAAGAAAAAGTCAAGTTTACTGAGCGAACGAAAATTTTTGGAAACTTAGAAATGACTTAGAAATGTCAAGTTTTAAAGTTTAAAAGAGGAAATTAAGGCAAGGTGGCCTTAAGAGAAAAAGTATGTGAAATTTGACACACAAACAGGCTTGGAAAAGTGGCCCAAGATGCCACTTAGGGCCTCTGGAAATGGCGCCACATGCAAGGTGTTGGGCCCGAGTTCGAGTCACAAGGGAAGCAAATAAAATAAGTTTTATTTTGCTTCCAGTAGCGAGAGTTGGACGGCACCAAGGCATTTGGAAAAGAGTCCTATTCTCTTTAAATTTAGGCTAAGGGGTGGATAAATGGTGATTTATTTTGATTATTTTCAAAGAGATAATTAGAGGATTATTCTTATTAATTTTAAATAAAGAGATAAAGATAAGAGGAGTGATGGCCAAGTAAGGGATACTAGGCCTAGTAATTTCGGCATTTAGGGAAAAGAGAGGCCATTCTACCTATTTTCTTTTCTTCCCAACTAAGTCTCTGCCGAAAATCCCTAGCAAACTCTCTTCTTTCTCTTTATGTTTGCCAAGCCGAAATCCTCTTCTCCTAAAATCCACCATTGCCGATTCTCCCTAAGAGCAAATCCTCTCTTTTCAATTCAGTTGAACCATAGCCATCTAACTTCCAAGTATTCATAGCCGAATCTTTGAAGGGTTTCAACAAAGGTGCAATCGTCTTCTTCAAATAAAGGTAAGATCAAAGTTTGATTTCTGTTCTTTCCTTTAAGGACTTGTCGAAATCTCAAAGGCTAATTCTAATTCTTATTGTATTCTTTGACCAAAAATATTAAGGAGAGATTTCTGGATCTTTGCTAGTGTCGACTTTTAAGGGAGATAGTTCGAGATCTAGCCAACCAAGGTAAGTACATATTCGGCCAAGGGCTATGAAAAGGTGATTTAAATGTTAGAAGTGGATCTAACAGATATCCTATAGGTTTCGACATCTCCATAACCAAGGGATACTTTCGAGATTTGGAAATCGCAAGGTAAGTGTCTAAATACAATCGGCTAAGGCCATGTTTGGTATTCTACATCTATTTCTCATATGTTTTAAAAGCCGAAAACTAACTAGTTAGGAGTTTTGGTGGCTAGCCGATTTCAAGAAGGAACTCAGCAAGTTTTCGGGATTTGATTTTTAATCCAATCGGCACAAGGTAAGTTTAAGTATACTAATCCTACTAGGATTTGGATTTATGGCCGAATGGCTTTTTATTAAATTAGTAAGTGATTAATCAAATGTAGGGGTTAAGGATCTAAGCGGTAGATCAGATTTCGGGATTTCAAGGAAATTGTTAAGCAAATCAGGTGTGTACCCCACACTACTTCATAATAAGTTTTATGGCTATGTCTAATTAAATATGTGATAATAAGAATGAGAAAGTGGCTAAGGTACCATGTTATGGTACTAAGTACTCAGGTACGTCTCCTACTTCTACAAAGAATATGAAAAAGGTCATTAGTAACATGAGAATATGATAAGAATGTGAACTCTGGCATATTTATGCATATCATCATTATATGGGGCATATGGGTTTGTTTGAAAGGGGAAGTGAATGTGGTGACTTAAGACCACGAGCACGGTGACCTAAGACCGTGATATCTGAAAGTGGTGACCTAAGACCACAGTAATCTGAAAGTGGTGACCTAAGACCACAGTAATCTGAACGTGGTGACCTAAGACCACGATATGGAGTGTAGCGGAAGGAGGGTCGACTTAGTAGTCCCCACGGTGTATGCAAAGTTGGTACGGGGAGTGTAGCGGATGGCTTATTAGGTTTGGGTTTGGGAATGCATCATAATTTGTATGCTATGATATGAATGCGTAACATTTGTATGCCTGATTCTATTTTGATTTAGTGTTTGTATACACATTGTGTCTGTTTGACTCACCCCGTTAGGGAATATTTTTCAGGTGATGATCAGTGATGGACCGGGACGGCAGAACTTGTGGTGGCCATGCTCAACATGAAGTTTTTATTTTATGAACTACTATTTCTATTTAAGTACTTGAATTACTTGGAAATTATTTGATGTAATAAGGCCATAAGGCCATAGTTGGATTGTTTTCCATTTATTTCTATTTATTATGATTATGAGTTTTACCTATTAAAGTTTAAGTAAAATTTTTAATATAAAGAATTGAATTCGTTTTCAACACAAGCCCAACCCAAAACAATTTTTTTTTAAAATCGCACAAGTTTTCTCTAGGTAACGAAAGAATTTTGAAACCGGTTTACTTGAGGAACATACCAAATCTGGGCAAATCTCGTGGGCCGGGTTTGGGGTGTTTCAATTTTGGTATCATTTATTTGAAGGGTATCAATATTTCAAAAATATCGATACTTGGCCAAAAAGGTATCGATATGTAATTCTAACTTGTTTGAAAAAAAAATTGATTTGTTAAAATGATTTTAACTTGATTTTAAAGTTGTTTCAAAAATTTTCTAAGAGTTCAAAGTAAATATTCAAAATTCCACCTCTTAGACTTAAAATTGAAAGTTTATTTTGTCAATTTTTTTCTATTTTAACTATTTTGTCAATTTTTTTCAATTTTAACTTTTATTCAAAAAATCTTTAATTTGTTATATTAAAACATTTTATCAAATAGAGCCTTGTTTAATAGTTTACTCAAGCGTATTGGTTGCGCTTACTCTTCTCTTTCTAAGTTCACCCAACCAACAATGCCTTCAAAATATTGTCACGTAGACCACTATACGGATTGCACCACCAAGGCATAGTTCTTCCCTAAATTTAGCACCAAAATTTTCTTTTGATATAGATTGCCGCATAGGCGTCCACAATACAAGATAACCACTAAGGCATCCAAACACATGACTTTAGATAGCCATATAGGCGCCCATTTAAATAGACTTCGCCACGAATGCGCATTCACCGAGTTGACCACTAAGGCTCTATATGATAGAACTAGCCACAAAGGCTCTCATATAATAGATATCACCACAAGGACACCCACTTTAACAGAATTCGCCATTAGGGCTCACATAGTAAAGATAACAACCATAAAGGCTTCCACATATAACATAAAACAACCACAAAGGATTTGAATTATCAGAGAACAACCATAGAGGCTTCTACATATAACTTATTTTGCCACAAAGGTTCATATAGAATAGCCACAAAGGCTTCCACTTATCAGAGAATAGCCACAGAGGCTTCCACATATAATATATGTCACCATAAGGGCTCACATATAACATAGAATAGCCACAAAGGCTTCCACTTATCAGAGAACAGCCATAGAGGCTTCCACATTTCAATAAATAAAATTTTCGGCAATAGAGATTTGCCTAAACTCAACATCTTAAGGTTTGCCCCTCATCGCTTGGTACTCGCCCAACCGTCCTTTATCTTTTTCCTCACATGACGGCATAGTCCTAGTCTAGGTCTTACACTATGCGGTCTTCTTGCCATGGCCATGGTCTTTCCTTATCAGAATTCGTTTATAGTCCCGACAGACTCACTCGCAAGTAGACTTAACATGCAGACTTATGTAACTCATGTAACTCATGGATAGACTTATGCGGAACCAGAATCGTGCTTCTAGGTGTGTTTATGCATGTACATACTTCTCAACAGAATAGAGACTTATCATTCAGTCCATGCTTTCTTGCATATTCATCATTTTCATACTTTTCTTAACAGAGACACATAGTTTTTAAGCATCACACTTGCATATCTTACATTTTCATTTAACAGATTAGCCTTTCAAAATAGATATGGTTTAACATGCAAACTTGCTAGTAATAGTCCATTTAGAGACTCACATGTTAGCCTCAAAGGTAGCTTAAACTTCAAACCTGGGCTTTTATCGAGTAGATCAACAGCCCCTAAATGATAAGCCATAAGAAACTCGTCAAGATATGCCTACTTAACTTATTCACTTTCAGACACAAAAATCACTAAGTAAGGCATTACCACTCTTGCTTCATCAAGCTATACAGATATGCTCTTTAACAGTATAACATGTAAAGTCTTGATCCTTACCTTAATAGGGCATCTTAGAACCTAACCCATGTTCTAGCCTCATCCTAAAGGATGAAAGGATTTCCCCCGGAGGATACATCCTGAGGAAGTAAGTGAGCAGTGCCCATCACTTACCCGGTCAGCTAGATATTTTCCCTTGTCTTGTTAGATGTTTGGCACATGTATTAGTCTATGTGATTTACCATGTAGATGTCTGACAGCTGTGAAAATAACATGCACAGACACACATACCTTGATCGAACATACTTTTAGGTTTTAGCCCCCATTTGTTAAGGCATGGTTGATGGCTGAATTGGTCACGCTTTGGCACGTCACGCCTCTTTAGTGGTAGCCTCATTTACTTAGGTCCCCTTAATACTTTTCTGGGCGTCCTTTCCCAATGGTACTTTTTATCGTATTTATATATATATAAGTTGGCTATGCACCCATATTTACACCTAAAACATTAGTGGGGTAAACTAACACTTTATTTTCTCTTATACTTCATGGTTCGCCATTTAGGCGTCACCTCACCTCGACCACGCCTAATCCTCAGGACTTTTACATAGCTCTGAGGAGTTTTCCTATCTTCGTTGACAAACCCTTTTGACCCTTCCCTAATCTTTATTGCGATTCGAAAATCGTCACATCTGTCATTTGGTAGTCTTATCCAAATCCTACGAATTCCAAAAACTAAACAAGTACTTCACTTTGGTTCTTAATTGTCCTACTTTTCATTTGGTTACTTCCTAACTATATTTTCCTTGTATCTTAACCGACTCAAGGCCAACATTACTAGATGCACTTGTTATTGACATAGGGTTCATTTTCTTACTACAGAGTTCGCCCAAACAATACATGCCAACAAAGGCTTCTGGGGCGAACCCTTCCCTGTCGGGCTTACTTCTTTGATCACTACGTGCTAACCCAGTGTTCGCCAACCTTAAGGCATCACAGGCACACTTAAATAGCTATTATCTTTAGACTAGCTTTAATACTATTCACTTCTTGACTCGTCTTATCCGTCTTATCCTTTTGAATAGTATCCAGATCGTAACAGCTCGATTTAGGGGCTAGTCAGAATAGTGATCTCGGGACCAATAATTCGAGATTAGAGAAATTATTTCCTTGTTATAATATGAGTCAGAGCATGATAGTATATGTGCATGAGAATTTTGGTGCTTTAATTTTAGCGATTTCATGTTTAATCGCGAAAAAGGACCAAATCGCATAAAGTGCGAAAGTTCCATTCTACAAGCTAAGGGTGCCAAATAGCCATAGATTGGAAATTGGAGGTCTTTAAAAGACAATTAGACCCCCAATATTAGCTTGGCTGGCCATAGACTTCATAGGGGACAAGAATTGACCAAGTTGGTCAAAGTTTGTGATGTTTGGTGGACTAAATTGTTAGTTTAATATTAGAATAAAGAAAAGATGATGTCCATATTTTTGCTCATCCTTCTCCACTGAAAATAGCAAGAAAATAAGGGTTTTTGAATGCTCAAAATTTCAGCAAGCTCTCATCCATTCAAGTAAGTGTTCTAATGACCTTTTCTTGAAAATAATTGTACTTTTGAGACCCATAAGGCTTAAGCTTTCAAATAAGGGGACTAATGTGCAATATGGTGAAAAGGTTAGAGTTTTTCCATGAGAGCTATTATAGTTATTTTTTGCATTTTTTTGGAAGAAATTGAGTCTTAGTTGTTAGATGAACAACTTTTTTGAAAGGTGTTGTCTTGAAAACACCTAATGGGACCTTAATGAAAAGGTTACAAATTTGTAGTAAATTTGTGAAATGTTGAGTTTTGATGATAGCTATAAGACTATTAAATGTTCACCTAGGCTTGTTGAAGGTAGAAATGTGATTAGAATTAATTTTTGAGCCTAGGGGAAAAATGGTCATTTTGCCAAAGTCTAGGGGCAAAATAGTAATTTTTGCCTAAGCATGATTGTTGAGATGCTTTTATTTATGTAGTGATTAAAATGAGCTAAATTGCTATTATAGAGAAAGAAGAATCGAGAATCTGCCTCGATCGGGGAAATAATAAAGTCTTGGACTAATCCGACGAACTAGCTCATTTTGAAAACGAGGTAAGTTTGTATGTGATTAATGCAATATTTATGTTAGCATAACTGAGAATGCTCAGTATCACATTTATGCATGATACTTCGTTAAATTGAGAAATTAATGTTGAATATGATGTTGAAGTCCTAGCGGACTATAATGAATATGAGATTGCTATCATCGAGATGAGAAATGGGTAGGGTCTCGTATAAGACCATGTCCGAGACATGGTCTCGACATCGAGTTAAGATCCCGTATAAGACCATATCCAGGATGCGGCATTGATACTTGATGTGAAATCCCATATAAGACCATATCCGGGATATGGCATTGGTATTTAGGGGTGACTCCATGTAATACCACCTCGGGGATGTGGCCTTGGCTTTGTACCTACTTCAATGACGATGAATATGCGTCTTTGACCATCCATAGTGATTAATGGGATAAGTAGATGAGTTTAGAAGTACAACTGAGAATTGTACTAAAGTTATGTGAATGAGGGATTACAGGTACTTGTGAATGAGTCACGAAGAAACGATTACGATATGTGACACGGTATGTACTAAATAAGGGCAATCGTAAGTAAGTATGTTAAGAAGCCTTTGACTCGTGTATGGTTAGTTAATGCCATGAATGAATTATATTATGAGCTTATTATTGCTATTTATTTCCATGCAAACTTACTAAGCTTTATGGTTACCCTTTTCATTGCCCTTCTTCTTTGTAGTATTGCCAAGACAACTCGAGGATCGTGAACGTAGGAGTTTAGAAATCACACTATCGACATCACTTTGGTATAACAATTTAAACTTATTTTGAGTATGGCATGTATAGGACTCGAGTATTTTGTTAAGTTGTAATTGTTAGCCAAAGTGTTGGCTATGTATGTTACTAAAGTCATTTTGTAAATGGCCTTAAGTTTGGCAAATACTTGGTAAATTCTTTTGCTTAATGAAAGTGATTTTCTTGAAGTGTATGCCCTTGTGTATGGATGTTGAATTGAGTATTTAGATGCGTCTTTGGGTCCTGAATTATGTTGAATGGGATTGGTGTATGTATACGTGCAATGTAGGGTGGCAAAGGGCTTGGTAAATAGCCTTTTAATTGTCCACATGGGTAGACACACGGGCGTGTGTTTAAACCGTGTGGAAGGCACGGCTAGCACATGGGCGTATGCCCAGGCCGTGTGAAGTCTGCACCTTGCACTTAGAATTTAAATCGCCACACGGCTAAAGCACACGGATGTGTGTATAGGCCATGTGGATAAGTCAGAATGTCAAGGTTTGGCACACGGGCCAGGACCACGGGCGTGCCAAGGCCGTGTGAAATTAGTTAGTGTCGACCACGGGTGGAAGACACGGGCATGCATAAGGGGCACACGGGCGTGTCTCTAGACCCACACCGACGTGTGGCCCCTATTTTGTCAAAAAGTTTCTCGAACTCGTAAAAGTTCCCGGATTAGTTCCAATACCTCTCGGAAGTATGTTTAGGGCCTCCTAGACTGAATATGTGCAAGTGATGGGTTTAAACGAAATTTTATAACCCTATTCGAGATGTTTAAGTAAGATTAGTTAGGTAATGCCTCAAAACCTGTTTCGGCTTGAATACGTTTAAGGGGTGTTACATTTATTGATATCAGAGCTACGGTTTAGTCGATTCTAAGACTAACGTAGCGTAAGTACGAGTCTAGCTATACATGCCATATTTAAGAGTGTTTGAGTAACAATAGTGTGACGGCTCCCGACATTTGAGAATCATGTTTTATGTAGTATATGGATTCTGATCCAGACCAAACTGCAGCCGATGATGCTGCGAGTAACGCACCGGCTCCCGCTCAAGGGACCGCGCCAGCTAATAGTAGACCTGTGACCTTGGGTCAGGGGGAAGAGGCTCGAGAAGCCTTTCTCCACATAATGAGCAACTGGTATACTGAGTATACCCGAGCAAATCCTAATGCTCAACCCCCTCCACCCCCACCAATTCCTCAACTCGCTCCAGTAGCTCCTCAAGTGGTTGAGGTGGTGAGAAGAGAAAGGCCTCCGGTAGATAAGATCCGAAAGCAAGGAGCCGAGGAATTTCAGGAAAATAAGGACGATGACCCAGAGAGAGCGAAATTCTGGCTCAAGAATACCATCAGGGTATTCGATGAGTTGTCCTGCACGCCTGAGGAGTGCTTAAAGTGTGCGGTATCTCTCCTGAGAGATTCAGCCTACCGATGGTGGAACACCCTGGTGTCGGTGGTGCCAAGGGAGAGAGTTAGCTGGGAATTTTTCCAAGAGGAATACCGGAAGAAGTACATCAGTCAGAGGTTCATCGACCTTAAGAGGAAGGAGTTCCTGAAACTAAAGCAAGGCCGTATGTCAGTGACTGAATACGAACGAGAGTTCGTAAGGCTTAGCAAATATGCCTGAGAGTGCGTGTCTACCGAGGCAGTCATGTGCAAGAGATTCGAGGATGGACTGAATGAAGACATCCGTTTATATGTTGGAGTTCTCGAGTTAAAAGAATTTGTAGTATTGGTGGATAGGGCTTGTAAAGCCAAAGAGTTGGCTAAAGAGAAGAGAAGAGAAGAGCTGAGAATGAGTCCCGTGACTCGAGAAAAAGGTAGTTAAATAAGTCCTACCAATACTCATCTAAGAAATTGAGGGATTTCACTACTCGACCAGTCACATTAGTTGGGTTTTCAACCCGAAGTATAGGCAAGTAATTTTCGGGGTCGAAAGGGAAGACCACATCAGTTGCTAGTGTGGGCAACGCCCGACCAAGTAGACCGAAATGCCCTCAGTGTGGCAGGTGCCATTATGGTGAATGTCGAGCTAATGAGAAAGCTTGTTTCAGATATGGGTCCTTAGACCACTTTATCAGAGACTGCCCCGAGGTGAGAGAGAAAAAAAAGCCTCAGAATACAAGATCGGGAAGTACTAGTAGGGGAAGACCACTGAGAAACCCGAAAAATGAGATGGGAGCCAAGAATTGTAACACCCTAAACCCGGCCTCGACGTTACGACCGGATCTGGCATGTCACATGCAAAGGTTGTTAAAGAAACTTTGTGATCGTTTAAAAATTTTGAGTTTTGTTTCCATTTTGAAATGTAGGTGTGATTCAATGATTTTCTTGCAAAATGTAGTTAATAATACTAACTACCAAAAACTTGTTTTGTGATACGAAAAAAAAAACAAAAACTAGTGGACTTCAGAAATGTGACATTTGAAACAGTTTTTGAAATTCTAAGAAAAACCCGAGTTTAATTATTTATTGTTTGTGATCCGTTTGTTAATATTCAGGAAAAAAGATTGTTTATAGAGTTTTTTTTTTAGAAAAAAAAACTCCGTATTTAACATTTCATAATATAAAATAACCGTATTAAATAAAAAACCAAATCAAATCCCGGAGGCCTTATTACATAACAAATTTCCAAATTTAAAATAAGTTTAAAATAAAGAAAACGGAGTTTACGAAAGAAGTAACGCATGGCCACCACAGAGTCCTCGGCTCCAAATCCTCAAACTAGGGATTACCTTCAAAATTAAGCAGAGGGATGAGTTACGAGAACTCAGTGTGTAATTCCCCTAATGAACGAAATCTGGTCTAAGCCCACGGTAACAAATTGGGCCTTAGCCCTCACAGTCACAAATTTGGCCGAAGCCCATACGTATCGAGTTGGGCCGTAGCCCTAACAACATGGCATATCAGATAGTGAATGCAATGCAACCTAGCCCAACCTAGTATTCAATCCGCTACATACCGCTCCATATGTCCAACCTCAACACACCTGTGGGGATTTCTACAATCAACCCTCCATCCGCTACACTCCTCATTGGCAGTCATGCTGACAGTCATTCTGCTCAAAGCCGATATAATGTGACAGAGTGACCGATATAAGTGGCCTAGCCACCGAAACAATGTGACAGAGTCACCGATATATATGTGGCCTAGCCACCGAAGCAATGTGACAGAGTCACCGATATACACTGCCCCTTTTCATCAATATCATATCCCAATCCCATGCAACATATAATCATAATGTGATGAGTGCAACATATATCAATGTACATAGAATAATCGGAGATTACACATATTCATGCTGATTTATTTAAATGACATAATCAAAAGGTAACTAACCTGGTATCTCCGATTTTACCCCCCGAGGGTAATTCACTAGCCGTTATAGATATTTCGGCTTGTAAACAATACACATATTTATTACTAATCAAACAAGGAAAGGTGTGAGAATTACACACCTGATTACGCAAAGAACTAAACACTCCTGATCGACGCTACTCTCACTAGCAGGAATAACCACTATCTGCCTATCCCAAACGGATGTCGGCTCTCTACCATAACCCGGCAGAAAATCTCGAGCCACCGACACAACACGTCGTTTGAACTTGGGAGCAGAGACTACGAGTCCACTCCCCTCCTCAGATTGGCTAGCACTCGCATCCATGAAGAGAGTCTTGGTCGATGGTACCACGTTGAAATCGGTGTATTTGCCTAACAAAGAGATTTGGTTATGGCGAGTACAACGAAGAGGAACTAATCGTATAGGACTAGAGAGAAACTCCTTACCTTAATTATCAATGCAGCTTGGTTCTATACTTTTGGCAAACCAAAAGGGATGCTTCCTGATGTTCGACTAAAATCAAAAGGTGAAAGATACGGGTTTAGTTTGACACAAGAGGGGTTTCGACTCAAGAGTAGAACAAGAGAAAGAAAAAAAGAAAAGTGAAGAAAGTGGGCAACTCAGGTTCGGCTAGCACCCAAAAGAAAAGAACTATTGCAGAGAAAAGAGATAAGAAGTAGCAAGGTTTCGGCTTGGTGAGAAAACAAATGGTAAAAAGAGAGGTTCGGCTATGTGGAGATGAAAATAAAGAAGCAAAGAAGAAAAAAAAGATGAAATAGAAGAAGAAGAGTTCGGCTAAAGAAGAGAAAAGACTAGGAGAGGATTCGACTATGGTATTTTGTCAATCACAATGGCAAAAAGAAATGTTTGCAAAGAGATAAGAAAAGGAAGCAAATAGAGAGTTGGGGTTTCGGCAATAAGAGAGGCAATAAAGATCAAATAAAATGCTCAACGAAAAGAAGAATTAGTGACCAAATGGTACCCGAAATCTTGAGTATCAACTGCCGAAAATGTAAAAGAAAAACTAAGACCGCATAGAGAATTTCGGCACAACACCAAATAGTTCGGTTTTGCTCTCCTCCCTCTAATGCCGAATTTCCCCTTGCTAAACACCCTATAGCCGAAATTCACCTCCCCCCTCTCCAACATTCAGCCAACTCTCAACTCACCTCCCCACTTCCTTGATTTGCTCCTTGGTCCACTCCCCCACTCACTCACCATCCACCATTTGAAATGGTTGACCACTTCAAACTCCCCCAACTCCTCTCCTCCATCCATTTCAAATCATTTGACTTATTCAACAACCACTTTGATAGAGTCCCAGCCGAATGTCACCACTTCTCCATCCTGGCACAAAATAAATATTCCAAAAATTGTAACCTGTGGGATTCGAACCCACTCTCCCTTCCATGCTCCCTTGTGACACAAACCACTAAGCCACCTTGCTCCTTGTGACATCAAATTACAACCAAACATACCTAAGGCCTGCATCCACTAGCTTTTCCCCCTAAAGTGTCTTAAAGAGAAAAAATTACCAAAGCTCTGGCTCGAACCTGAGCCTCCCCAAGACCCCAAAACACACCAGAACAACAAGCATAGCTAACCAAATGCATGAAATAGTGCAAAATGCAGAATCCCTAATTCTAGGATGTTACAGTTCTACCCCCTTAAAGAAATTTCGGCCCCGAAATTTACCTGATCAAAAGAGGTGAGGGTATTGCTGTCGTATCACATCTTCCGGCTCCCATGTGGCTTCTTCAGAACCATGATTTTGCCATAAAACTTTGACCAACGGAACTGACTTCCTTTTCAACACCTTAACATCCTGATCTAAGATCTGCACTGGTTCTTCTTCAAAAGACAGGTCGGGTCTTACTTCAATTTCTTCCACCGACACTATGTGAGATGGATCCGAATGATAGCGCCTTAACATTGAAACATGAAATACATCATGTATCCGATTCAACTCTGGAGGTAACTCAAGCTGATAAGCTACTGGTCCCACACGTTTCAACACACGATAAGGTCCGATGAATCTGGGGCTCAACTTGCCTTTCCGTCCAAATCTTAGAACTTTCTTCCAAGGTGAAACTTTCAGAAAAACTTGATCACCCACTGAGAATTCTATTTCTTTACGCTTGGATCTCGCATACGATTTACTCACTGTCGAAAGCTTCCTTCAACCGAGCCCGAATCAACATAACCTTTTCCTCCGTCTCTCGAGATCAATTCCGACCCAACAACCGCCGCTCACCCAACTCTGTCCAAAGGGTAGGGAGTGCGACACCTCACGACCATACAACGGCTCGTAGGTGCCATCTCGAATCTTTGGATTGATAGCTATTGTTGTACGCAAATTCCGCCAACGGTAGAAAATCCTCCCAACTACCCACAAGTCGATTACACAACCTCTTAACATGTCTTCCAAAATCGAATTACTCTCTCGATGACCATCGATCGTGGATGGAACACCATCTTTGAAATCCAGTCTTGTACCTAAAGCTTTATGTAATGCCTTCCGAAATCGTGATGTCAACCTAGGGTCCACTGTGCGATATGATAGACACCGGTACCCCATGTAACCTTACAATCTACTGCTACATACGACTTGGCCAACCTCTGCGATGAATAGTCGATCTGAACCCGTATGAAGTGAGCGGACTTAAATCAACCGATCGACAATCATCCACACCGAATCTTTCCTAGTAGGCATAAGAGGTAGCCCACTAAAAAAATCCATCGTTATCCTCTCCCACTTCCAAAGTGGAATCTTTACTGGTTGCAGCAACCCCGAAGGCAACTGATGTTCTGCCTCCACCTGTTGACACGTCAAACACTTACTCACAAACTCGGTAACTTCTTGCTTCAGACCTGGCCACCAATACTGTTCACGTAAATCTCGGTACATCTTACTCCCACCGGGATGCATAGCATATGGGCTACTATGCACCTCCCGAAGAATCATCTGTCTCAACTCAGAGTCCTTCGACATACAAACCTTTCCACGAAAGCATAATACCCCTTCATTGTTCAGACCAAAATCTTCTGTCTCACCACTTTCCACTTGCTGAAATCGAGAACTTAACAATTCGTCTAATAACTGTTTCTCTTTATTCTGACCTACCCATGAAGGCTTCACTTGAAGTTCGGCTAACAAGCTTCCATCTTCATACAAACTGAGATGAGCAAACATTACCCTCAAATCTGATATCACCTTACGACTCAACGCATCCGCCACCGCATTAGCTTTACCCAGGTGATACTCGATCGAGCAGTCATAATCCTTCAATAACTCAATCCACCTCTGCTGCCTTAAATTCAACTCCTTCTGGGTAAGGAGATATTTCAGGCTCTTATGGTCGGTGTAGATAATCGACTTTTCTCCATACAGGTAGTGCCTCCAAATCTTCAGAGCGAACACTACCGCAGCTAGCTCCAAATCATGAGTGGGATGATTCACTTCATGTGGCCATAATTGCCGAGACGCATACGCTATCACCTTCCCTTCTTGCATCAACACACATACTAACCCTGTGTGCGACGCATCACAATAGACGACAAATTCCTTCCCAGCCTCAGGCTGAATCAAAATCGGCGCCTCAGTCAGAATCTTCTTTAGCTTCTCAAAACTTTCCTGTTGCTTATCGGCCCAAACAAATGGTACTCCTTTTCGTAGTAGCTTGGTTAGAGGTGTAGCAATCAACGAAAACCCTTCCACGAACCTTCTGTAATACCCAGCCAAACCCAGGAAACTTCGAATTTCCGACACTGACTTCGGCGGTTTCCAATCCAAAATAGCTTCAATCTTTTGGGGATCAACCCTAATCCCCTCAGCAGAAACAACATGCCCCAAAAAGGTCACCTCATTCAACCAAAATTCACACTTGCTGAATTTGGCATACAGTTGTTTCTCTCTCAAAATCTACAGAACTATCCGAAGATGCGAATCATGCTCCTCCTCAGTCCTCGAATATACCAAGATATCATCTATGAACACCACGACAAACTGATCTAGGTAGGGTTGGAATAACCGGTTCATCATATCCATAAATGCAGCTGGTGCATTCGTTAACCCGAACGGCATCACTAAAAACTCGTAGTGACCATAACGAGTTCGAAAAGCAGTCTTATGGATATCCGCCTCCTTGACCTTTAGTTGATGATACCCCGACCTTAAATCTATCTTCGAGAACACCGAAGCTCCTCTTAGCTGATCGAACAAATCGTCAATCCTTGGCAACGGGTATTTGTTCTTAATTGTCAACTTGTTCAACTGATGATAGTCAATGCACATACGCATCGACCCGTCCTTTTTCTTCACAAACAATACCGGCGCTCCCCACAGAGATACGCTTGGTCGGATAAATCCACGATCCAACAGCTCTTGGATCTGAGCTTTAAGTTCCACCAGCTCCTTTGGCGCCATCCTATAAGGGGCAATGGACACCGGAGCTATTCCCGGAAGTAGCTCAATGCCAAACTCCACCTCGCAATCCGGAGGTAACCCCGGAAGCTCTTCAGGAAAGACGTCCGAGAATTCCTTCACCGTTCTGACATCCCCTACGGACAATTCCTTGACATCCAAAGCACTAATGAAAACTTGGAATGCCTCACACCCTTTTCGCACCATCCTTTTAGCCTTCAGTGCCGAGATTACTTGGGACATATAATCTCTTCTTTCCCCTATCACAATTATTTCCTTATCCTCTAGAGTTCTTAACACCATACGCTTAGCAGCACAATCCAAGTTTGCACGATGCTTAACTAACCAGTCCATGCCTAAAATCGAGATCGAACTCGCGAACAACGATTCCATCAAGTCCGCGAAACACTACCCCTTGAACTTCTAAAGGCACATTCCTAAACAACTTGTTCACTACCGCAGATTGTCCTAGAGGGCTAACCACAGATATTTCTCTAGCAGCAAGCTCAGATTTAATGCTCAAAGTCCCAGATACAGTACAGGCAACATATGAATGCGTAGACCCAATATCTATCAAAGCTATAAAGGGTGCATCAAATACAAGAAACGTACCGGTTATGACGTCCGGTGCATCACCATCCTCTCGATGTCTAGCCGCATAAACCAATCCAGGCTGTCTTGCGTCTGTACTACCAGCACCTCTGCCTGGTGCTCCACGCCCTCGACCAAATCCATTTCCTCCTCTAATCGAACCACGACCTCTCGGTGGCTGCTGCCCACCTCTTCCGGACTGTGCATATCCCTGACCTACCGACCGCGCCCTGGCTAACTCTTGTGGACAATTCTTTATCAGATGATCCATAGATCCACACTTGAAACATCCTCTATTTCTTACCTAACACACCCCCGAATGTAATTTCCAACACCGAGCACACGGTCGAGACTGACCAACAGCAACAGGCATCGCAACTCAACCCGGCCCCTCAAACCTAGGCCTCTATTGGAAACCCCCAGCAGATCCTGATGACCTAAAACTCCTCTTATTCTTACCCCTATCCTTATCCCGATTCTGCCTCTCAGACCGCTTCACCTCCTCGGCTATTTTTGCTTTCTCAACCAGAATGACAAAATCTCTTTCCCGCTGCGGAGCTATTAGTACCCGCAGCTCATCCCGCGGACCATCCTCGAACTGAACACAGCGCTCGTAGTCAGTCGTAACTATTCCTCGGGCATAACAACTTAAACGCAGAAACTCCGCCTCATATTCGACCACGGACTTATTCCCTTGGACTAAATTTAGAAATGCTTTCCTCTGGGCGTCCTCATAACTAGCCCCAACATATTTTCCCTAGAACGCTGTCTTAAAGAAATCTCAGGTAATACGATCTGCTGGAGTACCCTCCCTTACCGTGAGCCACCACTGGTACACCTCATCTCGAAGGAGGGACACTGCTCCTTTCAACTTCTCCTCTGCTGTGCAGTACTGATCATCCATAATCTGCTCAACTGCCTCCAGCCAATATTCCACTACGTTTGGGGCCACACCAGAAATACCTCTAAATATCTCAGCCCCGTTTACTCGAAGTCGCTCAGGAATAGATTTCCGAGCTACCGATCCCGTGCTTGCTCCAGTAACCCTCTCCAGAACGCGCAGCATAACTTGGGACAAAGCATCGTCCCCTTCAGTTCAGTCTTGAGATCCTTCTCCCACTCTCGGTGATGCTGTCACTTCGCCTTTCGGCCCATGTCCTGATTCTGAGGATCCTACCTCAACATCCCGGCCTCTACCACGGCCGCGTACACCACTTCCACATCCTTTAGTGCTCATGTTTACTGAATCGACTTAATCTGATTAGAAATTTTATGAATTAGTATACCGTTCCACTGTTTATTAACGGATAGCTTATGAAGATAGATTTAGAAGTAGTTTTCGTAAATCGTATTTCTAAAGGTCTCAATCTCTAAAATTTTATCTCTCATAACTAGCAATCACAACACAATAAAATTCTTTTCATAAAATTAACCAAAGTCAGAAAACTTAC
Organism: Gossypium sturtianum; assembly: GCA_025698515.1. Taxonomy (NCBI): domain Eukaryota; kingdom Viridiplantae; phylum Streptophyta; class Magnoliopsida; order Malvales; family Malvaceae; genus Gossypium; species Gossypium sturtianum. The sequence continues at coordinate 106,415,283 of CM046943.1, forward strand.
AGTACGAATTTGGTGCCAGAGACTCGGGTGCCATACTTCTAGAAAGACAAACAAATTTGCAACTTGGATCTGATACCATAATTGTAACACCCCAAACCCGGCCTAGACGTTACGACCGGATCTAGCATGTCATATGGAAAGGTTGTTAAAGAAACTTTGTGATCGTTTAAAAATATCGAGTTTTGTTTCCATTTTGAAATGTAGGTGTGATTCAATGATTTTCTTGCAAAATGTAGTTAATAATACTAACTACTGAAAACTTAATTTGTGATACGAAAAAAAAAACCAAAACTAGTGGACTTCAGAAACGTGACATTTGAAACAGTTTTTGTAATTCTAAGAAAAACCCGAGTTTAATTATTTATTGTTTGTGATCCGTTTGTTAATATTCTGGAAAAAAAGATTGTTTATAAAGTTTTTTTTTAGAAAAAAACTCCGTTTTTAACATTTCATAATATAAAATAACCGTATTAAATCAAGAACCAAATTAAATCCTGGAGGGCTTATTACATAACAAATTTCCAAATTTAAAATAAGTTTAAAATAAAGAAAATGGAGTTTACGAAAGATGTAACGCATGGCTACCACAGAGTCCTCCTCGGCTCCAAATCCTCGAACTAGGGATTACCTGCAAAATTAAGCAGAGGGGTGAGTTACGAGAACTCAGTGTGTAATTCCCCTAACGAACGAAATCTGGTCTAAGCCCACGGAAACAAATTGGGCCTTAGCCCTCACAGTCACAAACTTGGCCGAAGCCCATACGTATCGAGTTAGGCCGTAGCCCTAACAACATGGCATATCAGATAGTGAATGCAATGCAACCCAGCCCAACCTAGTATTCCATCCGCTACACACCGCTCCATATGTCCAACCTCAACACACCTGTGGGGATTTCTACAATCAACCCTCCATCCGCTACACTCCTCATTGGCAGTCATGCTGATAGTCATGCTGCTCAAAGCCAATATAATGTGACAGAGTGACCGATATAAGTGGCCTAGCCACCGAAACAATGTGACAGAGTCACCGATATATATGTCGCCTAGCCACCAAAGTAATGTGACAGAGTCACCGATATACACTGCCCCTTTTCATCAATATCATATCCCAATCCCATGCAACATATAATCATAATGTGATGAGTGCAACATATATCAATGTACATCGAATAATCGGAGCATACACATATTCATGCTGAGTTATTTAAATGACATAATCAAAAGGTAACTAACCTGGTATCTCCGATTTTACCCCCAAGGGTAATTCACCAGCCGTTATAGATATTCGGGTTGTAAACAATACACATATTTATTACTAATCAAACAAGGAAAGGTGTGAGAATTACACACCTGATTACGCGAAGAACTAAACACTCCTGATCGACGCTACTCTCACTAGCGGGAATAACCACTATCTGCCTATCCCAAACGGATGTCGGCTCTCTACCCCAACCCGGTAGAAAATCTCGAACCGTCGACACAGCATGTCGTTTGAACTTGGGAGCAGAGACTACGAGTCCACTCCCCTTCTCGGATCGGCTAGCAGCACTCGCATCCATGAAGAGAGTCTTGGTCGATGGGTACCACAGTGAAATCGCGATTGTCTAACAAAGAGATTTGGTTATGGCGAGTACAACGAAGAGGAACTAATCGTATAGGACTAGAGAGAAACTCCTTACCTTAATTATCAACGCAGCTTGGTTCTATACTTTTGGCAAACCAAAAGGGATGCTTCCTGATGTTCGACTAAAATAAAAAGGTGAAAGATACGGGTTTAGTTTGACACAAGAGGGGTTTCGGCTCAAGAGTAGAACAAGAGAAAGGCAAAAAGAACAGTGAAGAAAGTGGGCAACTCAGGTTCGAGTAGCACCCAAAAGAAAAGAACAATTGCAAAGAAAAGAGATAAGAAGTAGCAAGGTTTCGGCTTGGTGAGAAAACAAGTGGTAAAAAGAGAGGTTTGGCTATGTGGAGATGAAAATAAAGAAGCAAAGAAGAAAAACAAGATGAAATAGAAGAAGAAGAGTTCGACTAAAGAAGAGAAAAGACTAGGAGAGGATTCGGCTATGGTATTTTGGCAATTACAATGGCAAAAAGAAATGTTTGCAAAGAGAAAAGAAAAGGAAGCAAATGGAGAGTTGGGGTTTCGGCAATAAGAGAGGCAACAAAGATCAAATAAAATGCTCAACGAAAAGAAGAATTAGTGGCCAAAAGGTACCCAAAATCTTGAGTATCAACTGTCGAAAATGTAAAAGAAAAACTAAGACCGCATAGAGAATTTCGGCACAACACCAAATAGTTCGGTTTTGCTCTCCTCCCTCTAATGCCAAATTTCCCCTTGCTAATCACCCTATAGCCGAAATTCACCTCCCCCTCTCAAACATTCGGCCAACTCTCAACTTACCTCCCCACTTCCTTGATTTGCTCATTGATCCACTCCCCCACTCACTCACCATCCACCATTTGAAATGGTTGACCACTTCAAACTCCCCCAACTCCTCTCCTCCATCCATTTCAAATCATTTGACTCATTCAACAACCATCTTAATAGAGTCCCAGCCAAATGTCACCTCTTCTCCGTCCTGGCACAAAATAAATATTCGAAAAATTGCAACATGTGGGATTCGAACCCACTCTCCATTCCATGCTCCCTTGTGATGCCAACCACTAAGCCACCTTGCTCCTTGTGACATCAAATTACAACCAAACATACCTAAGGCCTGCATCCACTAGCTTCCCCCCTAAAGTGCCCTAAAGAGAAAAATTTACCAAAGCTCTGGCTCGAACCTGAGCCTTCCCAAGACCCCCAAACACACAAGAATAACAAGCATAGCTAACCAAATGCATGAAATAGTGCAAAATGCAGAACCCCTAATTCTAGGATGTTACAAGAATCCATCTAGAGAGTAAGCTGCTAGAGTCGAGGGTAGAGCACCGGCGAGGACATATGCCATTCGTGCTCGTGAAGAGGCATCTTCCCCCGATGTAATGACGGGTGCCTTTTCTCTCCATAATACTCTTGTTATGGCTTTAATTAACCCGGGATCCACCCACTCATACATATGCATAAAATTAGTCTCTAGAATGAGCATGCCTATAGAGTCTACCAAATTCATCATAAGAGTGTCTAATCCTATAGGCAAGTGTGTGTTGGTTGATAAAGTGTGTAAATGATGCCCTTTGATGATTAAGAGTCATTGTTTCCCTGTTGATCTTATGCTATTGCCGTTTGATGAGTTTGATGTCATCCTTAGGATGGATTGGTTAGTTACTCATGGAGTAATTGTGAATTGTAGGAGGAAGCATATTGAGTTGAGAGATGAAAATGGTTATCTTATTCGTGTTGAATCAGATAAGCCCGATAGGTCATCAGTAGTGATATCAACTCTGTCGACTCAGAAGTATTTGAGGAAGGGGTACGATGCTTACCTTGCCTTTGTGTTGAACACTAAAGAGACTGATTTGAGAATTGAGTCGGTACCCATAGTATGCGAATAACTAGATGTTTTCCCGGAAGAGTTGCCAGGATTACCTCCGGTTAGAGAAATTGAATTTGGGATTGAGTTAGCTTCGGGTACTACCCCTATTTCTATTGCTCCATATAGAATGGCTCCAACTGAGCTAAAAGAGCTAAAAGCACAGTTGCAAGAACTAACAGATAAAGGCTTCCCAAGGCCGAGTTTCTCCCTGTGGGGTGCTCCCATTTTATTTGTGAAGAAGAAAGATGGTTCCATAAGACTATGTATAGATTATCGGCAACTCAACAAGGTAACTGTGAAGAACAAGTACTCATTACCGAGGATCAATGATCTATTCGATCAATTGAAAGGGAGCTACGGTGTTTTCCAAGATAGATTTGAGGTCAGGGTACTATTAGCTGAGAGTCAAGGACTCGGATGTGCTGAAAACCGCGTTTAGGATTAGGTATGGCCACTATGAATTTTTGGTCATGCCTTTTGGTCTAACGAATGCCTCGGCGATCTTCATGGATTTGATAAATCACATTTTTCAGTCATACTTGGATAAATTTGTTATGGTTTTCATCGGCGACATACTAATCTACTCTCAGGATGAGAATGATCATGCCGAGCATTTGAGTATGGTTCTACAAGTTTTGAGAAAAACAATTGTATGCCAAATTTAGTAAGAGTGAATTTAGGCTCAAGGAAGTGGGGTTATTGGGGCACATTGTCTCGGGAGACGGGATTAGAGTCGACCCGAGTAAGATTTCAACAATTGTTGAATGGAAACCGTCGAGGAGTGTAACTGAAGTAAGGAGTTTTCTAGGCCTAGCCGGCTATTATAGGCGTTTTTTCAAGGGGTTTTCCATGATAGCTACCCCGATGACAAGACTTTTTCAAAAAGATGTGAAGTTTGATTGGACAGAAAAGTGTCAATAGAGTTTTGAGAAACTGAAGACACTGTTGACTGAGGCTCCTGTTTTAGTGCAACCTGAGCCGGGAAGAGAATTTATGGTTTATAGTGACGCGTCCTTGAACGGATTGGGTTGTGTACTTATGCAAGAGGGTAAGGTGGTTGCTTATGCCTCTGGGCAATTAAAGCCGCACGAGAAGAATTACCCGACTCATGATTTGGAGTTGGCCGCAATTGTGTTTGCATTGAAAATTTGGAGACATCATTTATATGGTGAAAGGTGTCGTATTTTCACCGACCATAAAAGCCTAAAATATTTAATGACTCAAAAGGAATTGAATTTGAGGCAACGAAGGTGGTTAGAGCTGATTAAGGATTATGAGTGTGTAATTGACTACCATCCGGGAAAGGCGAACGTAGTCGCCAATGCTTTAAGTAGAAAATCATTGTTTGCACTAAGAGCCATGAGTACTCAGATGACTTTGTTGGATGATGGTTCCGTCCTAGCCGAATTGAGGGCTAAACCATTTTTTCTCCAAGAGATTTGTGAAGCTCAGAAAGATGATAACAGTTTGCAAGCCAAGAGAGTTTTATGTAAGTCGAACGTTGAGTCAGACTTTAGAGTAAATCCTGATGGTTGTCTGGCATTTTGAGATAGGGTCTGTGTACCCAGAAATGACGAGCTTATTCGTAGAATCTTACATGAAGCGCATAGCGGATGTTTGAATGTACACCCAGGCAACACGAATATGTACAATGATTTGAGGAAATGGTATTGGTGGCTTGGTATGAAGAAAGACATTTCCGAGTTTGTATCGAAATGCCTGATTTGTCAGCAAGTGAAGGCTGAACATCAAATACCTTCGGGTTTACTTCAGCCCATTATGGTTCCTGAGTGGAAATGGGACCGTATTACCATGGACTACGTGACGGGCTTACCGTTGACTCCAAAGAAGAAAGATGCAGTATGGGTAGTGGTTGATAGACTCACAAAGTCAGCCCATTTTATACCAGTGCAAGTCGACTATTCACTTGATAAATTAGCGGACTTATACATGTCAGAGAAAGTAAGACTCCATGGTGTACCGTTGTCGATCATTTCGGATAGAGATCCGAGATTCACGTCACGGTTGTGGAAAAAGTTGCAAGAGGCCATGGGCACGAAATTGAGTTTCAGTACAGCCTTTCATCCACAAACCGATGGGCAGTCAGAGAGAGCAATTCAGATACTCGAAGACATGCTTCGATGTTGTGTTTTAGAATTCCAAGGTAGTTGGGAGAAATACTCACCGTTGGTGGAATTTGCCTACAACAACAATTTTCATTCAAGTTTGAAGATGGCGCCTTATGAGGCATTGTATGGGCGTAAGTGCTGAACGCCCTTGTATTAGTCAGAACTCAGAGAGAAACAGATACACGGGGTCAACTTGGTTAAGGAAACTGAAGAGAAGGTAAAGGTGATACGTGACTGTTTGAAAGTCACCTCAGATAGAAAAAAGTCCTATTCGGATTTGAAAAGGAAAGAGATTGAATTTAAAGTTGGTGATAAAGTGTTCTTGAAAGTATCACCTTAGAGGAAAATCCTCAGATTTGGTCGGAAAGGCAAATTGAGTCCGCTTTTTATCAGACCTTATGAAGTTACCGAGAGGATAGGGCTGGTAGCTTATCGGTTGGCCTTGCCACCTGAGCTGGAAAAGATTCATGACGTCTTTCACGTATCTATGTTGCGCCGATACCGTTCAGACCCTTCTGATCACTGTGAATCAGAGCTTTAAAATTTATAAAAAGAATGATTGAACCTGGAAACTAACTCTGACAATGATTGAGGCAAGTGCACCTATCGAACAGTAGTATAACTTAGGCAAGACCAGTTATCGAACCCAAAGGAACTAAAAGTACTAATACTAACTTTCTTCTTATTATCTAGCCTAAAAATAAAGAGAGATTGTTTATCTAATCTAAATTAATTAACTACTAAACTAAAGACTCTAAGACAAAGAAGAATGAATTTGGAAAATAACTTAGGAAAAACTCAGTTGATTTAGATGATACCCTAGGAAGAATCCACCTAGACTTCACTTGTTATCTAACACCAACCATACGATTTATTCACTTAGTTTGATCCGTAAGACTCCCTAACGTATATTAAACCCTCTCTCGAGGCGAATAACGTCTAACCCTAGGTTAATTAGTGGAACTCTCGTTCTCTTATAATAACCCTCTAGAATAGCAGTAAATCATCTATGGATTCCCATATTAGGTTTCACCCTAATCTGGCAAAATCTCGTCACCCTATCTCTAGGCGTGCGATCAACTCTGCTTAATTATGTTGGATCTACTCTTAGGTAGGGTCTATTCTTCCTCCACCTAAGCACATTAAATTTGGATTAAGCTCACATAATTAAGAACAAACTAAGTATTTATCATATAATTTAGAAAATAATAACAAGATTCATAATAAGTTTCATCCCCTTCGGGTATCCGGAGGGTTTAGTTAATAAAAATAAAGGAAAACATCTCAAGAGAAAAGATAAACCAAAACATAAGAAATCCTTAAAACCCCCTGAAGGAATTAAAGGAGAGATCCTCCGTCTTGAGTATAATTCTGGCTTCTTGAGATGGATCAACTGGCTATCCTCGAGAGTGAATCCCCACAAATCTACCTTCTGCCTAGCACGACGCCCCTAGACGATGGCTTTGGGCTCCCCCTCTTAGGTCATACTTATGGGTAATTATAGGCTTTTGAAATACGTTTCTTTCTCCCTAAGTATCCTTTCCCGAATGAAATTGCTCTTCTCCACGGCAGAGGCACGGCCATGGCGCACGCCCGTGTGAATCGTGGCCAGGCCGTGTTCGGATTTCTTTAATGAGACACGGCCATGTGAGTCGGGGTTAGACCGTGTTCTAGATGATTGACTAGGCACGACCGTATGGGTCCAAGTCCAGGCCGTGTCGATTTCCTCTTTGGCCTGTTTTGGTCTGTTTTGAGCCCTTTTTCTCGTTCTTTTTATCCTTGGGTGCTTTCCTGAGTATAAGACATGAAAAGAAAGGATTAAGAGCACCTTTTTACATAAATCAAGGGATAATTCATCCAAAAGCATACTAAATGTGGGATTAAAATATGTTACTATTTCAGTTTCTCAAATACCCCCACACTTAAGCTTTTGCTTGTCCTCAAGCAAAATTCTCAACTTACAATTAAAACGAACTTCCTATAATTCATAATAGTCATTGATAGTGTCTCATCATAATTCAGGGATAATTTATACATGGATAATTCAACTCAAAGTGTCCTAAAAATTTAAACACTATAAGCCTTATATTTTGTAGCACAAAACATAGGTGTTTCCCTTCATCTAAATAATTACCTTTGATTCAAAATCGTCAAGGATTGACATCCTCACTAAAGATTCACTCAAATCACTCAAAGTGTTTAAGGTTCAAAATTTAGGCACTCAAAATTCAAACATGAAGAGTTAATCCCATAGGCTTGCATGAAAATCAAATCTCCACCACTGAAATATGAGATGAAACACAAATCAAAAGGTCTTTGTTAGGGTTGTGACGGGGCTAGGGTTAAGGTGTGGAATAAGGCTGAATTAGAGGGTTAGAATCGAGATTGAATTGACAAATTACCTAACTAAGAACTAATGAACCAATAATAATTACATCAATTGAAAACTAATAATACTAATAATACGAGCTTCTTCTTTGATATTTGGAATTTAAATAAATGTATAAGCTCGTTTAATCACATAACTAATAATAAATATACTTCATTTTTTTAAGAACAGACTAAATACATAATAAAGGATAAATTACTAAAATTCATAATTAGGCAACTAATCAGATCAAATCTCGATGTAGGGGTAGTTAGAAAGAATGGTGATAACAATTACAAAGGGTTTTGGGTTAATATTAGTGGGTGAGTCAATAAATAGGGTTGTTAGGATTAAAAGGGGTTCACTAGGAGTTAATTTGTGAAGGTAGGCTTTTAATGGAGTTAGTGGGTTAAAACCTAGGTGCCTTTATCATCTCTGTATATCAAATCAAAAGTGCGGTCTCGACATGTATAATCGATGCAAGTTCTAGAATAACAAATCAGTGTTGACATACTCATAATCAATAAAGTGAGCAAGAAAAAGAATATATGCTCTATAAGGCTCAAAAACTCACAAAAATTATGGGTATTTTTGACATCAACCTTGTAAATATGAAATTTCAAGGTAATATTTAAATTCAGGTAGACGACCTAGAAAATTTTTAATTCAGAAAAATAGGCTTATTATGCTTGATTCTCTAGTATTCTTAGAATTTAATCATCAATGCATAATTATCAATGACTTAATCTAAAACATATCAATAAAAATCATAAATCATCAGAAATTTCATCCTAATTAGTAATATGAGGAAATTACTTTCAAACAAGACTAAATTCAGGGATTTTGAGAATAATGAAAAAAGTTTGGTACTACGTCTAAGATTCACCCCCCACACTTAAGATGTACATTGCCCTCAATGTACAAAGATAGATAATATCATTATAAAATCATAAGATATGGGAATAAGTGAAACTCCCTGAATTTTCGGATGGCATCCTTGTATGATGATGTGGAAACTTGACTTATTGAGATGACTGTGTAGAAACGATGTTTCGTTCCTTGAGTGATAAATTAAATCTGTTTGTTGTGCGAAGTCATCAATTAGATGTCGTGGGGTGGATTTAAGCAAGTGTTTGTTAGCAGGATTCTATGGTTAGATAGCCAATAAAAACATGAATAAAGTTATGAAATATAAAAGTCAAAAAAGTTTAAATTAAAACAACAAAACTGAAAATAAAGAAAAGAAAACAAAAAAAAATGTAGGGACTCAAAGTTCCTCATCATCAGCTGGGTCGCTGGGTGGTTGAGGCGGCGATGAGATATGAAAGTGCTGGCATATCTGTTGGAGGGTCCTGAAAACAGATTTTAGGGTTGGTTTTGGGAAAGTGACGGTTTAATTTGGTTAAATAGGGGAGGGAGCACGGGCCATCGCCACGCCCGTGCTCTGTTTTAAAGTGCTCGTGTTTTTCGCGATTTCGAATTTTAGGCGTCTTCAAGTGGATTTGCCACGGCCGTGTTGCTTATGACACGCCCGTGCTTGATAAGTCAGTAACCTCACACGGTTAGTTAGCACGGGCGTGGTCTAGTATCACACCCCGTGTTGGGAAGAGAAATTCTTCCCTGTCGTGCACGGCTGCTGGCACGCCCATGGTTTATCCCCTAGCTTCCGCACGGCCACGGGCACGCCCTTGTGTAAGGCCGTGTGGTCTAAAACCTGCACTTTATTAGATTAATTAGTATGAGGTTAGATGCTGAACAGTTAAAGTATAATGTTAAGGAAGTTAGTGCTCAGGTTGCCTCCAGAGAAGCACTTGTTTATAGTCTTAAGCTAGACTTTCGCTGTTTTCGGTTCTAAATGAAGGTTCCTGGAGCAGAAGCTCCTCTCTCATATCAAAATCTGTACCATTATAAATTTTGAGTCGGTGACCATTTACCTTAAATGCGCCCTTAGTGGGGTGAGTTACCTCGATTGTGCCGTATGGAAAAATTGTTTTGATCATGAATGGGCCTGACCATCTCGATTTTAGCTTCCCAGGAAATAATTTAAGCCTTGAGTTGTACAGTAGGACCAAGTCCCCTACTTCGAATTGTTTCGACTTCTTTAGACGAGAGTCGTGGCATCGCTTAGTTGCCTCTTTGTATAGTTTCGAGTTCTCGTAGGCTTCAGCTCTCCATTCGTCTAGCTCGTTCATCTGCATCATTCTTTTCTTTCCTGCAGTGCTAAGATCAAAATTTAAAAACTTTATGGCCCAAAAAGCTTTGTGTTCTAACTCGAATGGTAGATGACAGCTTTTCCCGTATACAAGTTTGTATGGGGATGTCCCTAGAGGGGTTTTAAATGCTGTTCTATAGGCCCATAAGGCATCATCTACTTTTAATGCCCAATCTTTTCTGTTTGATTCAACTGTTTTTTCTAGAATGCGCTTAAGTTCTCGGTTTGCTACTTCAACTTGCCCACTGGTTTGAGGATGATATGGGGTAGCTATCCTGTGGTGTACTCCATACTTTTTTTAAGACTTTTTCAAATTGAGTATTACAAAAATGAGTGCCCCTATCACTAATGATAGCTCTAGGAGTTCCAAATTGAGAGAACAATTTCTTGAGGAACTTAACTACTACTCTAGCATCATTAGTAGGTAGAGCTTCGGCTTCCACCCATTTTGACATGTAATCAACTACCACTAGGATGTATTTATTTCTGAATGAACTAGGGAATGGCCCCATAAAATCAATACCCCATACATCAAATATTCCACTTGATAGCATATATGTTTGAGGCATTTCATCACGTTTAGAGACATTACCTGTTCTTTGACATTTATCACATGAAGCGACATACCTGTTGGCATCCTTGAATAAAGTGGGCCAATAAAAACCTGATTCGAGTATCTTATGTGCTATCTTAATGCCACTGTAGTGTCCTCCTGAGGGTCCTGAATGGCAATGTACTATAATCTTACTTGCTTCTGTCCTTGTAACGCATCTTCGAATTACATGATCTGTACATATTCGGAAAAGAAAGGGATCTTCCCAAAAATAGTTTTTTGCATCAGCAAAGAATCGCTTCTTTTGGTGATGTGTTAATTTTTTTGGCAAGATGTTAGTGGCTAAATAATTCGCAATATCCGCAAACCATGGTACCTCGGAATGAGATATTGAAAAGAGTTGTTCTTCTGGGAATGAATCATTTATCTCTCCTTCATTTAGCTCTTCGATATGGGGGTTTTTGAGTCTAGAGAGGTGATCAGCTGCAAGGTTCTCAGCTCCTTTCTTATCCTGTATTTCTAAATCAAATTCTTGTAAAAGTAAAATCCATCTTATGAGTCATGGTTTCGCATCAGGTTTAGTTAATAGATAACGAAAAGCTGAGTGGTCAGTGAAAACAACAACTTTAGATAATAATAAATATTGTCTAAATTTGTCAAAAGCAAAAACTACAACTAGCGCCTTTCTCCGTGGTGGTGTAGTTTTCCAGACGTGTTAAAGTCCTGCTAGCATAATAGATTGGTGAAAATGCTTGCCTCTTCGTTGTCCCAAAACGCACCTCTTTGCGAAATCACTTGCATCACACATTAGTTCAAAGGGTAGATTCCAATCAAAGCAATTATAATCTGAGCATTTATTAGTTTATCCTTAAGGATATTGAATGCGTCTAAACATTCCTGATCAAAATTGAAAGGAACATCTTTTTCTAGTAATTTTGTTAAAGGCTTAGCTATTTTAGAACAATCCTTAATGAATATTCTATAAAATCCTGCGTGTCCTAAAAACTTCTAATGGCCTTAATCGAACTAGGAGGAGGTAATTTTTCTATGGTTTCAATCTTTGCTTTATCTACCTCAATCCCTTTACTAGAAATTTTATGTCCTAATACAATTCCCTCTTGTACCATAAAGTGACATTTCTCCCAATTTAAAACAAGGTTTGTTTCCTCACATCTCATCAAGACTCGTTTTAAATTTTTAAGGCAAAGATGGAAAGAATTACCAGATATCTCGAGAAATCGTCCATAAATACCTCCATAATATCTTCTACAAGTTCATCAAAGATTGCCAACATGCAACGTTGAAAGGTAGCAGGAGCATTACATAATCCAAAAGGCATTCTTCGATAAGCAAACGTCTCGTATGGGCATGTGAACGTTGTCTTCTCTTGAACTTCAAAAAGCTATTGGGATTTGGAAATAACCGGAGAGTCCATCTAGGAAGCAATAGTACATATGTCCCGATAACCTTTCTAGCATTTGATCAATGAAGGGTAGAGGAAGTGATCTTTTCTAGTGGCGTCATTCACTTCACTGTAATCTATGCAAACTCTCCAACTGTGGATCATCTGGTAGGAATTAGTTCATTCTTTTCGTTAGCTACCACGGTCATGCCTCCTTTCTTTGGGACAACCTGCACAGACTCACCCACTTGTTTGTCGAAATAGGATAAATTATTCCAAAGATCTAGAAGTTTAATTACCTCGGCTTTCACGAGTTCTTTTACGTTGGGATTTAATCGTCTTTGTGGTTACACACATGGCTTGTACTCGTTTTCCATTAAAATTTTGTGGGTGCAAAATGTTGGGCTTATTCCCTTAATGTCAGAGATTTTCCAAGCTATGGCTTTTTTATGTTCTCTTAGTACCTGTATCAACTCCTCTTTTTCCTGAGGTTCTAGCTCTGAAGAGATAATTACTGGTAACGTATAATTTTCCCCAAGGAATGCATAATCTAAATGTTTTGGTAGTTGCTTTAATTCTAATTTAGGTGGTTGATCAACAGAGGGTTTTTGTTTTAAATCGTCATCGAATTTAATGCTTTCTTTTTTCGTTTGTCTTGATGACGATATTTTTGAATTTAGCTCGTGGACTTCATCTTCTTCCCTCTCTTCTTGAGTGTGACACAGTTCCATCGTGTCATCATGTAGAATTTCTTGTAATGAGTTTTGAATGATATGATCAGTGGTGTCAATAAAATAACAGGAATCATCTTGTTCTCTAGAATATCTCATGGCATCATAAATTTGAAAAATAATTTCCTCATCACCTATCCTTAATGCAAGTTTACCATCACCTACATCGATAATACCATACAGCAATAGCTAAAAAGGGCGCCTAGAATTAAGGGAACCTCAATGTCCTCATCCATGTCAAGCACAACAAAATCAATGGGGAAAATAAATTTATCGATTTTTACCAAGACATCCTCGATAACTCCTCTAGGGTATTTAATAGATCTATCAGCTAACTGAATACTGATCGCTATAAATCAGAGTTTTAAAATTTATAAAAGAATGATCGAACCTGAAAACTAACTCTGACAACGATTAAAGGCAAGTGCACCTATCGAACAGTAGTATAGTTTAGGCAAGACCGGATTGTCGAACCCAAAGGAACTAAAAGTACTAATACTCACCGTCTTTTTATTATTTAGCCTTAATATAAAGTGATGATTGTTTAAACTAAAACTAATCTACTTACTAAGCTAAGACGCAAAGACAAAAAGAATGAATTCGGGAAATAACTTTTGGGAAAACTCAGTTGACTCAAACGATACCCTTAGGAAAGATCCACCTAGACTTCACTTGTTATTTAACCTTAAACCATATGATTTATTTACTTAGTTTGATCCGTGAGACTCCCTAACGTATATTAAACCCTCTCTCGAGGCGAATAATGTCTAACCCTAGGTTAATTAGTGGAACTCTCGTTCGCTTATAATAACCCCTAGAATAGCAATGAAATCGATCTGTGGACTCCCATATTAGGTTTCACCTAATCCAAAGCAGAAAAAATCTCGTCACCCTATCTCTAGGCGTGCGATCAACTCCGCTTAATTATGTTGGTTCTACTCTTAGGCGTGGTCTATTCCTCCTCCACCTAAGCACATTAAATTTGGATTAAGCTCACATAATTAAGAACAAACTAAGTATTTATCATATAATTCAGAAAATAATAACAAGATTCATCATAGGTTTCATCTCTTCTGCATCCGAAGGGTTTAGTTCATAACAATAAAGGAAAACATCTCAAGAGAAAAGATAAAACAAAACATAAGAAATCCCTAAAAACCCCTGAAGGAATTGAAGAGGAGATCCTCCGTCTTGAGTAGAATTCTGGCTTTATGAGATGGATCAACTGGCTATCCCTGAGTGAATCCCCACAAATCTGCCTTCTCTGGCCTAGCACGACGCCCCTAGACGATGGCTTTGGGCTCCCCCTCTTAGGTCATACTTAGGGTGTATTTATAGGCTTTTGAAATACATTTCTTTCTCCCTAAGTATCCTTTCCCGAATGAAATTACTCTTCTCCATGGCAGAGGCACAGCCATGACGCACGCCCGTGTGAATCGTGGCCAGGCTGTGTTCGGATTTCTTTAATGAGACACGACCGTGTGAGTCGGGGTTAGACTGTGTTCTAGATGATTAACTTGGCACGGCCGTGTGGGTCCAAGTCCAGGCCGTGTCAATTTCCACTTTGGCCCGTTTTGGTCCGTTTTGAGCCCTTTTCTCGTTCTTTTTATCCTTGGGTGCTTTCCTGAGTATAAGACATGAAAAGAAAGGATTAAGAGCACCTTTTTCCCTAAATTAAGGGATAATTCATCCAAAAGCATACTAAATGTGGGATTAAAATATGTTACTATTTCGATTTATCACCTTCGCACGTCATAGTTCCGACTGAGGTAGAGATACAACCGGATTTAACTTATGGTGAAGAACCGGTTAGAATTTTGGCGCGAGAGGTCAAGTAGTTAAGAAAGAAAATCATAGCCCTAGTGAAAGTTCTATGGCAAAGGCACGAAATAGAAGAGGCTACATGGGAGCCCAAGGAAATGATGAGAAACCAATATCCCAACCTTTTCACCGGTAAGATTTTCGGGGACGAAAATCCTTAAGGGGGAGAATTGTAATAGACCAATTTAGGGGCTAGTCGAAATAGTGATCTCGAGACCACTAATCTGAGATTAGAGAAATTATTTCCATGTTATAATATGAGTCAGAGCATGATAGTATATGTGCATGAGAATTTTTGTGCTTTAATTTTAGCGATTTCATGTTTAATCGCGAAAAATGACTAAATCGCATAAAGTGCAAAAGTTCCATTCTACAAGCTAAGGGTACCAAATAGCCATAGATTGGCAATTGGAGGTATTTAGAAGGCAATTAGACCCCCAATGTTAGCTTGGCCGGCCATAGACTTCATAGGGGCCAAGAATTGACCAAGTTGGTCAAAGTTGGTGATGTTTGGTGGACTAAATTGTTAGTTTAATATTAGATTAAAGAAAAGATTATATCCATCTTTTTGCTCATCCTTCTCCACTAAAAATAGCAAGCAAATAGGGGTTTTTGAATGCTCAAAATTTTAGCAAGCTCTCATCCATTCAAGTAAGTGTTCTAATGACCTTTTCTTGAAAATAATTGTACTTTTGAGACCCCTAAGGCTTAAGCTTTCAAATGAGAGGACTAATGTGCAATATGGTGAAAAGGTTAGAGTTTTTCCATGGGAGCTATTATAGTTATTTGCTGCATTTTTGTGGAAGAAATTGAGTCTTAGTTGTTAGATGAACAACTTTTGTGAAAGGTGTTGTCTTGAAAACACCTAATGGGACCTTAATGAAAAGGTTACAAATTTGTAGTAAATATGTGAAATTTTGAGTTTTGATGATAGCTATAAGACTATTAAATGTTCACCTAGGCTTGTTGAATGTAGAAATGTGATTAGAATTAATTTCCGAGCCTAGGGGCAAAATGGTCATTTTGCCAAAGTCTAGGGGCAAAATAGTAATTTTTGCCTAAGCATGATTGTTGAGATGCTTTTATTTATGTAGTGATTAAAATGAGATGATTTTCTATTATAGAGCAAGAAAAATCGAGAATCTACCTCGATCGGGGAAATAACAAAGTCCTGGACTAATTCGACGAACTAGCTCATTTTGAAAACGAGGTAAGTTTGTATGTGATTAATGCAATATTTATGTTAGCATAACTGAGAATGCTTGGTATCACATTTATGCATGATACTTCGTTAAATTGAGAAATTAATGTTGAATATGATGTTGAAGTCCTAGCGGACTATAATGAATATGACATTGCTATCATCGATATGAGAAATGGGTAGGGTCCCGTATAAGACCATGTCTGGGACATGGCCTCGGCACCGAGTTAAGATCTCGTATAAGACCATATCTGGGATATGGCTTCGGAAGTGAATATGAAAATTGTTTAAGACCATATCCGGGATGTGGCATCGATACTTGATGTGAAAGCCCATATAAGACCATATCCGGGATATGGCATTGGCATTTAGGGGTGACTCCATGTAAGACCACCTCGGGGATGTGGCCTTGGCTTTGTACCTACTTCAATGGCGATGAATATGCGTCTTTGACCATCCATAGTGATTAATGGGATAAGTAGATGAGTTTAGAAGTACAAATGAGAATTGTACTAAAGTCATGTGAATGAGTGATTATAGTTACTCGTGAACGAGTCACGAAGAAACGATTACGATATGTGACACGGTATGTACTAAATAAGGGCAATTGTAAGTAAGTATGTCAAGAAGCCTTTGACTCGTGTATGGTTAGTTAATGCCATGGATGGATTATATTATGAGCTTATTATTGCTATTTATTTCCATGCAAACTTACTAAGCTTTATGCTTACCCCTTTCATTGCCCTTCTTCTTTGTAGTATTGCCAAGATAACTCGAGGATCGTGGACGTAGGAGTTCAGAAATCACACTATCGACATCACTTTGGTATAACAATTTAGACTTATTTTGAGTATGGCATGTATATGACTCGAGTATTTTGTTAAGTTGTAATTGTTAGCCAAAGTGTTGGTTATGTATGTTACTAAAGTCATTTTGTAAATGGCCTTAAGTTAGGCAAATACTTGGCAAATTCTTTTGCTTAATGAAAGTGATTTTCTTGAAGTGTATGCCCTTGTGTATGGATGTTGAATTGAGTGTTTAGATGCGTCTTTTGGTCATGAATTATGTTGAATGGGATTGGTGTATGTATACGTGCAATGTAGGGTGGCAAAGGGCTTGGTAAATAGTCTTCTAATTGTCCACATGGGTAGACACACGGGCATGTGTTTAAACCATGTGGAAGGCACAGCTAGCACATGGGCGTATGCCCAGGCCGTGTGAAGTCTGCACCTTGCACTTGGAATTTAAATTGCCACACGGCTGAAGCACACGGACGTGTAGATAAGCCCGAATGTCAAGGTTTGGCACACGGGCCAGGACCACAGGCGTGCCAAGGCCGTGTGAAATTAGTCAGTGTCGACCACGGGTGGAAGACACGGGCTTGCCTAAGGGGCACACGGGCGTGTCTTTAGACCCACACGGGCGTGTGGCCCCTGTTTTGTCGAAAAGTTTCTCAAACTCGTAAAAGTTCCCGAATTAGTTTTGATACCTCTCGGAAATATGTTTAGGGCCTCCCAGGCTGAGTATGTGCAAGTGATGGGTTTAAACAAAATTTTATAACCCTATTCGAGATGTTTAAGTAAGATTAGTTAGGTAATGCCTCAAACCCTCTTCCGACTTGAATACAGGTAAGGGGTGTTACACAGATACTATGATTCCGCCAGGCGGGATGTTATAGATTCGCGTACAAATAAACTGCATCCACATCTTTGCAGCAAAAAACATTATAGCTTGATTAAAAGTTAATGAGATATTTGTATTGGGTTGACGTTTCCAAACACCTCGTCTTTCGGTTAAATAATCTACATTGCTATCCATATCGATTTTGCAAAAGTAATGAATATCTAGTTCCTCTAGTGCATCATTATGATAATATGGTGCATTGTAGAATAGACAGATATCCTTAGATGCAACCCAAACTTCTTTCCCTGAAATCGTTAATGCCTATAATTGAAATTCTACACTTTATTATTTTCTCGATATTTTAAGTATACATAAAATTCGTACACCACCAAGTCGATTGTTGTCTCTTTTGGTTGTGAGGTAAAAATCCATCCATTGGTTTGCATGAATAATATCCCATACGTTATCACAAAGATCGAATAAGGGGTCGAACCCTTGTTCTTTAATGAAGGTTTTGCCTTGAAGGTCCAAAAAATATTTTTCGACTTCTTGGTAATAGAACCGAGTGGAATCGAATTCCCTTGACTCCTGCGACTATGTGGTGCGACAAGCCTTGCTCCGAGCCATTTTAAATGCAATATATAAAATATAAAATCAAATAGAAACTAATTGAATGAAACAAATTAAGAAAATGGGGAACATTTCACCATGATAATGTTGCTGGCAATGGAGGAGAACATCAGAAAAGTTGTAGAAATGGCGTGGAGGAAGAATCACTCGCGAAGAAAGGGTGAAAATCTGAAGTGGAGAATATTTTGATATCGTTAGGAATATTAGGGGAGATTTAAAGGTAAAGAATTAGTGTTTAAAACATGTTTAAATTATATAGGAATTGATTGGGTTGCGCAGAAGAACGGGTTAAAAATTGCAGACTAGACGTCGGTGTTACGACACCTATAATAGCCCGTTTTTAGTCAAATCAGAACAGTGGTTTTGGGACCAAAAATCCGAGGTCAAAATCATTATTTCATTATTATTTTAATGTATACAGCATGATAATATGATTGTGTGAAAATTTCGTTAAGAAATTTTATCCTTTTCTAGCTTAATTTGATAAAAAGGACTAAATTACATAAAGTGTAAAACTTGAATTCTATTAGCTAAAGGTGTTTAATAACTATGGATTATTAAAGTGGAGGTCCTTATGTAGTAATTAGCCCATTGTTAATTTGAGGGGAAAAATATGGTCACAATTAGGTGATTTTAATGGTTTATTAATAAGGTTAAAAAGGTAATTTAGTAAATGAAATAAGTAAATTGATAAAACAACAAAAGCTATCATCTTTCACTCATCTCTCCCACTGAAATTAGGAAGACAGAAACCTCCATGGATGCATGCTAGGTTCGGCCAAGCTTACAAGCTCATTTGGTGAGTGAATTTTGTCTCGTTTTTAATGATTTATATGTTTTTGAGATTGTTGCAGCTTAATCTAGTTAGCCCAAGGACTAATTTGCAAAATTGTTAAAGGTTTAGGGTTTTTCCATTGATGAATGTACATGTATTTTGATGTTTAATGATAGAAAACGTATGCTTGTTGTTAGATAAATAACATTTATAAAGTGATTTTTTATAAAATTGCCAATTAGGGATTAAATTGTGAAATGTGTAAATTTTGTGGTTAAATTGTGAAATAAATAAAATATATGGGCTGCTATGGGATTATATGAAATTCGGCTAGCATGGGTAGGGATCTAATTGCATGAATTTGTGTTTTTATTAGTTAAGAACTAAATTGTAAAAATGTTGAAATATTAGGGGCAAAAGGTTAAAGTTTCCATAATGTAATTTTTGGGCTAAATTGAATAGAATGATAATTAAATAAACTAAATTTGATTACATATAGATCAAGAAAAGTGAAGTTCGGATCTAGATCGGGGGAAAAACAAAGTTTCGGACTAGTCGACCTATTTCATTGTTTTTGCATTCAAGGTAAGTTCGTATGTTAATAATGATTAATATAATTGTGTTTTAAATGCTTTATTATTGAATTATTTGTGAATACGACCTTGCGGATATGTTAGACGACGATTCAGCAAATGAGAAATCCCGTTTGAACCTTAGGAATAGATTAGGATACGAATGACATGTCATTAGGGATTATGTGATTTGGGTGTGTCGTCCGCGACGCCCCACCGATGGTCGAGTTATTCGGCATGTGTTGCGGATTCTCGTCAGCTTGTGTGAGTAGCACCGTGTAGCTACGTCATGACCGTCAGCTTGTGTGAGCAGACCCGTTGATAGCTTGAGAGTGAGCATTATATGATATATGAGATTGAGATAGCTTCGACTATGTATTTGGCACTTAGGGTGCGAGATTCTCGAGTATCCGACAGTATTCCAAATGGTTCAACGGGTATAATGAAGATATGAAGTGGTGAGAAATAGATATGTATTAGTACAGGTATGTACGGAAACTAATTGAGCATTGAAACTTATGAAAGTTGTGAGTTCATGACTACTTATGTGATTGAATATAAGTTAACCTTATCAATTAATGAATTTGTAGTACATTTTGTTCATATTACTTGAATGGTAAATGAATGGTGAGTTTTACTTATTAATTATACGAACTTACGAAGCTTTATAGCTTACTCAGTTTACTTTTCCATGTTTTATAGTGATTATCGAAGCTAGCTCGAATTTTGGGAGTCGTCAGAGATCTCATCACACTATCAAGCTATCACTTTGGTACTTTTGAACTTATATTTTTTGTTAAATGGAATGTATAGGAGTTATGGTCATTTTGGTATAGTTTGGTAATGGATTTAGCCATTTGAGTTGGCTTGTAAATGATGTATGGTTTGTTATATATTTGGCATTGTGACTTGGCTTATTTTGGTTGATTTGGTTGTGTATATATATATGTGTGCAAATGACCTTTGTTATGCATTTAGTAATTGCTATGTAAATGCTTATGGTGAATGGTTGTTGTGAAATGGTAATTTGAGTATTATATAGTTATAATTGAGAATTGGTATGTTTCTGATTTAGGTAAAGTGATGCATAAATGAAGTGAATATTTAAGTGACTTGAGAATGTGAAATTGGCATGAATGGAATAAGAATATATTGTGGTACATGTGTGTCTTGTTGATTTTTGGTATTGAAATGGTATAAATTATGCTTGGTTGAGATTGATTGGATGCCTATTTATGCCATGTTATGTGCCAATTAGTTTAGTATAGGTGTATGAAATTTGGGTGAGAAAGATGGCTTGGAAAAAAGCCTATTTTTGTCCACACGGGCAGAGACACAGGCGTGTGTCTCAATCGTGTGTGACACACGGTCAAATGACACAGCCGTGTGTCCCCTGGTGTTTAATTAGAAACCAAGTCAGTATGCTCCACACGGCCCAACACACACTTGGCCGTGTGGCATAGGTCAGTATACCCTACAGGTTTGGCACGGCCTAGCACATGGCCTGACACACGGGCGTGTGAGGCCATTTTGAAGGGCACACGGGCTGGTCACACAGGCGTGTGGTTGGCCGTGTGACCCAAGTGAGGGAGTTACATGGGGTCAGACACGGGCTGGGGCACGGCCATGTGATCCCATTTCGAATGTCCACAGGTCTGTGGCACGGGCGTGTCTTTGGCCGTGTGAGACACACGGTCGGGCCACACGGGCGTGTGTCCCCTGTATTTTGAAAATTTTTATAATTTGTCTAAAAGTTTCCTAAGTTATCAGTTTAGTCTCGAACCACTCCTAATGCATGATTTGGCCCTCGTAGGCTCGTATTAGGGACAATGTGATGAATTATGAATAATGTTTGTTTGGAAATGGAAATTGTTTGTGAAATGTATGTTTATGTATGAAATAAGTTCGGTAATGCTCCGTAACCCTATTCCATCATTGAATATGGGTGAGGGGTGTTACATTATTTGTATCAGAGCTACGGTTTAGTCGATTCTAGGACTAACGTAGCGTATGTGAGAGTCTAGCTATAGATGCCATATATAACCTGTGATAGTGTGATATCTCCTGACAGTTTAAAACATGTTTTCTTATAGTAAATGGATCCCAAACGAGCTATGGCTGATGATGTTTAGAGTAATGCACCAGCCTCCGTTCACTGAGTAGCGCAATCTGAGTCGAGACCCTTATCAGGTAGTCAAGGAGGAGAGGCCAAGAAAGCCTTCTTCTAAATGATGAACAAATGGTTCACTGAGTTTGTTCGAACTAATTCGTCTACTCAGCAACCTCCACCCCACCTATTCCCCAATCGGTCCCCATAGCTCCTCAAGGTTTGGAACCTTTACGATTGAGTAAGCCACCGGCTGATAAAATCTAAAAATACGGGGCTGATGAGTTTAGAGCTACAGTTGATGACGATCCTGAGAGGGCCGAGTTTTGGCTTGAGAATACGATTAGAGTATTTGATGAACTATCTTGTACAGCAGCTGAATGTGTAAAATGTTTCGTATCACTTCTAAGAGACACTGCATATCAGTGGTGGAATACTTTGATATCTGTGGTGCCGAGAGAACGGGTCACGTGGGAATTCTTTCAAGCCGAGTTCAGAAAGAAATACATTAGTCAAGAGATTATCAATAAAAAGCGTAAAGAGTTTCTTGAGTTGAAACAGGGTTGAATGTCTGTGACCGAGTATGAAAGAGAGTTTGTGAGACTCAGTAAATATGCTCGAGAATGTGTTTCCATTAAAGAAAATATGTGTAAGAGATTTGAAGATGGGTTGAATGAAGACATCAGATTGCTAGTCGGGATTCTGGAGTTGAAAGAATTTGTTGTGTTAGTCAACAGAGCATGCAAGGCGAGGAACTGGGCAAAGAAAAGAGAAAACCTGATTTCGAAACTAGAGATTTGAGAAAGAGGTCGATGAGTAAACCATATCACTCTTCGTCAAAGAAATCATGGGATTCATGCAGTCGTTTGACAGCTTCAGTGGGAAATTCAAATAAAGACCGTGGGAAACAATACACGAGTCCTAAAGCTCAGGCTACTTCAGTGTCGAGTGTGGATAGTGTGAGAAATAATAAACCCGAGTGTCAACAGTGTAGAAGGTGACATTTTGGAGACTGCTGGATGAATAATAAAGGTTTTTTTAAAAGTGGTTCGTAAGATCACTTTATTCGGGATTGTCCTGAGTTACCCGAGAAAGATAGATATCAAAATGCAAGACCGAGTAACACAACTGCTAGAGGGAGACCACTTAGAAATGCGAGAAATATGACCAGTAGCAAAGTAACAACAAAGGACTCTACTGTGAGATCCGAGGCTAGAGCACCAGCCAGAGCTTACGCTATTCGTGCTCGCGAAGATGCATCGTCACTTGATGTTATCACCGGTACATTTTCTCTCTATGACACTAATGTAATTGCCTTGATTGATCCTGATCGACTCATTCATATATCTGTATGAATTTAGTGTCTAGTAAGAGTTTGCCTGTTGAGTCTACTAAATATGTGATTAAAGTATCGAACCCCTTAGGCAAGTATGTCCTAGTTGATAAAGTTTGCAAGAAAAATTTCGTTTGATGACTCGAAGTTACAGCTTTTCGGCAAATTTGATGCTTTTACCGTTTGATGAATTCGATGTAATTCTGGGTATGGTTTGGTTGACTCTGCATGATGCTGTTGTGAATTGTAGACGAAAGACCATTGAATTGAAATGTCAGAATAGTGAAATTCTTCAAATTGAGTCAAATAAGTCGAGTGGATTGCCTATTGTGATATCGTCGATGTTAGCTCAGAAATATGTGAGAAAAGGTTGTGATGCTTACTTTGCGTATGTACTAGATAAAAAAGTGTCTGAATCAAAGATTGAATTAGTACCAGTGATTTGTGAATATCCAGATATGTTTCCAGAAGAGTTTCCTGGGTTGCCACTGATCATAGAAGTTGAATTTTCTATTGAATTAGTACCAGGTACATCACTGATATCGATAGCTCCGTACAGAATGGCTCTGACAGAATTGAAAGAGTTGAAGTCTCAGTTGCAAGAGTTAACAGATAGAGGTTTTCCACGACTTAGTTTTTCGCTCTTGGGTGCACCAGTGTTATTTGTAAAGAAAAAAGATGGGTCGATGAGATTGTGTATCGATTATCGTCAGCTTAACAAGGTTACAATTAAGAATAAATATCCTTTGACGAGAATTGATGATTTGTTTGATTAGTTGAAAGGAGCAACAATATTTTCGAAGATTGATCTGAGATCTGGCTATTATCAGTTGTGAGTTAAAGATTTGGATGTGACGAAGACTGCATTCAGAACAAGGTACGGGCATTATGAATTTCTTGTTATGCCTTTCGGATTAACTAATGCTCTTGCAGTTTTTATTGTAACATCCCGAATTAGGGCCTAGTCGAAACAGTGGTTTCGGGACCACAAATACGATGTTGAGAAATTTATTTTATTTATATTTTTATGGTCTGCAATTTTACAGAATGATTTCATGAAAATCTCATTCAAAAATTTTGACGTTTGGGCACTCAATTTAGTAAAAAGGACTAAATTGTAAAAAATGGAAAAGTTGAGTTCTATATATTAGAGGTGTCAAATTGCTATGAGTTTTAAATTGGAGGTCCTTAAAAGGTAATTAGACCATTGGATAACTTGATGGACAAAAATGGGCATGAATAGGACAAAAATGAAAGAAAAGCCTTAAGGGTATTTTAGTCATTTAGTGTTTTAATGAATAAAAAAGACAAAATACAAGAAAAAAATCTGCTCATCTTCTTCAAGTTGCTGCCGAAAATTTCTAGACTCCATGGCTAAGGGTTTCAAGCTTTTCAAGCTTCATAGTAAGTGTGTCTAAGCCCCGTTTTTAATGTTCATCGTATTTTTGAAATCCCGATAACTTAGTTTAGCTATTTCTACCATTATTTTGAGCTAGAGTTTAATTTTAAAAATTGACCCATGTTGAATAATTGTGTATTTTGATGAATTTTGGTAGATTATGCATGTTTATGATTAGAGAAACGAGTTTTATTAGATGATTTTCGATGAAATCGTATAAAAGGGGTTAAATTGTAAAAGTTATAAATTGGTCATAAGTGTGTGAATTAGTGAGAAATTGAAGTTGCCATAGAAGAGAAAAATGATCAGCATGTTATAAAACATAAGAATAAGGGCTGAAGTTTAATTTTCGAGTATTGGGGCAAAAGTGCAAATATGTGAAAGTTTAGGGGTCAAAGTGCAAATTATAAAAAAATATATGATTTTTGGGTCACATTGAATAATGTGACTAATAAATGAGCTAATTGTGATATTATAGATCATGGAAAATGAGGTTCGGTCTTAGATCGAGGTTGTGGATCGAATTGGAAAATTTGTTATTTTTGTGTCCGAGGTAAGTTCGTGTGTTAATAATAATGTAACACCATGCTTGAATTGTAATTCTCTATTGATATGGCATAAATTGTATGATTTAATATGTTTAGGAGAAGTTGATGGATGGTATGTATGGTATGGAAAATGTGATGTTTGTTGTGTTATGAGAAATCGAATGGCAAATTAATGTTACATGAATTGAATGTTAAATTAATATTACATGGGTTGTATGAGTTGCTACACGGTTTTACTTGAGGAGATTTTGACAAGTAAGTTCGAATAACCTAAAGTAAACCCATAATATGCCTAAATGCATGTTTTACGAATGTATGATAGTTGTATAAAATGATGGCATGAAAATTTATGAATTGGTAAAATGTTGAAAAGTGAGAATTCCCAGTTGAACCTTCGGAATAGACAAGATACAAATGAGGTAGCTAGGTCACATGTGTGGTACTAAGTGTAGGCCACTATGTGCACAAGAGAGCTACGAGATGGTTTTAGGTCACGTGTGTAGTACTAAGTGCAAAGCTACTACGTGTACCGAGACGGATAGGTCGCATGTGTAGTACTAAGTGCGAAGCTACTATGCGTGCCTGATAGCTTCGATCACATGTGTGGTACTAAGTGCAGGCCACTATGTGTAAGTGATGGTTTTGGTCACATGTGTAGTACTAATTGCAGGCTACTATGTGCACCGATAGCTTCGCTACAAGGGTGGTACTATGTGCGCAGCCCACCGTGTATCTCATTATTATTCCGATGAGTTCAACGGAAATTGACTAAGTGAAAATACACGTGATTGTGTAACGACTAAGTGTAATTGAATACGATCATGTTATGAATAAGTGCAAGTGTGAATGTGACCAATTGAGAAATGTGGCAAATGTACGTATGAACAATATGCTCGATATGTAATCGGAAATTGGAAAGATTGGTATAGGCAAGTGATGAACAAAACTAAAGTGAGAGAGAGCAAAAATTTACAATAGAACTGCTTTGGACAGTAGCAGTGATGTGAATTTGAAAAATCACCAAAAATAGTAGAAATTGAATTATAAGTTGGATGAGATATTGTTTAAATATTATTGAGTCTATTTTCATATAAAAGAAACATAGAAAAGAAATGATTCATATATTTTGAGATATTTGAATTTCTGTGAGACTGGTTCAGAATGATTACGTGATCCCCTATTCTGCCTTGTAAAAATCATTAAAAATTGTAAAAAACTAATTATGGGATATAATTTATATTCCTGAAATCCTGAATGAGTCTATTTTCAAATTAACTAAACAAGAAGGTAATATGAACTCTGTACAAGGAGAAAATTGATTCGTAGTGAAGAGAGGTCAGAATAGTCAAACAATAAAACAGGGGAAACTTTAATGAATAAACTGTACTAATTGGCTAAGCTAAAAATTTTGGAAATTTTATGGTAAGAAGATAAATGAGTGTAGTTTCAGGAAAATTAACGGATCTTAATTTGGAGTTTTGTAGCTCCAGATATAAATAATTTAATGACTGTGACTCAAGAAAACAGCTTAACTGGAATTTGAATAAATAGAAAGAATATGAAAATAGCATGTTATCGCATTGCTTATTATTTTCATGCGAGCTTACTAAGCGTAAAGATTACTCCCTCCTTTCCATTTCTTTTAGCTTTGTCAGGTCAGCTCAAGAATGGAGATCGTCGGAGGCAGCATCACACTATCGAGCCATTATCCTTGGAGTATTGACATGTGTATGTTAAATGTTTTCAAGTGAGTGGCATGTATAGGGACTTAGTTTTTCTATGATGGATGTTGTTGTGATTAGTCAAATGTATTGGCTTATATTGATTTGTTGATTATAGCCATGAGATGTGGCTTATGATGATTTTGGCTTGTAAGCCTATTTGTCCATGGTATGTGTTAATGTCTTGTTATGTGGTATAAGTGATTAAATAGATGACAATGTCAAATGCATGTGTTTGAAAAGTTTTAATTTTGGGAGAAATTTGGTAACCCAATTTTGTACGATTGTGAATGTTTAAGTTCGGTAACGCCTCAAACTCTGTCCCGGAGTTAGACACGGGTGAGGGGTGTTACATTTATGGATTTGATGAATCGGATCTTTAGACCGTATTTAGATAGATTTGTTGATGTATGCATTGATGAAATTCTGATCTATTCCCGATATGAGTTTGAGCCTGTTGAACATTTAAGAATTGTATTACAAATATTGAGAGATAAGCAGTTGTTTGCTAAATTCAGTAAATGTGAGTTGTGGCTCCAAAAAGTTGGATTTTTGGGGCATATTGTTTTAGCGGAAGGTATGCGAGTTTATCCGAATAAGATTTTAGCTGTTGTTGACTGGAAACCACCAAGAAACGTATCTGGAATTAGAAGTTTTCTGGGATTAGCTAGCTATTATTGTCGTTTTGTAAAAGGATTCTTGATGATTTCTACACCAATGACTAGATTGCTACAAAAAGACGTGAAGTTTGATTGGTCCGAGAAATGCCAACAGGGTTTTGAACAGTTGAAAGCATTGTTAACTGAAGCACCAGTTTTGGTTCAGTCGGAGTCGGGTAAAGATTTTGTGATTTTTAGCGACGCGTCATTGAATGGTTTGGGATGTTTTTTAATGCAAGAGGGCAAAGTGATAGCTTATGCTTCCAGACAATTAAAGGCGCATGAAAAGAATTATTCGACGCACAATTTAGAGTTGACCGCTATTGTTTTCGCTTTGAAAATGGCGACATTATTTGTTCGGTGAGAAGTGTCATATCTTTACCGACCACAAGAGTTTGAAGTATATAATAACTCAAAAAGATTTGAATCTGCAACAACGAAGATGGCTCGAGCTGCTGAAGGACTATGAATTAGTGATTGATTATCATTCGAGGAAAGCGAATGTAGTCGCGGATGCTCTGAGTAGAAAATCTTTGTTTGTGTTGCGGGCGATGAACACACAGTTAACTTTGTCTGATGATGGTTCGATTTTAGCTGAGTTAAAAGCTAAACCATTATTCCTTCAGCAAATTTGTGAAGCTCAAAAGTGTGATAATGAATTGCAGGCTAAAAGAGTGCAGCGCAAGTCGATTACAGATTAAGACTATCAGATCGAAATCCGATGATTGTTTAATGTTCCGAGGTAGAATTTGCGTATCAAAGAATTTAGAGCTTATTCAGAAAATTCTACATGAAGCACATAGTGGTTTTTTATCTGTTCATCCGTGGAGTACTAAAATGTACAATGGTTTCAAACAGTAGTACTGGTGGTCGGGCATGAAACGAGACATTTTAGAGTTTGTGTCGAGATGCTTGGTTTGTCAACAAGTTAAAGCCGAACATCAAGTGCCTTCGGGATTATTACAGCCTGTGATGATACCAGAGTGGAAATAGGATAGGGTTACGATGGATTTCATATCGGGGTTACCCCTATCTCCAAAAAATAAAGATGCTATATTGGTTGTCGTTGATCGTTTAACGATATCGACACATTTTCATTCTGGTACGTACAGACTTTTCGCTTGATAGACTAGCTGAGTTGTACATCTCTGAGATCGTTAGATTGCACGGGGTACCAGTTTCTATTATTTCGGATAGAGATCCGAGGTTTACATTGCGATTTTGAAAGAGATTGCAAGAAGCATTGGGTATGCGGTTACACTTTAGTACTGCTTTTCATCCGCAAATCGACGGTCAGTCTGAGAGAGTAATTTAGATTCTCGAAGATATGCTTTGTTACTGTGTTTTAGAGTTCGAAGGCAATTGCGAAAAATATTTACCATTGGTTGAATTCGTGTATATTAACAGTTTTAAATCGAGCATAAAGATGGCACCGTACGAAGCATCGTATGGTCGCAAATGCCGAACTCCGTTGTACTGGACCGAGCTTAGTGAGAAAAAGATTCACGGGATTGATTTGGTTAAAGAGACTGAAGATAAAGTGAAAGTAATTCGCGACAGTTTGAAGCAGCTTCAGATCGACAGAAATCGTACACGGATTTGAAACGTAAAGACATTGAATTTCAAATCAGCGACATAGTATTTTTGAAGGTATCTTTGTGGAAGAAGATTCTTCGATTTGGTCGCAAAGGCAAATTGAATCCGCTATTTATCGGACCGTATGAGATTATTGAAAGAATAGGGCCAGTGGCATATCGACTAGCTTTACCTTCAAAATTAGAAAAGATTCACAACGTATTTTATGTTTCGATGTTGCGTCGATATAGATCAGATTCGTCACACGTAATTTCTCCGTCAGAGATTGAAATTCAACCTGATATGACGTATAGCGAAGAACCGATCAGAATTCTAGCTCGAGAGATTAAAGAGTTAAGAAACAAAAACATAGCTTTTGCGAAAGTTTTGTGGCAACGTCACGGGGTTGAAAAAGCTACGTGGGAACCTGAGGAAGTTATTAAAAAATAGTACCCTAACCTATTTTCTGGTAAGATTTTCGGGGACGAAAATTCCTAAGGGGGGAGAGTTGTAACAGCCCGTTTTTAGTCAACTCAGAACAGTGGTTTTGGGACCACAAATCTGAGGTTAAAATGATTATTTTATTATTATTTTAATGTCTACAGCATGATAGTATGATTGTGTGAAAATTTCATTAAGAAATTTTATCGTTTGCTAGCTTAATTCGATAAAAAGGACTAAATCGCGTAAAGTGTAAAACTTGAATTCTATTAGCTAAAGGTGTTTAATAGCTAAGGATTATTAAAGTGGAGGTCCTTATTGTAACACCCCTTACCCGTGTCTGACGCCGGGACAGGATACGAGGCATTACCGGACTTAACTTGCTTAAACATACAACTTCGGCCTATAAAATTTCATTTCAACTTAAAGCTTCTCATTCATATTCATAACATCCTTATTATGGGCCTACGAGGCCCTAAACATACATACGGAAGGTTTCGAAATTAAACTGGAAACTTTTGCACATTTAGAAAATTTTTGCCTAAATAGGGCCACACGCCCGTGTGGAATGGAACACGCTCGTGTGGGTAGGCCGTGTGGTAACACACGCCCATGTTCCTAGTCCGTGTGGAATTTATTTTTCATTTCGAACCTACAGGGGTTTTCACATAGCCAGACACACACTCGTGTCTATGGCCCGTGTCCCTCACACGGCCTAGACATGCCCGTGTCCTCACCCGTGTGTGAAAAACCTGGGTATTCTGTTTATGATGTCAGCAAGCTCTTAAGGGCACATGGCCTAGGCACACGCTCGTGTGCTGGCACGTGTGGCGAATCAAAATCTCGCAACTTTGGTGCAGGGGACACACGACCTATTAGCACACCCATGGGGCTGACCGTGTGTCACACATGGCCTAGACACACACCCGTGTATCTACCCGTGTGGACAATTAAAAAGCTATTTCTCAAGCCAATTGCCACCCTAAAACATGAACACACTTATGCCAACACAAGCAACACATAACATGGCAATAATACACTATGAAGAATCACTAATCATCATTCATACACTTCACATTTTACTCCATCAAACGCATGAACTTTCACTTCATAAAACTCATCATCATTAGGATATAAAACTTGAAAAATATCGGCCAATTCCGAATGGCCATTTACAAAATGAGTGTATAACATTAATAGCCAACACTATGGCTTTCAAATATGAGATAACACAAGATGTCCAAAAACATCAAACTTTCATATTATTCCTGAAAACATCAAAATACATGCATGTCATACATGGGTATATTTTTGAACATAAACCCTAGCTCAAAATAGATCTAGAAATAGCTAAATCGAGCTACGAGGATCTCAAAAATACGAAGAACATTAAAAACGGGGCTAGGATGCACTTACTATCAAGCTTGGAAGTTGAAGAAACCTTAGCTATGTCTCCTTGCAAATTTCGGCACTTAGAGGAAGAAGATGGACAAGATTTTGACTTATTTTTCCCTTTTTAATTTATTAATTAACCAAATGACTAAAATGCCCTTAAGGCCCCTTTTTTGAGATTTTTCCTTCCCATGTCCATTTTTGTCCATCTTGACATTTAATGGTCTAATTGCTAAATAAGGACCTCTAGTAATTTTTATAATTCTATTTCATACTTAAATATTCTAGAATCTCATATTTCTAATCTTTGCAATTTAGTTCTAATGGACAGATTGATCACTAATAAATAAAATTTCCTCATGAAATTTTCACACAATCATGTAACCACATCATAAGCCTCATAAAAAATCATAAAACACATATTTCTACTTCGGATTTGTGGTCTCGCAACCACTATTCCAACTAGGCCCTAAATCGGGCTGTTACAATTCTCCCCATTAGGGATTTTCGTCCCCAAAAATCTAACCGGTAAAAAGGTTTGGGTACTGGTTTCTCATAGCCTCCTCGGGCTCCCATGTAGCCTCTTCTACCCATGTCTTTTCCATAATACTTTCACGAGAGCAATACTTTTATTCCTTAGCTGTTTAACTTCCCGTGCTAGAATCTTAACCGGTTCTGTAACACCCTGGTTTTAGGGGTTAGATTTTTGGTGCTTAGCTCGGGTGTTGGCACACTTCAGTGTGTGTTTGGGTAAGTTTTAGGGGTCCTGAGAACCCTAGGTGGTGGTAGATTGCTTTGGTAAATTTTTAGTTTTAGGGGCTAAAAGGGGGAGTTTGGATGGAGAGGGCCTTAAGAGAATTTTTGGTGGGGTTTTGGCATAAGAAATGGCTTGGCAAAGTGGCAAGGGAGACGCCACTAAGAGCTTGGGGAAGTGACGCCTCAAGTGCAAGGGAAGGGGCCAGTGTTCGAGCTGCGAAGGCAGCACTTTGGCCTTTGTTTTTGCGTCAATGAGGTAAGGAGTTGGGCAGCTTTTGGATGCTTAAAAGATGGAGAAAGACTTGGTCATTTTTTTTAAATTTTGGCTAGTTAGGTTTGACTTTTTCAAAACATTTTGAATGGATGGAAGGAGGTGTTTTAGAGAGTTTTGAGGATTTTTGTGGGAGGTTGGAGCTAGGCCGTGTAGTATAAATAGGGGGAGGGGAGGTGCTCATTTTCATTCACCATTTGCTCATCATTTCTTTGTAGCCGAAAGTTCATTCTCTCATCTCCCTCTTGTGCCGAATTTTATCTGTTCTTCTCTAGTTGTTGTGACCGAATTTGTAAGCAAGAGAGAACCTCTTCTTTCCCCATTTATTTTGCATAGGCCGAAACTTCTTTTGTGCACCATTGCAAACCTCTTAACCTTTTCCTTTTTAGCCTAAGCCGAATATCCACAACCTCTTCTCCTTTTCTCTTCTTTATGTTTTAGCCGAATCTCCTCTCATGTTTGTCGAAATATCCTCTTAGTAGCCTAGGGTGGTTGGCCGAATATCAGCAAGGGCGACCTCTCCTAGTTCTGCTCCATTCGGTTTAAGGGAAGCCAAAAGAAGGAAGCATTGAGGAAGTCTCTTGGATTCGATCATCTAAGGGGCATATCGACAAGAGCAAGGGAGCCTTCTGATCTCAGATTATTTCGGTAAGGATATTAGTAAGTGACTTAGAATTAGTTGTTTATGACCTCGTTGATTAATCGTGTGGTTCGATTAAGTGACTTTCGATGGACGCGTGGATGCGAGTACCAGTCAAGAAGGGAAAGGAAGGTCCCCGTCCCAAAGTTTAAAAAAGATCCGTTTACTGTATGCGAGATTGGCCACCGGGTGTGGACCAAAGAATGTAAAACGTTAAGCAAATAGCCGTAGTTTTGCTAAACGATAGCGTCGAGGATCGAGAGTCTAGAACTCCTAGTAATAAGGTGTGTAACTAACCCACTGTTTCCGGGTTTTATGTGTTATATGTTTTACTAACAAGTGCAGTAATGAGTGTGCCATATATACCCCTAAAAGGGTATAGCGATGACCAGGTTAGTATCGGATCTATTGCAGTGTGATTATTTGTTTATGAGTATGTTTATGGACATTAATAAGCATGTGCATGCATTATCATGATTATATTTTATGTGGCATGTGCATGGGTGGGATATGAAAAGAAGGTACGGGTGTACTTCGAGTACGTGGTTGATGTCAGCTTCGTGCTACATCGTGGATTGGCGCTGACTGAGGTCACGTTGTGGATCTTTGCGATTTAGTTCGCGTGGTTACCTTGATTGATGTGAGCTTTATGCCATATCGTGGCTTGATGGATTGCTGTGTGCTCCATCGTGGTTTGATGTTAGCTATACGCTACATCGTGGATGGCATTGGTTGCCTTTTTGGACGGAAAAGGAGAGGGTGACTCGATAGTCCTCGGTGTGTGGTAAATTTGGATAAGGGGGTGTGTAGCGGATGGACCCTAGGTTGGGTTGGGAATCATGTTGCATTATTTTTGTAATAATATGGAAATGGGCCAAGCCTAATATGACATGAGGATAGGTATGTTTTGGAAACATACGTGGAAATGGGCCAAGCCCAGTTGATATGTGGTTTATTGAGAAATGGGTCTAGCCCAGTATTTGAGTATGATTTGAGTGTGGGCCAAGCCAGATTGTGGTAATTGTTAAAATGGATATATATATTACTTGTTGCATTTGATAATTGGGATATTATGTGGCTAGCATGTGGGTGGATTTCAGTGGTTAACTTACACACTGAGTCTGTATGACTCACCCAACTTTTTAATCATCGCAGGTGAGTCATGACTAGTGGACGGGTTGGAGTGGATACAAGGTGGCCCATGCGAAGAGATTTTCATACGAAGATGTTTTACTTTATTTAAGTATTTTATATTATCAGTATTTTGGTATTTTATTTGATGTAATAAGGGCCTCTTTGATTTAAAGTACTCTATTTATTAATGTTGAAGTTTACACTACACTTAGGAATATTTTCGCAAAAAGATTCATATTATAGCAACTTATAATAATGTCTTAATTTGGAAGTTTTCAGCAAGCTTACATTATTTAATAATTTTAAATGGACACGATTTTCAGCGATAACAAATTTTCAAGATTAATTCTAAGGTCAAAGATTTCCAACCGTCTTTCCCAGTGACATAACCAGTTTCGATTCGTAGTGAATGGGCGGGTTTGGGGGTGTTCTGATTTGGTATCGAGCCTTGGTTCAAAACTCGGCTTTGAGGGTTTTGGGCCCAAAAACATTTTCAAAGTGGGCTTTTAAGAAATTTTTTCAGGTTATTCTGGCATGGCACCTGTACCTCCGACCCGAAGTCCACCAGGTAAGTACTTCGGACTTTTGAAGTGATTTGTTTGTATGAATTGTTATGGGTTTATTTGGGCTCGTAGATTAGAATATTAGGGCTATTGGACCCTAGGAATAGTCTACTCAAACATATGCATAAAACTTAAGGTTACTAAAACAAACCTGTGATTAAGTCGCCGAGTTAAGGTGTGGCAACCATTGTGCGCATGTCTAGGAGTGGATCCGGAAGAGCCTGGTACTTAAGCAGTCCTCGTGACTCACCTCCTCTTCGCAGGAATCCTACCTGGTGCGTAGCTACGGTTCACCTTAACCAAGAGGACTTGTTCATAGGCTAAACCAATTATTAAAACCCGAAAGGGATTAGCCTTGCTGTTTTAAAAATTCTTGGTTTTAAAATTTTCAAATTTACCCTTTTTGGTTTGTAAACCCTAAATCTGGTTTCGAACAACATCGTCTCGATTTACCCAAAATTGCCAAAATGCCCTAGCAGCAAAATTACAAAAATACCCCTATGTTGAAAATTACTAAAATGCCCCTGAATTTCAAAATTTCTGGTTTAACCCCAAACTTAGTAAAATTTTTCTTACATTGCAAAAGTATCCAATTTCCTGTATTTCAAAATAATAACCCTGACTTTGGAAATTCACAAAATTACCCTGATTGACAAAATTACCAAAATACCCCTGGTTACCAAAAATCCTGTTATACCTTCAATTTGCGAAATTTTCGAAAATACTCTTTAATTTTGGGAATTTCAAAAAGATCCTGACTTATTAGAGTTTTTGAATCGCTCTGGTTTATGATAAAAATGCCCCTGTAGGACAAAATGACGAAAATACCCCTAGGGTAGAAACGGGCAGAAAGGTCCGAATAGTGCATGTGTGTGGTGGATACCACTGAATGTTCCTTTAATGAGGAAGAAATGTGTTCTTGTGGATGAATGAATGTGTGAGTGTGTAAATGTGATTCGTTGAACTAGGGTGACAAACTGGAACTGAACATTTGTGTGATCGAAAGAACTACCTCTAGAAATTCTTTTCATAAGATTTGTTCGCGGATAAACAAGTGAAACAAAATTTCTAATGCATAAAACTTTTTAAACAGATTAAATCGCGACAGTAGAGATGAGTTCTAGGGGACGCGGTAGAGGTAGAATGGCCGCATCGGAACCGATAGGGTCTGGCCATGGGTCAGAAAGTGAAGTGTCGCCAGCAGTGGGCGCAGAGGAACAAGATCAGACGGAAGAAGATGACGCAGTGTCGCAAGCCATGCTACGAGTGCTACAACAAGTGGCAAGAGCTAGTAGGGGAAATGGAACTCGGAAGTCAGTGCCCGAGAGGCTCAGGTCTAATGGGGCTGAAGTTTTTAGGGGAGTATCTGGAGTGGCCCCGAATGTAGCGGAATATTGGTTAGAAGGAGTCGAAAGAATTATGGACGACTTAGATTGTACCCCAGAGGAAAAGCTAAAAGGTGCTGTTTCGCTTCTTCGGGATGAAGCTTATCGTTGGTGGCTCACCACAAACAAGGTGTCTTGGCAGATCGATTGGATTGGGAGTACTTTAGGGAAAAGTTTGAAGGAAAGTACGTTGGAGCAAGTTACTTAGACGCCGCAAAGGAAAGCGTTTCTAAACCTAGTACAAGGGAATAAGTCGATAGCAGTAGTATGAAGTCGAGTTTGTGCGACTAAGTCAATGCGCCAAAGGAATCGTGGCTCACGATTATGAAAGGAGTGTTCGATTCGAAGATGGGCTGCGAGATGAGTTGCGAGAGTTGATCGCGCCTCAAAGAAAGGGACTTTGCCATTCGGTAGAGAAAGCTCGGATTGCCAAGAGGTTAAAAAGACTATAAGGGAGAACCGAGAGAAGAATAGGAACGAGAATAAGAGAAATATTGGACCGTCAGCATCGTTTGGTAATGTCCAGAAAAGACCAAAGATCGAGAATCCTGTGCGTGCACTTGTACCAGTGGATCGGAATCGTTCTTGTGCTCGATGTGGAAGACCTCACACAGGAGATTGCTGGGGTTTAAGAAAATAATTTGTTGTTTTGTTGCACAAGTAAGGAGCTAGCTTAGTGGCAAAGCATGCGCTACATGGGGGAGCTTGGTGTGGCGTCATCTGCATGGAGTGGAGGTCTAGTGTTCGAGCTGCGAATTCCTCATTTTGGTTACATTTTGGGACGGCATGGAGGAGAGGTAGAAGGCTAGTGAAATTCTACCTTGGACCAAGTCATACTTTTCAAATGAAAGGTGGAGAGCATTTGTAGGAGGGTGACTTGGTCATGCATGTTTGAATGAGTGGTTGGGAGTCTTTGGAGGTTGTGGCCGAATTTTTGGAGAGGTATGGGGAAGGGGGACGGCTTGGTAGTGTGTTGTGGAGGAGTGCCGAATTCCACTTTAGCATTTTGGTTGGTTTCGGTCAAAGGTGGTAAGCGAATTCTTTTCTTTTGTCAATTTCCTAAACCGAATTTCAAGTAAAACTCTCCCACTTTTGTTTCTTGAAACCGAAATCCCAAGCAACCCTATTGCCGAACTTTGTAGGTGGTTTTCTACATCTTGTGTTGGCTAGCCGAATGCCCCTCCCCACTCTTCTTCTTTCTTTCATTTGAGTTAAGCCAAAATCATCTTACCTTGTTCTTCTAATTTTCGTTTTTCCCTTTTCCATGCCATTTAGCCGAAACCCATCCTTCAAAACTCTCTTCTCATTTCTTCTTTTGGCAAACCGAAACTACTTTCATTCCATCCATTTCTCCCTTTCTCAATTGCCATTGCCGAAACTACATTTTACTCACACTTCTTTTCTTTCTCTTCCACTCAAGCCGAACGCTAGAGGTGATAAACACTTAAAGCCATTTTCTTTCTTCTTTCTTTGGAAGCCTTGACCGAATCTATCCCCTCTTCTAGTGGTGTTTACGTTGGTCGATTAAGGGTTGGTGATTGAGGTAAGTGCTAGCCGAATATTTTCTTTATTTTCTCACTCGTACTCTATCGATTTGGGTTCTGTTAAGAGTTGTATATGACAACTATTGATGAGTGTTATCTCTTATGTGGGAACCGATTGCATCATAGGACAAAGGGGACTTCGAAGCAGTCAAGTGGAACTTTCTACCTTTGCTTAACCATTTGATAGGTGGTGGTAAGAAGATTATCGGTTAGTCTATTCTTTTGGATTTCAATAAGATAAGGCTTCAAGTGTCTTAACTGTTCTTTTTTTTAGGGGTGGTCGATTGTTAAAGGAGAACCACTGCTTGGTTCAAGATTTGGTAGGAAATCAAATCTAATGTAAAGGAGCTAGTACTCGAGGGATTTAGATCGTTTCGTTGGGATTTTAGACTCGTATTACCAGGTGTGTAAACTAACACACTTCCGTTTAGTAATATGATTGATAACTTTGTGTGATAATTAATGAAACAGATGATGATTGATATGATACCCTAATGGGTATGATCTTGGACTCGGGTAAGTCAGTATTATTATTGTTATGAGTTTACTGATGATCTATATGATACCATGGCTATGGATATATGTAACATGGGATATGAGGTTAGGCATATTAGCATGATATGCATGATTTGTATGATATGCATGATTACCCGAGTATGGTATGTTGATGGGTGATATGAGTGGAGGAGCAGTGATATTTTGTCTTGACGAGCACCAGTGTTTTGGTAACACACTTTGTGACTTTGGGTCACCGGAGGTTGGGCACCTCATTGCGACTCGTCCCCCAGTGGTTACACACCACCGTGGGTTGGCCCCACATGAGATATGGGATCGTCTGCTAGTGATTGGGTATCACACGATGGGTTGGCCCCATCATTCGATTATTGTGACTACGGTCACCAGTGGTTTGGTACCACATTTGTGTCTTTGGGACACCAGAGGTTTGGCACCTCATTGCGACTCGTCCCTGTGGTTAACACCACCGTGGGTTGGCCCCACTTGAGATACGGGATCGTCTGCTAGTGATTGGGTATCACACGATGGGTTGGCCCCATCATTGGATTTGTGACTTCGGTCACCAGTGCTTTGGTAGCACATTTGTGTCTTTGGGACACCAGTGGGTTGGCACCACACTGATGGATATTGTGTCTTTGGGACACCAGTGTTTTGGTAACACATTGTGACTATATGTCACCAGTGGTTTGGCACCACCAGTGGTTTGGTACCACACGGGGTAGAAAAGGCGATACGGATGGTTAGGATCGGGTTGCGTTAATTATGTTGCTATGTATGATGTGTGTTAGCATGTTGTGTTATCGGGAGCGGGATTTATACACTGAGTCATTCGACTCACCCTCTCCTTTGATATTTCAGGTGACTTGTAGACGCGGACATGGAGCCGGGATGGACTCGGGGTGCACATGCCATGCTTTAATAAAAGTTTTGCTCAGACTATTCCATTTGGGTACTTTAACTTATTTACTTTTAGTTGGGTTTTAGTTTGGATTTGTAAAAGGCCTTTGATTTATGTTTTATGATGGTTATGGTTTAATTAGATTCTTAACTTTTTAACAAATAACTTGGTAT
Organism: Gossypium sturtianum; assembly: GCA_025698515.1. Classification (NCBI taxonomy): domain Eukaryota; kingdom Viridiplantae; phylum Streptophyta; class Magnoliopsida; order Malvales; family Malvaceae; genus Gossypium; species Gossypium sturtianum. The sequence goes on from CM046943.1 coordinate 106,453,830, forward strand.
GAAATTTTACTAAAAATTTGGAAGGATAATGTTTTCAAAACTATAACGCAATGTGTTTTAAACTATACCATCGGGTATCTCACTATGTTTTGTTATAAAGTAAACTCAAATGATTTTTCAAATCAACTCGATTTTCTACTAAGTCAAAAAATGTTTTAAAATAGCACCAAGAAACTATTGGAATTACTAAATGAAACCAACTCGTTTTTAACTGTATACTTTGGGTAAGTTTTCAAAATCTAATCAAACAAGCTTACTCCAATTTTCCTCAAATTCACTATGTTTTCGCCCCACTTTTAAACGAAAAATCTGATCACTCAAAAACGTTTTTCCCCGTAACATACCAGATTCGGACGTGGTGTCCTGTCCGAGTTTGGGGTGTTACAGGTTCTTCGCCATATGTCATGTCGGGTTGAATTTCAACCTCTGTCGGTGTAATCACATGCGAAGGATCTGATGGGTAACGTCGCGACATAGACACGTGGAACACATCATGTATCTTTTCCAACTCAGATGGCAAAGCCAATCGATAAGCTACCGGCCCTATCTTCTCGGTAATCTCATATGGCCCGATAAAATGCAGACTCAATTTACCTTTCCGGCCAAATCTGAGAACTTTCTTCCATGGTGTTACTTTCAAAAATACCTTATCACCAACTTGAAACTCAATCTCTTTTCCTTTCAAGTCCGAGTAGGATTTTTGCCTATCAGAAGCAACTTTTAAACAATCAAGGATTATTTTAACCTTCTCTTCGGTTTCTCTAACCAGTTCGACCCCGTGAATCTGATTGTAACACCCCAAACCCGGCCCATGCGTTACGACCGGATCTGACATGTCACATGAGGAAAACGTATAAAGTCCTTGTGATTTGTACTAAATTGAATGTTATTTGGTTATGGTTAAGAAAACAAGGTTGGATGTAAATATTTGATAAAATACAACTACATTTGAGAGGTTGTTTTGATGAATCAAAAATCAAGGTAGTGAACTTTAAAACCGTGGCTTTTGAAAATATTGTTGATAATTCAAGAGAAAATTTCCGAGTTAAAATATTTGTAAAAGTTTATTTTGAAATAAATTTGTTAATCGAATTTGGAAAAACCTTTATTTAAGTTTTTAGAAAATTCTCATTTTAAACAATTTAAGCAAAATAATAAGTATAACAACCATAAAGCAAATAATAAAATACTCCAGAGGCCTTATTACAACATAAAAAAACCCAAAATAGTAAAGTGAACGGAAATAGAAATTTAAAGTTCAAAATAAAACACCATTTCTGAAGTATGGCTTCCACCGAGTCATCCATGGCCCAAGTCCACATCACTGAGCATTACCTACAAGGGTTAAGGAAAAGGGGGAGTGAGTTACAAGAACTCAGTGTGAAACCCCTTACCGTCATCCACTGGGCCTGAACCCATTTAGCATTATCTTGGGCTTAAGCCCATTTAACATACACTTGGACCGAAGCCCATTTACAAAACAGAATATATTTATATATGTGCAATGTATGCAACCCAACCCATCCTAGTAATCCATACGCTACACACCACCCGTACCATCCCATCACACCTGTGGGGATCAAGTCAACCCACCCCGCCAAACACACCAATCGCAGGCAAGATGCCATTTAATATATATATATATATTGTGGCCAAGCCACTGCTGCAGTCAAACTGCTTTTCATAATTTTTGTGGCAAAGCCACCAGAGTCATAATTATGCGTGGCATAGCCACTATACAGATTGTGGCAGAGCCACTAGAATATCATATACGGTAATATAACCGGCACACAGCCTTGGTAAAAATGATCGACACAGAGTCGTTAATTCATATGTTAGGCACATAGCCCCGGGTAAATACTTTTAGCACAAAGCCATAATCACGATGGCACAAAACCATATTTAGGTTGGCACATAGCCATTATCAGAATTTGTGGTAGAGCCACCAGAATCAGAATGAAACATAATAACAAACATTTTTGTGGAAATGCCACCGGGCTACACTTCTCTTCAACATTTTTCCCATCCCATGCAAATTATGTAAATGCAACATACATAATAAAGCATACATAACAAAGCATAATATCCACAAATATAAACAACAATCATTGATTTAGAGATTTATTACGGTAAATCGGCCCATTATAACACTTTGCAATTCAGCCCATTAAGGCATTCTATCAAATCGGCCCATAGGGGCATTTTCGTAATTCAGCCCATAAGGGCATTTTCGTAATTTGGTAATCTTACCCACTAAGGGTAATTTGGTAATCTCGAAACCCAGGGGTATTTCGGTAATTTACCCTCTAAGGGTATTATGGTAATTTCGCAACCCAGACTTAACTACTAATTTGGGGCATAAAAATTGAAACTGTCCATCTGCGTCATACTGACTAAATTGACTATAACTCGAGTTACGAAACTCGAAATTTAGATCCGTAAATTTTCCTTGAAACTAGACTCATATATCTTCTTACTACAATTTTTACAGAATTTTTGGCTTATCCGTTTAGTACAGTTTATTCATTAAAGATTACCTTGTTTCACTGACCAATGGTTCTGACCTCTCTTACCCAAAATTCAAATATCTCACTGTACGGTTTTCATATGTTTCTCCCACTTATTTATATTGAAAATAGGCTCACTAAGGAATCTATACATATAAATTATAACTCATAATTCACTTTTTACAATTTTAAATGATTTTTCTAAGACAGATCAGGGAACCCCGAAGTCAATCAGAACCAGTCTCACTAAAATAAAGATATCACAGAATATACAATTCGTCTTCCTCCTCTGTTTCTTTCATATAAAAATAGACACAATAAGATTTATTTTGATATCTTTTTCACTTTCTAAATCCCTTTATCCTATTTTTCGTGATTTTTCAAAATCACGTCACTGCTGCTGACCAAACTGTTTCATTGCAAAAATATGGTTACCACTACGAATATACGCACGCCCGAGTGGTCACGGATGCCAGTTTCTGGTTTTCTTCGGTATCTCGACTGAATCATAGAACATATCATACAAACATTCATAGAGGTATGAGATTACACACCATTTCAAACATGTATTCGAAAGGGTACGGGATTACACACCTTATTCGGAATCCGTAACACGATACTCTCTGCGGCACCTAAAGGTACAATCGGTTAACAATTAGTCCAAAGCCCAATTTTCAACTTCAACCAAGTATTGCGATTGATTAACAATCTATATCACTTACCAACAATCCAAGTCTCTTATTACGAGGGATAGGTGATCGAGCGATTTGGTCCCTAAAATAAACGATTAGTCATCACCTCTATACCGCTTTAGCAAACTAACCGATCAAATAAAAGATCAAAAAGAACCATGACGAATCCCTTACCTTGACAATAATAGATCCCTTCTATCGATTTCCTTAAGGCTAGAAAGATGATGAGAGTGTAAGCTAACACTCTACCGATTCGGCCGACACCAAGAGAACAAAGAAGATGGAAGTAGCAAAGAATAGATTCGACCTTACAACCACCAAAAACCGAGAAGACAAAGAAGCTTCTGGCAACCACAAGAACCAAGTTTCGGCTATGACATGAAGTTGATGTTTCGGTTATGGTGTATAAAAGAGAATGTTTGAAAAGAAAAGAGTAGAAGTCAATAGGCAAATTGAAGTTTTGGTCAAGAGGAAATGCAATCAAAAGAACCAAAATATTTAGAAAGGAAAAGAAATGACCCCAAAGATGTGAAAATGCAGGAGAGCTAGAGAAATTCGGCTCCCCTCTTTCTCTTAACTAAAACCATGTATCATCTTTTCCAAAAGATGAGCATTGACCAAATAAAAATCTTTCCAAAACACCTTCCACACTATAAGCCAACATGTTCCCTTCACATGCCTTTTCTTTTGATTCTTTCCATCATCAACCCTTATCTTCCTCCATACCATATTTCTTTAGCCACCTTTCCAAAACCAAAAGTCTTCCTTGCCTTAAATACCACCTTGGCTGACACTTAGGGAAGGAATACAAAAATAAAATCCCAAAATTTGCACTAGGTGGGATTCGAACTCCACCCCTCAAGCCCATACATGCAACGCCACACCACTCCTCCACTAGCTTCACTTGTGCTAGCAGAATGCACACTTATTTCCATAAGCCTTGATGCCACTTACCTTCTCACCTTAAAGTGCTTAAACACAAAAATTTTGCTAAGGCCCAATTTGAACCCGGAATTGGAACTTCCTAGAAACCTCGTAACTTTCCAAAATCACCTTCCTAATAAGTCCAACTTGAGATAATGCCGTTCTCTTGTTCTCAAAAATTTTAAAACGCTTCTACGCTCAAGGTCCAATGGGCCCAATAGGTCCAATTCTACTAGGCCCAATTTTGGGATGTTACACTGATTTTCCTTGAGTTCAGTCCAATACAAAGGCGTTCGGCACTTACGCCCATACAAAGCCTCATAAGGCGCCATTTTCAAGCTCGACTGAAAACTGTTATTGTATGCAAACTCTACCAACGGTAAATACTTTTCCCAGCTGCCCTGAAACTCAAGAACACAACACCGGAGCATATCCTCAAGTATTTGTATTAATCTCTCCGACTGTCCGTCAGTTTGTGGGTGAAAAGCCGTACTAAAACTCAGCTTTGTGCCCAAAGCTTCTTGCAACTTTTTCCAAAATTGGGATGTGAATCTCGGATCTCTGTTCAATATAATCGACAAAGGCACTCCATGAAGCCTTACAATCTCAGAAACATACAAGTCTGCCAACTTATCAAGCGAATAATCAACACGTACTGGTATGAAGTGGGCCGACTTTGTAAGTCTATCTACCACCACCCATACGGCATCTTTCTTGTTCGGTGTCAACGACAAACCCGTTACAAAGTCGATAGTAACATGGTCCCATTTCCCCTCGGGAACCATAATAAGTTGAAGCAAACCCGAAGGTACTTGGTGTTCAGCTTTCACTTGTTGACAAATGAAGCATCTTGATACAAACTCAGAAATATCTTTCTTCATACTCGGCCACCAATACCATTTCTTCAAATCATTATACATTTTTGTACTGCTCGGATGTACAGATAGACATCCACTATGTGCCTCGTGTAAAATCTTTAGAATAAGCTTATCATTCCTCGGTACACAGACTCTGTCTCTAAACATCAAACATCCATCAAAATTAATCCAAAAGATGGACTCAACACCCGACTCGCGCTGAACTCTTTTGGCTTGTAAGTCACTGTCATCTTTCTGAGCCTCATAAATCTCTTGAAGGAACATCGGCCTAGCCCTCAACTCAGCTAGAATGGATCCATCGTCTGACAAAGTCACCCATGTATTCATAGCCCTCAATGCAAATAGGGATTTTCTACTCAAAGAATCAGCGACTACATTCGCCTTTCCCGGGTGGTAGTCAATGACTAGCTCATAATCCTTTATCAGCTTTAACCATCTTCGCTGCCTTGAATTCAATTCCTTCTGAGTCATCAAGTACTTTAGTCTCTTATGATCGGTGAATATCCGACATCTTTCACCATACAAATGGTGTCTCTATATCTTCAAAGCAAACACAATGGTAGCCAACTCTAAATCATGTGTCGGGTAATTCTTCTCATGCGGCTTTAACTGTCTAGAGGCATATGCTATCACCTTGCCTTCCTGCATAAGCACACAGCCCAATCCATTCAAGGATGCATCACTATAGATAACAAATTCTTTTCCCGGTTCAGGTTGCACTAGAACTGAAGCCTCAGTCGACAATGCCTTTAGTTTCTAAAAACTCTGTTGGCACTTTTCTGTCCATTCAAACTTCACCTCTTTTTGTAACAACCTCGTCATCGGTGTAGCTATCATAGAAAACCCCTTGACAAACCGTCTGTAATAGCCAGCTAGGCCTAGAAAACTTTTAATCTCTGATATGTTTCTCGGCAGCTTCCAATCAACAATAGCTGAAATCTTGTTTGGGACTACTCGGATTCCATCTCCCGAGACAATGTGCCCCAAAAATCCAACCTCTTTAAGCCAAAACTCACTTTTGCTAAACTTGGCATACAACTGATTATCTCGTAAAATTTGCAAAACCATCCAAAAGTTCCCGGCATGCTCATGCTCATCACGAGAATATATCAATGTCATCAATAAAAACCACAACAAACTTATCCATGTATGGCCGAAATATACGGTTTATTAAATCCATAAACACAGCAGGGACATTTGTTAAGCCAAAAGGCATGACTAAAATTTCGGTACATCTGAATCTTTGACCCTCAACTGGTAATAACCGGACCTCAAGTCTATCTTGGAGAACACAGTGGCTCCCTTCAATTGATCAAATAAATCATCGATCCTTGGCAATGGGTACTTATTCTTCACAGTAACCTTATTAAGCTACCGATAATCTATACATAATCTCATGGAATAATCTTTTTTTTTCACAAATAACACTGGAGCACCCCACGGAGAATAACTCAGTCTAGCAAAACCTTTTTCCGTCAAATCTTGCAACTGTGCCTTCAATTCCTTCAACTCAGTTGGGGCCATTCTGTATGGAGAAATCGATATAGGTGCAGTACCAGGAGGTAATTCAATGCCAAATTCAACGTCTCTAACCGGAGGCAACCCTGGCAATTCTTTTGGGAATACATCTGGATACTCACATACTTTCGGTACTGATTCAATTTTTAGCTCAGTTTCTTTAGCATTCATCACAAAGGCAAGATATGCTTCGTATCCCTTTCTTACATATTTCTGGGCAGACATATGAGAGATCACTACAGGCGGCTTGTCCTGTTCATCTGATTCAACACGAAGAGTGTCCCCGTTTTCAAATCTCAATTCAATGCATTTCTTTCCACAATTTACTGTCACATCATGAGCAGTTAACCAGTCCACACCAAGAATTATATCGAATTCATCAAATGGCAATAGTATGAGATTCGCCTTAAAATAATGACCTCTAATCATCAATGGGCATTCTTTGCATACCTTATCAACTAATACACTTTTGCCTAAAGGATTGGACACTTTTATCACAAACTCTGTAGACTCTACAGGCATGCTCATACTAGATACTAATTTCATGCAAATATATGAGTGGGTAGATCCCGGATCAATTAAAGCAACAACATTAGTATCATGGAGAGAAAATGTACCCGTAATTACATCAGGGGATGACACCTCTTCACGAGCGCGAATGGCATGGCTCTACCCTCAGATCTTGCAGCCTGCTCTCTGGGTGTACTCTTACTACTCGTTCCACTTTTCGGGTTTTTCTGTTGTCTCCCTCTAGTAGTGCTTCTTGATCTGGCACTCTGAATTTTCTCTCATGGGCTCGGCACTCACCGGGATAACGTCTGTCACACTATGGACATTCCGGTCTATTAGGTCGAGTGTTCCCAACACTAGCAGCACGAGGTAGTCTCGAGCTTTAATCCTCGAGTCATCGCTTACGCGCTTACTGCTTTTAAAACCCTACTGAAGTAGGCGATCGATAAGGAAGTCTCTTGACTTCTTGGATGAAGATTGAAACGACTTGTTCATTTGTCTCTTTCTTGAGTCACGAGACTCCATCTTAGCTTTTCTTTTCTCTTTAACCAACTCCTCGGCTTTACAAGCCTTGTCCACTAACACAACAAATTCCTTCAATTCTAGGACACCAACATGATGGCTTCATTTAATCCGTCCTCAAACCTCTTACACATGATGGCTTCAGAGGACACACACTCCCGAGCGTACTTGCTGAGCATTATAAATTCACGCTCATATTCAGTTGCTGTCATTCTACCTTATTTCAGTTCAAGGAATTCCTTTCTTTTCTTATCAATAAATCTTTGGCTAATGTACTTCTTCCAGAATTCTTCTTGGAAAAACTCCCATGTGATCCTTTCCCTTGGTACAACCGACACAAGGGTGTTCCACCACTGATAAGCGGAATCTTTTAAGAGAGACACCACACATTTCATGCACTCTTCAGGTGTGCAAGATAATTCATCAAATACCCTGATGGTATTTTCAAGCCAAAATTCTGCTCTTTCCGCATCATCATCTCTACTAGTTCAAAATTTCTGGGCTCTTTGTTTCCGGATTCTATCGACCAATTCTTACCACTTCCACCACTTGGGGAGCTACAGAGGTAGGCTGAGGAATAGGTGGGGGTGGAGGGGGTTGCGCATTCGGGTTCGTGCAAACGAACTCCGTATACCATGCATTCATCATGTGGAGAAAGGCTTCCCTAGCCTCTTCTCCTCCTCTCCGACTTACAGTCGTTGGTCTATTCTCATTTTCATTCAGCACCGTCCCTTCAGCGGGAGCCGATGCATTACTTTCTACATCATCTGCCACAGCTCTATCGGGATCTATTTACTATATGAAAACATAATTTAAATCGTCAGGAGTCGTCACACTATCATAATGTAAATACTCATGTGTATGGCATGTATAGCTAGACTCATGCTTACGCTACGTTAGTCTGATAACCTACTAAATCGTAGCTCTGATACCACTAAATGTAACACCCCTTACCCGTGTCCGATGCCGGGACAGGATACGAGGCATTACCGGACTTAACTTTCTTAAACATACAACATCAGACTATAAAATTTTATTTCAACTTAAAGCTTCTCATTCATATTCATAACATCCTTATTATGGGCCTACGAGGCCCTAAACATACATACAGAAGGTTTCGGAATTAAACCGGAAACTTTTGTGCATTTAGAAAATTTTTGCCTAAACAGGGCCACACGCCCGTGTGGAATGGAAAACGCCCATGTGGGCAGGCCGTGTGGTCACACACGCCCATGTTCCTAGCTAGTGTGGAATTTATTTTTCATTTCGAACCTACAGGGGTTTTACACGGCCGGACACACGCCCGTGTCTGTGGCCCGTGTCCCTCACACGACCTAGACACTCCTGTGTCCTCACCCGTGTGTGAAAAACCTGGGTATTCTATTTATGACGTCAGCAAGCTCTTAAGGACACATGGCCTAGGCACACGCCCGTGTGCTGGCCCGTGTAGCGAATCAAAATCTCGCAACTTTGATGCAGGGGACACACGACCTATTAGCACACCCATGAGGCTGACCTTGTGTCACACACGGCCTAGACACACACCCGTGTATCTACTCGTGTGGACGATTAAAAGGCTATTTCTCAAGATAATTGCCACCCTGAAACATGAACACACTTATGCCAACACAAGAAACACATAACATGGCAATAATACACTATGAAGAATCACTAATCATCATTCATACACTTCACATTTTACTCCATCAAATGCATGAACTTTCACTCCATAAAACTCAACATCATTAGGATATAAAACTTGACAAATATCGGCCAATTCCTAATGGCCATTTACAAAATGAGTGTATAACATTAATAGCCAACACTATGGCTTTCAAATATGAGATAACACAAGATGACCAAGTTCCTATACATGCCATACCCAAAATAAATCAACTTTACTATACCAAAAGAATGATTGATAGTGTGATCTGAGCTCCGACATTCTATGTTCCCCGAGCTAGCTTGGTGATACTACAAGAAAAAGGGAAAAGAAAGGAGTAAGCATATAGCTTAATAAGTTTGCATGAATTAAAATAGCAACATAAGTACTCATGGTATAATCCATTCATCTCATAGAACAATAACAACACAAGTTCTCAAGTACTTTGACATACTTACTCATACTTACGCTTACCCATCACATATCACATTACGGTTTCATAACTCGTATTATACTCATGGTACCTGTGTCACTTCATCACACAATTTAGCACTTATGCTATCTAGAACATAAACTTAAATCATTAACATCCTTAACTTAAATGTAACTCTTTGTCATCTTTGTATAGCTTAGCTCTTTGTCATCTTTGCATACTTAGCTCTTTTGCCCGTTGAACTACTCGGAATGTCGGAGGATACTCATTCTGATCATACATGTATCACGATGCCAATGCCATATCCCAGATATGGTCTTACATGGGATCACCTCTTGATGCCGATGCCATATCCCAGATATGGTCTTACACGGGATCTTTTAACTCGATGTCGATGCCATGTCCCAGACATGGTCTTATACGAGATCATACGTAGATGTCGATGCCATGTCCCAGACATGGTTTTACACGAGATCTTCCTTTGGTGCCGAGGCCATGTCCCAGACATGGTCTTATACGGGACCTTCCTTATTCGGCGGTGCGATGCCATGTCCCGGACATGGTCGTATACTGAGACCTTCCTTATTCGGTCTGCCGATGCCATGTCCCAGACATGGTCTTATACGGGACCTTCCTTATCTCATGTCGTGACATAGGTATCCTCGTTATTCCAAATTTTTAACCGGGACTTCAACTTAATACATTCTCATTGTTCTCTTATCGAGGCTTCATTAGTCGATTTTCATGAAATGATATTTATTATCATAAAATCAAGCAACTTAAAATATAAAAACACTATGAAACTTTAATTTCACAGAAACTTACCTCGGTACTCAAAATGTGTGTAGATTTTTGATTTAGTCCAACACTTTGTTCTTGCCTCGGTTTCGGTCTAGGCTTCGTGTTTCTTGATCTATAATAACAATTTCACTTGTTTAATACTCACATTGACTAAATTGACTCATGAATCATACTTTTGAAAAATTTTGATTTTGCCCCTAAACTTTCACATAATTAAACTTTTGCCCCTAAGCTCGTAAAATGATTTTTATTCAACTTTCTTGTATTTCAAGCCTAGCTGAATTATTTTCTTAACTACAAAAGCCCCCAATTTCCACTATTTCACTCATGTATGACCATTTTTATAACTTTTACAATTTGGTCCTTTTATGCATTTTTCATGAAAATCACTTAGAAAATGATGTTTATCACACATCAAACTTTCATATTCTTCCTTAAAACATAAAAATACATGCATGTCATACATGGGTAAATTTTTTAACATAAACCCTAGCTCAAAATATAGCTAGAAATAACTAAATTGAGCTAAGAGGATCTCAAAAATACGAAGAACATTAAAAATGGGGCTAGGATGCACTTACTATCAAGCTTGGAAGTTGAAGAAACCCTAGCTATGTCTCCTTGCAAATTTCGGCACTTAGAGGAAGAAGATGGACAAGATTTTGACTTATTTTTCCCTTTTTAATTCATTAATTAACCAAATGACTAAAATGCCCTTAAGGCCCATTTCTTGAGATTTTTCCTTCCCATGTCCATTTTTGTCCATCTTGACATTTAATGGTCTAATTGCTAAATAAGGACCTCTAGTAATTTTTATAATTCTATTTCATAATTAAATCTTCTAGAATCTCATATTTTCTAATCTTTGCAATTTAGTCCTAATGGACAAATTGATCATTAATAAATAAAATTTCCTCATGAAATTTTCACACAATCATGTAACCACATCATAAGCCTCATAAAAATCATAAAACACATATTTCTACTTCAGATTTGTGGTCTCGCAACCACTATTTTGACTAGGCCCTAAATCGGGCTGTTACACTTATGTAGTAATTAGCCCATTATTAATTTGAGTGGACAAATATGGTCACTAATTAGGTGATTTTAATGGTTTATTAATAAGGTTAAAAAGGTACTTTAGTAAATGAAATAAGTAAATTAATAAAACAACAAAATCTATCATTTTTCACTCATCTCTCCCACCGAAATTAGGAAGATAGAAACCTCCATGGATGCATGCTAGGTTCGGCCAAGCTTACAAGCTCTTTTGGTGAGTGAATTTTGTCTTGTTTTTAATGATTTCTATGTTTTTGAGATCGTTGCAGCTTAATCTAGTTAGCCCAAGGAATAATTTGCAAAATTGTTAAAGGTTTAGGGTTTTTCCATTGATGAATATACATGTATTTTGATGTTTAATGATAGAAAATGTATGCTTGTTGTTAGATAAACAACATTTATAAAGTGATTTTTGATAAAATTGCCAATTAGGGATTAAATTTTGAAATGTGTAAATTTTGTGGTTAAATTGTGAAATAAATGAAAAATATGGGCTACTATGGGGTTATATGAAATTCGGCTGGCATGGGTAGGGATCTAATTGCATGAATTTGTGTTTTATGAGTTAAGGACTAAATTGTAAAAATGTTGAAATATTAGGGGCAAAAGTGTAAAGTTGCCATAATGTAATTTTTAGTCTAAATTGAATAGAATGATAATTAAATAAACTAAATTTAATTACATATAGATCAAGAAAAGCGAAGTTCGGATCTAGATCGGGGGAAAAACAAAGTTTTGGACTAGTCGACCTATTTCATCGTTTTTGGATTCAAGGTAAGTTCGTATGTTAATAAGGATTAATATAATTGTGTTTTAAATGCTTTATTATTGAATTATTTGTTAATACGACCTTGCAATTTTGTTCGACGATGATTCAGCAAATGAGAAATCCCGATTGAACCTTAGGAATAGATTAGGATACGAATGACATGTCATTAGGGGTTATGTGATTTGGGTGCTGGTCCGTACGTCCTACTGGTGGCTGAGTTATCTGGCATGTGTTGCAGATTCTCGTAAGCTTGTGTGAGCAGCACCGTGTAGCTACGTCATGACCGTCAGCTTGTGTGAGCAGACCCGTTGATAGCTCGAGAGTGAGCATTATATGATATATGAGATTGAGATAGCTTTGGCTATGTATTTGGCACTTAGGGTGCGAGATTCTCGAGTATTCGATAGTATTCCAAATGGTTTAACGGGTATATCGAAGATATGAAATGGTGAGAAATAGATACGTATCAGTACAGGTGTGTACGAAAACTAATTGAGCATTGAAACTAATGAAAGTTGTGAGTTCATGACTACTTATGTGATTGAATATAAGTTAACCTTATGATTTAATGAATTTGTAGTACATTTTGTTCATATTACTTGAATGGTAAATGAATGGTGAGTTTTACTTATTAATTATACGAACTTACTAAGCTTTATAGCTTAATCTGTTTACTTTTCTGTGTTTTATAGTGATTATCGAAGCTAGCTCAGATTTTAGGAGTCGTCGGAGATCTCATCACACTATCAAGCTATCACTTTGGTACTTTTGAGCTTATGTTTTTGGTTATATGGCATGTATAGGAGTTATGGTCATTTTGGTAATGGATTTAGCCATTTGAGTTGGCTTGTAAATGATGTATGGTTTGTTATATATTTGGCCATGTGACTTGGCTTATTTTGGTTGATTTGGTTATGTATATATATATGTGTGCAAATGGCCTTTGTTATGCATTTAGTAATTGCTATGTAAATGCTTATGGTGAATGGTTGTTGTGGAATGGTAATTTGAGTACTATATAGTTATAATTGAGAATTGGTATGTTTGTGATTTAGGTAAAGTGATGCATAAATGAAAGTGAATATTTAAGTGACTTGAGAATGTGAAATTTGTAACAGCCCGATTTAGGGGCTAGTCGGAACAGTGATCTCGGAATCACTAATTCGAGGTTAGAGAAAATTATTTTCATGTTATGTTATATGTTATAACATGTTTCTAAGGATGCATGAAAATTTTGGTGCCTTAATTCTAGCGATTTCTAGCTAAATTGTAAAAAAGGACTAAATCGCATAAAGTGCGAAAGTTCTATTTTAATTGCTAGAAGTGCCAAATACCTATAGATTATAAATTGGGGGTACCAAATGTGCAATTTGGCCTTGTTTAAGTGTGTTGGCCGGCCATAATATGCAAAGGGGACAAGAGAATTTATTATGATTAAAAGTTGGTGATATTAGTTGGAAAAATAAATAAAATAAGATGATATAAGAAAAAGTTATCATCTTTTTATTTATCTTTCTTCTCCAACCAAAAATATCAGCCATGGGACGGGTTTGAAAGCTTAAAATTTCAGCAAGCTTTACTCCATTCAAGTAAGTCAATTTGGTGTTTATTTTTGATGATTTTTGTATATTTGGAGTCCTCAAAGCTTAAGCTAGATATTGAGAGGACTAGTTTGCAATATGGTTGAAAGTCTAGGGACTTACCATGATAGAGTTTATGTTGTTTGATGAGTTTTTATGGAAGAAAATGAATGATAGGATGATGAGAAACAACTTTTGTGAAAGGTGTTGTCATGAAAACACCTAATTGGGACTAAAATGCAAAAGTTGTAATTTGTTCATTAAGGCATGATTTAGTTGGAATTGTGAATAGTTGTAAGAGGATTAAATGTTCAGCTAGGCTTGTTTAATAAGAAAATATGATGAAAATTTATTTACGAGCCTAGGGGCTAAATCATAATTTTGCCAAAGTGTAGGGGAAAAATAGTCATTTTTGCCTAAAGTGTAGCTTGTGGTGTATTATGATTTATAAGTGATTAAATCAGTAAATTTCATTGTTCTAGATCAAAGAAAATGAGTTTTGGACCTGGAACGGATGAAAAGAGAAATGTGGGCAAAAAGTCCCTATCGGCCCTTTTGACATCGAGGTAAGTTCATGTGCAAACGTTGCAATTACGTATGAGTTAATTTAATATTCCAATGTTGTATGGAGTGTATATTTACTTTATGAATGTATGAAATATCTTTTGAGGAGATGTCAAGAGAATTTAATTTAAGAATAATGGGAAATGCATGTAGTATAATATGATGATAGTTAAGGTCGCATGTAAGACCATATTGGAATATGGCGTCGGTATAAGAATTCGTATAAGACCCTGTCTGAGACATGGCATCGACATGTTAATGTATGTAAGAACCTATTGGGGTATGATGTCAATGAGAACTATGTGTATGAGACTCAAGAGAGTTATTTAACAATTTGAATGATTCAACGGATATGTTGAATGTATGTGGTTGTACCACGAGAAGCACAAGTAAGTGTTAGAACTGAATTGAGATGAATTCAATATATGATGAACCCCTAGTGGGATATGTGTTATTAATGCACCTTAGTTGCATGAGATAGATTTATTGATGCACTGTGTGAATGCGAACGAGTATCGTAGAAAGTTAAGTAAGAATAGAAGTATGTGAGGATGTTCTCGGATGAACATTTGAAATAGAGATATTCTTGTGGATTACTATCCATGAATGTAAAATAACGGTGAGCTATGTGCGATATCACCTTATTGATGGTAGTGATGGGCTGGGTGCGATACCATCAATTATATTAATATCGGTGGGCTATGTGCGTTACCACGAATAATTAGTAATCAATGGGTAATGCGCGATACCATCGCTTATAAATGATTGGTGTGCTAATCTGCGAAATCACCATAAGTATAAATGATTGGTGGGTCGTAATGCGATACCAAACCTATTAGAGATTCAATGGTGGGCTAAGTGCGAAACCACCGAGAGATTAGTAGTATGAGTAGCTTATTGAAAATGCTTCGTGTGTTGTTTTATGTGATTAAATGACAATCAGTGCAGGAATGTGTGCTATTTAACACGAGCTGTTGGCTAGTGGCGTGGTATGTATGTGGTAAGAGATAGAATGAGTAAGCTTCAAGAGTGGTTAAATTACCATGAGTTAATGTGAAAAACTCAGTATAATACCTTGTGGTTATGTGTATCCAATGAATGTCAGTATTTGTCAGTGTATGCAGATGAACTTACTAAGCATTATTGCTTACTCCTTTCCTTTTCCCATCTCTTATAGGTTATTTTAACTAGCTCGGGTTAGAGGCTGCCGGAGATGTTTTCGCACTATCGAGTAGACTCCTGGTATGGTGTTTCAAGTTCTTTCGAGTCATGGCATGTATAGGGATTCTTTTAAAGTTGACTAAGTTCTAATTGATGTAGCCAGGTTGTGTTGGCCTAAGAGAATTTATAATTTGGTTATGTATAGCCATAGATGATGGCTTAAGTTGTTTGTAAATGTTGTGGGAATAATTCTCCCTAGTGTATGGGAGGAAAACTTTATTTTTATGAATCAAATGTGTTAATTCATGTGTTTTAATTGATGATTTGAGATTTTATTGAATTAGTATATGAATATATGCAAATGAGAGTAGAAATAGGCTTGGTAGATATCCTCTAAGTGCCCACACGGATAGACACACGGGCGTGTGTCTAGGCTGTGTGTCTCCTGCACCTTAGTGTTTTAAGTTAGGATAGACCGCGGGCTAATCCCACGGCCGTTTGTTTAGGCCGTGCATGACACACGGTTAGAACACGGGCGTGTGCCCCGGGTCGTGTAAGTAAGTCAGTATATCAAGGTATAGCACACGGACTAAGTCCACGGGCGTGTCAAGGCCGTGTGTGATTAGTCAGTGTCGACCACGGGTGGAAGGCACGGGCATGTCTTAGGGGTACACGGGCGTGTTCCAAGTCACATGGGCGTGTGACCCCTGTTTCGAGAGAAAGTTTCCAGATGAGTTCTGAAAGTTTCGGGACGTAAGTCTGAGGCCTCGTAGGCCCATGAAATGTATGAGTCGGCTAAGAAAGAGAAGTTTTTAATTCAGAACGAAATTTTATAGCCCATAAGTACAAGTTTAAGAAAGTTCCAGCATAGTAACGTCTCGTATCCGGTCTCAGCCTCAGACTCAGGAACAGGGTGTTACATTTAGTGGTATCAGAGCTATGGTTTAGTTGGTTCTAGGACTAACCTAGCGAGAGTAAGAGTCTAGCTATACATGCCATATGTGGACCGTGATTGTGTGATGTCTCCCGGCTCTAACAAAATTGTTTTGTTAAGAGAGTGATGATTCCCAACTGAGCTAATTTTAGTAAGTTTGTATGATTTCTAAGCTTTATGATTACTATCATTGAATTGCTTAGTATAATGTACATTTTTACCATGGAAATGCTTAAGGCCTTGTTTAACAAAGAAATCAATGAGATTAAGTATATGAAAGTCCCGATTGAAGATGAATTACTTAGGATACTCAATCTACCACATGAGACAAGAAAGTCCGTATAAGACCAAGCCGAGGCATGGCATCGGCAATTAAGCAAGTTATCATGTAAGACCAAGACAAGTCTTGGCATTGAAGAGTTACTATGAGATGAAGACCCATATAAGCCCAAGCCAAGGCATGGCATTGGCGAGTCTCCATGCGAAGATGTCATGTAAGTCCAAGACAAGTCTTGGCATTGAAAAGCTATCATGAGATAGAGTTCCCATGTAAGTCCAAGCCAAGGCTCGGCATTGACTAGTCCATGAGTAAGGATACCAGAAAGACCATGTCAAGACATGGCAATGGTAAGTTCCCAAGGGAACACCCATGGAAGACGTCGAGTAAGTCCATGTCAAGACATGGCATCGATACCAAGTTGAGAGATCCCATGTAAGACCATATCTGGGATATGGCTTTGGCATCGAGTTAAATGTGAGATGAGATTTAGTATCCTCAGTCATTCTTAGTAAATCATCGGGCAAACGAGTAAAGCTTAAATGAGATAACAAGAAGTTAATTTAGTAAAGTTGATATCACGTCATGCTAGATAAAGCTGACTGAGAAGTGTTATTCATGTTATGAAGGATGATATTGAGATTATGCTTACAGTAGCAAATTATAGTTATCTATGTGATCAAATGTTACAGTTATCTTGTTTATCTTATAAGCATGAGACTAGTAAGTTTCATGATGTGTGAAAGAATCAGTAAGAGTAAGTAAGCATTTCAGATTGGTGATTCCATTGTTTATAATAAAAATGTCCACATGATTAAGTCTCACGTGTGACTGTTAAAGTAGAGGATGTATAATGTTTTATTTCGAGACCCTGTTATGAAGTCACACATATTATAGTGTGGGAGTTAAAACTGAGAAGTTTGACTAAGTAGAATGCAGGAGATGAGTACGGTTGTTCAATGATAAAATGGTGAATAAGACCATGGTAGGACCATGGCGGTACATGTGATCCCATATAAGACCATGTCTGGGACATGGCATTGGTGACGATACGTGATCCCGTGTAAGACCATATCTGGGATATGGCATCGACATCGGATAGTGATTCCGTGTAAGACCATGTCTAGGACATGGTTTCGGCACCAAAGAAAGATCTCGTATAAGACCATGTCCGGGACATGGCATCGACATCTAAGTATAATCCCGTATAAGACCATATCTGGGATATGGCATCGGTACTAACATGAGTTCCATGTAAGACCGTATCAGGGATATGGCATTGGTATTGGTATGAGATTTCGTGTAAGACCATAGCGAGGCTATGGCATCGTGATGACATGTAAAAAAATAGCTGGGCTATGATGTTGTAATACGAGTAAGACCATAGTTAGACTATGGCAATCAGGTAAACGACGTACTCAAACCTGTAAGACCTTCTTTAATTGATAAGTGACGGTAAGAGAAAGTAAAGTTAAATGTTGAGTAATCAAGTAGATAGTAATGTGGAACTTGAATTAGTGAAGTCACTATTCGAAAGCATGAGTGATAGAAACAATTGTAGCATGATAAATGTGAAAACTCACTTGGAGCGAGTTGTGTGACTATGATGATATTTCATTGATGATGAATATTAAATCATATGTATGTAGTCACGAGAGTCAAGTTAAGGGGCTCTGTGACCTCACCCTCCTTACCACTGTTGAATTTTGAAGAGATGTTATGAGAGTCAAATTGAGTAAGTTTATATGTGATTAATGCAGTATTTATGTTAGCATTTTGAGAATGCTTTGTATCACATTGATACATGATACTCTACTAGATAGAGTAATCGTTGTTGAACATGAGGTTGAAGTCCTGGGGGACTATAATGAAAAGGCTATCATTGAGATATGAAATAGATAAGGTCCCGTATAAGATCATGTTCGAGGCATGGCCTCGGCACCAAGTTATGATTTCGTGTAAGACCATATCCAGAATATGGCATCGGTAATGAATATGAGAATCATGAAAGACCATATTCAGAATACGGCATCGATACTTGATGTGGAAGTCCATATAAGACCTTATCCAGGATATGGCATTGGCATTTAGAGGTGACTCCATATAAGACCACCCCGGGGGTGTGGCATTGGTTTTGTGCCTACATGAATGACGATGAATTTGCGTCTTTGATTATCCCTAGTGATCAATGGGACAAATAGTTGAGTCTAGAAGTATAAATGAGATTAGTACTAAAGTCATGTGAAGGAGTGAATGCAGATATTCGTGAATGAATCACGAAGAAACTAGTACGATGTGTGGCACAATATGTGCTAAATAAATGGCAAGTATGAGTAAGTTGGCTCGAAGCCTGTAGTTTGTGCATGGTTAGTTGATGCCATGGATGGATTATAATAATAATCCCCTTGAGTATTATGTACAAATATCTGTTGCCTTTCAGGACTGATGTGGTTGTTCTTTTCATAAACTGTGACTGTGTGAGAATGTTGGCAGATAGTAAAAATCAGATAAAACGGTTGTCGATTTAGTTATTTGAAATCGACATTCCTTTATCTCCTCGTAACCCTATTCGGGTGCTTTGAGGGAGAAGTTGGAAATGATTCTAGTATAAGGAGTGAAATCATGAGTTTCACATGGTGTGATGGATTTTCGAACGCAGCCGAATAGAGTTAATGAATTCGATCAAGATGTCCCTGCTATCATGAGTTGTAATGATGGTAAAGGTTTTAGATTAGCATAGCAAGAGAAACTCAGATGAGAGTGTACTTGAATTATGATTCAAGTTTTGTGTATATTTACACATAAAACAATAAGGAGAATAAAATTCTTTGTATATGTGAGTAGGGAGCATATTACAGAGATATGCTCGTTGAAACGTTTAAACCACTATGGTTGAGTTGAAAGCTATAGAATGAAATATTAATTGAAAGTTCTAGTACTGAGTTCAGTCTAAATCGAGAAAAAGAGTTACCAGATTGGTGATCCAGAGGCAATCACCTTTGTGTCTGTGTAATGAGTTAGATGTTATGAAAAGATCCATGTTAAGCAATGCGGGTTAGTTACTCGGTTGACCCTAGTTGGTAACATCTTAGTTTCAGCAAGGTTAATGACTAGAGTGAGTTTTCTTTTCAGAACAAAAAGGGTTCAGAAGAGATATAGTAAATGGTATTTTCAATAAGCTCCAAATGAGTTTATTTGAGATGGTAAATACAAGTTGTATAAGTTTTCCGTTGTTGATGATTTCTCGAAATAGAATTGGAATGATGATGAATCCAGAACTTATACAGAGTTTTGGTATGAGATTTAGTAGCAGCATATCTAATAAAGAAAGAATAAGGAAGTACAGTTATGTGGATAAATGTTTTGAAAGTAGAGTACATTTCACGATATGATGGAGTTATGGTCAGACGTAGTTAACCACTAAAAGCTGAGTTTTCAAAGCGTACAAGTCAAAACCATTACAGTCGATGAATGCTTTAATGAGAAAGTGAGATAAAACCTTATAGATTTCAAATTTAGTTTGACAAGAATCCCAAAGAGGGGGATGTCATTCGAATTGTAGTGAATCAACCAGTAAAGATCCGAACGATCATTTGGACATGTACAGAGTTCCAAATTGGTGGATTACTGAATATAGTATATACCCAGAGGAAGAATAACTTAGGTCTCAAGTTACGTTACGACCTTATGTATCACAGCTTAAGAGTTGTTGGCAAGAGAAACTTGAGGATAAGTGGATTCGTGATTTTGAAGAGTAGATGGAAACGTTTTAAGAATGTTGATAGCAACTCCTCCTGATAAAATTTTTGGGGACGAAAATTCCTAAGGGGGAGAATTGTAATGACCAGATTTAGGGGCTAGTCGAATGAGTGATCTCGGAATCACTAATTCGAGGTTAGAGAAAATTATTTTCATGTTATGTTATATGTTATAACATGTTTCTAAGGATGCATGAAAATTTTGGTGCCTTAATTCTAGCGATTTCTAGCTAAATTGTAAAAAAGGACTAAATCGCATAAAGTGCGAAAGTTCTATTTTAATTGCTAGAAGTGCCAAATACCTATAGATTATAAATTGGGGGTACCAAATGTGCAATTTGGCCTTGTTTAAGTGTTTTGGCCGGCCATAATATGCAAAGGGGACAAGATCATTTATTATGATTAAAAGTTGGTGATATTAGTTGGAAAAATAAATAAAATAAGATGATATAAGCAAAAGTTATCATATTTTTATTTATCTTTCTTCTCCAACCGAAAATATCAGCCATGGGACGGGTTTGAAAGCTTAAAATTTCAGCAAGCTTTACTCCATTCAAGTAAGTCAATTTGGTGTTTATTTTTGATGATTTTTGTATATTTGGAGTCCTCAAAGCTTAAGCTAGCTATTGAGAGGACTAGTTTGCAATATGGTTGAAAGTCTAAGGACTTACCATGATAGAGTTTATGTTTTTTGATGAGTTTTTATGGAAGAAAATGAATGATAGGATGATGAGAAACAACTTTTGTGAAAGGTGTTGTCATGAAAACACCTAATTGGGACTAAAATGCAAAAGTTGTAATTTGTTCATTAAGGCATGAAATAGTTGGAATTGTGGATAGTTGTAGGAGGATTAAATGTTCAGCTAGGCTTGTTTAACAATAAAATGTGATGAAAATTTATTTACGAGCCTAGGGGTAAAATCGTAATTTTGCCAAAGTGTAGGGGCAAAATAGTCATTTTTGCCTAAAGTGTAGATTGTGGTGTATTATGATTTATAAGTGATTAAATCAGTAAATTTCATTGTTCTAGATCAAAGAAAATGAGTTTCGGACCTAGAACGGATGAAAAGAGAAATGTGGGCAAAAAGTCCCTATCGGCCCTTTCGACATCGAGGTAAGTTCATGTGCAAACATTGCAATTACGTATGAGTTAATTTAATATTCCAATGTTGTATGGAGTGTATATTTACTTTATGAATGTATGAAATATCTTCTGATGAGATGTCAAGAGAATTGAATTTAAGAATAATGGGAAATGCATGTAGTATAATATGATGATAGTTAAGGTCTCATGTAGGACCATATTGGAATATGGCCTCGGTATAAGAATTCGTATAAGACCCCATCTGAGACATGGCATCGACATGTTAATGTATGTAAGACCCTATTGGGGTATGATGTCAATGAGAACTATGTGTATGAGACTCAAGAGAGTTATTTAACAATTTGAATGATTCAACGGATATGTTGAATGTATGTGGTTGTACCACGAGAAGCACAAGTAAGTGTTAGAACTGAATTGAGATGAATTCAATATATGATGAACCCCTAGTGGGATATGTGTTATTAATGCACCTTAGTTGCATGAGATAGATTTATTGATGCACTGTGTGAATGCGAACGAGTATCGTAGAAAGTTAAGTAAGAATAAAAGTATGTGAGGATATTCTCGGATGAACATTTGAAATAGAGATATACTTGTGGATTACTATCCATGAATGTAAAATAACGGTGAGCTATATGCGATATCACCTTATTGATGGTAGTGATGGGTCAAAAGCGATACCATCATTTATATTAATATCGGTGGGCTATGTGCGTTACCACCAGATTAATTAGTAATCGATTGGCTGTGTGCGATACTATCGCTTATAAATGACTGGTGTGCTAAGTGCGAAATCACCATAAGTATAAATGATTGGTGGGCTGTGTGCGATACCACCCTATTAGAGATTCAATGGTGGGCTAAGTGCGAAACCACCGAGAGATTAGTAGTATGAGTAGCTTATTGAAAATGCTTGGTGTGTTGTTTTATGTGATTACATGACAATCAGTGCAGGAATGTGTGCTATTTAACACGAGCAGTTGGCTAGTGGCATGGTATGTATTTGGTAAGAGATAGAATGAGTAAGCTTCAAGAGTGGTTAAATTACCATGAGTTAATGAGAAAAACTCAGTATAATACCTTGTGGTTATGTGTATCCAATGAATGTCGGTATTTGTCAGTTTATGCAGATGAACTTACTAAGCATTATTGCTTACTCCTTTCCTTTTCCCATCTCTTATAGGTTATTTTAACTAGCTCGGGTTGGAGGCCGCGGAGATGTTTTCACACTATCGAGTAGACTCCTGGTATGGTGTTTCAAGTTCTTTCGAGTCATGGCATGTATAGGGATTCTTTTAAAGTTGACTAAGTTCTAATTGATGTAGCCAGGTTGTGTTGGCCTAAGAGAATTTATAATTTGGTTGTGTATAGCCATAGATGATGGCTTAAGTTGTTTGTAAATGTTGTGGGAATAATTCTCCCTAGTGTATGGGAGGAAAACTTTATTTTTATGAATCAAATGTGTTAATTCATGTGTTTTAATTGATGATTCGAGATTTTATTGAATTAGTATATGAATGTATGCAAATGAGAGTAGAAATAGGCTTGGTAGATAGCCTCTAAGTGCCCACACGAATAGACACACGGGCGTGTGTCTAGGCCGTGTGTCTCCTGCACCTTAGTGTTTTAAGTTAGGATAGACCGCGGGCTAATCCCATGGCCGTTTGTTTAGGCCGTGCATGACACACGGTTAGAACACAGGCGTGTGCCCCGGGCTGTGTAAGTAAGTCAGTATATCAAGGTATAGCACACGACCTAAGTCCACGGGCGTGTCAAGGCCGTGTGTGATTAGTCAGTGTCGACCACGGGGGGAAGACACGGGCATGTCTTAGGGGTACACGGGCGTGTTCCAAGTCACATGGGCGTGTGACCCTTGTTTCGAGAGAAAGTTTCTAGATGAGTTCCGAAAGTTTTGGGACATAAGTCTGAGGCCTCGTAGGCCCATGAAATGTATGAGTCGGCTAAGAAAGAGAATTTCTTAATTCAGAACGAAATTTTATAGCCCATAAGTACAAGTTTAAGAAAGTTCAAGCATAGTAACGTCTCATATCCGGTCTTAGCCTCGGACTCGGGTACAGGGTGTTACAAAAGTGGCATGAATGGAATAGCATATATTGTGGTACATGTGTGTCTTGTTGATTTTTGGTATTGAAATGGTATAAATTATGCTTGGTTGAGATTGATTGAATGGCTATTTATGCCATGTTATGTGCCAATTGGTTTAGTATAGGTGTATGAAATTTGGGTTAGAAAGGTGGCTTGGAAAATAGCCTATTTTTATCCACACGGGCAGAGACACCGGTGTGTGTCTCAGCTGTGTGTGACACACGGTCAAATGACACGGTCGTGTGTCCCCTGGTGTTTAATTAGAAACCAAGTCAGTATGCTCCACACGGCCCAGCACATGGGCGTGTGACTTGGCCGTGTGGCATAAGTCAGTATACCCTACAGGTTTGGCATGGCCTAGCACACGGGCGTGTGAGGCCATTTTGAAGGGCACACAGGCTGGTCACACAGGCATGTGGTTGGCCGTGTGACCCAAGTCAGAGAGTTACACAGGGTCGGACACGGGCTGGGACACGGCCATGTGATCCCATTTCGAATGTCCACACGACCTGGACAGGGCGTGTGTCCCCTGTATATTAAAAAACTTTATAAGTTTTCTAAAAGTTTCCTAAGTTATTGGTTTAGTCCCGAACCACTCCTAATGCATGATTTGGGCCTCGTAGGCTCGTATTAGGGAAAATGTGATTAATTATGAATAATGTTTGTTTGGAAGTGGAAATTGTTTGTGAACTGCATGTTTATGAATGAAATAAGTTTGGTAATGCTCCGTAACCCTATTCCGGCATTGAATACAGGTGAGGGGTGTTACAACACCATACATGGAATGCTCCAAGTTTTGGGTTAAAAGTTCCGTGTCATGACATGAACACATGGTGTCGCAACACGGGCCCAAATTTTCAAATTATTTTTGGTTCAAAATGTTGTGTCGCTACAATGAGGTGCAGTGTCATGACATGGGATGGAATTTGAAAATATTTTAGGTTTGAAGTGTGGTGTCGTGACACGGGAATGTGGAGTTGCGACTGATTACATTCGGACGTACTAACACCCATATTGTTAATACTGCAACTTAGAGATATAGATTTAAGGTTGTGTCTGCTAATATACGGGTTAGGTTGTTATATAGTTTTACTATGAAGTAGGTAAGAACTCCGAGGATCATACCCAAGGGAGGTGAGTACTATTAAAGCTAGCCTAAATGCAAATAGAAATAATTAGTAGTTTAACTAAATTATATTACGATAAAACATAAGGGAAAGATTTTGGGGATTTTATAAATAAGGAATTAAGAATTGCATAAATAAAAGGGACTTCGAAAAACTAATTTCTAAACCCTAAATAAAGACATGGGTGGTCAGCTCGCTTTGGTAGTCATAATCAACTATTGTCTCGGGTTTTCTTGTTCAATCAACTAGTCAATACCCTAGTAAGATCTTCCGATTTGTCCACTGAAATACTGAGTTGGTAAGAACTGTTTATCTTCTGACCTCATAGTCCAGGTTGGTTCAGGGTTAAGGTGTTCATGGATAGGCCATACCAAATTTGGGTTAATTCCCACCTTGATGACTTCTTAGGGTTGTCAGGCTTAGGGTTTAGATTTTTCCTTTCCTGAATAGCTGATTTGTTAAGGAATCCCTACAAAATAGTTAATTATTCATACCTTTACTCGCAATCCCCCATAAGAGGATTAGTTCCTCATGGAATCCAGAAACATATTAAACTTGATGATAAAGATATGCATGAGAAATAAATCAAGAATAAAGTTTAGAGAATCCTGATTGTATTCGATTGATGAAGCACAAAAATCCTAAACGTTTTGCTTGCTTCTACAAATCAAGTTCTCCGAAGAACACGAATGAAAAGAACTGGAAAGAAATTTAAACCCTAATAGAAAGAATGAAAGAACTAAAAATTAAATTACAAAGAAAAACTTAGAATATCGAAAAACTGTCCGTTAACAAGTGTTTAAGAGCATATTTATAAAGTTAGGGTTGTCGTTGTCCTCAACCCTAGGTCAGCTGACACTCTCGTATTTAACTTTTGATTGTGTAGACTAAAACGCTCCTGGCTCGTACGTGTTTCTTGTACAGGATCGTTGTCGCGACACCCTAGTGCCTGTGTTGCAATATTGAAGGAAGCTCAGGTTCAGGGTATCTTTAGGGGTGTGTCGCGACATCCAATGGTTGTGTCGCGACACCGAAGGCGGTTTTGAGATTCTTGCATTATGCTCCCTATGTTGCGGCATCGAACTTCCCGTGTTGCAACACAGCGACTAGTATTGAGTTTGTTCACCCTCTAATGGTCTCCCGTACATTAGCTCACCTTTAGACCTTATTCGGCCCCTAAGATCAATTAAAGACTCCAAATACACTTTTTATTGGATTTAAACTAAACTATAAAAACTTAACTAAAACATAATGAAAATGCTTATATTCAAGCTCCTCAAGTGCGAAAACTAGTTTGATTTGCTACACCAAATTACGGCAGATCAACGACACTGCCCTAATTGCAATAATATTAGGAGTTTCAAAGTTTAGTGTTTCAACACTGAGGTTCGGTGTTACGACACTTCCCTTATTTTTTTCTATTTTTAGGTTTTTTTGGGCGTGTCGATCCCTCCGTTTTATTCCTAATTTTAATTATGTCCCTAATAGGCACCCTCTAGCTTCCTAATGCCTCTATCGTACTTTAATTAAAACTTTTAACCTAAATAAAATCCAAAATAAAAATCCCGAAGTTAAAATGTACAACATTTACAACAATTTCTTTCACAGTTTTATAAACAAATTAAGTGTGGCTACAAGACTCATCCGGTAGCCCTTGCCTTCCATGCATCGCCATTTTTCTCCTTTGGTGATCATCTTGGTCCTTCCAACAATCAACTTTCCTTCTAGGGTCTTTCCACTTGTTACATTCTCGTGATCCTTTGGTATGTACACACATCAAACTAGAACCGTGCCTTTGACCAAGGTTGTTAGGGGTGCTAAAAGAAATCACGTAACAATCCTCCCCTACTTCATTTTTGTATTCCGCATTTTGGGAATCATGGACACATTTGAATACTTTTATTTTGCCATTGATCTTCATTATTAACTTTTTTTTTTCAAGATTAATGATCGATCTAAATGTATCCAAAAATGGCTGACCCAACAGAATGGGAATGTCTTGGTCTTCCTTGAGGTCAAGGAGAATGAAATCAACAGGGATTATAAAACCCCTAACCTTAATCAATACTCCCTCAACTACACCTTCGGGGTGTGTAAGAGATCGATAAGATAGCTGTAGTATAATGATCGTATTTTTTAGCTCCCCCAATCCAAGTTTTAAATATGTGGAGAGAGGAATCAAATTTATGCTGGCCCCTAAGTGACAAAGGGCCTTACTAAAATGTTTGTTCCCAATCTCCACGGTAATTGTAAAACTTTCTGGATATTTTAGCTTTGGGGGTATTTTTCGGGCAATTATGGCATGATAAGAAGCATCAATTTTTATTTGCTCACCTTTCTTTAGATTTTTATGCTTTGACATAATTTCTTTTAAGTATTTCGCATACTTCGGTATCTTGTGAATTAGCTCAAATAGTGGAAAATTTACGTTGAAGGATTGAAAAATATTTAAAAAACTTATGAATTCTTCCTCATCCTTTTGTTGGTTGACTCCAACCTCGATGGGAATGGTACGTTCTTTTGCACAAGTTCTGAGCTTCGAGTATTTTTCAGCTTAGCTACCAGTTCGAATCCTTCCTCCGTTTGGACTTCAACTTTCGGCTCATCAAAGTTTTTCTCCTCTCTCTCGACCTCGCCATTCTCTTTTTTGATGGGATTTTCTTAGTTTCCTAATGTTTTACCCAAACTGAGTGCGATTGAATTTACATGTTTTTTCGTCCCTTCGGGGATTATTTTTTGTGTTACTCGGGACACCCGTTCCTATTTACCTCCGCATCTCATTCAACATGCTCACGATATTGCACATCTCTTCCTTTAATTTGGCTACATCAGTGTGAGTTTGTGTGCATTCGACCCTTACGTGTTGAATGTCAGACCTCATGAGTTGAACGTCGTTCTCAATTCAGTCCAAGTGTTGACCACAACCAGTATGGTCATTGCCCATGGATCTTTCTTGAGATCTTTGCAAATGCAGTGGTTGATATGAAGGGTTTTGTCGATTTGGAGTTGGGTTTCCGCTACCTTGATTGCCTCCCCACTTCAGATTTGGATGGTCCCTCCAACAGGGGATGTACGTGTTCGAATAGGGATTTCCACCTTTATTACCCAAATAATTCACTTCCTCCGATTGGGTTTCTGAGTACAACGTGTAGATTTGAGCAACATCATTCATCGATGGCTTAACAATGCTCTCTAAACGATGTAATTTTTCCAAAATTTGTTTATACTTATCGTCTTCCTTGACCACCTTAGTCATTGATGACTTTTGGCTATATAAAAAGCACTCGTTAGGCCACATGTATGAGTTCATCACCATGTCCTCGATCAATTAGCAGGCATGCTCGTGGGTATTGTTCATGAAGGCCCCGACCGATGCGCCATCTAAGTTGGCTTTTAAGCTCCCAACCAATCCATTATAAAAAAATTGTAATTGACGCCAATCTTGCATAACATGGTGTGGGCATTTCCTAAGCAGCGACTTGAAGCATTACCACACTTCGTATAAAGTCTCGCATTCAAATTGCTTAAAATTAGCAATGTCGCACCTTAATTGTCTGGTTCGACTAATGGGAAAAATTTGTAGAAAAATTTACTGCTAATTCATCCCATGTCGTAATGGAACTCAACTTTTGGGAATTGAGGCATTCATATGCATTGTAACAAAGCGAGAATAAAAATAACTAGAGGATTGCGTCATCAGTCACTCTATTGTATTTGAGGTCTTCCATCAATGTTGGAATGCTGGTTCAGGTCTTCCATCATATTACCCAAAAATTGCAAATTATTTTGTATCATCTAGATGGTGGCCGTCTTAATTTCAAAACTACTTGCGTTAATTTCAGGCCTCTCAATACTACCTCGTACAATGTCTAAAGTAGGTAACGTGTATTTGTGCAATGTTTGCTCTTATCGAGCCATCAGTAGCTCTTTTTGGAATTGTGCTGATGGTTCGATGTTTTCTTCAAACAATAGGTTACCATGCGGCAAGTCAGCCACTACAGGTGGATTGTTTTGCATATGCTGACGGGTTTACCTTAATATTCTCTCTGGTTCAGGATCTGGCTCGATTGGAATGGTTCCACTTCGAGTCATAACTGAAAACAAAGAGAATTTGAAATAAATTAAAATAAAATAAACTAAATCAAATAAAAAAACCATATCTATAATCCTAAATTTTCCTATTTATCCTCTCAAATGTAGAAAATTAAATTCAAGTCTAATGTCGAAACCTCCCCGACAGTGGCACCAACAACTTGACCGCCGCCAGACGTGCGAACGTCTGGACTGAAAATACTGCAGTAAATAAATATCTATTTAATCAACGGTGTTCACAAGTATACGGGTCAAGTTGTAGTATAGTCAACAATGTTACAATGAAACATTCCGGGAAGCAGTCCAAGGATCGTACCCAAGGGAGGTCGAATTAAGCCTAAATTAACTCTCTACACTAATAAAGCTAAATAGTACTAATTTAAAATTATATTATGAAAACCAAATTAAAATTGATTAATTAAACTAACATAAAATTATCTAAAACTAAAATTAACCAATTAACAATCGAAATAAATCCAATAAAACAAACAGGAGATAAACTCACTCCAGTGCTCCTAATTAAATTTAGAATTTGGGTTTTATCGAGCAAGTTATTAATTAACCAGTTATTACCTCTCAGCCTCTAACTAATTAACTAATCGACTAGTACATGCTTACCTTTTGGCCTCACTTTCTTGACCGGGATAAATTATGATTTACTCGGTAAACTTATCTCTTGATCTCGTTTATCCTAAATTACTTCCTAGGGGTGTCACTTCCTAAAGTTTAAACGCACATAATTTAGACCAACTAGCTCGTATTTCAACCCTAATTCACCTATTAATTAGTCACACATCTATTCATTAATCTCCCTAAGGAAATTAGCTACTCATGGATCTAGATGCACTAATCCCTAAACTCATATTTAACATATAAAACAACAAACTATATAAAAGTCGAGCATAAAGAAATAAGCCCGTTTCGATACGATTTGTGCTCGAAGGTGAAATCTCCTTTAATAGTCGCAAATATCACTTCGATTGTAATTGGAATCCACAAGGAAATAACAAAAAACTATTAAATTAAAAGCTTGGATCGAAATCGAATCCAAGTTAAACAAGAATGGAAAGTAATTAAAGGTCTAAATTGAAAGAAAATAAAAACTAAAGTAAAACCCCTAAAAATAACTAAGTGGCTCACTAGGCTAAGCCTCCTCAAATGAGACTTAACATGCCTATTTATAGCGTTTATGATTAGACCTAATTAGGGTTACTAAACAACATAAAAATATGATTAAGTTACATTGTGTGAACAAAAATACCCTAGCTTAATTTTCCTAATCGTAACTCGGTGTCGCGACACCACAGGTGTAACAGCCCGTCCGGTGGAGATTTTATCGAGTTACTATTTGGCGTGTATTTCTTTACACTAAGGGTAGAAAATGAGTAAGTTAGTGGAGCATTTTTTTTTTGGATTGTGTGGCGTATTTTGTGGGATTCGCCATTTGATGAACTCCAAGTTTTGGCGAACTCTAAGGTTTGGCAGTCTCTTCTGTTAAGTTATTTGCCAACCCTAGATATTTTGGGCGAATTCGTTAGTTTGCAGCTTGATAGGTTTGTTTCGTGGTTGGTATATGTTATGATGACTTGATAAGTGATGTTGGAGTTTAGTTGAGACCTAGTTAGAATAGAACTAGTATACTATAGATGATTTAATACTTTGTTATTTCTTCTTGAACATCTAGAGCAATTGTTAGTACCCATTTACTGGTAATTTCTAGTAAACCCTTAGGTTATTGTCGAAGGTGTAACACTATTACCCTGTATCCGTCGCCGGAACAGGGTTATAGAGCATTACCAGAATTTACAGAACAATTACAGACAATTCATGTCATTTACTATTCATATCCAAAAATAATCATACAGTCCCTTGAATGGACCCTCGAGGCCCAATTTAAGCATTAGAAACAAGTCAGGGCTAAACCGAGAACTCAGAGAATATTTTGCGAAATTTTAAAATTTTTCTTATATATCGGGTTCACACGCCCGTGTGAGTAGGCCATGTGAACATGCCCATGTCTCAGACCGTGTGGGTATTCAATGTGAAGCACACGGCCGTGTTCCAGCCCCTGTCCTTACCCATGTAGCTCTCTGACTTGGGTCACACGGCCTGCCACACGCCTGTGTGCTAGGCCATGTGGTCAATTTAATTTTTGAAAATTAGGTGCAAGATTCACACGGCCAAGACACACGTCTGTGTTCTAGGTCATGTGACACACACGGCTGAGACACAAGCACGTGTCTCTACCATTGTGTCTAATTCAGAGCATTCTATTTCTCAATTTTAAGATATATGGGACACACGGCCAAACCACATGCCCATGTGTCAGGCCGTGTGTCACACATGGTCAAGACACACGTCCGTGTGTCTACCCGTGTGGACAAAATAAAGCCATTTCCTAGCTTTATTTCTCACCCAAAATTTGCCAACAACCTACACAAACACTTGCAAACATATACCAACCAATTCAAGCATTATAACTAAGCCAACTTTGACATCTAACATGATATATTATCACATGCATTCATGTGTTCCCAAACTTACCTTTGTAATATATATACTTTCCATAATTCAATTAAATCACACCAAGTACACATGTATTAACCATGTTATAACCTCATATATATATTCACTAAACATATTATCATTAGCCATTCCAATGGCTAGATTACAAAAAACCATGTACATGTTAACATTAGTCAAGTTAGTCTATACATGCCATTATACCAAAACAAGTTTTCTATTTATACCAAAACGGGCTGAAGGATAGTGTGATGATGCTCTGACCGACTTCAACCTTTACGAGCTTCTGAGAACTATAAAATAGAGAAAATAAAACCAAGTAAGCATTTCAAATGCTTAGTAAGTTCGTATAACAGGAATTTAACTTACCATATATTTACATTTAAGATAGCCTACAAAAATGCATCCAAGCAATTTGGCTTATAGCCTAAAACACACAACTTCACCAATCATGTTAGTCAAGTAATTCACATAATACCAAGAACATGGATGAGCTCATCATTTAATGACTTTCATATACATATGCTTTCCATATCATTATTCCATAATACATGTACATTTTAATGAAAAATCATTTTAAGTTCAGTTTAGCCATGTCAGAACCTTACCCGTTGAATTTATTTGAGATATCGATGGATACGCTCATATAGTACACTTTAGTGTACAAAACTAAAATTCGTCAATACATATTCAGAGGTACCCAATTAGGGCACATAATCGGGGAGCATACTCTCGAGCCTTGTAACGGGAAGCTCACACAGAGCCATTTTGAGAAGCTCATAAAGAGCCTATCGGGAAGCTTATCCAGGCTATATAACGGGAAGCTCATAAGAGCCATAATCGGGATGTTCACAAAGAACCATATTGGGAAGCTCACGAAGAGCCTATCAGGAAGCTCACAAAGATCCATGTAACGGGAAGCTCCGGATAGCCAATATCGGGAAGTTCAAGCGAGCACTATCAGGAAGCTCACTAAGAGCTAATTTAACAGGAAGTTCGTGAAGAGCCTATAATCGGGATGCTCATAAGAGCTAAGGTGTGTCCACAACAAATGTAGAATCACAACCTATCGGGACGCTCTGAAGAGTTATTATCGGGAAGCTCGCAAGAACCATATAATAAAAAGCTCGAGAGGGCTTATAACGGGACGCTCTTTCGAGCTATGGTGTGTCCGCAACATATGCAGGACCACAACAATAACAGCCCATTTTTGGTAAAATCGGAACAGTGGTTTTGGGACCACGAATCAGAGGTCAAAATATTTATTTTATTATTATTGTAATGTTTACAGCATTATTGAATGATTGTGTGAAAGTTTCGTTAAGAAATTTTATCGTTTGGTTGGTCAATTCGATAAAAAGGACTAAATCGCGTAAAGTGTAAAACTTGAGTTCTAATAGCTAAAGGTGTCTAATAGCTATAGAACCTTAAAGTAAAGGTCCTTATGTTGTAATTAGACCATTAATAGCATGATTGGACATATATGGACATATATTAAGGTGTTTTAAATGGTTTTATATAAGGTTAATATATTAATTTATTAAATAAAGGTTAATTAATTAAAACAAAAGACAAATTGTTTCATTCATCTTTCTCCCAACCAAAAATAAGAAAGTAAAGAAGCCATTGGTGAGCTTTGAAGGTTCGGCTAATGCATGCTTCAATTATAAGTGATTTTTGACCCAGTTTTTAGTGATTTCTATGTTTTTGAGTTCGTTGTAGCTCAATCTATCTAGCCCGTACCTTCGATTTCAAAATTGTTAAAATTTGTGAGAGTTGCCATTGATGTTTATATGTGTTCTTTGATGATTTATGATGAATTGTGAATATTTGATGATAGTGATGCAAGTTTGGTAAAGTGATTTTAAGTAAAAATGCAAAATAGGGATTAAATTGAGAAATGTTGAAACTCTGTGGTTAAAATGTGAAATAAATGAAAAATATGGGCTGTTAGGGGTATAATAGTAATTCGGCTAAGCGTGGGTGTTTTGAAATTTGCATGAATTTTTGATTTTGTGTAGTAAGGACTAAATTGTAAAATTGTGAAAGTTTAAGGGCCAATGTGTAAAATAGATCAAATGTATATTTTGGATTGAATTAAATAAATAAATGATTAAATAAGTTAATTTTGAATATATTTAGATCAAGAAAAGCGGATTTCGGATCTAGATCGGGGAAAAACTAAAGTTATCGACTAATCGATGATTTTATCGTTTTCGAATTGAGGTAAGTTCGTATGTGATAAATTTCATTTTAAAATTATATTAAATGCTTTGATATTGTATATGATGTGAATACGAGATTTCAGATAAGTTCGACAATGACTCGATGGTAATTCGGCGTTCGAAATCCCGGTTGAACCTTAGAAATAGTTTAGGATACTAGTGACATGTCATTAGGGGATTCGTTGAGTTGGCTTCAGCCATGATATTAGCACCTCGGGTGCGAGTTATACCGATTTGGCTTCGGGCCATGAATATCGGTTGGTTTGGCTTTGGGCAATGATATCAGTACTTCAGATATAAGTTACCTTAATTTGGCTTCGGGCCATGGTATAGGTACTTATCATGTGAGACCTTTGAGTATCCGACTTCTATTCCGAATGGTTCAACGGGTAAATGAAAGAGGTGGATGAGTATGAGATTGATGTTAAATGATACAGTACGTACATGAATTATATAAGTTTAAAATCGAAGAAACTTGTGAAGGTAGTGTATAATCTCACAATTTAGTATTTGAAAGGTTTGTTAGCTAATGTAAGCTACATATTGGTGTATTCAAATTATTGAATTATATTTATGCGGTTGCATTAAGTTTATTTCATACGAGCTTAGTAAGCTATAAAGCTTACTTTGTGTGTTTCTCTGTGTTTTATAATTTTCAAAGCTAGCTCGAATTCAGGGATCGTCGGAGATCGCTTCACACTATCCACATATCGATAGGTATCTATGAACTTGGTATTTTAAGTATATGGCATGTATAGGGACTTTGGTCATTTTGGTTATGACTTGATAATGATTTTGGTCATATGAATTGGCATTGTAAATGTTTATGTCTTGGTATGTATATAAAGCCATGTGTGATGGCTTATTTTGGCTTATGTGGTAGGTTTAAATCATGTACATATATGTATGATTATGTCTTGTGAATTGAGTTGGTTGATGGTTGTGTGATGATTGATGATAATAGGTATTATGAGTGTTAAATTGATGATTTGTGATTATTGGTATGCTTGTGAAATTAGGCCAAATAATGCATATTTGTTAATGGTCATTTTGATGATTTGAGAAGACAAGGATTGGTATGAATTTAGATGGCAATATGTAGTATTTATGTTTTGTATTGATTGGTGTTGGAAATGGCATTAATCATGCTTGATATGGAATTGAATTATATGTCTATTGATGCTATATTTTGTGTCATATAAATTGTGTAGGTGTGATAAACCATAATTTACACATATTTTAACCTCATGCTTAGCTTACTTTTGGATGAATTTTGATTGAATTTGATGAATTCGATGCTCCTAATCTCTTAATTTCATGTTTTATACTCAGGAGAGCTTAGGGAGTCGAAAGGAACGAGAAACGGGCCAAAAAGGGACAAAATAGGCCTACCTTAGAGACTCACACGGCCTGGGCTATCACCCACTGCCGTGTGTTTCGAGCAACAACCTAGACACGGCCTGGACTATCGACCACGGGAAGATTACACGGTCGTGTTTGGCGAGCAGGATCGACCACGGCCAAGGGAGTCCACCACGGGCATGTCACACGGGCGTGTCCCTGTCGAAATCAAGATGAGTTTCATTCGGAATAGGATACTTATGGGCCAAGAAAGGCATCTCGAAGCCTATATAAACACCCTAGGGGGCAACCTAAGGAGAGAGCTCGACAGGACGTCGAAGAGACGCCGAGTAGAAGGAGAAGATACTCCAAGACAGCCGTCGGGAACAGCTTAGGAGAAGGATCTCCATCAAGACTGAGGATCTCCCATCAAGTTCTTTAGGAGTTTTTTGGGTTTTCTTATGTTTTGTTGTTTTTCCTCTTTTATGATGTTTCCCTCTTTTAGTATGAACTAAATCCCCTAAATATCGAGGGGGGATGAAACCTAGATAAATCTTATTATTATTTGATTTATGAGATAAATACTTGTTCTTATTCTTAATTGTGAGTTCTTATTCTTGTTTTGATAATTCAGGTTATTGATTCAAATCGAATGTGTTTATTCAGTGGAGCAAAAGTCCTTGTCTAAGAGTAGATCAACACAATTAAGCGGAGTTGATTGCAACCCTAGAGATAGGGCGACGAAAATCTACCGGATTAGGGTCAAACCTAATAAGGGAATCCATAGATCGAGTTAATGCGACAATAGGGGTTTTAATTAGAAAGAGATTTCAATTAATCAACCTAGAGTCAGTTGTTAGTAGCCTCGAGAGAGGTATTAATATAATTTACGGATTTCTACGAATTAAGCCAAATGAATAAATCGCATGAATCAAAAGTAATAAGTGAAGTCTAGGTGGATTCTTCCTTAGGTATTGTCTATCTCATATAAGTTGTCCAAAAGTATTTTCCCCAATTTACACTCTGTCGCGTTCATAGTTAGTTAAACTAGTTAATAGATTTTAGATTAAAAATAAATCCCCTTAATTATTAGGCTAGATAATAAAAAGATAGTTAATACTAGTACTCTTGGTCCTTGAGGATATGATATTCCGGACTCACCACAGCTATACTACTGTTTGATAGGTGCACTTGCCTTTGTCGAAATAATAGTTAGTTTCGAGCTCCATCAAGGTGTGCTTAAGTTTGGGTGACAAATTGGCTTGGTAAATAGCCTATTTTTTTCAACACGGGTAGAGACACGGGTGTGTGTCTCGGCCGTGTGTGACACACGATCGTGTTACACGGCCGTGTGTTGTAACAGCCCGATTTAGGGGCTAGTCAGAATAGTGATCTCGGGATCACTAATCCGAGATTAGAGAAATTATTTTCATGATATATTATGAGTTAGAACATAATAGCATATGAACATGACAATTTTGGTACTTTAATTTTAGCGATTTCATGTGTGATTTCGAAAAATGACTAAATCACATAAAGTGCGAAAGTTCCATTCTACATGCTAAAAGTACCAAATGGCCATGATATGTTAATTGGGGGTCTTTAAAGGCAATTTAGCCTTTGGAAGAGGCTTGGCGACCATAAGAAAGCATGGGAGACAAGATTTTTCAATTAGTGTCAAAGTTAGTAGTAGTAGGTGGACTAATTTGACTTGTAATAATAAAATAAGGAGAGAAAAGATATCATCTTTTCCCTATCATCTTTCACGGAAAATTTGCAGCATAGAAGGGGTAGAAACCTTCAAAAATTTCAGCAAGCTCTCATCTACTCAAGTAAGTGTTCTAGTGAACTTTTCTTGAAAATAATTGTACTTTTGAGACCCCTAAAGCTTAAGCTTTCAAATGAGGGGACTATTGTGCAATGTTGTGAAAGGTTTAGAGTTCTACCATGAGAGCTACCTTAGTTATTTGCTGCATTTTTATGGAAGGACTTGAGTTTTAGTTACTAGATGAACAACTTTTAAAAAAGGGTGTTAGCATGAAAACACCAAATAGGACCTTAATGAAAAGGTTATAACTTTTGTAGTAAGTATGTAGAATATTGATTTTTGATGATAGCTTTAAAAGCATTAAATGTTTTCCTAGGCTTTTGGAGGATAAAAATGTGATTAGGATTAATTTCCGAGCCAAGGGGCAAAATGGTCATTTGGCCAAAATCTAGGGGTAAAATAGTAATTTTGCCTCAGCATAATTATTGAGATGCTTATGTTAATGTAATGATTAAAATGAGCTAATTTGCTATTATAGAGCAAGAGGAGACGAGAATTCGCCTCGATCGGGGAAAGGATAAAATCGTGGACTAAACCGAAGAACTAGTTCATTTTGAAAATGAGGTAAGTTGTGTGTGATTTTTAATACAATATTGTATTAGCATAATTGAGAATGCTTGATGTCTTATTGATGCATGATACTTCAATAATTTGAGAAGTTTATATGAATGTGATATTGAAGTTCTAATGGACCATGAGGTATACGAAAAATACTATCATCCAAAGTGAGTGCCAGTGTAAGACCATGTTTGGAACATGGCATCGGCGTTGATACGAGTGCCAGTGTAAGACCATGTCTGGGACATGGCATCGGCCACATTATGAGTGCCAGTTTAAGACCATGTTTGGAACATGGCATCAGCGTTGATACGAAGTGCCAGTGTAAGACCATGTCTGGGACATGGCATCGGCCACATTATGAGTGACAGTGTAAGACCATTTTTGGAACATGGCATCGGCGTTGATACGAGTGCCAGTGTAAGACCATGTCTGGGACATGGCATCGGCCACATTATGAGTGCTAGTGTAAGACCATGTTTGGAACATGGCATCGGCGTTGATACGAGTGTCAGTGTAAGACCATGTCTGGGACATGGCATCGGCCACATTATGAGTGCTAGTGTAAGACCATGTTTGGAACATGGCATCGGCGTTGATACAGTGTCGATGTAAGACCATGTCCGGGACATGGCATCGGCCACATTATGAGTGCCAGTGTAAGACCATGTTTGGAACATGGCATCGGCGTTGATACGAGTGCCAGTGTAAGACCATGTTTGGAACATGGCATCGACGTTGGGACAAGAGCTGGCGTAAGACCATATCCAGGATATGGAATTAGCACATAGAGGTAATTTCTCTATAAGACCGTGTCCGGGACATGGCATTGGTATCTAGAGGAGACTTCACATAGGACCACTTAGAGAATGTTATATTGACCTTATACTTATCGTAAAGATGTGAATGAATACAAGTATTATTGAATGAGTCATGAGAAATTGGCTCTATATGTGTTACGATAAATGTTAGAGATGGGCGATTGTAAGTAAGGATTGTCAAGAGGTCCTGGTTTGTATAAAATTATCTAATACTATGGATGAATTATTCTTTTATGAGGAGTATGATTTCTAATTATTATCATGTAACTTACTAAGCTTATTGCTTACCCCTTTCCATTGCCCTTCTTTCTTATAGTATTACCAAGATAACTCAAGATCGTAGGACGCAGGATTCAAGATCACACTATCAACAACACTTTGGTATAACAATTTTAGACTTGTTTTGAATATGGCATGTATAGGACTTGGGTATTTTTTCAAGTTGTAATTGTTAGTTAAAGTGTTGACTGTAGGGCATTTTGTAAATGATTTCTTGAGCTAGGCAAATATTTGGCAAACTCTTTGTTTTTCAATGAAGATTAAATTAATGAAGTGTAAGCCTCTTTTATTATTCTTTAGTATTTGTCTAGGTAATGGGCCAAAATTGTCTATGTATGTATGTTTATTGAAGTCAATGAAGTATGTAGCATTGTCTATGAGATGCATTGAATTGATTTTGAGTTGATCTTGATTTCAGGGTGGGAAATGGCTTGGTAAATAGCCTTTAAGTGCCCACACGGTTAGACGCACGGGCGTGTGTCTAGGCCGTGTGTACCCTGCACCATAATGTTATGAGTCAGGATATACCACGGTCATATCCCACGGTCGTTTGTATGAGCCTTGTATGACACACGGTTAGGAAACGGGCGTGTTCAGGTCGTGTGGATTTAATCAGTGTCGACCACGGTTGGGCAGCACGGGCGTGCTTTGGCCATGGGCAAATTGGCAGAATGCCTGGATTTTTAGGCACAGACTGGGTACATGGGCGTGTGTGTCTATACACGGGCGTGTCTAATCATGCACGGCCATGTGAATATAGTCAGTAACTCCCCACGGTTTGTAGACATAGGCGTGTCTAAGGGTACACGGGCGTGTTCTAAGTCACATGGGCGTGTGAACCCTGCTTCAAAGAAAAGCTTTCGATTAAGTTTTGAAAGTTGTCGGTTATGTGCCTAAGGCCTTGTAGGCCCGTGAAATGTATGATTAGACTAAGAAAGAGAAGTTTTTATGTCGGAATGAAATTTTTCCACCTATAAGAGAATGTTTAAGTGAATCCAAGTATGGTAATGTCTCGTATCCAAATTTCAGCATTAGTCTCGGCACAGGCGTTACATTTAGTGGTATCAGAACTACGGTTTAGTCGATTCTAGGACTAACGTAGCATAAGTACGAGTCTAGCTATACATGCCATATGTAAGAGTGTCTGAGTAATGATAGTGTGATGGCTCCTGACGTATAAATTGGTGTTCTATGTAGTAAATGGATTCTGATCCCGACCGAACTGCAGCCGATGATGCTGCGAGTAATATGCCTGCTCCCGCTCAAGGGACCGTGCCAACTAATAGTAGACCCGAGACCTTGGGTCAGGGAGATGAGGCCAAGAAGCTTTTCTCTACAAGATGAGTAACTGGTATACTGAGTATACCCGAGTAAATCCCAATGCCCAGCCCCCTCCGCTCTCACCTATCCCTCAACCCGCTCCAGTAGCTCTTCAAGTGGTTGAGGTGGCGAGGAGAGAAAGGCCTCCGGTGGATAAGATCCGGAAGCAAGGAGCCGAAGAATTTCGGGCGAATAAGGATGATGACCCGAAGAAAGCTGAACTCTGGTTCGAAAATACCATTCGGGTATTCGATGAGTTATCCTGCACACCTGAGGAGTGCTTAAAGTGTGCAGTATCTCTCCTGGGAGATTCAGCCTACCGATGGTGGAGCACCTTGGTGTCGGTGGTACCTAGGGAGAGAGTTAGCTGGGAATTCTTCCAAGAAGAATATCGGAAGAAGTATATCAGCCAAAGATTCATCGACCACAAGAGAAAGGAATTCTTGGAGTTGAAGCAAGGCCGTATGTCAGTAACCAACTACGAACGGGAGTTTGTCAAACTTAGCAAGTATGCACGAGTGTGTGTCTACCGAAGCCATCATGTGCAAGAGGTTCGAGGACGGATTAAATGAAGATATCCGCTTGTACGTGGGAGTTCTCGAATTAAAGGAGTTTGTAGTGTTGGTGGATAGGGCCTATAAAGCCGAAGAGTTGGCTAAAGAGAAGAGAAAAGCAGAATACGAGTCCCGTGACTCGAGGAAGAGACAATTGAACAAGTCTCACCTATCCTCATCCAAGAAAGTGAGGGATTTCACTACTCGATCAGTCACTTCTGCGGGGTTTTCAACCCGAAATAAGGGCAGGCAATTCTCGGGATCAAAAGGGCAAACTACATCAGTTGCTAGTGTGGGCAACGTCCGTCCAAATAGACCAGAGTGCCCTCAGTGTGGCGGGCACCATTTTGGTAAGTGCCGAGCTAACGAAAAAGGTTGTTTCAGATGTGGGTCCTTTGACCATTTTATTAGAAACTGCCCTGAGGTAGATGTGAAGGGAAGGCCTCAGAATGCGAGATCGGGAAGTACCCCTAACGGAAGACCGTTGAAAAATTCGAGGAGTGAGATGGGAAACAAGAATCCACCCAAGGAATGAGCTGCTACAGTTGAGGGTAGAGCACCGGCGAGGACTTACGCCATCCGTGCTCGTGAAGAAGCGTCTTCCCCCGACGTAATCATGGGTATCTTTTCTCTCCATAATACTCGTGTTATAGCTTTAATTGACCCGGGATCTACCCACTCGTACATATGTATAAAACTAGTCTCTAGCATGAGTATGCCTATAGAGTCTACTAAATTCATCATAAGAGTGTCAAATCCCCTAGGTAAGTGCGTGTTGGTTGATAGAGTTTGTAAAGGGTGTCCTTTGATAATTAAGGGTCATTGTTTCCCTGTCGATCTTATGATATTATCGTTTGATGAGTTTGATGTCATTCTCGGGATGGATTGGTTAGATACTCATAATGTAATCGTGAATTGTGGGAGGAAGCATATAGAGTTGAGAGATGAAAACGGTAATCTTATTTGTGTTGAGTCAGATAAATTGGATAGTTCACCAATAGTGATATCGACCATGTTAGCTCAGAAATATCTAAGGAAGGGGTATGAGGCTTATCTTGCCTTTGTGTTAAACACTAAAGAGATTGATTAGAAAATTGAGTCAGTACCCATAGTATGTGAATACCTAGATGTTTTCCCAGAAGGGTTGCCAGGGCTACCTCCAGAGAGAGAAATTGAATTTGGAATTGATCTAGTTCCGGGTACTACCCCTATTTCTATTGCTCCGTATAGAATGGCTCCAACTGAACTAAAAGAGCTAAAAGTACAGTTGCAAGAATTAATGGATAAGGGTTTTGTGAGGCCGAGTTTTTCCCCATGGGGCGCTCCCGTTCTATTCGTGAAGAACAAAGATGGTTCCATGAGACTATGTATAGATTATCGACAACTCAACAAGGTGACTGTGAAGAATAAGTATCCGTTGCGTAGAATTGACGATCTATTTGATCAGTTGAAGGGAGCTACAGTATTTTCTAAGATAGATCTGAGGTCTGGGTATTATCAGTTGAGAGTCAAGAACTCGGACATACCGAAAACTGCGTTTAGAACTAGGTACGGCCACTATGAATTTTTGGTCATGCCTTTTGGTCTAATGAATGCCCCCGCTATCTTCATGGATTTGATGAACCGCATTTTTCGACCGTATTTGGATAGATTCGTTGTGGTCTTCATCGATGACATACTGATCTACTCTCGAGATGAGAATAATCATGCTGAGCACTTGAAGATAGTTCTACAAGTTTTAAGAGAAACAATTGTATGCTAAATTCAGTAAGAGTGAGTTTTGGCTCAAGGAAGTGGGATTTTTTGGGCATATTGTCTCGGGAGATGGGATAAGAGTCGACCCGAGTAAAATCTCGGCAATTGTCGAATGGAAACCGCCGAGGAGCGTAACTGAAGTAAGGAGTTTCCTAGGCCTAGCAGGCTATTATAGGCGTTTTGTCAAAGGGTTTTCTATGATAGCTACACCAATGAAGAGGCTTCTGCAGAAAGATGTAAAGTTCGACTGGATGGAAAAGTGTCAACAGAGTTTCGAGAAATTGAAGACACTGTTGACTGAGGCTCTTATATTAGTGCAACCTGAGCCGGGAAGAGAATTCGTGGTTTACAGTGACGCGTCTCTGAACGGTTTAGGCTGTGTACTTATGCAAGAGGGTAAAGTGATTGCATACGCCTCTAGACAGTTGAAGCCGCACGAGAAGGAGTACTCGATTCATGATTTAGAGTTGGCCGTAATATTGTTTGCGTTGAAAATTTGGAGGCATCATTTATATGGTGAAAGGTGTCGGATTTTCACCGACCACAAAAGCCTAAAATATTTGATGACCCAGAAGGAATTAAATTTGAGGCAACGAAGATGGCTAGAATTGATTAAAGATTATGAACTAGTAATTGACTATCATCCGGGAAAGGCAAATGTAGTCGCTGACGCTTTGAGCAGAAAATCATTGTTTGTATTAAAAGCTATGAGCACCCAGATGACCTTGTTAGATGATGGTTCCCTATTAGCCGAGTTGAGGGCTAAACCATTATTCCTCCAAGAGATTTGTGAAGCTCAGAATGACGATAACAGTTTGCAAGCCAAAAGAGCTTTATGTGAGTCGGGCGTTGAGTTAGACTTTCGAGTAAATCTTGATGGATGTTTGACATTTCGAGATCGGGTCTGTGTACCCAGGAATGATGAGCTTATTCGCAAAATTTTGCAGGAAGCTCATAACAGATGTTTGAACGTGCATCCAGGCAGCATAAAGGTGTACCAAGATTTGAAGAAATGGTACTGGTGGCTAGGTATGAAGAAAGATATTTCTGAGTTTGTAACAAGATGCCTGATTTGCCAACAAGTGAAGGCTGAACATCAAGTACCTTCGGGTTTACTTCAGCCTATTATGGTTCCTGAGTGGAAGTGGGACCGTATTACTATGGATTTTGTGATGGGTTTATCGTTGACTCCCAAGAAGAAAGATGCAGTTTGGGTAGTGGTCGATAGACTCACTAAGTCGGCCCACTTTATACCAGTGCGAGTCGACTACTCACTCGATAAATTGGCGAGACTTGTACATGTGCGAGATAGTGAGACTTCACGGTGTACCATTGTCAATCATTTCGGATAGGGATCCAAGATTTACGTCACGATTTTGGAAAAAGTCTGCAAGAAGCTTTGGGCACGAAATTGAGTTTCGATCTTCGCCTTCCATCCCCAAACCGACGGCGATCGAGAGAGAACAATTCAGATACTAGAAGACATGCTTAGATGTTGTGTTTTGGAATTCCACGGTAGTTAGGAGAAATACTTACCATTGGTGGAATTTGCCTATAATAACAGTTTTTAGTCAAGTCTAAAGATGGCGCCTTATGAAGCATTGTATGGACGTAAGTGTCGAACTCCCTTGTATTGGTCGAACTCAGAGAGAGATAGATACACGGGGTTGATTTTATTAAAAATTTAAAGAGAAAGTAGAAGTGATTCAGAATCGCTCGAAAGCCGCTCGAGATAGACAAAAGTCCTATTCAGATTTAAAGAGGAAAGAGATAGAGTACGGTTGGTGATAAAGTGTTCCTAAAAGTATCACCTTGGAGGAAAGTCCTCGATTTGGACGGAAGGGCAAATTGAGTCCGCGCTTTATCAGACCTTATGAAGTTATCGAAAGGATAGGACCGGTAGCTTATCGGCTAGCTTTGCCGCCTGAGTTAGAAAAGATTCATGACGTCTTCCATGTATCTATGTTGCGTCGATACCGTTCAGACCCTTCACATGTTATAGAGTCGATGCGGTAGAGATACAATCAGATTTGACTTATGGTGAAGAACCAATTAAAATATTGGCTCGTGAGGTCAAACAGTTAAGAAATAAAAGCATAGCCCTAGTGAAAGTCCTATGGCAAAGGCATGGAATAGAAGAGGCTACATGGGAGTCCGAGGAGACGATAAGAAACCAATACCCCAACCTTTTCACTGGTAAGATTTTCGAGGACGAAAATCCTTAAGGGGGAGAATTGTAACAGCCCGATTTAGGGGCT
Organism: Gossypium sturtianum; assembly: GCA_025698515.1. Classification (NCBI taxonomy): domain Eukaryota; kingdom Viridiplantae; phylum Streptophyta; class Magnoliopsida; order Malvales; family Malvaceae; genus Gossypium; species Gossypium sturtianum. The sequence goes on from CM046943.1 coordinate 106,498,272, forward strand.
AGTCAGAATAGTGATCTCGGGATCACTAATCCGAGATTAGAGAAATTATTTTCATGATATATTATGAGTTAGAACATAATAGCATATGAACATGACAATTTTGGTACTTTAATTTTAGCGATTTCATGTGTGATTTCGAAAAAGGACTAAATCGCATAAAGTGCGAAAGTTCCATTCTACATGCTAAAAGTACCAAATGGCCATGGTATGTTAATTGGGGGTCTTTAAAAGGCAATTTAGCCTTTGGAAGAGGCTTGGTCGGCCATAAGAAAGCATGGGAGACAAGATTTTTCAATTAGTGTCAAAGTTAGTAGTAGTAGGTGGATTAATTTGACTTGTAATAATAAAATAAGGAGAGAAAAGATATCATCTTTTCTCTATCATCTTCCACCGAAAATTTGCAGCATAGAAGGGGTAGAAACCTTCAAAAATTTCAGCAAGCTCTCATCTACTCAAGTAAGTGTTCTAGTGAACTTTTCTTGAAAATAATTGTACTTTTGAGACCCCTAAAGCTTAAGCTTTCAAATGAGGGGACTATTGTGCAATGTTGTGAAAGGTTTAGAGTTCTACCATGAGAGCTACCTTAGTTATTTGCTGCATTTTTATGGAAGGACTTGAGTTTTAGTTACTAGATGAACATGTAACACCCCAAACCCGGTCAATACACCACGACCGAATCTGGCATGTTACGGGGAAAATCGCGTTTGAGGGGTTAGGTTTCAGGTTAAAGATTCGATGAAAAACTCTTTGTCATATGAGTGGCATTTATTTTTAATGTTTTAGGGTGATACCCGATGGTAAAGTTTAAAACATATCGTGTTGTAGTTTGAAAACCTCATCTTTCCAAGTTTTATCCAATATTAGACCAATTCTTTGTTAAGGCATATTTGAAATCACATTTAAACATATAAATAACCAAAGAATAACTTTAAAAGGCCATTTACAATCCCAGCAAAACCAAATGAAAATAAAGGAAATAAAGTACCAAGTATTTAAATCAGTGAAAATCTAAATTTATTCATGGCATGAGCACCTCGAGTCCACCTTACTCCATGTCCGCAATCTAAGTGTCACTGAAACGATAAGGAGAGAGGTGAGTCGCAAGACTCAGTGCATAAATCCTCTCTCTGAATAATGCAACATGCTAACACACATCATAGCAACGCAATACAAGTAATGCACCCAATCCTAGCCATCCGCACTCCATTTCTACCCCATGTGGTACCAAACCACTTTGGTGGTGCCAAACCACCGGTGACCCAAAGTCACGATATCCATAATTGTGGTGCCAAACCACTGGTGACCCAACGTCACGAATAATCCAATGATGGGGCCAACCCATCGTGTGATACCAAATCACCGGCGCCAATCCCAGATAATCACCGTGGGGCCAACCCACTCGTGGTGCTAAGCCACCGGGACGAGGCGCTATGAGGTGCCAAACCTCTGGTGTCCCAAAGACACGAATGTGATACCAAATCACCGTGACCGTCACGAATCCAATGATGGGGCCAACCCATCGTGTGTGATACCAAATCACCGGCGTCAATCCCGTATAATCAATCGTGGGGCCAACCCATTTGTGGTGCTAAGCCACCGGGACGAGACGCCGAGGTGCCAAACCTCTGGTGACCCAAAGTCACAATAATCAATCTGTGGTACCAAACCACCGGTGGTGCCAAACCATCGGTGTCCCAAAGACACGGATATCATATTCCCCCTCCTCTCATCTCGCCCATAACATATCATACTAATGCAAATCGTGCAATATATGTAATCATGCTAACATGTTTAACATTGTATCTCATATCACATACATCATCGATCATGATATCATATACCATTAATAGAACTCGTAATGAAACGGGCTTACCTTAAATCTGCGTGCACATACCCCATAGGGTATCATATCAATCAACCACACTGCTTTTGACAATCGGGTTTATTAAACATATTACTAAGCAATGAGTGTGTTAGTTACACACTGTTAAAACGCAAGCTTTTCAACTCAACAAATCGATCTACAATCTTAACACACCTTGCTCCTAGAATCGGCCAAACATAGGATTAGTCACTTATACCATTCGGCCAAAACCAAATAAACCAAAGGGGTTAACATTCAACCCTTACCTTGCAAATGGGTTGGTTTCCTACCAAACCCCAACCAAACGGTGGTTCTTCCGACAATCGGCCTTCCTCTAAAACACAAATAATCAGTCTCACAAGGCTATGACTTTAACGAAAAACAAAAGAATAGACTAAAAGAACTCGTTCTTACCACCACCTACCTATTGCTTTACAGAGAAAGAAGGCCCTCTCGATTGCTTCCAAAATCCGTAAGTCCTACAATCCAATCGGTTTACAACACAAGAGATTAACACCCTTCAACCAATGCCGAAATCGGCCCTTAATCAAACCCAAATCGATTGAGAAAAAGAAAGAGAGAAATGACCATTCGGACAAACTCTTACCTACCACCAACCGAAAGAAAACAAGAACCCAACACGTTCACCACCCTTCTAATATTCGGCCACCAAGGAACTACTAAGAGAGAGAGAGAGTTTCGGCCAAGAGGAATGGAAGAAACAAATGGAGACAAACGGCTTGAGCTTTGAACAAAAAGACAGGAATAAGAGATGAGTAGAGAGTGGGGACTTTCGGTTTGAAAGCAAATAGATGAAGAAAGTGTTTTGGAGGATAAGATTCGCTACCAAAGTTTAAGAAGGAAAAAGAAAAATGTGAGAAGGAGAGATACTAAATTCGGCTTGACACAAAGTGAAGAAGCAAAGAAATGGAAGGGTGAATAGCAAAAGAAGCAAAACACAATTGTGTCTTCAAGATGACATTCGGCTATCAATGAAAGTCAAGAGCAACGAACAAAGCAAATTCGGCAAAGGTTGTCGGTACTTTCTGGTTTCAAGAAAGAAAATGAAAAAATGAGAGAACACTCTTGAGAAAATTCGGCTAACAAAAGACCAAAGAAAGAACTTTTGCTTGACACTCCAAAGACCGAAAATGCACAAAAGCCTAAGTGAATTTCGGCTAACACCCCCCTAACTCACTCACCCAACCGGCCACTCCCCAAAACTCTCCTAAAATTCGCCACATCTCCCCAAGCACTCCACACCACCACTTCAAATTATTTTGAACAAGTCCACTTCCTACAATCACTCTCCACCCACCATTTGAGCATTTGACTTGGTCTTAGGCGAGTTTGAACGCCTACAACTCCTCCCTCCATGCCGTCAAAATGAGAGCAAAAAAAAAAATTGTGGGATTTTCGCAACTTGAACACAGGACCTCCTCCCCAAAGTGACGCCAAACACAAGCCCCAAGTGGCGCATGCTTTGCCATCTTACTAGCTCAACTCTTGTGCTAACTTTTCACCTAAAATTATTTATAAACCCCACTCCTTCACTCCTCTCACATAAAACTTAAAACCAAAATTTTTCCTACCACTCCGCTTATACTAAGCTTACAACTAAGCCCCAAAACAACACAAAAGCAACATTGCAAAACAACCACATGCAAAACAATGCAATAACAAAATAGCCCCTATCCTGGATATTACGGTTGTACCCCTAAAAAAAAATAATTTCGGCCTCGAAATTACCCGATCAAAAGAGTTGAGAATACTATTGTCTCATCACATCCTCGGGTTCCCACGTAGCTTCTTCCACGCCATGGTTCCGCCATAGCACCTTTACGAGAGGCACCGACTTCCTACGCAAAAACCTTTACATCCCGATCTAGGATCCGCACAGTTCCTCCTCCATGGTCAAATCCGGATTCACCTCGATCTCTTCCATCGCTCACGACATGCGATGGATCTGAACGATAACGCCTAAGCATCGAAACGCGTGAAATACATCGTGAATCGACTCAACTCACTGCAACTCAAGCCGGTAAGCTCTCGTCCCACTCGTTTGATGCCTTATACGGCCCAATAAACCTCGGACTTAGCTTGCCTTTCCTTCCGAATCTCAATACTTTCTTCCATGGCGAGACCTTCAGAAAACTTGATCCCCACGAAGAAACTCTATATCTCTCCGCTTGAGATCGGCATAAGACTTCGTCTATCCGAAGCTTCTTTCAATCGAGCACGAATCAACTTAACCTTGTCTTCGGTCTCTACAACCAACTCTGGTCCCAACAATTGGCGTTCACCCAACTCCGTCCAACATGTAGGTGAGCGACACTTTCTACCATACAACGCCTCATAAGGTGCCATTTTGATGCTTGCTTGGTAACTATTATTGTAGGCGAACTCACTAATGGCGTAAACTCCTCCCAACTACCTCAAAATCCAACACAACCTCTTAGCATATCCTCTAAGATCTGTATAACCCTTTCCGATTGCCTGCCGCCGATCGCGGGTGAAAAGCCGTCTTTGAAATCCAAGCGCGTACCCAAAGCTGATGCAACGCTTTCCGAACCTTGACGTAAATCGGGATCCCTATCCGAGATAATCGATCTTCGGCACACCGTGCAATCTCACTATCTCTCGACACACATACGGCTTCGCCAACCTCAAAGTGAGTAATCAACCCTTACCGGAATGAAGTGAGCTGATTTAGTCGAGCGATCCACAATTACCCAAACCGAGTCTTTCTTGCTCGGCGTAAAGGTAATCCACCGACGAAATCCATAGTTATTCTTTCCCACTTCCATTGTGGAATCTTCACCGGTGAAGCAACCCCGACGGCAATCGATGCTCACCTTGACTCCTGCCGACATGTCGTGCACTTCCCTACAAACCCCGTCACTTCTTTCTTCGAACCCGCCACCAAAATTGCTCTCTTAGATCTCTATACATCTTGCTTCCTCCAGGATGCATAGCGTATGGGCTGCTATGTGCGTCTGAAGAATCCTCTCGCCTCAGTCAACGTCTTTCGGCATACAAGCTCGCCTTGAAAACACAACACTCCATCACTAGATAAATCAGAACCCTCCAAACCACCATCCTGTGCACTGAGACCTCTGCGCACTCAAAACCTCATCTTCCAATCTGTTTCTCTCGATCTGCTCAACCCAAGTAGGCTTAACTCGCAGCTCTGCGCGTAATACTTCCGTCGTCATACAATCTCAGATGGGAAAACATCACTCTTAAGTCCGAAACAACCTTACGGCTCAACGCGTGCGCCACCACGTTAGCCTTGCCCTGATGATATTCAATCGAACAATCATAATCCTTGAGCAATTCAATCCATCTGCGCCCTCAAATTCAAATCTTTCTCGAGTCAAAAGATACTTTAGACTCTTGTGATCTGTGTAGACTATCGATCTCTCTCCGTACAAGTAGTGCCTCCAAATTTTCAAGGCGAAGACTACAAACATAAACTCCAAGTCGTGCGTCGGATGATTGACCTCATGTGGCCTCAACTGCCGAGATGCGTAAGCCACAACCTTACCTTCCTGCATCAGCACACAACCCAATCCCGTAAGTGATGCATCGCAATACACCGTGAATTCCTTCCCACCTCGAAGTTGAATTAAAACAGAGCTTCGGTCAAAATCTTCTTTAGTTTGTCGAAACTCTCCTGCTTTGCTTCTCGATTCAAACAAATGGAACCCCTTTCCTTAACAACTTGGTCATTGGCGCCATGATCAATGAAAAACCTTCTACAAATCTTCGGTAGTATCCTGCCAAACCCAGAAAACTCCGAATCTCAGCCACTGACTTAGGCGGCTTCCAATCCAAAACTGCCTCAATCTTCCGAGGATCTACCCTAATCCCCTCAGCCGACACTACATGACCCAAGAATGTCACCTCCCCGAGCCGAACTCGCACTTACTAAATTTTGCATAAAGTGTTTTTCCTCGAATCTGCGCAGCACTATTCGCAAGTGTGCATCATGCTCCTCCTCTGTCTTTGAGTATACTAAGATGTCATCAATAAAAACCACTACGAACTGATCCAAATACTGCTGAAACACCCTATTCATCATATCCATGAATGCTGCCGGCGCGTTAGTCAACCCAAACGGCATTACCAGAAATTCGTAGTGCCCATACCGAGTACGAAATGCTGTCTTGTGGATATCCGCCTCCTTCACCTTCAATTGGTGATACCCAGACCTTAAATCAATTTTTGAGAATACCGAAGCACCCTTCAGCTGATCAAACAAGTCATCTATCCGCGGCAACGGATACTTGTTTTTGATCGTCAGCTTGTTCAACTGGCGGTAGTCTATACACATCCGCATGGTACCATCTTTCTTCTTAACAAAGAGTACTGGCGCTCCTAAGGTGAAACACTTGGCCTAATAAAGCCTCGATCCAACAACTCCTGGATCTCGAGCCTTTAATTCCACTAACTCCTTTGGTGCCATCCTATACGGAGCAATAGACATCAAGCGCAGCTTCCCGTGCAATGATCTATCTCGAACTCCACCTCCCGATCGGTGGCAAGCCCTAAGTTCCTCCGAAACACATCAACAAATTCTTTAACTGTCCCACCTTTTCCACAGCCATTCCCTTAGCCTCCAAGGCATACACGTGAACCACATACGCTTCACGACCCTTCCCCGACCATCTTCTCCGCTTTGAGCGTATACCACGTTGGATAAGTAATCTCTTCTATTACCTATCATGACTACCTCATCACCCTCAGCCGTCTTTAGAACCAAGCGCTTAGCCGCGCAATCCAATCTAGCCTGGTATTTAACCAACCAGTCCATCCCGAGAATCAGATCGAACTCCCCAAACGGCAGTTCCATCAGATCAGCCACAAACACTACCCCTTGGAGTTCTAGGGGTACATCTCTATACAGCTTATCTACGACTACAGAGTGACCTAGAGGGCTAATGACTGTCATCTGCCTCGAAGTAGTTTCAGAGTTTAAGTCCATGGTCTCTACTATGCTACTAGCAACGTATGAATGCGTTGAACCCACATCAATTAAAGCAGTATATGGAGAACCAAAGATCAAAAACGTCACGGTTATGACGTCCGGTCGTGTCCCTCCTCTCGGCGCCTCATTGCATACACCAACCCAGTGTCGCTTGCCTCGTAGCTACTACCGCACCTCTGCCTGGGCTCCGCGGCCCGACTCGTAACTATTTCTCGCCATTACCACGACCCTCTGCGGTAGCGGTCCATTATTCTGAATCGAGTACGGCCCGCCCCTGGATGAATCCTAGTCAACTTACGCGGACCAGGTCCCTCACACGGTGATCCAAAGAGCCACACTCGAAACATCCTTTTCCACCGGTCCAAAGAACCTCCCAATGAGATTTCCCTACAACGGTTACTACATCGTGCGGGTCCTCGATTACCAAAGAAATGGACCTACGGCATCGATTCGCCCACTTTGTCTAGCTCTTTCTCATGGATTACCCGACGACCCGTAAGATCCAAAACTCCTCTTATGTCCTGCTCCTATCCATGTTTTGCCTCACAGATTCTTTAACACCCTCGGCTACCTTAGCCTTCTCAACCAAGACGGCAAACTCACGCCCCCGCCAGGAGCAATTAGCGCCTTAATTGCCTCTCTCGCACCATCCTCGAATCGAACACACCTCTCGTGTTCGGTAGCCACAATGCCCCTAGCATACCTACTCGCCTTCAAGAATTACGCGCTGCGTACTCGACACGCACTTACTCCCGAACTAGCCTCAAAAATGCTTTTCAGCGTCGTCAATGTAGCTAGCTCCAATGTACTTTTTCTCGATAAGCGACCTAAAATAATCCCAAGTGAGATCCTCCGCTGCGCAGCCCCGTCTCGAACCGTGAGCCACCACCGGTATGACTCATCCCGAAGGATCGATACTATCCCCTTCACTTCTCCTCGCAGATCAGTCCAGATCATCCATGATCCGCTCCATCGCTTTAAGCCAATACTCACCGTCTTTGGGCGACACCGAAACACCTCTAAATACCTCGGCCCCATTTGCTCGGAGTCGCCAGCACGATTTCCTAGCTCCTACGCCTCCACCTACTCCACTACCCTTTCCGAACTCGCAAAGATCGCTCACACATCTGCGTCATCCCCGGGCCGATCTCGAAATTCACCACCTCCACCGGTGGTGGTGCCAGATCTCACTCTCGACCCGACGGCACTCCCACGGTTCGTAAACCGTCATCCTACCCCACCACGCCCACGTGTATTACGACCACGTCCACCCCGAGTGCTCATGACTACAGATCTCTACTTAGCCGATTGAAGTTTTATGCATCAGTATTTATTCCGCTATTTAAAAGCACAGTCTTATGAATATTTCTTATTAAAGAAATTTTTGTTTTCGCAAGTCGTGGACCCAGTGGTTTCAGTTTCTAAAGTAATTGCTAGTCATTCCATCATATTACACCAACATCAGTAATCACAAGAATAATAAGGAGTACTTACCTGGGCGGATTGGTGCCGGAGACTCGAAGCCATGCCTTCCAAACCATATACTTTGAAACAAAACATTTAAAAACAAAAATTCTTAAAACATTTTGGGCCTCAGGCCCCACAAATGAGCCTTGAACACGGCTCGATATTAAAATTGTAACACCCCAAACCCGGTCAATACACCACGACCGAATCTGGCTTGTTACGGGGAAAATCCGTTTGAGGGGTTAGGTTTCAGGGTTAAAGATTCGATGAAAAACTCTTTGTCATATGAGTGGCATTTATTTTTAATGTTTTAGGGTGATACCCGATGGTAAAGTTTAAAACATATCGCGTTGTAGTTTGAAAACCTCATCTTTCCAAGTTTTATCCAATATTAGACCAATTCTTTGTTAAGGCATATTTGAAATCACATTTAAACATATAAATAACCAAAGCATAACTTTAAAAGGCCATTTACAATCCCAGCAAAACCAAATGAAAATAAAGGAAATAAAGTACCAAGTATTTAAATCGGTGAAAATCTAAATTTATTCATGGCATGAGCACCTCGAGTCCACCCTTACTCCATGTCCGCAATCTAAGTGTCACCTCAAACGATAAGGGAGAAGGTGAGTCGCAAGACTCAGTGCATAAATCCTCTCTCCCGAATAATGCAACATGCTAACACACATCATAGCAACGCAATACAAGTAATGCACCCAATCCTAGCCATCCGCACTCCATTTCTACCCCATGTGGTACCAAACCACCGGTGGTGCTAAACCACACCGGGTGACCCAAAGTCACGATATCCATAATTGTGGTGCCAAACCACCGGTGACCCAACGTCACGAATAATCCAATGATGGGGCCAACCCATCGTGTGATACCAAATCACCGGGCGTCAATCCCAGATAATCACCGTGGGGCCAACCCAATCGTGTGGTGCTAAGCCACCGGGGCGAGACGCTATGAGGTGCCAAACCTCTGGTGTCCCAAAGACACGAATGTGATACCAAATCACCGGTGACCGGTCACGAATCCAATGATGGGGCCAACCCATCATGTGATACCAAATCACCGGGCGCCAATCCCGTATAATCAATCGTGGGGCCAACCTAATCGTGGTGCTAAGCCAGCCACGGACGAGACGAGGTGCCAAACCTCTGGTGACCCAAAGTCACAATAATCAATCTGTGGTACCAAACCACTGGTGGTGCCAAACCACTTGTGTCCCAAAGACACGGATATCATATTCCCCCTCCTCTCATCTCGCCCATAACATATCATACTAATGCAAATCGTGCAATATATGTAATCATGCTAACATGTTTAACATTGTATCTCATATCACATACATCATCGATCATGATATCATATACCATTAATAGAACTCGTAATGAAACGGGCTTACCTGAATCCGTGCACATACCCCATAGGGTATCATATCAATCAACCACACTGTTTGACAATCAGGTTTATTAAACATATTACTAAGCAATGAGTGTGTTAGTTACACACCTGTTAAAACGCAAGCTTTTCAACTCAACAAATCGATCTACAATCTTAACACACCTTGCTCCTAGAATCGGCCAAACATAGGATTAGTCACTTATACCATTCGGCCAAAACCAAATAAACCAAAGGGGTTAACATTCAACCCTTACCTTGCAAATGGGTTGGTTTCCTACCAAACCCCGAACCAAACGGTGGTTCTTCTGACAATCGACCTTCCTCTAAAACACAAATAATCAGTCTCACAAGGCTATGACTTTAACGAAAACAAAAAGAATAGACTAAAAGAACTCGTTCTTACCACCACCTACCTATTGCTTTACAGAGAAAGAAGGCCCCTCTCGATTGCTTCCAAAATCCAGAAGTCCTACAATCCAATCGGTTACAACACAAGAGATTAACACCCTTCAACCAATGCCGAAATCGGCCCTTAATCAAACCCAAATCGATTGAGAAAAAGAAAGAGAGAAAATGACCATTCGGCCAAACTCTTACCTACCACCAACCGAAAGAAAACAAGAACCCAACACGCTCACCACCCTTCTAATATTCGCCACCAAGGAACTACTAAGAGAGAGGAGAGTTTCGGCCAAGAGGAATGGAAGAAACAAATGGAGACAAACGGCTTGAGCTTTGAACAAAAAGACAGGAATAAGAGATGAGTAGAGAGTGGGGACTTTCGGTTTGAAAGCAAATAGATGAAGAAAGTGTTTTGGAGGATAAGATTCGGCTACACAAAGTTTAAGAAGGGAAAAAGAAAAATGTGAGAAGGAGAGATACTAAATTCGGCTTGACACAAAGTGAAGAAGCAAAGAAATGGAAGGGTGAATAGCAAAAGAAGCAAAACACAATTGTGTCTTCAAGATGACATTCGGCTATCAATGAAAGTCAAGAGCAACGAACAAAGCAAATTCGGCAAAGGTTGTCGAGTACTTCTTGTTTCAAGAAAGAAAATGAAAAAATGAGAGAACACTCTTGAGAAAATTCGGCTAACAAAAGACCAAAGAAAGAACTTTTGCTTGACACTCCAAAGATCAAAAATGCACAAAAGCCTAAGTGAATTTCTTAACACCCCCTAACTCACTCACCCAACCTACCACTCCCAAAACTCTCCTAAAATTCGCCACATCTCCCCAAACACTCCACACCACCACTTCAAATTATTTTGAACAAGTCCACTTCCTACAATCACTCTCCACCCACCATTTGAGCATTTGACTTGGTCTTAGGCGAGTTTGAACCGCCTACAACTCCTCCTCTCCATGCCACAAAATGAGAGCAAAAAAAAAAAAAATTGTGGGATTTTCGCAACTTGAACACAGGACCTCCTCCCCTGCAAGTGACGCCAAACACAAGCCCCAAGTGGCGCATGCTTTGCCATCTTACTAGCTCAACTCTTGTGCTAACTTTTCACCTAAAATTATTTATAAACCCCACTCCTTCACTCCTCTCATAAAAACTTAAAACCAAAATTTTTCCTACCACTCCGGCTTATACTAAGCTTACAACTAAGCCCCAAAACAACACAAAAGCAACATTGCAAAACAACCACATGCAAAACAATGCAATAACAAAATAGCCCTTATCCCTGGATATTACAGAACAACTTTTAAAAAAGGGTGTTAGCATGAAAACACCAAATAGGACCTTAATGAAAAGGTTATAACTTTTGTAGTAAGTATGTAGAATATTGATTTTTGATGATAGCTTTAAGAGCATTAAATGTTTTCCTAGGCTTGTGGAGGATAAAAATGTGATTAGGATTAATTTTTGAGCCTAGGGGCAAAATGGTCATTTTGCCAAAATCTAGGGGTAAAATAGTAATTTTACCTAAGCATAATTATTGAGATGCTTGTGTTAATGTAATGATTAAAATGAGCTAATTTGCTATTATAGTGCAAGAGGAGACGAGAATTTACCTCGATGGGGAAAGGACAAAATCGTGGACTAAACCGAAGAACTAGCTCATTTTGAAAACGAGGTAAGTTGTGTGTGATTTTTAATACAATATTGTATTAGCATAATTGAGAATGCTTGATGTCTTATTGATGCATGATACTTCAATAATTTGAGAAGTTTATATGAATGTGATATTGAAGTTCTAATGGACCATGAGGTATACGAAAAATACTATCATCTAATGTGAGTGCCAGTGTAATACCATGTTTGGAACATGGCATCAGCGTTGATACGAGTGCCAGTGTAAGACCATGTCTGAGACATGGCATCAGCCACATTATGAGTGCCAGTGTAAGACCATGTTTGGAACATGGCATCAGCGTTGATACGAGTGCCAGTGTAAGACCATGTCTGAGACATGGCATCAGCCACATTATGAGTGCCAGTGTAAGACCATGTTTGGAACATGGCATCGGCGTTGATACGAGAGCCAATGTAAGACCATGTCTGGGACATGGCATCGGCCACATTATGAGTAGCAGTGTAAGACCATGTTTGGAACATGGCATCGGCATTGATACGAGTGCCAGTGTAAGACCATGTCTGGGACATGGCATCGGCCACATTATGAGTGCCAGTGTAAGACCATGTTTGGAACATGGCATCGGCGTTGATACGAGTGCCAGTGTAAGACCATGTCTGGGACATGGCATCGGCCACATTATGAGTGCCAGTGTAAGACCATGTTTGAAACATGGCATCGGCGTTGATACGAGTGCCAGTGTAAGACCATGTTTGGAACATGGCATCGCCGTTGGGAAAAGAGCTGGCGTAAGACCATATCCGGGATATGGCATTAGCACATAGAGGTAATTTCTCTATAAGACCGTGTCTGGGACATGGCATTGGTATCTAGAGGAGACTTCACGTAGGACCACTTAGAGAATGTGATATTGACCTTATACTTATCGTAGAGATGTGAATGAATACAAGTATTATTGAATGAGTCATGAGAAATTGGCCCTATATGTGTTACGATAAATGTTAGATATGGGCGATTGTAAGTAAGGATTGTCAAGAGGTCCTGGTTTGTATAAAATTATCTAATACTATGGATGAATTATTCTTTTATGAGGAGTATGATTTCTAATTATTATCATGCAACTTACTAAGCTTATTGCTTACCCCTTTCCATTGCCCTTCTTTCTTATAGTATTACCAAGATAACTCGAAGATCGTAGACGTAGGGATTCGAAGATCACACTATCAACAACACTTTGGTATAACAATTTTAGACTTGTTTTGAATATTGCATGTATAGGACTTGGGTATTTTGTCAAGTTGTAATTGTTAGTTAAAGTGTTGACCGTAGTGCATTTTGTAAATGGTTTCTTGAGCTAGGCAAATATTTGGCAAACTCTTTGTTTTTCAATGAAGATGAAATTAATGAAGTGTAAGCCTCTTTTATTATTCTTTAGTATTTGGCTAGGTAATGGGCCAAAATTGTCTATGTATGTATGTTTATTGAAGTCAATGAAGTATGTAGTATTGTCTATGAGATGCATTGAATTGAGTTTGAGTTGATCTTGATTTCAGAGTGGCAAATGGCTTGGTAAATAGCCTTTAAGTGCCCACACGGTTAGACGCACGGGCGTGTGTCTAGGCCGTGTGTACCATGCACCATAATGTTATGAGTCAGGATATACCACGGTCATATCCCACGGCCGTTTGTATGAGTCGTGTATGACACACGGTTAGGACACGGGTGTGTTCAGGTCCTGTGGATTTAATCAGTGTCGACCACGGTTGGGTAGCACGGGCGTGTTTTGGCCGTGGGCAAATTGCCAGAATGCCTGCGTTTTTAGGCACAGACTGGGGACATGGGCGTGTGTGTCTATACACGGGCGTGTCTAATCATGCACGGTCGTGTGAATATAGTTAGTAACTCCCCACGGTTTGTAGACATGGGCGTGTCTAAGGGTACACGGGCGTGTTCTAAGTCACATGGGCGTGTGAACCCTGCTTCAAAGAAAAGCTTTCGATTAAGTTTTGAAAGTTATCGGTTATGTGCCTAAGGCTTTGTAGGCCCATGAAATGTATGATTAGACTAAGAAAGAGAAGTTTTTATGTCGGAACGAAATTTTTCCAACTATAAGAGAATGTTTAAGTGAATCCAAGTATGGTAATGTCTCATATCCAGCCCTAGCATTAGTATCGGGTACGGGGCGTTACATGTGTCCCCTGGTGTTGAAATTGAAATGAAGTTAGTATGCTCCACACGGCCTGACACACGAGCGTGTGACTTGGCCGTGTGGCATAAGTCAGTATACCCTATAGGTTTGGCACGGCCTAGCACACGGCCTGGCACACGGGCGTGTATGGCCATTTTTAGGGCACATGGGCGTGTGTGTTGGCCGTGTGACCCAAGTCAGAGAGTTATACGGGGTTGGACACGGGCTGGGACACGATCATGTGCTTCCCTTTCAAATGTCCACATGGCTTGTGACACGGGCGTGTTTGGTGGCCATGTGAGACACACGGCCTGACCACACGGGCGTGTGTCCCCTGTTTTGAGAAAAAAATTTCAAAGTTCGTGAAAGTTTCTTAAGTTATCGGTTTAGTCCCGAACCACTCCCAATGTATGTTTAGGGCCTTGTAGGCTCGTATTAGGGACAAATTGATTGAGATTGAATGATGAATGCTTGAATTGAGAAAGTGTATGCTAAATGGATGTTTAATTGTTTTATAAGTTTGGTAACGCTCCGTAACCATGTTCAGGCGTTGAATACTTGTGAGGGGTGTTACAAGAACCAATTCGGGAACCCTATATCCATCGATTCTCATTTATCCAAACTGAATTTAACATTTATCAGACATTATCGAATATTCAATCAATTTCATATACATGAAAATTATACAATTCACATATACAACATTTAATTCAAACATATAAATGTACACAATTTAGTTACACGAACATACCTCAACACTTGTTCGCATACATAAATCTACTCATCCGGCACTTTTTCTTTTCCTCGATCTAACTTTGTATTTGAGTTTTCCGGATCCAATTAAGCCAAGAAAGCTTGCTTTCTCTTTCCTAGGGTTTCCATGTATATTTTCTGGAAGATGATGAAAATAAGATGATATTTTCTATTTAATTAGTTATCATCTTTTAATTTTTCTCATTTCCAATTTAATCCTTATCCTTTCTAATTTTTCCATGGTTGGCTCATCAAAAATATCTACTAACTTTTCTTCAATGGTCTAATTACCATATAAGGACCTCAAGTTTTGAATTCTATAGCTATTTGATCCTTCTAGCTACTAGAACTCAAATTTTGCATTTTATTCAATTTGGTCCTTTCCATAATTAAACACATAATCGGTAAAATTTTCTTATCAGAATTTTCATATAATATTCCTATCATAATGCAATGCAATAATATTAAAATAAATTTTCTTCATAGTTCAGATTTGTGGTCCCGAAACCACTGTTCCGATTTCACTGAAAACGGGCTGTTACAGAAGAAATTTACGTGTTTACAGTAATGCATGCATAATTTTTAAAATTGTTTGTGAAGAAGAAAACTTCCTAATTCTAGGTTGCATGCTACCGATTCATGCATACATGTCAAATTTCGATAGTTTGATGGTTTGATAGATGTATTTGTCTCTCTTTTAGCTTAAAAAATCTAACGAAGGTCCAAGTAACAAGGACAAAGGACCTGCTGAGTAGAGTATTGTGTTAGATTTTCTTGTGAGTTCCTTCTTACTTCCATGGGTTATAAATTCTTTTGTTGTATAAATTATGTAATGTAAGCATTTCCTCTCAATAAAGAAATGTGTAGTGTTTGGATAAATAGTGTTAAACCAATATTATCAGTGTGAGTATGGTCAGTTCAAGTTCATATTTCGATGTAAACACCCTCTTTATTGTACGAACCCAGTACCTTCTATATGTGAACTGTGATATGTGATGGAAGAGAACGGAATATGTTGGTAATTCCTCCGGTAGGGCAACTATATTGCAAACCGGACTGGTAGATCACGAGAAAACATGCTCAATTGAACATATCTTATATGAGGAGTTAAGGAGGTTTATGCATACAAATATGCCTAATGGATATGACTTTGATTCTGAATTCTGGGTCTGAAGCTGGTACAAGGATGGGTTATGTATAATTGTGCTTGTCATATATGTTATACTTAAGTTGGCAGATAGTGACCATCAGTGTATCATGTTAAGTTTGCGTGTTGAGTCTGTTTGAGTTATGTGAACGCCGATGGGCATATTGTGAATAGTGCGACTTAAACTCTCTGAAAGGTTGAGTAACAACATGAATATTAAAGCTTGTCTTCCAATGGCATCTCTATATATTGATTTTTTTTCTTGATTTATGGAACTCACTAAGTACGTATGAACTTACTCTGTTATCTTTTCCTTCTTAGGTGTGTTGATAAAAGGAATAAATTTTGTTGAAGGGGACTATGCCAGAGTTATTGGAAGTGAGCCACTTGCCTATTTTTTGTATCGTGCATGACCTTTTGGAGGGGTGGCATGTAAATCTACTTTGTAATCAACTTGTATAATGATTTACAACTTTTTTCAAGATATTGTTTATGATAACTTTTATAAACTCACGAAATACATATATTAAATCTAGTGGATCTTGATTTATGAGATTGTCTTTTTGGCATATATGCCAAATGGTTACAAATGTTTTTTAAACCACCAATGATGCACTTGAAACTATTGTATAGGAATAACCCATCTTGTATTTTAAATATAACCTTGAATACATTTATAAAGCTTCTACTAGATGTTTGTCTAAAGATATTTTTCTTGGCGTATTACTATTTTGATTGTTGTTCATTGGTATACGAGGGTATACGTCGAGATCTCAAAACTTGTTAAAAATTTTCAAATATTTTTTTCAAACCCAAATGGTTTTACGTTGTGACATACCATACCTGGATCCGGAGATTGGGTTGGGCGTGGGTGTTACAACAGGATCGGTGTCGCGACACTGCCTTCATTTTTTAGGTATTTTGGCTTTGAAATTTGCTATTGCGACACAACTCCTCGTTGTCATGATGTTGTAGTCTTTATTCATCTTTTAAGCCAAAAAATAGTGTCCTACACACTAGATAGAGCCGTTAGATCATCCCTTGTAACACCCCTTACCCGTGTTCAAAGCCGGAACCGGATACGAGGCATTACTGAACTTAACTTGCTTAAACATACAACATCGGGCCATAAAATTTCGTTTCAACTTAAAACTTCTCATTCATACTCATAAAGTCCCTATTATGGGCCTACGAGACCCAAAAATTACATACGAAGTACTTCGGGACTAAACCTGAAACTTTTGAACACTTAGACAAATTTGACATAAAACAGGGCCACACGCCCGTGTGAAGGAGGGAACACGCCCGTGTGGCATATCACATGCCCGTATCCCACACCCGTGTGGAATTATTTCCAAATTCGAACCTACAGGGGATTTCACACGGCCAGACACACAACTGTGTCCCTGGCCCGTGTCCCTCACACGGCCTTGACACGCCCGTGTCTTATCCCGTGTGCCAAAAACCATGGCATTCTGTTTATGACGTCATCGCCTCACTATGGTCACACGGCCAAGGCACACGCCCGTGTCCTTAGACCGTGTGTCGAATTAAATTCCTAATTTCAGGTGCATATTTCACACGGCCTGGGTACACGCCCATGGGGCTGACCGTGTGTCACACACGGCCTAGACACACGCCCGTGTGTCTACTCGTGTGGAAATTTGAAAGGCTATCTACCAAGCCAAATGCCACCCTACACAGCAACCATACTTACACAAATTTAATCCAACAAGTATCGGAACTATAAAGCACTTCTAAAGACTCAAAACCAAGACATTCATGCAAGCATACACTTAATGAATTCCATCATCATTGAGTATATATAAACTTGTCAAGTATTGGCCCAATTCCAAATGACCACTTACAAAATGAATTTGATAACATAAATAGCCAACATTTTGGCTAACAAATATGACATAACAAAATGATCAAGTCCTATACATGCCATACTCAAAATGAATCTAACTTGGCTATACCAAAAAGTAGTCGATAGTGTGATTTCCGAACTCTGACGTTCCACAAATTCTCGAGCTAACTTGGCAATGCTACAAGGAAAAGGGGAATGAGAGGGGTAAGCATAAAGCTTAGTAAGTTTGCATGAAATAAACAGCAATATAAAGCTCGTAATGTCATCCATCCATAGCATTAAATAAAAACACAAGTCTTAATCTCATTTCCATAACTTACTCATGCTTACTCTCACCGATTATATATCATACCACATATCGTAAACCATTCTCGTGAATTACTCACATATACCTGTGTCACTTCATCACATAGTCTTAGCATTAATCTCATCTCTATCATAAGCTTAACTATTTACCCCATTGAATCACTTGGGATATTCAAGGATACATGATCATCCTCATTCATATAATTACAACGCCAATTCCACATCCCAGATGTGGTCTTACGTGGGGTCACTTCTAGATGCCGATGCCATATCCCAGATATGGTCCTATACGGGATCTCATATCGATTGTCGATGCCATATCCCAGATATGGTCTTATATGTTTTTCATATTCAATGCCGATGCCATATCCCAGATATGGTCTTATACGGGATTTTAGTTTGGTACCGAGGCCATGTCCCGGACATGGTCTTATACGGGACCTTACCCATCTCAAGTCTTGATGATATTGTTCTCTCATTTATTTAAGTCCAACCGGGACTTCTACATCATAATTCTCATCATTTTCTCACACAACACCATTATTCAAATTGATAGACATATCATACATCTTCACAAATATCAAATATTTAAAGTCATAATAACATGGCATTGAACTTATTACACGCAAACTTACCTCAATTTCAAAATAGACTAGATTGCCGATCTAGTTCGATACTTTGCCCTTTCCTCGGTCCAGGTTAATTCTTCGCTCTTCTTGATCTATAATAACAATTTAGCTCATTTAATTGCCACATTAATAAATACATTTCAATAATCATAATTTTGTCAAAATTACCATTTTGCCCTTAAGCTTTCACAAAATGACCATTTTATCCCTAGGCTCGGAAATCAATTCTAATCAAATTTCTTTCTTTATTTAACGAGCCTAGGTGAACATTTATTACTCTTATGGCAGCCCTCAATACTCATTATTTCATACATTTAACACCTATTTTATAACCTTTGCAAAATTGTCCTTTTAGGTGTTTTCATGGAAACACCTTTTACAAAAAGTTGTTTATTTAACAAGTAAGACTCATTTTCTTTCATAAAAATGAAGCAAACAACATAAATGCTCACATGGAAAAACTCTAAACTTTCAACCATTTTGCAAAATAGTCCCCTCTTTAGCTAGCTTAAGCTTTAGGGGTTCCAAAAGTACAATTATTATCAAGAAAAATCACCAAAGTCACTTACTTTCAACGGTGAGAAGTTGCTGAAAATTTTGAGCTCTCAAACCCCTATTTTGCTTGTATTTTTTGGTGGAGAAGATGGAGAGAAAAGATGATATCTTTTTTTTTCTTCTTATTTTATTATTAAAAATCAATTTAATCACCAAATTTTCACCTAACCAAATGACAAAGTCTTTTCTTTGTCCCTATGGCTGGCCACCTCTTAAAACAAGGCCTAATTGCACATTAAGGACCTCCAATTAATATTCCTTAGCTATTTGACACCTCTAGCTTGTAAAATAAAACTTTCGCACTTTATGCGATTTAGTCATTCTTCAAAATTAAGCATGAAATCGCTAAAATTAAAGCACCAAAATTTTCATGCACTCTTGCAATCATGTTATAACACATAAAATATTATAAAAATGATTTTCTTCGACCTCGGATTAGTGGTCCCGAGACCGCTGTTCCGACTAGCCCCTAAATCGGTTTGTTACATCCCTAGGCCCGTAGTGGCCCATTAGGTCATTACATAACTCAAAATTGCGTAAGAACACTTATTTTGCTTAAATTAAACATAAGATACTAAAAACAAAAAAAATAAATAAAAACATATAAAAATGCTATAAAACAAGCTCGTTAAGAGCTGAAAAGTCCTCAATTCGCCACAACAAATTGTGGCAAATCAATATGTTTCGATCATAAAAGCACTGACGGATGCCCTATCTAATCTAGACCTCAAGTTCCCATCTAGACCATTATAGAATATCTGGACTTGCAACCATTCAGCAAGTTTGTGGTATAAACACTTGTGTAATAGTAGTTTAAACCTCTCACATGGCTCATAAAGAGTCTCCGCTTAATTTGGTGGAAGTTTGTGATGTCTCACCTCAGTTGCATTGTCTTGCTTGGCAAAAAGAATTTCATCAAGAATCTGTTTGCAAGTTCCTCCCACATGTCAATTGGATATGGAGCCTATGAATCCAACTAACTAGAAGCATTATCACACAATGAGAATGGGAACAACCAAAGACGAATAACATCATTGGTGACCCCATTAAATTTAAAAGTATTACACAAATGAAAAATAATGTTTTCATGTGCTGATTCGGGTCCTCATGTATTGAGCCTAGAAATTATAGGTTACTCTGTTTCATTTCTATAACACCCCGTCTGGCGTAGTCCCAGTTGGTGGTTTGTGTGGGCAGATTATTAGCTAAGTATAAGCCAAGGAAGGCTAATTTACGCCCTATTCGCCAGGTTAAGTTAGTGTTGGTTGTCGTGCCATGATTGGCGGATTGTTTGGCTAACCAAGAAAGTCTGTAAATACTTGGTTGAAGGTTTGTCTTTTGGCAAAGTGTAGGTTATTGATCTATATGTCTTGGTGTGGTCAATGTAGAGAACTCGCCAATCAACAGATTCTCTTGGTGAGTTTTGTGTTGGCAGATCTTTTTGTTAGTATCTACCAAATGGTCTATTTTATTTGGGGTAGAGTCTGCTAGTGGCGGATTGTTGGACCCAATAGTTTTCTTTACGAGCATAACGAGTAAGGCCACAACTGTGGAACAGTTTACCATGCTTGCGTGTGAGAGTGAGTATACTATCCAGTTTTAGTTGAATCCTTGTCGAGACCTAGTTGGAATTGAACAACAATTTGATGTGTTTAGGGAGCTAAATTATTTTTTTAGTGTGCAAGCAACGTTGGACTACTCATTAATCTGAGTAGTGGTTTAACAGCCCATTTTTCAGTGAAATCGGAACAGTGGTTTTGGGACCACAAATTCGACTCGAAAATAAAGCTTATTTTTATTTTATTATATGGTTCGTATTATGATAGACATGTCGTATGAAAATTTTGATATGAAAATTTTATCGATTAAGTGCTTAATTACGAGAAGGACTAAATCTCATAAAATGCGAAAGTTGAATTCTAGTAGCTATAAGGATTAAATAGCTATGGAATTCAAAACTAGAGGTCCTTATATCGTAATTAGACCATTAAAGAAAAGTATGTAGATATTATAATGACTCATCCATGGAAAAATTAGAAAAGGCAAGGGACTAAATTGAAAATCAATAAAATTAAAAGATGACAAATAATTAAAAAGGAAATTATCATCTTTTTATTCATCTTCTTCCCTAAAATTTCTATGGAAACCCTAGGAGAGAGGATGAAAAATTTTCAAGCTCAATAAGGTATGAAATCAAGTCCCATTTTTAATGATTTTTATATTTTTGGAATCAGGATAGTCTAATCTATCTTTTTGGGGGATTAATTTGAAAAGTTATCAAGGTATGAAATTTGGGTCATGGATGAATATGCCGAAAACTAGAAATTTATGGTAGAAAATGAAAGTTTGTTGATAGGTGAACAACTTTTACAAAGTGATTTTTGATGAAAACATCATTTAGGGACTAAAATGTAAAGTTGTGAAATTTGATGAAAAATTCTGAATTTTTATGAATACATGTGCTGTAAATTTTGTAATGGGATTTTGGTTAGGCTTGGAATAGGGAGTAAATTGCACAAATTTCATTTTCCGAGCTTAGGGATGAAATTAGAATTTATGGAAAAGTTAGGGGCAAAATGGTAATTTTGCCTAGGACGTAAATTGAGTCCAAATGAGTATGAAATGTGTGAAATTGACGATTAAAGTTATTTATATAGATCCGAACAACTCAAATTCGAGGTTAGATCGAGGAAAGGAAAAGGTTCCGGATTAGTAGATTACTTACGGAAACAAGTGTCGAGGTAAGTTTGTGTAACTTAATCGGGCATGTAAATATGTTTAATTGACTGTTGTGCTTGTATGGAATGTGACTTATATTGATTTACATTACTTGACTGTTATAAGAAGAAATTTAATACATGCTTGAATAGTGATAAAGGGTTAAGCCCGGATTGAATATTGAATTCCGATGAATATATGTGCTTTCCCGAAATGGATGAGGTTCTGCATTTGTTGCGGACGGGATTTAGCTCGGATGAGTAATCCTACTGACCTCATTATAGAAAGGATTTAGCCCGAACGGGTAGTCCTGATATAATACCTGTCGAGTATACGTTATGATTAGGGTTTAGCCTGGACTGGTAATCCTAATCGAGCTCTTCTGAGCATACGTTATATAAAGGATTTAGCCTGGACTGGTAATCCTGTTATACGATATGTGGCTCGAGAGTGTGTTCCTTGGTTAAGTGCCCTAATGGCTACCATTGATAAGAATTGACGGATTATCGAATCGTACACCTTAAGTGTACTACTTGAGTATCCATCAGAATTTCAATGATTCAAAGCACACAACTCTTGACCTGGTATGAGTATTTTGTGATGAAATGATAATGACTTGAAAGAATATTGCTTGATGAGCTCATCTATGTTTACTTGATTGATATGAAGATTTTGGTGACTAACATGTTTGATTGAATACATGTGTTTAAGCAAATTTTGCTAATGGATGGAAAACATGATATTGTATGCTTAGATTTAATAAACGGGATTGGTAAGTTTAGTTTTCGTTATACGAACTTACTAAGCATGTAATGCTTACTCTGTTTTAATTTCCCTGTTTTATAGTGCTCGGAAGCTCGCGGAGGTTGGAAATCATTGGAGCATCGTCACACTCTCAACTAGCTTATTTTGGGTATACTTAGTAAAATTATTTTGGTATAATGGCATGTATAGGACAACTTGGCCAATAGTGGCTTGAAAATGATGTTTTGTAACCTAGCCATTGGAATGGCTAGTAATGGTTTATTTTATGATTAAGTAGGCTATTATGATATATTCATATGTTTTATGTTAAGTATATGTGATCAAATGATATTAAAGCCTAAGTTAATCCAAGGTAAGTTTATAAGCACATATGCATGTAATGGCATGCCATGATGAATGATAGAATTTGATTAAATTGAATGCTTGGAATGGTTGAATTGTACTTGGTATGTTTTAGTGCAGGTAAATGGTAAATTTGGGTGACAAATGAGGCTAGGAAATGGCTTTATTTTTTCCACACGGGTAGGCACACGGGCGTGTGTCTAGGCCGTGTGTCACACACAGCCAGCCCCATGGGCATGTGGTCCGGCCGTGTGTTGTAACACCCCTTACCCGTGTTTGACGCCAGAACAGGGTACGAGGCATTACCGGACAATAACACAAATATTCATGCAAAACCAGGCCATAAAATTTATTTCAATTTAAAATTTTTCATATTCAATAATAAAGTCCCTAAAATGGGCCTACGAGGCCCAAAACATACTTTGGGAACGGTCTGGGACAAAACCGAGAACTTTAGAAAAATTTAGAAAATTTACATAAAACCTGGGCACACGCCCGTATGGCACAGGGGCACGCTTGTGTGGATTTATTTTTCATTTCGAACCTACAGGGGTTTTCACACGGCGGAGCACATGCCTGTGTCCTAGGTCGTGTCTTTCACACGGCCGAGACACACGCCCGTGTGCAAAAACCTGGGTATTCTATTTATGACGTCAGCACACATTTTAGGTCACACAGCCAAGGCACATGCCCGTGTGTTAGCGTGTGTGACGAACTTAATTTTTCGCAAATTAGGTGCAGTGGAAACAGGGCCAGGCTACAATCCTATGAGGCAAACCGTGTGTCACACACGGCCTAAACACACTCCCGTGTGTCTACCCGTGTGGACAATTATAAGGCTATTTACCAAGCCTTTTGCCACCCTGAAAAGCATCCACACTTATACCATTTCCAACCAAACTTAACATGATATTATTAGACATCTATTTGTCCACATTAAGAGCATTCATGCACCATTTAATAACCATACTCATCATGTATAAACACACTTATACTTAGCCATTACACATGCACCTACACAGCCATTCACATGTCACACTTCCCACACTTCAATTTCATGCTATCATTCATTCCCACTTAAGCAAGCAAACTCATTCATGAAAGGCCTCATCATAGACTTATAACACAACCAATATTAGCCACATCACATGGCCTTATACAAAATGATATATCAAATGACATAGACCACATTCTTGGCCAAACAATTATGACACTTACAAAATAACCAAATTCCTATACATGCCATAATTCAATGTAATTCTTAATATACCAAAATGTGTGGATAGTGTGGATGATCCTCCGATGATCTCCGTATCCCGAGCTGGCTTGGCGACACTATAAAACAAGGGAAAAGAGAAGGGAGTAAGCTTTAAGCTTAGTAAGTCTATATGTAAACAATAAACATCATACCACATGCTTATCAATCAAAAACATTACATACTAATCAAGAACAATTCAGATCCTTGTAGTTGCACTTACTCATTTCAAACCTTACCACATTCCAAATACATATCATAGACATTGCTCACAATTACATGCACTTATAACCCTACACTTGTCACCATATTGTCACACGTAATTTCACTTAATCAAATTTTCCCGATGAACACTTCAGAATAATACCGGATACATTGTGGTTTCGCACATAGCCCACCCACAATAGTATAAACACGGTGGTATCGCACACAGCCCACCAATAATAATAAACACGGTGGTATCACACACAGCCCACCAATAATCACATATACACGGTGGTATCGCACACAGCCCACCAATAATAATAAACACGGTGGTATCGTACACAGCCCACCAATAATCACATATACACCGTGGTATCGCGCACAGACCACCAATAATCACATATACACGGTGGTATCGCACACAACCTACCAATAATAATAAATACGGTGGTATCGCACACAGCCCACCAATAATAACAATTATACAGTGTTCATCGTATCCTTTTTCTATTCCGAAGGTTCACCCGAGAATTTCCTCACTTTTCATCATTTTAATAAATATCAATAATATTCACTCACATTTCACATAAGACATTAATGTGTAAAAACATAAATAAAAAGGATGTATCATTTACATATAAACTTACCTCGATACAAAATGTGTCAATTTACAATTTAGTCCGAAACCTTGCCTTTTCCTCGATCAAGGTTGATTCCACGTTCTTCTTAATCTATAATGACACATTTAGCTTATTTAATATACACATTATTCAAATCAGTCCAAAATCTTCCTATGGCAAAATTTACAATTTAGCCCCTAACTTTCTCAATTTTTTACACTTTAGTCCCTAGGCTCGTAAAATGAAATGTGTTCATTTTTCACACACCCAAGCCTAGCTGATTCATATTCTCTCTTATAGCAGCCCACAATTTTAACTATTTTACATTTTATACACATATTATTTCATCTTTTGCAAATAAGTCCTTTTTATCAATTTCACCAAAAATCATCTAGCAAAAGTTGTTTATCACACTTCAAACTTTCATATTCTATCACTAGACATCAAAATACATGTATGTCATCCATGGGTAAAATTTTAAACACAAACTCTAGCTCAAAATAGTGGTAGAAATAGCTAGATCGAGCTACGAGGATTTCAAAAATACGAAAAATATCAAAAACGGGGCTAGGAGGTACTTACAATCAAGCTTGAAAGTGAAACAAAACCCTAGCTATGGCTCCTTGCAAATTTCAGCTATGGAGGATGAAGATGGACAAAATTTTAGCCTTATTTTCCCTTTTATTTCTTTTATTACCCAAATGACCAAATTACCCTTCATTAATCCTTTAGTTATTTTATCCCTCTATGGGCATTTTGTGCCCAAAATATAATATAATGGTCTAATTACCAACTAAGGACTCTCAATTTAAAAACCCATCTCAATCAAGTACCTTTATGGATTATAATACACACTTTTCACCCATTGCAATTTAGTCCAACTTATCAAATTGGACATCCAAACAATAAAATCTCTCAACCAAAATTTCACACAAACATTCAATCACTCAATAAACACTAAAACTCAATCGAAATGAATATTTTAACCTTGGATTCATGGTTTCGAAACCACAATTCTGTTTAGGCCCTAATTCGGGCTGCTACATGTGTCCCCTGCATCTTAAAAATGAGAAACAAAATGCTCAGAATTGAGCACACAGGCAGAGACACGGGCGTGTGTCTCAGCCGTGTGATTGACACATCCTTGAACACTGGCGTGTTACACGGCCGTGTGAAAACTGCACCTAATTTCGAAAATAAAAATTCACCACACGGCCTAGCACACGGGCGTGTGACTTGGCCGTGTGACTTCAATTTCTTCATGCCTTAGAATTCAGAGAGTTACATGGGTTAAGGACACGGGCGTGTCACAAGACCACACGGGCGTCTGGGCACTATATGTAAGAAAATTTTTAGAATTTCACAAAAAATTCCTTGATATCCTGATTTAGTCTCGATTCATTTCTAATGCTCATATTTGGCCTCGAGGGCCCATTTAAGGGACGTTATGTATAATCTCGGTGAATGAATAGTGATTAACTTAAAATGTCTGTAAATGTTTTGAAAATTTTTTATAACACTCTGTAACCCTATTCTGGCGACGGATACAGGTTAGGGGTGTTACAAGTGGTAGTAGTTGTGTTTGGTAGAAATGAGCATCTATAGATTGATGTGTCAGCCACCAAGGGGTGCTGAATCAATTCTAATTTCTAGCCACATGTAGGGTTATTGTGAGAGCCGTGTGGGATATAAATAATAGTGTGCCTGATGTAGTGGGGGTTCTTTTTTCTTTCTTCTACTTTGTTTTTATTCTTTTACCCCGACAAGAGAGAATAACCTTATCGAAGAAGAACCAGCAAGTGTTTGAATAACAAGGTCGTGGAGTGTAGTGAAAGACTTGTGGTGAAACTAACTTCTTGGAGATCTTCTATGAGTATCCAATTTGTGTGAGTTTTCTGTGAGTCTACTCTGAGTACCTGTATACTTTTAGTTTTCGGGCTGTCATAGTTAAGGGTTATGAATTTAGGTAAAATTGTCTCCTTTGAACGTGGTAAGTTTTTGCATGTAACCATCTTCTTGTGCATGTAAGTGATAATAAATAAATACGACTTCCTTAGTATGCAAACTCGGTATCCTAATATGATGGGTCACTGGTAGGGCATGTAAGTTGATAACCAGATTGGCCTATGTGCAAGGTTATTGGTAGGACATGTTAGTTGTTAACCATGGCAAAGGGCCCTGATCTCGTGGGAAAACACGCATATGTACAAAATAGCATGGACTAAGACATTAGTTATGAAGTGTAAATATGGGATCCGAGGTTAGCACAAGAAAGGGTTTGGAAAAGAGTAAGAAAATATAAATCTGGATTTATTGCATGTAATACATGTTTAGAAAATATAAATCTGGATTTATTGCATGTAATGCATGTTTTGT
Source organism: Gossypium sturtianum (assembly GCA_025698515.1). Classification (NCBI taxonomy): domain Eukaryota; kingdom Viridiplantae; phylum Streptophyta; class Magnoliopsida; order Malvales; family Malvaceae; genus Gossypium; species Gossypium sturtianum. The sequence continues at coordinate 106,525,776 of CM046943.1, forward strand.
ATATTCGAAGTGAAGTATGAGACCTTCAAACATAAAGGTAGATTATGTAGGTGCATTGCATAGTATTATTGCATGATAAGTATTAAGTATTAAACTTATTTAATATGTTTTGGAAGAAACATATCTGTTAAGTTGTAGTGCTTGGCATATTCTATCCGCCAAAAAAGAGTTATACTCAGTAGGCATATAGATACCAGTCAATCGGTATGTCTGGGATGATAGAGTAAGTGATGGTAGCGTTTGTGAAGTATTTGTTCTGTTGATGTTAATGGAACTATTCTCTAGGAAAGTTGTTGCGGATTGTATTCGACAGAGTATAGAGTTCGCCAAGGATAGGTACTCGTCATTGTTGTATGTAAGAGGGTATAAGTACAGTTGCCTCTGTGTGAAGTCTATTGACTTATTGCTATTTATATAGGTATATATATACGTTCAGTTAATCATGTCCATGGAATTTGATTAGAAAGGGTTGAGCATTTTTATTTCTAGAGCTCACTAAGTTCTTTCGAGCTTACTCCCATCGCCGTATAGGGCTTGTAGAAGGGACTTAGCCAGAAAAAATGACGTCTATTGTGAGCCTCGCCTATGTTTGTTTTGTAACATGCATATGTATATTTTGGGTGTAACACCCCCTCACCAGTATTCAACGCTAGAATAGGGTTACAGAGTATTACCGAACTTATAAATCAATTAAACATTCATTTCACATACATTTTCATATTTCATGCAACTATCATTCAAAATTAATCATGATGTCCCTAATATGAGCCTATAAGGCTCTAAACATACTTTAAGAGTGGTTCGGGACTAAACCGATAACTTTGGAAATTCTTAGAACACTTAGAAAATTTTCTCAAAAACAGGGGACACACGCCCATGTGGCCAAGCCGTGTGTCTCACACGGCCAAAGATACGCCCGTGTCGCAGGCCGTATGGACATTCAAAATGGGAACACATGGTTGTGCCCCAGCCCGTGTCCGACCCCGTGTAACTCTCTGACTTGGGTCACACGGCCAACACAACCGCCCGTGTGCCTTAAAAATGGCCATACACACCCATGTGCCAGGCCGTGTGCTAGGCCGTGTCAAACCTGTAGGGTATACTAACTTATGCCACACGGCCAAGTCACATGCCCGTGTGTGAGGTTGTGTGGAGCTTACTAACTTGATTTCTAATTCAACACTAGGGGACGCACGGTCGTGTGCATGACCGTGTATCACACACGGCTGAGAGACACGCCCATGTCTCTGCCCGTGTGGACAAAAATAGGTTATTTGCCAAGCCATTTTGCCACCCAACTTGCACAAATCTATACCAAATCAAATTGCACAATTCATGGCTTAAAATAGGCATCTAAATCAACCAATTCAAACATATTTCATGCACATTCTATACTCTTATTCTCCATACACACAAATCACAAAACATGCTATATCACTTATACCAAATTCACATTTATAATTCAACTAATTATACACTTCTAAACATACATCATTTTGCACCAAAATCATAAGTATGTAACTACTCTAATATCAACCATTTAATATCCACATTGCAAACCATACATACACTCTTATATACATAACCAAACCAACCAAATTAAGCCAATTCTCATGGCTTTATATACAAACCAAAACATAAGCATTTACAAGCCAATTCAAATGGCACAACTCATTACCAAACTACATAACAAAATGACCATAATCTTATACATGCCATATAACCATAACATAAACTTAAAAGTACCAAAATGATAGTTGGATAGTGTGACGAAATCTCCGACGATCCCCAAATCCGAGCTAGCTTTAAATTCACTATAAACATAGAAAAATAAACAAAGTAAGTTTTATAGCTTAGTAAGCTCGTATGAAATAAACTTAAAATAAACATAAATACACAATTCAACAATTTGACTATATCAACATGATTAACTAACAAACCTTTCACATTGTTACTCACATGATTATATACAAACTTCACAACTTCTTTGATTTAAGGTTTATACGGTTTATGTACATACCTGTACCATCCCATATCCATCTCATACTCAACCACGTCTTTCATTTACCCGTTGAACAATTCAAAATACTATCGAATACATGGGAAACTCGCACCCGAAGTGCCACATATATAGCCGAAGCTATCTCAATCACATATCACATATAAGCTCACTCTCGAGCTATCAACGGGCCTACTCACACAAGTTGTGGGTTAAGACATAGCTATACGGTGCTACTCACACAAGCTGTCAAGTAACCGCAACACATGCCGGTATACTCAGCCACCTGTAGGACGTACAGGACCAGCACCCGGATCACATAATCATAATAAACCCTAATGACATGTCACTATATCCAAATCTATTCCTAAGGTTCAACCGGGATTTCACACTTGCCGAATCATCGTCGAATCATTTTCAAACATGTTCGTAGTCCTGTATTCACAGTTTATGCAATGTCAAAGCATTAAAAACATAATTATAATAATGCTTATTACATACGAACTTACCTCGGATGTAAAAACAGCTAAACTGGTCGATTAATCGATAACTTTATTTTTCCCTCGATCTAGATTCGATTTTCGCTTGTAACACCCCAAACCTGGCCTAGACATTACGACCGGATCTAACATGTCACATTAAAGGTTCGCTTGAAAATCGGGATTTGTCGATAAAAGCTCGTTACTAAATTCTATATCCTTTTTGAATACGTTGGGGTTGTAAAAACAAAACTTGCTTTCGCATATTGGTCATATCAATTATTAGTCAGGATTAAATATCACGGAAGCTTTCCCAAAGTAAACTTTAAGATTTGAAAATGTGTGATTTTCTTTGGAAACAGTTGTAATTTTGAAAAACCCGTGTTTCCTAATTTAACAGGCTAACGTAAAAAGTTAAAACCAAATAAAAGTTAAAAACCTCGAATGGCTTTATTACATAAATATCTCCCCAAAGTAATTAACTTAAAGAAAACTATGTATAAATCAAAATACTTGCGAACGTGTGGCCACCTCCGAGTCCCTCGAAGCTCCAAATCGTCTAAGGCTGGGGATTACCTGTACAGTTAAAAGAAAAGGGGTGAGTTATGAGAACTCAGTGTGTAATCCCCTATCATGCAGTAACAGTCTGGGCCCAAGCCCTATTCAGTAACAGATCAATCTGCGCTTTAGCCCTATACAGTAACAGAGTGGGTCTAAGCCCAAAATCATAACAGTGCAGAATAGAGATGCAACCCACCCCAGTCCAGCCAACACACCACCCGTACCAACCAACACACCATGTGGGGACCAAGTCGACCCACCCAGCAACGCAACATAGCTGCTAATAATAACGCATCAAAGCTGCTAATAATAGTAACGTGGCCAAGCCACTAAAATGGTAAAAACGTGTCAAAGCCACTAGTACAGTACTTCCTCCAAATCAGAAACCCAACCCCAATGCAGAATGTTGTGACAAAAATATTACATGTATACAGTACGTTATGCTCATAATCAGTCATAAAAATATCATACACACATCACTTAACTACCACTAGGGGTATAATGGTCATTTTGTCGGTTAGGGGAAAAACGGTAATTTTCACCCTTCAAGGGTATTATGGTAATTTTACCCTTTGGGGGTGTTTCGGTAATTTTACCCTTCGAGGGTATTTCGATAATTTTATGACCTTTCTGAAGGCCTACCATCGTCTCGAACCACTCGTATAACTCATATGGCAAGAACAGTGTAAATGGGCCCAAAGGCCAATATTCGGCCCAAGTGGGCCCACACGCTCGTGTGGCCATCATAGTGACGCCATAACCATCAAGCCACAAGCTCTCCTTATGACATGAAATCACACATATTTAACCATAAGTCCTACCGCTAACAGCCAATTTCACTAAAGGCCAAAAACTAAAAATTTTCAAGGGCCCAGACTCGAACTCAGGCTTCCTAAAAACCCCCAAATAAACTCAATTACTTAGGCATTGAAGCACACATGGAATTTTAAGCCAAAACAGCAGAATTACAACCCTACATTTTTGGGGCGTTACAATTCTACCCCCTTAAAGAAATTTTGGCCTCGAAATTTACCTGATCAGAAAAGGTGAGGGTATTGTTGTCGCATCGCCTCCTCAGGCTCCCACGTGGCTTCCTCTGAACCGTGATTACGCCAAAGCACCTTGACCAATGGAACAGATTTCCTCCTTAATACCTTAACGTCACGATCCAGTATCTGCACCGGTTCTTACTCAAAAGTCAGATCAGGTCTAACCTCGATCTCCTCCACCGGCACTATATGTGAGGGATCAGAGCAGTATCGCCTCAGCATGGAGACGTAGAACACATCATGCATCCGGTTTAACTCAGGAGGTAGCTCAAGTTGATAGGCGACCGGTCCCACACGCTTTAATATCTGGTAAGGTCCGATGAATCTAGGGCTCGGTTTACCTTTCCGTCCAAATCTCAAAATCTTCTTCCATGGTGAGACCTTCAAGAAGACATAATCCCCCACAGAGTATTCTATCTCCTTACGCTTTAAATCAGCATACGACTTCTGCCTATCTGATGCTTCCTTTAACCGATTCCGAATCAACTTTACTTTTTCTTCGGTTTCAGAAACTAACTCTGGCCCCAACACTCGCCGCTCACCAAGTTCTGTCCAACAGGTAGGGGTGCGACACCTACGACCATATAGCGCTTCGTACGGTGCCATCCGAATCATCGGCTTGGTAGTCATTGTTATATGCGAACTCTGCTAACGGCAAGTAGTCTTCCCAACTGCCCTTGAAATCAATTACACAGCTTCTTAGCATGTCCTCCAATATCTGAATCACCCTCTCCGACTGGCCATCTGTTTGAGGGTGAAACGCAGTACTGAAATCCAATCTTGAACCCAATGCCTCGTGTAACTTCTTCCAGAATCGAGATGTGAATCTAGGATCTCTGTCAGATATGATAGAAACCGGTACACCATGCAGTCTTACAATCTCGTCCACACAAAACTTAGCCAACTTTTGCAACGAAAAATCCGTACGAACCGATATGAAATGGGCAGATTTAGTCATTCGATCTACAATAACCCATATCGAATCCTTTTTAGTAGGTGTTAAGGGTAGCCCACTTACAAAATCCATGGTTACTCTCTCCCACTTCCAAAGTGGAATTTTAACTGGCTGCAGTAACCCTGAAGGCAGTTGATGCTCAGCTTTGACTTGCTGGCATGTTAAGCACTTACTCACAACATTCGTAACTTTGCGTTTTAGCCCTGGCCACCAGTACAACTCACGAAGATCTCGGTATAATTTGTTTTCGCCAGGATGCATAGCGTATAGACTACTATGCGCCTCTCGCAGTATAGACTGCCTTAACTCAGAATCCTTCGGTACACAGACTCTCCCACGAAAGCATAGTACTCCTTCACTATTCAGCCCAAAATCCGCTGTCTCCCCCTTCTCAACCAGTTGAAACCGAGGGACCAATGATTCATCCAACAACTGCTTCTCCTTAATTTGATCAATCCAGGTCGGTCTCACTTGGAGTTCAGCCAATAGACTACCATCCTCAAATAAGCTGAGACGAGCAACCATTGCTCTCAGATCAGATACGACCTTACGGCTCAGTGCATCCGCTACTACGTTAGCTTTACCTGGATGATACTCAATCGAGCAATCATTATCCTTAAGCAACTCTATCCATCTTCGTTGCCTAAGATTCAACTCCTTCTGAGTAAAGAGGTACTTGAGGCTTTTATGGTCGGTGTAAATAATAGACTTCTCACTGTATAAATAATGCCTCCAAATCTTCAGTGTGAATACCACCATAGCTAACTCCAAGTCATGAGTGGAGTAATTCATCTCGTGAGGCTTCAGTTGGTGAGACGCGTATGCAACCACCTTACCCTCTTGTATCAACACACAACCTAATCCAGTGTGCGACGCATCACAGTAGACAATGAATTCCTTCCCAGACTCTGGCTGTATTAACACTGGGCCTTCAGTCAGAACTTTCTTCAGTCTTTCAAAACTCTCTTGCTGCTTATCGGTCCAATTAAACGGTACCCCTTTTCGTAGTAACTTAGTCAGAGGTACAGCAATCAGTGAAAACCCCTCTACAAAACGTCTGTAATACCCAGCCAGACCCAAAAAGCTTCGAATCTCAGATACAGTCTTTGATGGTTTCCAATCCAATACGGCTTCAATTTTTCGAGGATCCACCCTAATCCCCTCGGCAGACACCACGTGACCCAGAAATGTCACTTCTCGCAACCAGAACTCACACTTGTTAAACTTAGTGTATAGATGCTTTTCCCTCAGAATTTGCAAAACAATTCGGAGATGTGCATCATGATCCTCCTCGGTTCTGGAATATACCAGGATATCGTCTATAAACACCACTAAAACCAATCCAAATAGGGCTGGAATACTCGGTTCATCATATCCATGAAAGAACCTGGTGCATTCGTCAACCCAAACGGCATGTCTAGAAACTCGTAATGCCCATAACGAGTCCTGAACACAGTCTTATACGCATCTGCCTCCTTAACCCTTAGCTGATGGTACCCAGATCGAAGATCTATCTTGGAGAAAATTGAAGCTCCTTGCAGTTGGTCAAACAGATTATCTATCCTCGGTAAAGGGTACTTGTTTTTAATTGTCAGTTTGTTCAGTTGACGATAATCGATGCACATGCGCATGGACCCATCCTTTTTCTTCACGAATAACGCTGGTGCTCCCCATGGAGACACACTCAGCCGAATCAATCCTCGGTCCAATAGCTCTTGAATTTGAGCTGTTAATTCCACCAGCTCCTTCAGTGCCATCCTATAAGGGGCGATGGACACCGGAGCTGTTCTTGGTAGAAGCTCAATGCCAAATTCGACCTCACAGTTTGGAGGCAGCGCAGGAAGCTCTTCTAGAAATACATCCGAAAACTCCTTAACAGTTCTGACATCTCCCACAGAAGGACCTTTTGAATTAGAAACGCTGACATACGCTAGAAACGTCTCGCAACCCTTGCGAACTAGTTTCTCGGCTTTTAATGCTGAGATTACATTGGACAAACCTCCTCATCCTCTGAAGGCCTCAACACCATACGCTTAGTAGCGCAATCCAAATTAGCACGGTGTTTCACTAGCCAATCCATGCCCAAAATAAGATCGAATTCGCCAAACGGCAGTTCCATCAAATCTGCCGAAAAGACAACCCCCTGGACCTCTAGGGGCACGTTTCTGAATAACTTATTCACTTTAACCGACTATCCCAGTGGAATTAACACCGTCATCTCACTACCAATAATTTCAAACTGAGAACCCCGCGTCCCAGACCCAGTGCATGCAACATACGAGTGTGTAGACCCAATATCAATTAAAGCGGTATATGGTACATTATAAATAAGGAACGTACCAGTTATGACGTCAGGGGCGTCGCCATCCTCTTGGCGCCGAGCAGCATAGACCAAAGCTGGCTATCTTGCCTCAGTATTACCAGCACCTCTGCCCGGTGCTCCACGACCTCGTCCCAAACCATTTCCTCCTCTGGCCTGACCACGGCCTCTCAGTGGCTGCTGACCACCTCTCCCCGACTGAACATAGCCTTGACCTATTTCTTGCATCTGAACAGGCCTCTGTGTACAGTTCTTGACCTGGTGATCCATGGACCCACATCTGAAACATGCCCCAGTTCTTTTCGGCCTCACCCCGTGAACTCTCCCGCAATCTGCAAGGTCAAGCTGCGGTCTAGTAGCAAAGCAAGTGAGCCCCAAATGGACCGGGCCATCAAATCTAGGCTTCTTTTTAGGTCCACTAAAAGAACTTGAGGGCCCAAAATCCCTCTTGTTTCTGCCCCTATCTTTTTCACGGTTCTGGCGCTTTGAGCGCTTTACATCTTCGGTAATTTTTACTTTCTCAACAAGGGCAGCAAAGTCCCGCTCCCTCTGCGGAGCTATCAACACCCGCAACTCATCTCGGAGGCCATCCTTGAAACACACACAGCGTTCATACTCAGTCGCAACTATGCCCCAAGCATACCGACTCAACCGCAAGAACTCTGCCTCATACTCTGCTACGGACCTATTCCCCTGGGTCAAACTCATAAATTCCTTCCTCCGGGCATCCACATAACTCGCCCCAACATACTTTCCTTGAAAGGCCGTCTTGAAGAAATCCCACGTTAAACGGTCAACCTGCGTTCCCTCTCTCACAGTGAGCCACCATTGGTATGCATCGTCTCGCAGTAAGGACACTACTCCCTTTAATTCCTGTTCCACCGTACAGTCGAGGTCATCCATTATCCGCTCGGTAGCCTCTAACCAATATTCTACCACATTTGAGGCTACACCAGAAACGACTCTGAAGATTTTCGCTCTATTAGACCGGAGTCGCTCAGAAATTGACCCTCGGTCCACTGACCCAGTACTTGCTCTAGCAACCCTTTCAAGAACACACAACATTGCTTGGGATAGAGCATCATCCCCAACCACTCGGTCATGAGACCCAGTCTCAGTTACTGGTGAGGCGGGTGCCTCCCTAGCAGGCATGTGACCCGATGCTGAAGACCCCGCCCTCGCACCTCGGCCTCTACCACGACCTCGTGTACCCCTTCCGTGAGTACCTCTTGTGCTCATATCGATATAGTGTTTTTATTTATTTTAAAAGTCTTATGGATCAGTTCATAATTCCAGTAATTAATAACGGATATTTTATGAAAAATATTAATTAGGGTTGTTTTCGTATATTGAGGTCTTACTACAGTTTTCAGTCTTCTATAGTCTCAAATTACTCTAACTAAAGATTTTTAGTACAATACTACTATATATAGTAGTTTTCTCAGTTATAACATTTAAATCTGTAATAGTAAACAGTGTCAGAGAACTTACAGATTTGGCACTAGAGACTCGGTGTGCCACACTTTCAGTAACAACCTTTCTTTCCAAACCAAAAATCAGACAATTTTAGGAAAATTTTCAAAACGCATTCCACAGCCGAGTTTTGTAACCTGGCTCTGATACCACTAAATGTAACACCCCAAATTTGGTCTAGACGTTACGACTGGATCCGACGTGTCACATCGAAGTGTGGCTTGAAAATTGAGCTTTGTCGATAAAAGTTTGTTACTAAATTCTATATCCTTTTTTAATACGTTGGGGTTGTAAAAACAAAACTTGTTTTTGCATATTGGTCATATCAATTATTAGTCAGGATTAAATATCGTGGAAGCTTTCCCAAAGTAAACTTTAAGATTTGAAAATGTGTGATTTTTTTGGAAACAGTTGTAATTTTGAAAAACCCGTGTTTCCTAATCTAACAGGCTAACATAAAAAGTTAAAACCAAATAAAAGTTAAAAACCTCGAATGGCCTTTTTACATAAATATCTCCCCAAAGTAATTAACTTAAAGAAAACTATGTATAAATCAAAATACTTGCGAACGTGTGGCCACCTCCGGGTCCCTCGCAGCTCCAAATCGTCTAAGGCTGGGGATTACCAGTACAGTTAAAAGAAAAGGGGTGAGTTACGAGAACTCAGTGTATAATCTCCTATCATGCAGTAACAGTCTAGGCCCAAGCCCTATTCAGTAACAGATCAGCCTGGGCTTTAGCCCTATACAGTAACAGAGTGGGTCTAAGCCAAAAATCATAACAGTGCAGAACAGAGATGCCACCCACCCCAGTCCAGCCAACACACCACCCGTACCAACCAACACGCCATGTGGGGCCCAAGTTGACCCACACAGCCAACACACCAATATCGCAGCATAGCTGCTAATAATAACGTAGCAAAGCTGCTAATAACAGTAACGTGGCCAAGCCACTAAAACGGTAAAAATGTGGCAGAGCCACTAGTACAGTACTTCCTCCAAATCAGAAACCCAACCCCAATGCTGAATGTCGTGACAAAAATATTACTTGTATACAGTATGTTATGCTCATAATCAGTCATATAAATATCATACACACATCACTTAACTACCACTAGGGGTGTAATGGTCATTTTGTCGGTTAGGGGTAAAACAATAATTTTTGTAACATCCTGAAAATGGGCCTATGCATTTTTGATTTAATTATACGAAATGGCATGTCTTATGTGTTATGAATGTATTGTGAACATTTTTGGAAACTTGGAAATGTAAGGAAATGCTTTGGAAATGTTAAGTTTAAAAGAGGAAAGTGAACATTTTTGGAAACTTGGAAATATAAGGAAATGACTTAGAAAATGTGAGTTTTCAAGTCTAAAAGAGGAAACTAAGGCAAGGTGGCCTTAAGAGAAAATGTATGTGAAATATGACACACAAATGGGCTTGGAAAAGTGGCCTGAAGATGCCACTTAGGGCCCCTGGAAATGGCGCCACATACAGGAGTATTGGGCCAAGGTTCGAGCTGCAGGGGAAGCAAAATAAAAGAGTTTTATTTTGCTACAAGGAGCAAGGGAGTTGGACGGCAATAAGGCTTTTAAAAGAGGAGTTTTATTCTCTTTAAATTTCAGCTAAATAGGGGATAAATGATGGATTTATTTTGGATTATTTTTAAGAGATAAATGAGGCTTTATTCTTTTTTTTTAAAGCGATAAAGCTATCAAAATAGAAGAGTGGTGGCCAAGTAAGGGAGTCTTGGCCTAGTAATTTCGGCAATAGGAGGAAAAGAGAGGTCATTCATCATTCTTTCTTTCTCCTATTCTCTGCCGAATTTCCTAAGCAATATTTCTCTTTTCTTTTGATAAGCCAAAATCTACTTCTTCATTATCCACCATTGCCGATTCTTCAAACCTCAACACCCTCTCTTTTCTTTTCCTTATTCAACCCGAATCCCCTGTGTGGTGGCCATAGCCGAATGCTCTCCTATCCTTCAGAAGCCGAATTGATCATCTAAGCAAGAGCCGAAACACTTTGGGACTTCAAGCAAGGGGGTTGTCGACTTGTGCATTAAGGGTAAGGATTTTATTGTCAACGTTTAGTCTTCAAAACCGAAATTAAGATTCTAATGCCATCTGTGTCTAGTGGCCGAATCAACAAAGGACCTCTCGGGTTTCTACAACTGTCGACTACAAGGAGGGATATTTCGGGATTCATAAGGATCTAAGGTAAGTCCTGTATTCGGCTAAGGGCCAGTTATTAGTATTTAAATGTTAGAGGAGGATCTAACATGTACCATGTAGGTTTTGACAACTCCATAGCCAAGAAATCACTTTCGGGATTTGAGAAACCTAAGGTAAGCACATGTGGTATTCGGCCAAGGCCTTATTTGTTGAGTAAAGAGTTGTTTCTTATTATCCTAAAAATCGAAAACTAATCTATGAAGAGATCTAGTGTTTGACCGAATACAAGAAGGAGCATAACAAAGATTTCGGGACTCGATTAAGTAGTAAAATCGGCACCAAGGTGAGTTTTGAGTAATAATAATCCTAATAGGATTTGGTTTTATGGCCGAATGGTCTTCATTAAATTTTTAAAGTGATGGCCGAATGTAGGAAGTTAAAGATCTGAGGCAGTACATCGGATTCCGGGATTCCAGTGAATTGTTAAGCGAATCAGGTGTGTACCCCACACTAATCTTAATAGATTTATGGCTTTAACTTGATATATGTGTTAATATGAAAGTGTAAGAATGTGGCTAAGGTACCATGTTATGGTACAAAGTACTCAAGTACGTTTCCTACTCCTACTAGGATTATGAAATATGTTATGTTTAACATGTGATAAGTGATAAGAATGTGAAATTTGGCATGTTAATGCATAATATGTATGATATGGGGCATATGGGTTATTGAAAAGGGGAAGTGAATGTGGTGACCTAAGACCACGATATTTGAATGTGGTGACCTAAGACCACGGTATTTGAATGTGGTGACCTAAGACCACGATATCTGAATGTGGTGACCTAAGACCACAAATATTTATAAGGGCGATGAGCATGTCGACTGCAGCGACTGCCTTCGATGATGTGTAGCGGATGGAGGGTTGACTTAGCAGTCCCCACGGTGTGCAGGATGGTACGGGTGATGTGTAGCGGATGGCATTTATGTTTGGGTTCGGGTTGCATCACTTTTCTATCTGTTATGTGAATGTGAATGTAATATGATAATGTATGCCTGACTATTAAATTTTAGTGTTGGTTACACATTGAGTCTGTTGACTCACCCCGTTGTGGGAACACGTTTCAGGTGATGGACAGTGATGGACCGGGACGGCAGAACTTGTGGTGGCCGTGCTCAGCTTGAAGTTATTTTATTTGGACATTTATTTCATTTAAGTACTTTAAATTATTTGGGTTTGTTTTGATGTAATAAGGCCACAATTGAACTATTTTACATTTATTTTTATGTTTACAAATTTTTATTAAGTCAAAGGTTAAGTAATTTATTTTAAATGTACTCTAAATGGTTTATCACCTAAAAATTTAAAAAGGGTTTCCATTATTAAAACGAATTTGTTTTCTACTCGAGCCCAACCCAAAACAAGATTTCTTTCAAAACACACTATTTATCAGAGTAACACATAAATTTTGAACCGGTTACATCGAGGAGCATACCAGATCCGGTCAAGGCTCGTGGGCCGGGTTTGGGGTGTTTCAGTTTGGTATCAGAGCCCGGTTCAAAACTCGGCTCTGGGGATTTTGGGCTCCAAAACGTTTTCTAAAAATGGGCTCTTTAAAGGATAACAGGTTTGTTAGCTCAGCATGGCACCTAAGTCTCCGACCCGAAGTCCGCCAGGTAAGTACCCTAAACCATTGTGTGATATACATGTGGGCTTTATGGGCTTTATGGGACGTAGACTAGTTTAAATAGACTCTGATGGACTATAGGCTTAGTTTAAACCACTTCTTAAATTTTCATAAGACTTAATTTCACTAAACAAACCCGTTAATGAGCCGCAAGACTAGGGTGTGGTAACCGTCATACGCATGTCTAGGATTGGATCCGGAAGAGCTTGTTATTTAAGCAGTCCTAGTGACTCACCTCCTCTTCGCTGGAATCCTACCTGGTGCGTAGTGACTGTTCACCTTAGTCGAGTTAGGGTGTGGCAATAGGCGACGCATGCCTGAGGAGTGGATTCAGGGAGAGCTTGGTATTTAAGCAGTCCTAGCGACTCACCTCCTCTTCGCTGGAATCCTACCTGGTGCGTGGTGACTATTCACCCTAGTTAGGAGGACTCGTTGATGGGCTAAATCCTATAATTAAAACCCGAAAGGGACCAGCCACCCTAGTTTGAAAAAAAAATTACCGAAATACCCCCGGATTTCAAAATTTCCAAAATACCCCTGGAAATGTAAAAGTACCAAAATACCCTTATTGAAAAAATCACCAAAGAACCTCATTTTGAAAAAAAATTACGAAAATACCCCTGTAGGAAAAATTACGAAAATACCCCTATAGGACAAATTACGAAAATACCCCTGGGGTAGGAATAGATAAAAATATAGAAATAGAGAATGTGTGTGATGGATGCCATTGAATGGATGTTTGAATGAATGTACTTCTCTGAATTAGGATAGAAGATTTGAACTTTGATTGATCGAAAGAACCACTATTAAACTTCTTTCATAAAATTTCTTTGCGAATAATAAGTGAAACAATGACTAATTCATAAAACTTGTTAATCAGATCACGACGATAGAAATGAGTTTTAGAGGACGTGGACGTAACGTACGAGGACGCGGTAGAGGTAGAACGACCGTGTCAGAACCCGTTAGATCGGGTCAAGGGTCTGACAATGAGATACCACCGCCACCACCACCCCCAGTTGTTGGCGTTGAGCAGCAAGCTCAGACGGGGGATGATACTGTGTCGCAGGCTGTGCTGCGAGATCTTGAGTTGGTGGCTGGTGCAGGAGGAAATTCGGGAGCTCGAAAGTCGGTACCTGAGCGACTTCGTGCCAACGGAGCTGAGGTGTTCCGTGGAGTATCTGGTTTGGCACCCAGTACCGCTGAGTATTGGTTGGAATCAACTGAGCGGATTATGGATGAACTAGATCTGACCCCTGAGGAGAAGCTGAAAGGAATGGTGGCATTCCTACGCGATGAAGCGTACCAATGGTGGCTTACAGTTCGTGATGGTGCCACAGCTGAGGATCTGACGTGGGACTATGTTAAGACGGCCTATCAGAAGAAGTATGTCGGTACCCGGTATACTGATGAACAAAGGAAGGCATTTATGGGGCTGGTTCAAGGGAACAAGTCCGTGGCAGAATATGAAGCTGAGTTTCTGAGGCTGAGCCGTTATGCTCGAGGAATGGTGGCTACGGAGCATGAACGGTGTGTCCGATTTGAGGACGGTTTGAGGGATGATTTAAGGTCGCTTGATAGCTCGCATCGAGGAGCGGAGTTTTCTGCTTTAGTAGGAAAGCTAAGGTAGCTGAAGGGATTAAGGACTCTACAAAGCAGAACTTCGACCGGAACCGGCAGAAAAGAGGCTTTAGATCATCCAGGATCATTTGGGAATAAAAGGCCTAGAGTTGATAGGCGCGAGGTCGCTAGTCGCTACGGGAGGGCGATATCGTACTTGTGACCGACAGTGGGGAAGAAACACTTAGGAGAGTGTTGGAAAAAGACGGGAGGATATTTTAGGTGTGGGTCCAAGGACCATATGATCAAGGATTGTCCTATGAAACCAGATGGAAATCGACCGATAGCTCAGAATGTTAATCAAGCCGGTAGAGGTGGACAGCAGCCTCAGCGAGGTCGTGGTCCGAATAATAGAGGTAATGGTGCTGGCAGAGGACGTGGAACACCGGGCAGAGGTGCTGCTAACACTGAGGCAAGGCAACCGGGTTTGGTTTATGCAGTTCACCGGAGGGAGGATGGAGACGCACCGGACGTCATAACCGGTACGTTCCTTGTATTTGGAAAACCTTATTATGCTCTGATTGATGTGGGCTCGACTCACTCCTATGTTGCATGTAGTGTAGTGGAAACACTAGGCCTAGACTCTGAACTTTCTGATAGGGAGATGACTGTAGTAAGCCCATTAGGCCAAACTATAGTGGTGGATAAGATCTTTTGGAGTGTACCCCTAGAAATTCAGGGAGTGAACTTTCGGGCTGACTTAATGGAACTACCCTTCAGAGAATTCGATCTCATACTTGGCATGGACTGGCTAGTAGAGCATCGAGCCGTGTTGGATTGTGCGGCTAAGCAATGGAGTTAAGGACCCCGGAGGATGAGGTGGTTATTATGATAGGAGAAAGGAGAAATTACCTGTCTAATGTAGTTTCGGCACTAAAGGCTGAAAGGATGGTTCGGAAAGGGTGCAAGGCATTTTTAGCCTTCGTAAGTGCGTTAGATGGAAAGGAGAAAGGAGTCAATGGAGTTAGAATGGTAAGGGACTTCGTGGATGTGTTTCTAGAGGAATTACCAGGAATACCCCCAGATAGGGAGGTGAAATTTGGAATAGACTTGCTACCAGGAACAGCTCCTGTGTCAATCGCTCCATACCGAATGGCGCCAAAGGAGTTAATTGAGCTCAAGGCTCAGATTCAAGAATTGCTGGATCGTGGGTTCATCTGACCTAGTGTGTCTCCGTGGGGAGCACCGGTCCTGTTTGTGAAAAAGAAGGACGGAACCATGCGAATGTGCATAGATTATCGTCAGTTAAATAAGCTGACCATCAAGAACAAGTATCCTTTGCCACGGATAGACGACTTGTTCAATTAGCTTAAGGGGGCCGCCGTATTTTCAAAGATCGATCTAAGGTCTGGATATCATTAGTTGAAGGTGAAGGAGGCAGATATCCATAAAACGGCCTTTAGGACAAGGTACGACCATTTTGAGTTTGTGGTAATGCCGTTTGGGTTGATGAACGCCCCAGCCGCATTCATGGATATGATGAACCAGGTTTTTCAACCCTACTTGGATCGGTTCGTTGTTGTGTTCATCGACGATATCCTAGTATACTCCAAGTCTGAGGAAGAACATGACGAGCATCTCCGGAAAGTGTTGCAAGTGTTAAGAGAGAAGAAGCTATATGCCAAATTCAGCAAGTGCGAGTTTTGGCTTAAGGAGGTTGCATTCTTAGGGCATGTGGTGTCTGCGGAAGGAATAAGGGTGGATCCTAGGAAGATCAAAGCAGTGTTGGATTGGAAACCACCTAGGTCCGTGGCTGAGATTCGTAGTTTCTTAGGTTTGGCAGGCTATTACAGAAGGTTCGTGGAAGGGTTCTCGTCAATAGCCGCGCCTTTGACAAAGTTGTTAAGGAAAGAAGTACCCTTTGTATGGACGGATAAGCAACAGGAGAGCTTCGAGAAGCTTAAGAGGGTTTTGACCGAGGCACCAGTTCTGATTCAGCCTGAGGCAGAAAAGGATTTTGTGGTGTACTGTGACGCTTCGCATACGAGATTAGGCTGTGTTCTAATGCAAGATGGAAAGGTGGTAGCTTATGCGTCTCGACAACTAAGGCCTCATGAGGTTAACTACCCGACGCATGACTTGGAACTGGCGGCAGTGGTCTTTGCTCTTAAGGTGTGGAGGCACTACCTTTATGGAGAAAAGTCAGTGATCTACACAGACCACAAGAGCCTCAAGTACTTGTTGACTCAGAAGGAGTTAAACTTGAGACAAATAAGGTGGGTAGAATTATTGAAGGACTATGATTGTTCGTTAGAGTATCATCCGAGCAAGGCAAATGTAGTGGCGGATGCCCCGAGTCGGAAGGTTGTATCGGATCTGAGGCGTTGTTCGCACACTTGAGTCTCAGATGATGATGGCGACCTATTGGCGAGAATTGCAAGTCAAACCAACATGGTTAAATGAGGTAAAGGAAAGTCAGTTGGTGGATGAGGATCTAAGTGTTAAGCTACAACAAGTATGGAACAGAGAGTTAGAGGATTATGGTGTTAATGATGAGGGAGTATTGTGCTTCAAGGGAAAGGTATGTATGCCTAAGGACAAGGACCTAATAAGGAGGATTCTTCGGGAAGCGCATAGTAGCCCTTATGCTATGCATCCCGGAGGCACTAAGTTGTACAGGGATCTAAGGGAACAATTTTGGTGGCCTGATCTTAAACGGAAGTTACCGAATTCGTGGGAAAATGTCCGGCGTGTCGCCAAGTTAAAGTCAACACCAAGTTCCATCGGGATTACTTCACCAATCGAGATTCCGCGAGTGGAAGTGGGAGAGAATCACCATGGACTTCGTTAGTGGGCTTCCCCTTACGCCTACTAAGAAGGACTCGGTATGGGTAATAGTGGACCGTTTGACTAAGTCCGCGCACTTCATTCTGGTGAGAGTCGACTATTCTCTTCAGAAGTTGGCAAGATTGTACGTGGCGGAAATTGTAAGGTTGCATGGAGTGCCAGTGTCAATTATTTCGGATAGAGACCCAAGATTTACGTCTCGGTTTTGGAGGGCACTTCATCAAGCGTTAGGCACTAAGTTGGATTTCACTACGGCCTTTCATCCACAGTCGGACGGGCAGTCCGAACGAGTAATCCAAGTGTTAGAGGATATGTTGAGGGGCTGTGTGATGGACTTCAGAGGAAGTTGGGAGGAGTATTTGCCTTTAGCAGAGTTTGCATACAACAACAAACTATCAAGCCAGCATTCGGATGGCACCGTATGAAGCGTTGTACGGTCGGAGGTGTCGAACTCCTATGTGTTGGACTGAGTTAGGAGAACGTCGAGTTTTGGGTCCAGAGTTAGTGGCAAAATCTGAAGAGAAGGTTGAGACAATTCGGGCATAGTTGAAGGAAGCATCTGATAGACAAAAGTCGTACGCGGAGCTCAAACAGAAGGAGATAGAGTTTGAAGTGGGGGACCAAGTGTTTCTGAAAGTCTCGCCTTGGAAGAAGGTGATGAGGTTTGGTCGCAAAGGGAAGTTAAGCCCAAGGTTTATAGGGCCCTATCGAGTGTTGAAGCGGGTTGGACCAGTGGCATATCAGTTAGAGTTGCCACCGGAGTTGAAACAGATGCACAACATATTCCATGTTTCCATGCTACATCGATATCGATCGGATCCATCTCACGTAGTATCGGTTGAAGAGGTGGAGCTAAGGCCAGACTTATCCTACGAGGAAGAGCCGATTCAGATCTTGGAACGAGACGTGAAAGTGTTACGGAGGAACTCAGTTCCTCTAGTCAAAGTGTTATGGCGCAACCATGGATTGGAGGAAGCTTCGTGGGAGCCAGAAGAGGCAATGCGACAAAGAATACCCTCATTTATTTTAGCCGGTGCAATTTCGAGGACGAAAATTATTTTAAGGGGGTAGAATCGTAACATCCTCGAAAATGGGCCTATGCATTTTTGATTTAATTATACGAAATGGCATGTCTTATGTGTTATGAATGTATTGTGAACATTTTTGGAAACTTGGAAATGTAAGGAAATGCTTTGGAAATGTTAAGTTTAAAATAGGAAAGTGAACATTTTTGGAAACTTGGAAATATAAGGAAATGACTTAGAAAATGTGAGTTTTCAAGTCTAAAAGAGGAAACTAAGGCAAGGTGGCCTTAAGAGAAAATGTATGTGAAACATGACACACAAATGGGCTTGGAAAAGTGGCCTCAAGATGCCACTTAGGCCCCTGAAATGGCGCCACATACAGGAGTATTGAGCCAAGGTTCGAGTCTGGGGAAGCAAAATAAAAGAGTTTTATTTTGCTTTGCAAGGAGCAAGGGAGTTGGACGGCAACAAGGCTTTTAAAAGAGGAGTTTTATTCTCTTTAAATTTCGGCTAAATAGGGGATAAATGATGGATTTATTTTGGATTATTTTTAAGAGATAAATGAGGCTTTATTCTTTATTTTTTTTTAAAGCGATAAAGCTATCAAAGTAGAAGAGTGGTGGCCAAGTAAGGGAGTCTTGGCCTAGTAATTTCAGCAATAAGAGGAAAAGAGAGGTCATTCATCATTCTTTCTTTCTCCTATTCTCTGCCGAATTTCCTAAGCAATATTTCTCTTTTCTTTTGATAAGCCGAAATCTACTTCTTCATTATCCACCATTGCCGATTCTTCAAACCTCAACACCCTCTCTTTTCTTTTCCTTATTCAAGCCGAATCCCCTATGTGGTGGCCATAGCCGAATGCTCTCCTATCCTTCAGGAGCCGAATTGATCATCTAAGTAAGAGCCGAAACACTTTGGGACTTCAAGCAAGGGGGTTGTCGACTTGTGCATTAAGGGTAAGGATTTTATTGTCAATGTTTAGTCTTCAAAACCGACATTAAGATTCTAATGCCATCTGTGTCTAGTGGCCGAATCAACAAAGGACCTCTCGAGTTTCTACAACTGTCGACTACAAGGAGGGATATTTCGGGATTCATAAGGATCTAAGGTAAGTCCTGTATTCGGCTAAAGGCCAGTTATTAGTATTTAAATGTTAGAGGAGGATCTAACATGTACCATGTAGGTTTCGACAACTCCATAGCCAAGAAATCACTTTCGGGATTTGAGAAACCTAAGGTAAGCACATGTGGTATTCGGCCAAGGCCTTATTTGTTGAGTAAAGAGTTGTTTCTTATTATCCTAAAAATCGAAAACTAATCTATGAAGAGATCTAGTGTTTGACCGAATACAAGAAGGAGCATAACAAAGATTTCGGGACTCGATTAAGTAGTAAAATCGGCACCAAGGTGAGTTTTGAGTAATAATAATCCTAATAGGATTTGGTTTTATGGCGAATGGTCTTCATTAAATTTTTAAAGTGATGGCCGAATGTAGGAAGTTAAAGATCCGAGGCGAAGACATCGGATTTCGGGATTCCAGTGAATTGTTAAGCGAATCAGGTGTGTACCCCACACTAATCTTAATAGATTTATGGCTTTAACTTGATATATGTGTTAATATGAAAGTGTAAGAATGTGGCTAAGGTACCATGTTATGGTACAAAGTACTCAGGTACGTTTCCTACTCCTACTAGGATTATGAAATATGTTATGTTTAACATGTGATAAGTGATAAGAATGTGAAATTTGGCATGTTAATGCATAATATGTATGATATGGGGCATATGGGTTATTGAAAAGGGGAAGTGAATGTGGTGACCTAAGACCACGATATTTGAATGTGGTGACCTAAGACCACGGTATTTGAATGTGGTGACCTAAGACCACGATATCTGAATGTGGTGACCTAAGACCACAAATATTTATAAGGGCGATGAGCATGTCGACTGCAGCGACTGCCTTCGATGATGTGTAGCGGATGGAGGGTTGACTTAGCAGTCCCCACGGTGTGCAGGATGGTACGGGTGATGTGTAGCGGATGGCATATAGGTTTGGGTTCGGGTTGCATCACTTTTCTATCTGTTATGTGAATGTGAATGTAATATGATAATGTATGCCTGACTATTAAATTTTAGTGTTGGTTACACATTGAGTCTGTTGACTCACCCCGTTGTGGGAACACGTTTCAGGTGATGGACAGTGATGGACCGGGACGGCAGAACTTGTGGTGGTCGTGCTCAGCTTGAAGTTATTTTATTTGGACATTTATTTCATTTAAGTACTTTAAATTATTTGGGTTTGTTTTGATGTAATAAGGCCACAATTGAACTATTTTACATTTATTTTTATGTTTACAAATTTTTATTAAGTCAAAGGTTAAGTAATTTATTTTAAATGTACTCTAAATGGTTTATCACCTAAAAATTTAAAAAGGGTTTCCATTATTAAAACGAATTTGTTTTCTACTCGAGCCCAACCCAAAACAAGATTTCTTTCAAAACACACTATTTATCAGAGTAACACTTGAATTTTGAACCGGTTACATTGAGGAGCATACCAGATCCGGTCAAGGCTCGTGGGTCGGGTTTGGGGTGTTTCAATTTTCACCCCTCAGGGGTATTTCTGTAATTTTACCCTTCGGGGGTATTTTGGTAATTTTATGGGAGGGGTGCAACACAAGGACTTCCCAGGAGGTTACCCATCCTAGTACTACTCTCGCCCAAGCACGCTTAATTATGGAGTTCTGATGGGATCCGGTGTATTAGTGCTGGTGGGGTATTTCGATAATTTTACCCTTCGAGGGTATTTCAATAATTTTATGACCTTTTCAAAGGCCTACTGTCATCTCGAACGACTCGTATAACTCATATGGCCAGAACATTGTAAATGGGCCCAAAGGCCATTATTCGGTCCGAGTGGGCCCACACGCTCGTGTGGCCCATTCAGCCCAATTTTAGTCACGGCTATGCGAATCTCGCTGCCCAATCCATTATTATCTGCTTATCGTGGATTTTATCCATGTAGGGCCCATTGGGCCCACATGGCCCATCTCGGCCCAACGAGGCCCTTTACGACCTAAGCCCACGAGAACGTTCGTGGCAGCCTTAATGGTCTATCGCCAATGATTGTGGCTCAGTTTATCCCTACGAGCGTTCACACACTCGAGAGCCCTCAGATGTCGTAGTTTCGGCTTTTCGGCTTTTCGGCTTTTATCGATTCACAATTAATCAAGGATGTGAATACACACCTTCATCCATCGTTTTTACAGAAACAGCATTGGGTGTACGATTACACACCTGATTGCAACTGCGAAGACTGCGAATAATCCAGAGCCCACAACCCTGCTTGAACTAACAGATACTAGCGCCTCCCTGCTGATCAAGGCGATTTCCCCCTCCTAACATGATTTGGCATCAAAAAAGTTGTTAGAAAACAACCAACATTCGGCCCCCAAGAGAAAAACAAGAAAAGAAAGCCGAAGCTTGTTAATAGAGTCAAAGGAGATCTTACTAATAACGAAATAATAAAGTGGTTGAAGTATCCTCTTACCAATATCGGTAACCAAACGTATTTCGGCAGTAGTTAGCTAAGAAGATTCAACCCTAACCACGAAGAACAAAGAGGTTGAGGGGGAGAGGGTATGAGTATTCGGCCTAGCAGAGATGGGGAAAACGTAATATTGGAAAAAGAAGAAAAGGAAGTAAAGAGGAGAGGGCTACAAATTCGGCAAATAGCAAAATGTGGAGAAGAAAGAAGGAAGATGAGAAAACCATAGAATGAAAAAGAAGGGAGAGGAAGTGAATTACAGAGGTGAATTGTAAAGAAAAATACCTGAAATGTCAAAAATGTGCCAAAATGGAAAACAGCGCCCGAAAAATACCAGAGAAAATTTAGCACCTCAACACTCTCACAAAGCCGAAAATGCACCCAAATGACAACCCTTAGCCAAAATTCCCTTACTCATCATTTCCCAAATTCGGCTAAAACTCCTACACACCCCAACTCCCTCAACCTCTCCATCGAATCCTCCTTGAATTACTCCCAGCCTCCCATTCGAATTTCTTGACTAAGTCTCCAACCTCCTCTGCAGAGTTTGATTCAAACTCTACCTCTCCTGCCACCAAGTCATAAAATAAAATCCCATCTTTGCATGCCATGGGATTCGAACCCCAATTCCCTTGCCATCATAGTGACGCCACAACCATCAAGCCACAAGCTCTCCTTGTGACATGAAATCACACATATTTAACCATAAGTCCTACCGCTAACAACCAATTTCAGTAAAGGCCAAAAACTAAAAATTTTCAAAGGCCCAAACTCGAACCCAGGCTTCCTAAAAACCCCCAAATACACTCAATTACTTAGCCATTAAAGCACACATGGAATTTTAAGCCAAAACAGCAAAATTACAACCCTACATTTTTGGGGCGTTACATCGCTTTTCTTGATCAATATGTAGTCAAATTTAACTTATTTAATCATCACTCTATTAAATTTAGTCCAAAATTCACTTTAAGGCATTTTTACACAATTGCCCCTAATGTTTCACATCTTTTACAATTTAGTCCTTATTTCATTAAAACACAAATTAATGAAATTCAACCACAACCCATTCTAGCCGAATTACAAATAGGTCCCTATCAGCCCATATTTTTCATTTATTTCACATTTTAACCTCAAAGTTTCCACATTTCACAATTTAATCCCCAATTTGCATTTTCACTAAAAATCACTTAACAAAACTTGTATAACTATCATCAAACATTCAAAGTCTATAATCAAACTTCAAAATACATGCTTATTCATCAATGGAAACTTTCTAAATCTTTAAAAATTTTGCAAATTAGTCCCTGGGCTAGCTAGACCTAGTTGCAACGATCTCAAAAACATAGAAATCATTAAAAATCGAACAAAAATGGACTTACATGCACAAGAGAGATAGGCCGAATGTTCAAGAGATCAAAAATGGTGTTTTCTCCTTAGCAAAATCGGTGGAGAAGATGAATGAATAGAAAATGTCATTTATTTTACTAAATTTTAATTTTATTACTAAATTACTTATTTAACCTTAAGTTAAAACATTAAAACTACATAATGCATGTCCATCTTTGTCCACTTACTTTAATAATGGTAAAACATTAAAACTACATAATGCATGTCTATCTTTGTCCACTTACTTTAATAATGGTCTAATTAAAACATAAGGACCTCTAATTTAGGATTCCATAGCCATTAAATGCCTTTAGCTAATAGTACTCCACTTTTACACTTTACGCGATTTAGTCCTTTTTATCAAATTGACCAATCAAACGATAAAATATCTTAACAAAATTTTCACACAAATATATTATCATGCTGTAAACATTAAAATAATAATAAAATAATTATTTTGACTTCAAATTTGTGGTTCCAAAACCACTGTTTTGATTTGACTAAAAACGGGCTGTTACATTAGGGTGGCGTGAAATATCAGTCTTGTATTTTGAACAATGTATATGTTTCTTACTATGAATATATTTTACAATCTTTTTGGAGCACCTCGAATAGCATGTTGGCAAATAGTATTGAAGTACCCTGCTTTGTCAATTATGGTTCAATAGTTTCAACTATTTTTTTATTGCAAATTGCCAAATGTTTTCCTACATTTTGCTAAAATTATAAAAAGAATAAATCAAGTTTAAGTCTGTTTTCTGTTGTAATGTAACAGCCCGTTTTTAGTCAAATCAGAACAGTGGTTTTGGGACAACAAATTTGAGGTCAAAATGATTATTTTATTATTATTTTAATGTCTATGACATGAAAATATGATTGTGTGAAATTTTCGTTAAGAAATTTTAGCGTTTGGTTGCTCAATTTGATAGAAAGGACTAAATCGCGTAAAGTGTAAAAGTAGTGGTTTATTAGCTAAAGGTATTAAATAGCTATAGAACCTTAAAGTTAAGGTCCTTAAGTATTAATTAGCCCAAAATGGAGTTAGTGGAAGTTAGTGGCTTGGTATTGATGTGAATATTAAAGATATTAAAGGTTAATTTAGTAAATTGGTTAATTTAAGTTAAATTAATAAAAAAAATTATAATTTGGTGTCATCTTCATGCTTTAGCCGAAATTAGCAACAAGAAAAGCCGTTTTAGGGCTTAAATTTTTGCAAGCCATTATTCTTCAATTAGGTATGCATTTTTAACCCGTTTTTAATTATTTCTATGTTTTTGTGATCGTTGCTTCGTATTCTAGCTAGCCTGTACCCTAGATTTCGAAACTGTTAAAGATTTATCATGTTTCCATTGTTGAATGGTTGAGTAATTTGATGATTTATGATAGATTTGGAAGGTTTAATGTTAGATTAATAGCCTTTGTAAAGTGATTTTTGACAAAAATGTCAAAAAGGGGTTAAATTGAGAAAATGTAAAATGTGGTGGTTAAAAGTGTGAATAAATTTAAAATATGGTCTGCTAGTAACATATATTAAATTCGGCTAAGCATGGATTTGTACTAAATTGCATGAATTTGCAATTTTATGTAATAAGGACTAAATTGTAAAAATGTGAAAGTTGAGGGGAAAATGTGTTAAATAGACCTAATGTGTGTTTTGGATTGAATTGAATAAATATAAGAATAAATAAGTTGATTTTGATTACTTATAGATCAAGAAAAGAGGAATTCGAACTTAGATCGGGGAAAAAGCAAAGTAATTGAATAGTCGGTCCGTTTCGTCATTTTCGTACACGAGGTAAGTTTGTATAATTGAACTTGAATGTGTAATTATTCAATTGATGGATGGTATTGAGATTTTATTTATTCTATGGCTAAATGTGATGAATTTGATTTAAATGTACGGTTTAAGTCGACGAGATACTGAATAAGACCATAGCTGGGCTATGGCAATCGGATAATAAGACCATAAACGGGTTATGGCATGTGAATGTAAGATCACGGCAGGGCCTTTGCAATGTATGTGTAAGACCATAGTTGGACAATGGCATCAGAAAATTGATGTACTCATATCGTAAGCATTTATAAACTCGAAGTGATTCGATAAGCGAATTGGTGAGAATAGATATGTATCAGTACAGGTATGTACTGAAAACTGTTCGAATGGTGAATTAAAAGAAGATGATAACTTATATAAACTTTATGTTATCTCATTGATTGAGGTTTTAATTACAAATTATGTTATCTATTTGGAATTGTTAATGAATGATGTTGACTATTTCATATTTACATACGAACTTACTAAGCTTTATAGCTTACCTTGTTTATTTTCTTCTATGTTTTATAGTATATCGAAGCTAGCTCGGAGCCGGGGATTATCAGAGACTTCATCGCACTATCGGACATCTATTTTGGTACTTTTGAGTTGTGTATATATGGTATATAGCATGTATAGGCTTGAGTCATTTTGGTATGTTTGATGAACATGTATTTTGGGCCATTTAAGTTGGCTTGTGTTGATGAATTTACTAATGTATAAAGATGTGTAAATGGCTTTGTTTTGAGTTAGGTAATTGACCTATAATGAGTGAATGAGGTTGAAGTGATAATGCATGTTTGGAATGGTTTAATTAAATGAATCATATATGTGAATTATGTCTAGTAAAGCAAGTTGAGTTGATAGGTATTTGAATAGGTAAATGGCATTGAATTGAGAATTGAAATGGTTGAAATGGATATAGTATCATTGTGTATTGGTTGATGACTTTTGGCTGCATATTTGTGTCTTAAATTGGTACCAATTGAGCTTGTATAGGTATATGCAAAATGGGTGGCAAAATGGCTTGGTAAATAGCCTATTTTTGTCCACACGGGCAGAGACACGGACGTGTGTCTCAGCCGTGTATGACACAAGGTCATGATACACGGCCGTGTGTCCCTGGTGTTGAATTTGAAATCAAGTCAGTATGCTCCACACGGTCTCACACACGGGCGTGTGATCGGCCGTGTGGCACAAGTCAGTATACCCCCTAATTGGCACACGGCCTAACACACGGGCGTGTGACTTGGCCGTGTTGCATAAGTCAGTATACCCTACAGGTTTGGCACGGCCTAGCACACGGCCTAGCACACGGGCATTTGAGGCCACTTCGAAGGGCACACGGGCTAGACACACGGGTGTGTGGTCGGCCGTGTGACCCAAGTCAGTAACCTCACTTGTTAGGACACGGGCTGGCACACGGCCATGTGCTTCCATTTTGATTGTTCACACGGTCTGTGACACGGGCGTGTTTGATGGCCGTGTGAGACACACGGCCTGGCCACACCGGCGTGTGTCCCTTGTTTTGGAGAAAAAAATTCTAAGTGTGGAAAAGTTTCCCGAGTTATTGGTTTAGTCCCGAACCACTTCTAATGCATGTTAAAGGCCTCGTAGGCTCGTTTAAGGGACACTATGATTGGTTGTGATTGAATTATTTTTCAATTGATAATTTGTTTATGAAATGTATGTTTATAAGTGTTGTAAGTCCGGTAATGCTCCGTAACCCTATTTTGGCATTGAATATGGGTGAGGGGTGTTACATGTAACGCCTCGGTCCACCAGCTGGGAGTTAGGGTGTTATAAGTTTTGGTATCAGAGCCTAGTTTGAGCTAATTCTTAGAGAACTTAAAGGCTAAATCATGCCCCGATATGCAATTTACTTGTTTCTGGCTAGTCCCTTGTAGTTTTGCTAAATTGGGTTTGTGTATGTAGTTTAGAATATTTTCGAATTCCCATGATGTTGTTGGTGAAGGAATGAATATCAATATTCCTCAGACTTGTGGTTCGAAACCTTTGGCTGATCCAGGAGCAACTGGAAATTCTGCGAAAGATACTTTTGTCAAGATGATGGAACGATGGTTTAACCAATTTATGGGAACTGCTCATGTGCCTCTATTCCAACCTCGGTTTCAGTCAGGAGTTGCTCCACCAAGAGCATCTATTCCAGCTGTACGAACTGCGAAATAGTTTCAAGGAGATACGTAAACATGGTGCTAAAGAACTTCTAGGGGATGAGGGTGATGACCCCGCCGCAGTGGAACAATGACTATCTCACATAGGAAGGGTGATTGTAGAGCTAAAATGTACGCCGACGGATAGTCTATTATGCGTTGTTTCTTTATTGGAGGGAGGGGTGTATCAATGGTGGGAAACATTGGTAAGCATGACCCTGGAATGAAAGGGGACAGTGTTTGAGATTAGAAAAGAACCTTATTTTTTTAAAGCTGAAGAAATTAATATTGTTTTACCATTTTTTATATTTTTATCTAGATGAAAAAGTAATTACCTCACCCATTATCAATGGAATCATTTTCATTTGTTTGAAAAAGTAATTTCCCCACCCATTATCAATGGAGTCATTTTCATTTGTTTGTAGGAAAAAAACTTTAAGAGAATATTGACTTTATAAGGAAAGTGAACAATATTTTAGAAACTAAACATAAGAATAACATTCCAAGATATATATATATATATATATTTTTTTGGGAAAATTAGTACTTTTCATATACCATCTGCCCTCTTCGTTAGAGATGACAAAATGGGCTCGAGCCTGAAAATCCACTCGTGCTGATCTGAGCCTGGAATAATTCGAGTTCGAGAAAGCCCAAGCTCGAGAAAATCTGAGCCTAAAAAAGCCTAAGCTTGAGAAAATTCAAGCCCGATAGAACTCGAGCTCGAGACCGTAACAGACTTGAACTCGAGACCAATCTTGCTCGAACTTGAGATAAATCCGACTCAAAGCCTGAAAAGGTCTAACTTTATAGCTAAATAGCCATAATAGATATTAATAATTAATATAAATTTATGATATTACTTAAAATATAAATAAATGAATTCTTTATTTTTTTGAAAATGTATTGATAAGCATTACATATTTATATTAGCATTTTATTAATAGGAAAAGTAATTAATAATTATTTTTTATTTTAAATTATAAACTGAAATAATTTTTTTAAAAAACATTAATTTAATATAAAATATTTTTAATACTATAATTATATATGTATAATGAATATATAAAATTAATAATTATTAAAATCTATAAAATTGAACTTTAATGATAATATAATAATTTATTATATAACTACTATTGAAATCGAAACTGATTACCTAACCCAACCTTAATCCGATATACTAAATTAGTATGTTACTAATACATAAAATAATAAAATAATATATAAATATTACTTGAAATATTAATACATATATAACTATTATAATAAAAGATATAGTATTAAATGATATTATAATGTGTAATCATTGATGCATATATATAACTTATTACTATATTATATGATATGATATATCATCATATAATATAGTAGGACTAACTTTAAATATAAGAAAAGTATAGGGACTTAGAGCATATTTCAACTAGTATAATTATAAACAATAATATATAATAATAAGTAACATATAATGTAGTAGTATTATATATAACTATTATTATAATATAGGTTATATTAAAAATATAATATTACATGATATTATAATATTTAATCATTTATGTAAATATATAAACTTAATATATTATATACTATATGATGTGATATAGAATTATATAATATAGGAGGGTTAGCTTTTAAATGTATGTAAGTATAGGGACTTAGAGCAAATTTCAACCAATATAATAAACAATAATATATGATAATAATTAATATGTTATGTATTACCCTACTATTATAGCATATGATACAATATTAATGGAATAATATATTTTATAAATATAAATATAATAACTATTATTATATTATAGATTATAATAAAATATATAATATCAATAGTTATGCGTAATTGAGTATATTAAAATACATGTTTATAATTATAACTAACAATATATAAGATATTATTAAAAATTAATATTTTAATAAAATATTATTTTTTTAAATTAGATTTTGAATTGGTTTTAACTTTTACAAATTGTACTTGGGTATTGAATTTAATTTCTTTTTATTTTGGACTTGAGATTTGGGCTATAATTAGTTTATTTTGAGTTTGGGTAATAATGAGTATATTATTTAGGTTTGGGCTTAGTATTAATATATTTGGGTTTTGGAATAAATATTTTAGAATATGAATATTAGCTTTATAAATTTAATAAGAAAGATGAAAAGTTATTCAATTGTTAATAAAAAGTTATATAATATCATACTGTAATAAATTTTACCTACAATAAGCATTCTAATTATTTTATATAAAAATAACTTTATTATATATATAATTTATACTTTTTGTAAGATAAATTTGAATTATGTTGTCATCATAAAAAAGTTGAATGAGTTATTGCATTTAAAATTAAAATATTTAAAAATTAAAAAATTCAAAATTATTTGAATCAGTTAAAGCCTGCCTAGCTCGATCTGAGCTCGAATCGGAAAAAATTCAAGTCCAAAATAGTCCGAACTCGTAACAGATCTCAGCTCGAGAAAGCACGAACTCAAATTTATCCGAACCCGAAAAAATCCAAATTCAAAGTAAGCCCAATTTGAGCCCATCTAAGCTCGCTTGTTTAACAGTTATACTTTTAGTCTCATGGCCCCCTTTTAAAAAGATGACATCTTTAAGATAAACAAAATCTACTATTTGTAATCGCACATCATTACTATCTTAAATGAATCCCTAATTTTATTGTTTATATCAAACAACAAAATTGGTATTATCGTTTAAAACTTTGATTGAGTTGATATCACAAGTCAACTGGACATCAATTTAATTGAGAAATGTTAAAAAAAAATCATTATTTTTACAAAGCTATATTCTTATGAGGGTGTTTTTGATTAAAGTGTTTTGACAAACTGAAAAATGTTGAAAAAATAAGTGTTGAAAATTAAGTATTGGAAATTTAAGTCCTAAATTTAAGATATAAATTTTGTTTGGTATATTACTTAAAATTAATTTTGAAATATAATTAGATTGTTTGATAATATAAATATTAAATTATAAAAAAAATAAATTCTACATTTTATCTTTTATTTTTAAACATTTTACCATATTCTAAACCAAAAAAAAAAAAAAAAAAAGATAAAGTTTTTATAGGATAACATAATATAAATATAAATAAAATAAAATAAAATTGAGTTAATTGAAAATATTCTCCATTAAGTGATAAGTAGGTATTATCTGCTAATTATTTCTCACACTTTTTTGTTTAAAAAATTCTATTGGAGTATTTTTATTTTTAGATTATCAAACATGTGTAAAATATTAAACCATTGAAAATATTAAACTTAGGTTGCTCTCACATGTCAATCGAATACTAATTCAATTAGGCTTGACGAAAAGACATTATTTTTACAAAACTAGTTATGGTATTATAAGGGTGTTTTTGCCTTTATAAGATATTTTTATATAAAGTAATATCAAAACTACATATGAACTTTGTTTTAATGTATAATGTTATACGTAAATTTTAAAATTTCGTAATTTTATACATGAAATTTTACTTTGATTCAAATTTTACAAACCACTAGCAACATTATCAACATAGCACAATTTTTCGTTTATATATTACACACACAATTATATTAATCCAATATGAAAAAAATATAAATATGTTTATTTTTTAAAATATGTACAATTGAATCAAAATCAAAGTTTAATGTGCACATTTGAATTACAACTAAAATTTCATGTACATAATTGTACTAAATCAAAGCTCATATATCGAATTGCACGTTAAAACAAAATTCATATGTAATTTTGATATTTATCCCTAAAATAAATAAAATCCTACAAATGAAAAATCTTTATTTGATATTTTATATAAACTTTTAACAAATCAAATTTTCCCATAATTTTTTCTACTCAAATCATGGATGGGTATAACATAATGGGTAGTATTGTTTGATTCAACTCATTAGATTTCACAAATTCATATACGGAAAATAGGTAAACACTTATATACCTCAACTGAGACGAAATTCATGAAATATATAATGTGTCTCTACTGACTACTACGGTTACACACCTCACTCGATATTTGAAAGATCAAACATATTTTCCAACTTACCCTTTAGGCATCTTTTCATTAATAGAAAACTTGAATCCAAAATTCAACTGAGCGGACATCCGGTTTTCGATCCAACAACTTTACTTTTCATACTCAAGTGTGAGCGAAATACCTAGAGATGAAAACTCAATGTCCCACACCCTACGGTTAATTTACATTCTCTCCGTTAATTGAGAAAAGCAAAAGGACCTTAGCAACACTTCGATGGCCAACTGGTTTTTCAGATCAGAACTT
Organism: Gossypium sturtianum; assembly: GCA_025698515.1. NCBI lineage: Eukaryota > Viridiplantae > Streptophyta > Magnoliopsida > Malvales > Malvaceae > Gossypium > Gossypium sturtianum. Next base: position 106,557,111 of record CM046943.1, read on the forward strand.
TCAACTTAAACATCTAATGGGTTTCAAGATAAATTTGCACCAATACCGCTGACAAGCATGCAAAAAATATGAGGAACGAAACTGGTTTTGGACTTGAAGCACATAAATCTTGTCAATGGTGCGAATATATACAAAATCAACAATCCATTTACATGATTGCAGCCCTTGGCATGAGTCCTAAACTTGATGTTGATCAAACTAGAGAGTGAGTGTTGGATACAAGTACGCATCTGATACGAGTTCACTCAATTTTTTCGTAGTTGTTCCATATATTAGAAGATTATACCATGACTCATATCCAGGTACATGTTGGGAAAATGAACAGTTGGAATATCATAGCTTAAAGTCTACACTACAGCAGTCATTTAATCTAAGGACATGGCATGAGTCCTACACTTAATATGAATAGAAAGGATCAGAATTCAGCCAATCACCCAACTAGTACTTTTTTTTTTATTATTGAACGACAGCATTTATATTCGCCAAAGAACTGAATTTTTTTTCAAAGAGCCACCAAAAATAACACAGAGCTAAAATGACTGAAACATTCATGTACATATATTGCTTACTTACAGAGTAACAAACAATAAACTCTCTTTGCTCTGAGTATACTCAAATTCAACTTTAATCCATGGCTGCCTGTTTCGAATTATTGTTCGACTCAGTCAATTTATTATTGGCCAGGGAACCATCGTCTGATTGAACTTTCACGAATTGTCTGCTACGTTGCACTCGGATTGGTCTTCCCATGAACATCTACAGAATCACAACTTATCAGTCTCTTGATTACAAACAAACTAACAAAAAGGCAGATTATTACCATCGAAACGGCCACACCCAATTCGAAAAATCAGACAAATAATCTAGAAATTTACGAAAAGAAGGAATTACCTTCCCTTGGAAAGCAGACATTGCTGCATCGGCTTCTTTCTTGGATTTGAAAGAGACAAAGCCATAACCAGATGACTTTCTTGGACTATCATGAAATATAACTTCAGCAGAAACAACATTAGCACCCTCGGAACTGAAGAACTCTTTAAGATGTTTAGCCCTTACTTCATATGAAAGATTTGCTACAAACAAGTTGAATGCTGGCACTGGCTTGGGTTTCTCAGGTGGAGCAGCTTTCTTCTTTTTATGTTTAGCATAATTGAGCCTTAAAGTACGACCCTCTAATTCCTACATCAGTTAACAAAAAGGAAAAGAAACCCAATTTATCAGTAATTAGCCAGGGGAAATTACCTCATACACACACTTTGAGAGCACTTGTTAAACTAGTATTTAAGGAAATATATCTATTAAATAAATATGCTTACATATGACTCAAGATTATTAAGAGCCGCAAGAGCCTCCTCAGGCGAAGCCATTGAAACAAATGCCAATCCCCTATTTCTCGTCTTGTTATGCATAGAAAGCTAAGCCAAACACAATTAAGAAAAAATAACATCAATATTTCAACCACAAATCATAACCTAAATTTAAGAATAGAAAAATGTTGAGAAAAACCTCAACATCTACGACTGTGCCGTATTTCTCGAACAAAGAACGAATGTCTTCAACGGTACAACTCCAAGGTACGTTCTGGGCAATCAATCTAGCATTCGAAAACTCTTCTTCTTCTTCTTCTTTTTTTGCTTCTAAAGCAGGGTCTTGGGTAGTGGCAGAAAAATGGAGGATGAAACTGGTAAACGGTGTAGCTTTGAAGCGAAGAGCAGTAGTGAGAGGAGAGAATGGAGGAAGAAAACAAGTGGAAGAAATGTTTGGGATGGAGCTAAAGTTATTGGAGATGGATTGAGGTTTATGTTGGAGAGGAAAGAGAGAAAATTGGTGGGGAAGACGAAGCAGAGCCATGGGAGAAAAGGCCGATGTTTGAAACAGTGATTTGGTTTCTTTGAGGTTTTTGAGAGGGAGAAGTGGAATGGATAAGGGATTAAGGAGACTATCGTTTCGGGAGGCAAAAACTATCTCAGGGTAGCTATAAAGAATCAAAAGGTGTAAAATACGCGGCAATTCTTTGTTATAGGATAGTAAAATCTCTCCAAATAAACGTTTTGTTTTACGATTTGGGGAGAAAAAACCTATTGAACAAACTATAGTATTTGTTTTAGTTATCTAACTTTTCTTTTAAATTGATTACCTAAACTTTGGTAATCAATATTCGTCATGCTAAAAAAATTCGAATTAATCAAATTATAACACGTGATACTTTTATTTACGGTCCTTTTTAATATTTTCACTTTTTTCTTTTTTTGTCTCATTTTCTTTCATATTTTCTTTCTTTTTTCTCTTCATTTCTTCCCTTTCTTCTCCTCCTACTAATAGAAGAAGTAGTTTGCCTTTTTTTTACCAATTTGCTTGATGGAGGGAGGGAACTCAAGAAACTAGAAAGAAATGAGCAAAGGAAGAACCTTAAGACCACAAAGAGTGAAACATACCTAAAAACTAACTATTCACATACAAAATGTATTCATTCCTTATATAGACATATTTAGTGACCTCTATTTTGTTTGTTAATTGATACATTAAAAACCATTTCAATTTAAAAAGGGCTAAGGTTGCGACAAAACAATTTTGTTGGTTGCGTTGGGAATTTAGATTGATTTTTGCAGATGATGATCATTGATTTGCAGACGAGTTGTGGCATATATTAAAGTCGCTTCAAAATGAAAGATAAAACATGGAGAGAACTAAAGAAACCAAAAATAAATGAGTAATGGAAGAACTTTAAGACCACAAATTCTGGTTAGAGTAGAGAGGGGGGAAGGGGAAGGGAGGAAAAATATGAAGATGGAAGGAGAGAGGGATAGGGAGGGAGAAGATGGAATGGGAGTGGGAGGAGCCGTGAGAGTGGGAGGGAGAGGGAGATGTTTTTATTTTATTTAGTATTTTCAATTTTATAGTTAAATTAAGATTGAATATTTTTTTTATCAACATATGTCGCTTCTTATTGGCCACAAGGTTTTTTTTTTTTAACGGATGTAACAATAGGGGCCAACATTGGCTAAGGAGTTATAGTTTATGTATTCGGTTTAACCAAAAAAAATGTTTAGTTACTTAACTTGAACACAGGGCATAGTTTAAGGGCCTTATGTTCAATTAAACCAAAAAAATAAAGCAAATTTAAGTTCTGAATTATTTGGAAGTGGTCAATTTCACCCCCTATAAGGAAACTTATGGCATTTAGCTTGTTCTCTCACAGTGGAAGTAGAACCTCGCTTGAGTATTTCCTGCTCTTTCTCAGTTGATTTTCTTAGATTGTTTCTTATTTTGTAGGTTTGGGTGTGGATTCTCTATTTTATGGTTCCAATGTTTCTCTTACTTACGACATTCCCTCTTTATTACTAGAACGATCTTGTAGGTTTGTTTTGCTTTGTTTGAAACTCTTTTATAAAAAATTTTTGACAATCAAGGGTTTTTTGTGTTTTTCTGAATTGGAAGCTATGGATAGGCTTAATTTTAATCTCGTTGAGGGCTTTTAGCTCACCTTGGTTCACAATTGCCTCTATTCAACTTTTCATGGGGTTCCTCAACATGTTAGCATTGTCCTTTTTATTTAGGGTAGGGTCTTGATCTAGGTTATCAAGTGCTTTTCTTTAGCGGATTATTGTGAGGCTTTTAAAGCTAGCCTTTGATTTAATTTCTTAGTTTCTTGATTTCTTGGTTAGTGATTCTTTCTTGGTTAATATATCCAAGTCTTAAATGCCTTAAGTATGCTTTATTCGAATGATAATTTACCAGTTCAATTTCAAGCTATGAGTACATCTTTGGTTTGATAAAATAGATATTATTTTCCAACCACCCATAATAGATAATAATTTTTTTATGAATTGCAATACCTTTAATAAATGTCATGATGTAGCCATCATGAAATAAACAAGTAATCTGCCACAATTCGTTGTGGCAAATTAGACTATTTTCAGCATTTAATGAGCTTGATTTCAATTCGTTTTATGTTATTTTGTTTCATTTTCTATTTTAGTAGCTTAGACGTAATTATTAGCAAAATAAGCGTTTTTATGTACTTTATAGTTTTTCGATGACCTATTAGGTCAGCTTGGGCCTAGGGAATGACTAATAGGCTATTTGAGTGTGAAGGGTGCCATTTTAAGCCCCAAAATACAAAGGACAACAACCATGTCGCAACATTGGCATCCAGTGTCGTGATACTAAAGATCGAATCGAAAAATAAAATCCTGGAACACCAGAATTGGGTGTCACGACATTGGCTCGATGTTGCAACACCAGAACCTTGTAACAGCCTGATTTTGGGGCTAGTCGGAACAGTGGTTTCGGGACCACTAACCCGAGGTTGAAGAAAAATATTTTAATATTATTTTATGTGCTATAGCATGATTATAAGGATGCATGAAACTTTTGGTGCTTTAATTTTAGCGATTGTATGCTTAATTGTGAAAAAGGACTAAATCGCATAAAGTGTAAAAGTTCTATTTTACAAGCTAAAGGTGTCTAATAGTTGTAGAATATTAATTGGAAGCCCTAAATATGAAATTAGACCCTTAGAAGATGAGTGGCTGGCCATAAGGGACAAGAAATGTCAAAATTTGGTCAAAGTGGGTGTATTAGGTGACTAAATTGAAGAAAATAAATAAAATAAAGAAAAGATGATATCACCCTATTCATTCATCTTCTCCCACCGAAAATATCAGCTAAGGAAGGGTTTTGGAAGCCAAAATTTTTTAGCAACTTCTCACCTTTGAAAGTAAGTGATTTTGGAGGTCTTTCTTGATAATTTGTGTACTTTTGGAACCCCTAAAGCTTAAGCTAGCTAATGAGGGGACTATCTTGCAAAATGGTTGAAAGTTTAGGGACTTGCCATGAGAGTGTCTATGTTGTTTGCTGAGTTTTTATGGAAGAAAATGAATGTTAGTGGGTTAAGGGATGACATTTGTGAAAGGTGTTACCATGAAAACACCTAAATGGAACTTATTTGTAAAGATTTCAATTGAGTAATAAATGCATAAGATAATTGGTTTTGCGAATTGTTGTAAGAGAAGTAAATGTTCAGCTAGGCTTGTTTAATGTGAAAATGTGATGAAAAATGATTTACGAGCCTAGGGGAAAAATAGTAATTTTGCCAAAGTAGAAGGGCAAAATGGTCATTTTTGCCTAATTAGAAATTTTGATGTATCATGAGTTATGTAGTGATGAAATGAGTGAATTTTATTATTATAGATCAAGAAGAGCGTGGGAACATCCTTGACCGAGGAAAAGGCAAGGTTACGGATTAAACCGTCGATTAATACATTTTGCATCGAGCTAAGTTTATGTGTAAACGATACGTCTTTAATACATATGTTGTTACCTATCGATACATTGTATAAATAAGATTAATTATTAGTGAGATTGATTGAAATTGATAAATAATGAGTAATTCTTGTGTGAACCTCAGAATAGAAATGTAAGTACGGACAAATATCCGTAATTATTATTGGTAGGCTGTGTGCGATACCACCGTAATTATCACTAATGGTGGGCTGAGTGTAACATCCCGGTTTAGGGCCTAGTCAGAATAGTGGTGCGAGACCACAAATCTGAGGGTTATAAATGAGTTTTTGAGGTTTATGCCATGTATGCATGCTAGTGTGAAAGTTTCATGAAGTAATTTTATGAAATTGTGGTTGAATTTTCCAAAAGGACTAAATTGCAAAAGTTGCAAAATGTGAGATTCTAGAAGCTATTTGTGTGAAATAGCTTTAGAATATTAATTAGAGGTCCTTAAATAGCAATTTTTCCAATTTTTAATATTTGGACAAAATTGGGCATGGATGAGTTAAAATAGAAAGTTTATCAAAAAGGGCATTTTGGTCATTTAACAAATAAATGATTAAAAAGGAGAAAAGATGACAAAATCATGCTCATCTTCTTCCCCTCATTGCCGAAAATTTTAAGGAAGCCATAGCTAGGGTTCTTCAATTTTTCAAGCTTGCTAGTAAGTGTATCTAGCCTCGTTTTTGATATTCTTTGTATTTTTGAAGTCCCGGTAGCATGAGTAAGCTATTTTGAGCTATTTGATGAGCTATAAAGGATGTTCAAAAATGTGGTCATGTATGACATGCATGTATTTTGTTGTTTTATGGAAGATTATGAAAGCTTGATGTTGTAGAAACATCTTTTGTTAAGTGATTTTCCATGAAAATGCATGTAGGGACTTGATTGTGAAAATCTTAAGTTTGGTCATACATGTGTGTTTTAGTGAGAATTGATGATAGCTTTAGTTGAATAAGTGGTTCGACTAAGCATGAAAGACTAGAAAGTTGAATAAAAATCACTTTACGAGCCTTTGGGGCTAAAGTGTAAATATGAGAAAGTTTAGGGGCAAAATAGTAATTTTGCTAAAGTATGAGATGTGGGCCAATTTAGTCAATGTATGTATTGAATAAGCTGATTTATTCATTATAGATCAAAAAGACGGCTTCTGATCGAAACCGAGGCAAAAGCAATGTGGTGGACTAAATTGCAAGTCTCAATACTTTTGAGTGCCAAGGTAAGTCTATGCATAAACAATACATTCATACTTACAATTTGTTGATGATAGCTAGTGTGTAGCTTGTTCGAGATTGATTGAGAACCTATGTGGTTCAAGTAGAATGAATGTAGTAGAATTGTGAATGGATGTTTAATTGAGTAAGTAGACATGTGAATGTGTAGTGATAATGCTAGATGGTAGGCTAAGTACGATACCATCCTAATGCATATTGACGATGAGCTGGCTATGTAAAATGCTATCGTTAGGTATATCGTTTAGTGGGCTAAGTGAAAAACCCCTATGATTACCTTTGTGGTAGGCTAAGTGCGATACCACCTTATTAATTGACTGTGGTGTGCTAAGTGCGAAACCACCGAGACATTTACTGTGTGGGTTAACTGTGTGGATTAGCCATGTGATTGCATTATTGAGTAAAGAAGATGTGTGGATGCATTATTAAGTTAATTAGCTGTGTGGATGAATTATTGAGAAATAATGATGTGTTGTATATTGTGTAAATGTGACATTGAATGCAGGGGTGCATTTCGATTGTTATGAGTATGTGACTCATGATGTGTTGGAAGTGTGGTAAGGGTTAGAAAGAGTAAGCATAGTTGTTCATTACCTTTGGTAGTATAATGCTAATTGTTGTTTAGCTTATACTATGATGCTTAATTGTTTATGTGTAAACATACTAAGCTCAAAGCTTACTCCCTTTCTTTTCCCTTGTCTTATAGAGTGAAAGTGTTGAACCGAGATACGAGGATCAATTGGAAGATCGCCCACACTATCAGCACACTCTGGTACATGAGCCTCAATGTTTTGTATATGGCATGTATAGGGGCTAGACAAGTTAGTGAATTTTGTTGTAAATGGCTAAGATATGTTGGCCTTTAGATGGATAGTTTATTTTGTATAATGCCATAGTTGTTGGCTATTTTATGTTATATGAAAAGTTATAGTTGTCTATGTGAGATTGCAATTCAATTTGAGTTGATTATGATTGTGTTAGATGAGTATATGTTGTGTATGCTAGAGGGGTGGAAAGAACTTGGCACATAGCTTTGTTCTTGTCCATGTGGATAGACACACGGGCATGTGTCTAGGCCATGTGTGACACACGGTCAGCCCACGGGTGTGTGCTTTGGCCGTGCATCCACTGCATGTTAGTATTTCAAATCAGAATAGACCACGGACTAGCCACACGGGCGTGTGTCTAGGGCGTGTGGGATTAATCAGTGTTGGCCACGGGCTAGGCACACGGGCGTGTGTCTAGACTCTAGGCCGTGTTAAGGTAGTCAGTGTGCACCACGGGTGGTAAGCACGGGCGTGTGCCTTGGCCGTGGGGCATTGGCAGAAAGCTGGGGTTTTAGGCACGGTTTAGGGACATGGGCGTGTGTGTCCATGCACGAGCGTGTCTAATCTTGCACGGGCGTGTGAGACCTGTATAAAAGAGAAAAATTTTAAGATTGGAAAAAGTTCCGGTTTAGTCTCGAGAGCCCTCGTGTGTATGAGTGAGGCCTCGTAAGTCGAGAAAGAGGTTGTTGAGATGACTTCAGAGAGTAGTTACGACGAGCTTATATGGCGATCAAGTGGTTTGAGTTCGGTAATGCCTCGGGCCCGGTTCTGGCGTAGAACCCGGGTAAGGGGTGTTACATTTAGTGGTATCAGAGCTATGGTTTAGTCGATTCTAGGACTACTGTAGCGGGTGTAAGAGTCCAGCTATACATGCCATAAGTGTACAATGATAGTGTGGTGGTTTCTGATGATTTTAAATCTTGTTTTATATAGTATATGGATTCCGATCCATTGACTGCTGATGAAGCAGCTAGTAATGCATCGGCTCCTCGCAAGGAACTGTGCCCGTTGAGAGTGGACCCTAGGTCAGGGGTCAAGGGGAAGAGGCACGGGAAGCCTTTCTTCAGATGATGAGCAATTGGTACTCGGATTATGTTCGAGCGAACCCTAATGCTCAACTTTCTCCACCTCCTCCTCCTATACCTCAGCCAAATCCAGTGGCTCCTCAAGGTATGGATGTAGTGAGGATATCGAAACCCTTGGTGGATAAGATTAGGAAACACGGGGCTGAGGAGTTTAGAGCTAAGGTAGATGATGACCCAGAGAGGGCGGAGTTCTGGTTGGAGAACTCGATGAGGGTGTTCGATGAACTCTCATGTACGCCTGAGGAGAGCTTGAAGTGTGCCGTATCCTCCATCGAGAGATTCGGCATACCATTGGTGGAAAACACTAACGTTGGTAGTCCCGAGAGAGCGGGTGACGTGGGACTTCTTTTTGGAAGAGTTCCGGAAGAAGTATATAAGCCAGCGATTTACTGATCGGAAAAGGAATGAATTCCTTGAATTGAAACAAGGAAGGATGTCAGTAGCAGAGTATGAGCGTGAGTTTCTTAGGCTTAACAAATACGCTCAAGAATGTTTGTCGACTGAGACCATCTTGTGTAAGAGGTTCGAAGATGGGCTGAATGAGGACATCAAACTCCTAGTTGGTATTTTGGAGTTGAAAAAATTTGTAGTGTTGGTTGAAAGGGTAAGTAAGGCCGAAGATCTGAGTTCAGAAAAGAGGAGGGCTGTGAGTGAAGCCCGAGATGCTAGAAAGAGGCCGATGGGCAAGTCATACCAAGCCCCGTCGAAAAGATCCAAGGAAGTGAATCCTCGAACGACGGCACCAGTGGGTTATTCGCATCGAGACTTGGGCAATACTCGCTCGGGTTCGAGAGTCCAAGCCCCCTCGATGGAAAGTGTGGGCAATACGAAGAGCAAACCAGAGTGTCCAAGTTGTGGTAGATGTCACACTGGAGAGTGTTAGGGTAACAATCGAAACTGTTATAAGTGTGGTTCCCCCGACCATGTTATCCGAAACTGCCCCGAGAGGGATGATAAGGAAGAGAAGCAAGAGATGAGACTTAGTGATGTGTCTGCAAGGGGTAGACCACCAAGGAACCCGAGAGGCGAGAATAGTGGTAGAGGTGCGCCCAGAGATTTTGCTGTGAGACCAGAGGGTCGGGCACCTGCGAAGATGTATGCTATTCAAGCTCATGCGAAAGACATCCTCCCGGATGTGATAACGGGTACTTTTTCTCTCTTTGATACCTTTGTTATTGCTTTAATAGATCCAGGGTCTACTCATTCTTATATTTGCATGAGATTGGCATCTAGTTTGAATATGACCGTTGAGTCTACGGACATAGTGGTTAAGGTGTCAAACCCGTTAGGAAAGCATGTGTTAGTGGACAAAGTGTGTAAGAATTGTCCTTTATTGATTGAGAATCATTGTTTTCCGGCAAACCTTATGTTGTTGCCGTTTGATGAGTTTGATTTAATCCTAGGCATGGATTGGTTGACTACCCATAGTGTCTTAGTGAACTGTGGTAGTAAGTTTATTGAATTGAAATGTAAGAGTGGAGATGTGGTTCGGGTTGAATCAGGATGATCAGATAGTCTACCAGTGATGATTTGTTCCCTAGTGGCTGAGAAATATTTGAGAAAAGGATGTGAGTCCTATCTTGCTTTTGTGTTGAACACTCGAGAGGCTGGAGTAGAGTTTGAAACAGTGCCAGTGGTATGTGAGTATCTAGATATATTCCCGGAAGAGTTACTTGGATTACCTCCAGTGAGAGAGGTCGAGTTTGGAATTGAGTTGGTTCCGGGAACGGCACCTATTTCAATTGCTCCATATAGAATGGCACCTGTAGAGTTGAAAGAACTGAAGGTTCAGTTGCAAGAGTTGACAGATAAGGGTTTTGCAAGACCGAGCTACTCGCCGTGGGGTGCTTCGGTATTATTCGTGAAGAAGAAAGATGGGTCTATGAGATTGTGTGTAGACTATAGACAATTGAACAAGGTGACGGTGAAGAATAAGTATCCTTTACCAAGGATTGATGATCTTTTGATCAACCAAGGGAGCTACAAGATGTTCTCCAAGATAGACTTGAGGTCTCAGTTATTATCATTTCAGAGTGAAAGAGCAAGATGTGTTGAAAACTGCATTTCGGACAAGGTATGGCCATTATGAGTTTTTGGTTATGTCATTTGGTTTGAAGAATGCACCTGCGATTTTTATGGATCTGATGAACCGTGTTTTCAGACCGTATGTGGACAAGTTTGTAGTTGTCTTTATTGACGACATATTGATCTATTCTCGGGATGAGAACGATCATGAAGAGCATTTGAGAATTGTCTTGCAAACTTTAAGAGATAAGCAGTTGTACGCCAAGTTTAGCAAGAGTGAGTTCTGGCTCCGTGAGGTCGGATTCCTAGGACACATGGTGTCAGGTGATGGTGTCAGAGTTGACCCGAGTAAGATATCGATGTTGTGGATTGGAAACCGCCGAGGAACGTGTCAGAAATTAGAAGTTTCTTAGGATTAGTGGGATATTACAGATGTTTCGTAAAAGGGTTCTCTGTGATTGCTACCCCAATGACGAAACTATTGCACAAAGATGTCAAGTTTGGTTGGACTGAGACATGTCAACAGAGTTTCGAGAAATTGAAAACAATGTTGACTGAGGCACCAGTTTTGGTTCAACCAGAATCGGGGAAGGAGTTCATGGTTTATAGCGATGCATCATTTAATGGTCTCGGTTGCGTGTTGATGCAAGAGGGTAAGGTAGTCGCTAACGCCTCGAGGCAGCTAAAACCGCACGAGAAGAATTATCTGACTCATGATTTGGAGTTAGCGGCGATTATTTTTGCATTAAAGATTTGGCGACATTACTTGTATGGTGAGAAGTGCCGAATCTTTACGGATCACAAGAGTTTGAAGTATTTGATGGATTAGAAGGATCTGAGTCTGAGACAGAGACGGTGGCTTGAGTTGTTGAAAGACTATGAATTAGTCATTGACTACCACCCGGGAAAAGCGAATGTGGTTGCGGATGCCCTGAGTAGGAAATCCTTGTATGCTCTAAGAGTTATGAGCACGAGTTTAGCATTGTCTGACGATGGTGCTATTTTCGCAGAGTTGAGAGCTAAGCCACTATTTGTTCAACAGATATGTGAGGCTCAGAAGTATGATAGTGAGATGCAAGCTAAGATAGCTAAGTGCAGATCAGAAAGTGATTCTATTTTCCAGTGGATTTGAATGGTTGTCTGATGTATCGTGACAGAATTTGTGTTCCTAAAGATGAGGAGTTGATTCGAAAGGTTTTACATGAGGCCCATAGTGGATGTTTGTCAGTACATCTGGGCAATACGAAAATGTACAACGACTTGAGGAAGTTGTATTGGTGGCCGGGTATGAAAAGAGATATTTCAGAGTTTGTGACTAAGTGTCTGATTTGCCAACAGGTGAAGGCTGAGCATCAAGTGCCTTCGGGATTACTTCAGCCAATAATGGTGCCCGAATGGAAGTGGGATCGGATTACCATGGATTTTGTAACGGGGTTGCCGATGACTCCGAGAAAGAGAGATGCTGTGTGGGTTGTTGTGGATAGATTGGCAAAGTCGGCTCATTTATTCCAGTACGTGTTGATTATTCACTGGACAAGTTAGCCGAATTGTATGTTGCAGAGATAGTGAGGTTGCATGGTGTGCCTGTGTCTATAATATCGGATAGAGATCCGAGGTTTACTTTGAGATTTTGGGAGAAGTTGCAAGAGGCCTTGGGTACGAGATTAAATTTCAGTACTGCGTTCCATCCGCAAACCGATGGTCAGTCTGAAAGAGTGATTCAAGTTCTTGAAGATATGCTGCGATGCTGTGTGTTAGAATTCGAAGGTAGTTGGGAGAGATATCTACCTTTGGTCAAATTCTCCTATAACAACAGTTATCAGTCGAGTATACAGATGGCACCATATGAGGCTTTGTATGGTCGTAAGTGTCGGACTCCTTTGTATTGGACCGAGCTTAGTGAGAAGTGGATCCATGGAGTTGGTCTAGTAAAAGAGACCGAAGAGAAGGTGAAACTAATCCGTAATAGTCTGAGAGCTGCTTCGGACCGAAAGAAGTCTTACGCGGATTTGAAAAGAAAAGAAATTGAGTTTGAGGTGGGTGACAAAGTGTTTTTGAAAGTGTCCCCGTGGAAGAAGATTATGAGATTTGGACAAAAAGGGAAATTGAGTCCAAGATTCATAGGGCCGTATGAGATTACAGATAGAGTTGGGCCTGTAGCATACCGGTTGGCTTTACCGGTAGAGTTGGAAAAGATTCATAATGTGTTCCATGTGTCGATGTTGCGACGGTATCGCTCCGATCCTTCACATGTGATTCCTTCGACAGAAATTGAGATAAGACCGGATATGTCTTATGAAGAGGAGCCGATTAAGATCTTGGCTCGAGAAGTGAAACAGTTGAGAAATAAGAGCATAGCACTAGTGAAAGTGTTATGGCAGAAACATGGTGTGGAAGAGGCTACGTGGGAAACGGAAGAAGCTATGAGAGAGCAACATCCAAACCTCTTTACTGGTATAATTTTCGGGGGCAAAAATCTCTAAAGGGGGGAGAGTTGTAACATCCCGATTTAGGGCCTAGTCGGAATAGTGGTACGAGACCACAAATTTGAGGGTTATAAATGAGTTTTTGAGGTTTATGCCATGTATGCATGCTAGTGTGAAAGTTTCATGAAGCAATTTTGTGAAATTGTGGTTGAATTGTCCAAAAGGACTAAATTGCAAAAGTTGCAAAATGTGAGATTCTAGAAGATATTTGTGTGAAATAGCTTTAGAATATTAATTAGAGGTCCTTAAATAGCAATTTTTCCAATTTTTAATATTTGGAAAAAATTGGGCATAGATGAGTTAAAATAGAAAGTTTATCAAAAAGGGCATTTTGGTTATTTAACAAATAAGTGATTAAAAAGGAGAAAAGATGACAAGATCATGCTCATCCTCTTCCCCTCATTGCCGAAAATTTTAAGGAAGCCATAGCTAGGGTTCTTCAATTTTTCAAGCTTGCTAGTAAGTGCATCTAGCCTCATTTTTGATATTCTTTGTATTTTTGAAGTCCCGGTAGCATGAGTAAGCTATTTTTAGCTATTTGATGAGCTATAAAGGATGTTCAAAAATGTGGTCATGTATGACATGCATGTATTTTGTTGTTTTATGGAAGATTATGAAAGCTTGATGTAGTAGAAACATCTTTTGTTAAGTGATTTTCCATGAAAATGCATGTAGGGACTTGATTGTGAAAATCTTAAGTTTGGTCATACATGTGTGTTTTAGTGAGAATTGATGATAGCTTTAGTTGAATAAGTGGTTCGACTAAGCATGAAAGACTAGAAAGTTGAATAAAAATCACTTTACGAGCCTTTGGGGCTAAAGTGTAAATATGAGAAAGTTTAGGGGCAAAATAGTAATTTTGCTAAAGTATGAGATGTGGGCCAATTTAGTCAATGCATGTATTGAATAAGCTGATTTATTCATTATAGATCAAGAAAGACGAAGCCCGGATCGAAATCGAGGCAAAAGTAAGGTGGTGGACTAAATTGCAAGTCTCAATACTTTTGAGTACCGAGGTAAGTCTATGCATAAACAATGCATTCATACTTACAATTTGTTGATGATAGCTAGTGTGTAGCTTGTTCGAGATTGATTGAGAACCTATATGGTTCAAGTAGAATGAATGTAGTAGAATTGTGAATGGATGTTTAATTGAGTAAGTAGACATGTGAATGTGTAGTGATAATGATAGATGGTAGGCTAAGTGCGATACCATCCTAATGCATATTGACGATGAGCTGGCTATGTGCGATGCTATTGTTAGGTATATCGTTTAGCGGGCTAAGTGAGAAACCGCTATGATTACCTTTGTGGTAGGCTAAGTGCGATACCACCTTATTAATCGACTGTGGTGTGCTAAGTGCGGAACCACCGAGACATTTGCTGTGTGGGTTAACTGTGTGGATTAGCCATGTGATTACATTATTGAGTAAAAAAGCTGTGTGGATGCATTATTAAGTTAATTAGCTGTGTGGATGAATTATTGAGAAATAATGATGTGTTGTATATTGTGTAAATGTGACATTGAATGCAGGGGTGCATTTCGATGGTTATGAGTATGTGACTCATGATGTGTTGGAAGTGTGGTAAGGGTTAGAAAGAGTAAGCATAGTTGTTCATTACCTTTGGTAGTATAATGCTAATTGTTGTTTAGATTATACTATGATGCTTAATTGTTTATGTGTAAACTTACTAAGCTCAAAGCTTACTCCCTTTCTTTTCCCTTGTCTTATAGAGTGAAAGTGTTGAACCGAGATACGAGGATCAATTGGAAGATCGCCCACACTATCAGCACACTCTGGTACATGAGACTCAATGTTTTGTATATGGCATGTATAGGGGCTAGACAAGTTAGTGAATTTTGTTGTAAATGGATAAGATGTGTTGGCCTTTAGATGGATAGCTTATTTTGTATAATGCCATAGTTGTTGGCTATTTTATGTTATATGAAAAGTTATAGTTGTCAATGTGAGATTGCAATTCAATTTGAGTTGATTATAGTTGTGTATGCTAAAGGGGTGAAATGAACTTGGCACATAGCTTTGTTCTTGTCCATGTGGATAGACACACGGGCGTGTGTCTAGGCCATGTGTGACACACGATCAGCCCACGGACGTGTGCTTTGGCCGTGCGTCCCCTGCATGTTAGTATTTCAAATCAGAATAGACCACGGACTAGCCACACGGGCGTGTGTCTAGGGCCTGTGGGATTAATCAGTGTTGGCCACGGGCTAGCCACACGGGTGTGTGTCTAGACTCTAGGCCGTGTTAAGGTAGTCAGTGTGAACCACGGGTGGTAAGCACGGGCGTGTGCCTTGGCCGTGGGGCATTGGCAGAATGCTGGTGTTTTAGGCACAGTTTGGGGACATGGGCGTGTGTGTCCATGCACGGGTGTGTCTAATCTTGCACGGGCGTGTAAGACCTGTATAAAAGAGAAAATTTTAAGATTGAAAAAGTTCCGGTTTAGTCTCGAGAGCCCTCGTGTGTATGAGTGAGGCCTCGTAAGTCGAGAAAGAGGTTGTTGAGATGACTTCAGTGAGTAGTTACGACGAGCCTATGTGGCGATCAAGTGGTTTGAGTTCGGTAACGCCTCGGGCCCAGTTTCGGCGTAGAACTCGGGTAAGGGGTGTTACACTGAGTGCATTACCACCTTATCATTTATTCACGATGGGTTGTGTGCGATACCATCGTTTAGGTTATCATTTGGTGGGCTTTGTGCGATACCACCCTAATATTGATTAATGGTGGGCTGTGTGCGAAACCACCGGGTACTAGTGTTATTCCGAAGAGTTCATCGAAAAACTTGGTTAAGCAAATATTTTATGTGATTTGTGGTGATGAGTGCAGGGTATATGTGCAAGTAAATGTGACCAATATATATGTTATATGGTTGGAATGTGGTAAGAGATGAGATGAGTAATCATGATTAAGAAAATGTGAATTTTTCTTACATAATATATAATGTTTGTGGTTGCTTTGCATATGGTATGATGCTTACTGTTTACATGTAAACTTACTAAGCTTAAAGCTTACTCCCTTTCTTTTCCCTTGTTTTATAGTGTTAAAGAGCCAGCTCGGGATACGAAGATAATCAGAAGATCACCTACACTATCAGCAAACCTTGGTATTTTAGACTTAACATTTTGAGTACGGCATGTATAGCGTCTAGACTTAGCTTAATGTCTTGTTGTTTTGGCCAAGTGTGTTGGCTCTTTAAAGATGAACTTTTTTGTAAATAGCCATAGTTGATGGCTCATTATTATTAATATATGAAAAGATGAGGTTATTCATGAATGTGTATGAGGCATGATTGGGTTGCTTGGTTGATGGTCGAATGTGATTGTGTTGTTATGAGTTAGGTTGATAAGAAGAGCTTGGAAAATAGCCTTGTTCTTGTCCACACGGGTAGACACACGGGCATGTGTCTAGGCCGTGTGTGACACAGGGTCGGCCTTATGGGCATGTGGTTAGGCCGTGTGTCCCCTTGCATGCTAGGTTTGCAAGTCAAAATGCTCAGTAGTAAACACACGAGCGGAGACACGGCCGTGTGTCTCAGCCGTGTGGAAGGTACGGCCACGGACATGGGTGTGTGCCCAGGCCGTGTGAAGTCTGCACTTGAAATTGGAATTTAATTTGCCACACGGTCGAGGGACACGGGCGTGTGCCTAGGCCGTGTGACATTTTTAAGTTGATGACGTCAGAAATAGAATGCCAAGGTTTTGGCACACGGGCTAAGACACGGGCGTGTCGAGGCCGTGTGAGGGACACGGGCCAGGAACACGGGCGTGTGTCCGGCCGTGTAAAAACCCCTGTAGGTTCGAATTGAAAAATAATTCCACACGGGTGTGTAACACGGGCATGTGATATGACACATGGGCGTGTCCTTTACTCCACACGTGTAACACCCCTTACCCGTCTTAAAGCCGGGACAGGGTTCGAGGCATTACCTAACTAATCTTGCTTAAACATCTCAAATAGGGTTACAAAGTCTCGTTTAAACCCATCACTTACTTATACTTGGCCTAAGAGGCCTTAAACATACTTCCGAGAGGTATCGGGACTATTCTGGGGACATTTACACGTTCGAGAAACTTTTCAACAACACAGGGGTTACACGCCCGTGTGAGTCTAGGGACACGCCCGTGTGCCCCTAAGGCATGCTCGTGTCTACCACCCGTGGTCGAAACTGACTAATTTCACACGGCCTTGACACGCCCGTGGCCTGGGCCCGTGTGCTAAACCTTGGCATTCTGACTAATCCACACGGCCCACACACACGCCCGTGTGTTTCAACCGTGTGGCGATTTAAATTCCAAGTGCATGGTGCAGACTTCACATGGTCTGGGCACACGCCCATGTGCTAGCCGTGCCGCTCACACGGCCTAGACACACACCCATGTGTCTACCCTCGTAGAAAATTAGAAGGCTATCTACCAAGCCCTTTGCCACCCTACATTGCAAACATACATGCTCCAATTCCATTCAACGTAATTCATGCCCAAAGACACATCTAAATACTCAATTCGACATTCATACACTAGGGCATACACTTCAAGAAAGCCACTTTCATTAAACAATAGAATTTGCCAAGTATTTGCCTAACTGAAGGCCATTTACAAAATGACTTTCGTAACGTACATAGCCAACACTTTGGCTAACAATTACAACTTAACAAAATACTCGACTCCTATACATGCCATACTCAAAATAAGTCTAAATTGTTATACCAAAGTGATGTCGATAGTGTGATTTCTGAACTCCTACGTCCACGATCCTCGAGTTATCTTGGCAATACTACAAGGAAGAAGGGCAATAAAAGGGGTAAGCATAAAGCTTAGTAAGTTTGCATGAATATAAATAGCAACAATAAGCTCATAAAATAATCCATCCATAATATTAACTAACCATACACAAGTCATAGGCATCTTGCCATACTTACTCACAATTGCCCTTATTTAGCACATACCATGCCACATGTCGCAAACGTTTCTTCGTGACTCATTCACGAGTACCTGTATTCACTCATTCATATGACTTTAGTGCAAATATCATTTCTACTTCTAAACTCATCTACTTATCCCTTTAATCACTAGGGATAGTCAAAGACATATATTCGATGTCGTTCATGTAGAGACAAAGCCAATGCCACATCCCCAAGGTGGTCTTACATGGAGTTACTTCTAAATGCCAATGCCATATCCCGGATATGGTTTTATATGGACTTTCACATCAATTATCGATACCACATCCCGAATGTGGTCTTAACGAGTTTCTTATTCTTTTCCGAAGCCATATCCCGGGTATGGTCTTATACGGGATCTTAACTCGGTGCCGAGGCCATGTCCCAGACATGGTCTTATACGGGACTTTATCTGATTCACATCTCGATGATAACAATCCCATATTCATTATAGTCCACTAGGACTTCAACATCATACTTAACATCAATTCCTCATTTCAATGAAGTATCATACATCAATGTGATACCAAGCATTTTCAATTATGCTAACATAAATATATCATTAATCACATACAAACTTACCTCAATTTCAAAATGAGCTAGCTCGACGATTTAGTCCGAGACTTTGTTCTTTCCCCGATCGAGGTGGATCCTCGGTTCTTCTTGCTCTATAACAACAATTTAGCTCATTTTAATCATCTCATTAATAAAGCATTTCAATAATCATGCTTAGGCAAAATTACTATTTTGCCCCTAGACTTTGACAAATTGACTATTTTGCCCCTAGGCTCGAAAATAAATTCTAATCACATTTCTACCTTCAACAAGCCTAGGTGAACATTTAATACTCTTATAGCTATCATCAAAACTCAACATTTCACATATTTACTACAATTTTGTAACGTTTTCATCAATGTCCAAATTAGGTGTTTTCAAGACAACACCTTTCACAAAAGTTGTTCATTCAACAACTAAGACTCATTTTCTTGCATAAAAATGCAGTAAATAGCAATGAAAGCTCTCATGGTAAAACTCTAAACTTTGCATCAAATTGCCCAATAGTCCTCTCATTTGAAAGCTTAAGTTATAGGGGTCTTAAAAGTACAATTATCATAAAGAAAAATCATCAAAATCACTTACTAGAATGGAGGAGAGTTTGCTGAAAATTGTGAGCTTTCAAACCCCTATTTTGCTTGCAAATTTTGGTGGAGAAAGATGGAGAGAAAGATGATATTTTCTCTTTCTTTATTCTAATATTAAACTAGTCAAACAAGTCACCAACTATCAACTACTTTGACCAATTTTTTGTCCATCTTTGTCTCCTATGGTAGTCCATGGCCAGCCAAGCATATATTGGGGGGTCTAATTGCCTTTTAAAGACCTCCAATTTACATTCTAAGGCTATTTGGTACCTTTATCTTATAGAATGGAACTTTCGCACTTTATGCGATTTAGTCATTTTTCACGATTAAACGTGAAATCGCTAAAATTAAAGTACCAAAATTCTCATGCTCATATACTATCATGCTCCGACTCATAATATAACATGAAAATAAATTTCTCAATTCTCAGATTAGTGACCCCGAGATCACTATTTTGACTAGCCCCTAAATCGGGCTGTTACAATTCTCCCCCCTTAAAGATTTTCGTCCCCGAAAATCTTACCGGCAAAAAGGTTGGGATATTGGTTTCTCATCATTTCCTTGGGATCCCATGTAGCCTCTTCTATTCCGTGCCTTTTCCATACAACTTTCACAAGGGCTATGCTTTTGTTTCTCAACTGGTTAACCTCTCGTGCCAAAATCTTAACCGGCTCTTCACCATAAGTCAAGTCCGGTTGTATCTCTACCTCTGTTGGTACAATGACATGTGAAGGATCTGAACGGTATCGGCGCAACATGGATACGTGAAAGACATCATGAATCTTTTCTAGTTCAGGTGGCAAGGCCAACCGATAAGCTACCGGTCCTATCCTCTCGATAATCTCATAAGGTCCGATAAAGCGCGGACTTAATTTTCCCTTCCGGCCAAATCTGAGGACTTTACTCCAAGGTGATACTTTCAAGAACACTTTATCACCGACTTTGAATTCTATCTCTTTCCTTTTCAAATCTGAATAGGACTTCTGCCTATCTGAGGTGACTTTTAGACAATCACGTATCACTTTTACTTTTTCTTCAGTTTCCTTAACCAAATCGACCCCGTGTATCTGTTTCTCTCTGAGTTATGACTAATACAAGGGCGTGCGACACTTACGCCCATACAATGCCTCATAAGGCGCCATCTTCAAACTTGACTGAAAACTGTTGTTGTAGGCGAATTCCACCAACGGTAAGTATTTCTCCCAACTACCTTGGAATTCTAAAACACAACATCGAAGCATGTCCTCAAGTATCTGGATTACCCTCTCCGACTGTCCGTCGGTTTGTGGATGGAAGGTTGTACTGAAATTTAATTTCGTGCCCAAGGCTTCTTGCAACTTTTTCCAAAACCGTGACGTGAATCTCAGATCTCTATCCGAAATGATCGACAACGATACATCATGGAGTCTTACTATCTCTGAAATGTACAAGTCTGCCAATTTATCAAGTGAATAGTCGACTCGTACTGGTATAAAATGGGCTGACTTTGTGAGTCTATCAACCACTACCCAAACTGCATCTTTCTTCTTTGGAGTCAACGGTAAACCCGTCACGAAGTCCATGGTAATACGGTTTCATTTCCACTCAGGAACCAAAATGGGCTGAAGTAAACCCGAAGGTACTTGATGTTCAGCCTTCACTTGCTGACAAATCAGGCATTTCGATACAAACTCGGAAATGTCTTTCTTCATACCAAGCCACCAATACCATTTCTTCAAATCATTGTACATCTTCGTACTGCCTGGGTGTACATTCAAACATCCGCTATACGCTTCATGCAAGATTTTATGAATGAGCTCGTCGTTTCTGGGTACACAGACCCTATCTCGAAATGTCAGACATCCATCAAGATTTACCCGAAATTCTGACTCCACGCTCGACTCACATAAAATTCTCTTAGCTTGCAAACTGTTATCATCTTTCTGAGCTTCACAGATTTCTTGGAGAAACAAGGGTTTAGCCCTCAAATCGGCTAAAACGGAACCATCATCCAATAAGGTCATCTGAGTACTCGTGGCTCTTAGTGCAAACAATGATTTTCTGCTCAAAGCATCGGCGACTACGTTCGCCCTTCCCGGATGGTAGTCAATTTCCAACTCATAATCCTTAATCAACTCTAACCACCTTCGTTGCCTCAAATTCAATTCCTTTTGAGTCATCAAATATTTTAGGCTTTTATGGCCGGTGAAAATCTGACTCCTTTCACCATATAAATGATGCCTCCAAATTTTTAATGCAAACACAATTGCGGCCAACTCTAAATCATGCGTCGGTTAATTCTTCTCGTGCGGCTTCAATTGCCTAGAGGCGTAAGCAATCACCTTACCCTCTTGCATGAGTACACAACCCAATCCGTTCAAGGACGCGTTACTATAAACCACAAATTCTCTTCCCGGTTCAGGTTGTACCAAAACAGGGGCCTCAGTCAACAATGTCTTCAGTTTCTCAAAACTCTGTTGACACTTTTCTGTCCAATCAAACTTCACATCTTTTTGCAAAAGTTTAGCCATCGGGGTAGCTATCATGGAAAACCCCTTGAAAAAATGCCTATAATAGCCAGCTAGGCCTAGAAAACTCCTTACTTCAGTTACGCTCCTCGGTGGTTTCCATTCAACAATTGCTGAAATCTTACTCGGGTCAACTCTAATCCCGTCTCCCGAGACAATGTGTCCCAAAACTCCCACTTCCTTGAGCCAAAATTCACTCTTACTGAATTTGGCATACAATTGTTTTTCTCTCAAAACTCGCAGAACCATAATCAAATGCTCGGCATGTTCGTTCTCGTCCCGAGAGTAGATTAGTATGTCGTCGATGAAAACCACAAAAAAATTATCCAAGTGTGGCCGAAAAATGCATTTCATCAAATCCATGAAGATCGCCGGGGCATTTGTTAGACCAAAAGGCATGACCAAAAATTCATAGTGGCCATATCTAGTCCTAAACGCGATTTTCGGCACATCCGAGTCCTTGACTCTAAGTTGATAGTACCCTGACCTCAAATCTATCTTGGAAAATACTGTGGCTCCCTTAAATTGGTCGAATAGATCGTCGATCCTCGGCAACGGGTACTTGTTCTTAACAGTTACCTTGTTAAGTTGCCAAAAATCTATACATAGTCTCATGGAACCATCTTTCTTCTTTACAAATAAAACGGGAGCACCTCACAGAAAAAAAACTCGGCCTTGCAAAACCTTTATCCGATAGCTCTTGCAACTGTTCTTTTAGCTCCCTTAGCTCGGTTGGAGCCATTTTATAGGGAGCAATAGAAATAGGGGCAGTACCCGGAGCTAACTCAATCCCAAATTCGATCTCTCTAACTGGAGGTAGCCCTGGCAACTCTTCCGGGAAAACATCTGGGTACTCGTAACTATGGGTACCGACTCCATTTTCAATTTAGTCTCTTTAGTGTTCAACACAAAGGCAAGATAGGCCTCGTATCCCTTCTTTAAATACTTCTGAGTCGACAAGGTTGACATCACTACTGGTAGCCTATCTGGCTTATCTGATTCAACACGAATAAGATTACCATTTTCATCTCTCAACTCAATATGCTTCTTCCCACAATTCACAACTACTCCATGAGTAACTAACCAATCCATCCCAAGGATAAAATCAAACTCATCAAATGGTAATAACATTAGATTGACTGGGAAATAATGACCCTTAATCATCAAATGGCAACCTTTGCAAACTCTATCAACCAACACACACTTGCCTAGGGGATTAGACACTCTTATTATGAATTCGGTAAACTCTACGGGCATGCTCATGCTAGAGACTAAATTCATGCATATGTATGAGTGGGTGGATCCCGGATCAATTAAAGCTATAACACGAGTATTATGGAGAGAAAAGGTACCCGTGATTACGTCGGGGGAAGATGCCTCTTCACGAGCATGAATGGCATATGTCCTTGCTGGTGCTCTACCCTCGACTCTAGCAGCTTGCTCTCTAGATGGATTCTTGCTACCCATCTCATTTCCTGGGTTTCTCAGTGGTCTTCCCCAAGCAGTACTTCTCGATCTTGCATACTGAGGCTTTTCTTTCTCGCCCACCTCGGGGCAGTCTCTGATAAAGTGGTCTAAGGACCCACATCTGAAGCAAGCTTTCTCATTAGCTCGACACTCACCAGAATGGTGCCTGCCACACTGAGGGCATTCCGGTTTACTTGGTCAGACGTTGCCCACACTAGCAACTGATGTGGTCTGCCCTTTCGACCCCGAAAATTGCTTGCCTTTACTTCGGGTTAAAAACCCCGCCGAAGTGACTGATCGAGTAGCGAAATCCCTCGATTTCTTAGATGAGGATTGGTGAGACTTATTCAGTTGTCTCTTCCTCGAGTCATGAGACTCATTCTCAGCTCTTCTCTTCTCTTTAGCCAACTCTTTGGCTTTACAGGCTCTATCTACCAACACTACAAATTCTTTTAGTTCGAGGACTCCCACGTATAAACGGATATCTTCATTTAATCCATCCTCAAATCTCTTGCACATGATGGCTTCGGTAGACACGCACTCCCGTGCGTACTTGCTAAGCCTTACAAACTCCCGTTCATAGTCGGTTACTGACATACAGCCTTACTTCAGTTCCAAGAACCCATTCCTCTTATGGTCGATGAACCGCTGACTGATGTACTTTTTCCGGTATTCCTCTTGGAAAAAGTCCCAGCTAACTCTCTCCCTTAGCACCACCGACACCAGGGTGTTCCACCATCGATAGGCTGAATCTCTCAGGAGAGATACCATACACTTTAAGCACTCCTCAGGTGTGCAGGATAACTCGTCGAATACCCTGATGGTATTCTCGAGCCAGAATTCTACTTTCTCCGGGTCATCGTCCTTATTTTCCCAGAATTGCTCGGCTCCTTGCTTCCAAATCTTATCCACCGGAGGTCTTTCTCTTCTCACCACCTCAACTACTTGAGGAGCTACTAGAGCAGGTTGAGGGATTGGTGGGGGTGGAGGGGGTTGAGCGTTTGGATTTGCTCGGGTATACTCAGTATACCAGTTGCTCATCATGTGGAGAAAGGCTTCTCGAGCCTCTTCCCCCTGTCCCAAGGTCTCGGGTCTACTATAAGTTGGCACGGTCCCTTGAGCGGGAGCCGGCGCGTTACTCGCAAAGATCATCGGTGCGCAGATTCGGTCCAGATCGAGAATCCATATACTACATAAAGCACAATTTCATACGTCAGGAGCCATCACACTATCATTACTCAGACACCCTTACATATGGCATGTATAGCTAGACTCGTACTTATGCTACGTTAGTCCTAGAACTTACTAAACCGTAGCTCTGATACCAATAAATGTAACACCCTTTACCCGTCTTCAAGCCGGGACAGGGTTCGAGGCATTACCTAACTAATATTGCTTAAACATCTCAAATAGGGTTACAAAGTCTCGTTTAAACCCATCACTTACTTATACTTGGCCTAAGAGTCCCTAAACATACTTCCGAGAGGTATCGGGACTATTCCGGGGACATTTACTCGTTTGAAAAGCTTTTCAACAACACAGGGGTTACACGCCCGTGTGAGTCTAGGGACATGCCCGTGTGCCCCTAAGACATGCCCGTGTCTACCACCCATGGTCGAAACTGACTAAATTCACACGGCCTTGACACGTCCGTGGCCTTGGCCCGTGTGCCAAACCTTGGCATTCTGACTAATCCACATGGCCTACACACACGCCCGTATGTTTCAACTGTGTGGCGATTTAAATTCCAAGTGCATGGTGCAGACTTCACACGGCCTGGGCACACGCCCATGTGCTAGCCGTGCCGCTCACACGGCCTAGACACACGCCCGTGTGTCTACCCTCGTAGAAAATTAGAAGGCTATCTACCAAGCCCTTTGCCACCCTACATTGCAAACATACATACTTCAATTCCATTCAACGTAATTCATGACCCAAAGACACATATAAATACTCAATTCGACATTCATACACTAGGGCATACACTTCAAGAAAGCCACTTTCATTAAACAAAAGAATTTTCCAAGTATTTGCCTAACTTAAGGCCATTTACAAAATGAATTTAGTGACATACATAGCCAACACTTTGGCTAACAATTACAACTTAACAAAATACTCGACTCCTATACATGCCATACTCAAAATAAGTCTAAATTGTTATACCAAAGTGATGTCGATAGTGTGATTTCTAAACTCCTACGTCCACGATCCTCGAGTTATCTTGGCAATACTACAAGGAATAAGGGCAATAAAATGGGTAAGCATAAAGCTTAGTAAGTTTGCATGAATATAAATAGCAACAATAAGCTCATAAAATAATCCATCCATAATATTAACTAACCATACACAAGTCATAGGCATCTTGCCATACTTACTCACAATTTCCCTTATTTAGCACATACCATGCCACATGTCGTAAACGTTTCTTCGTGACTCATTCACGAGTACCCATATTCACTCATTCATATGACTTTAGTGCAAATATCATTTCTACTTCTAAACTCATCTACTTATCCCTTTAATCACTAGGGATAGTCAAAGACGTATATTCGACGTCGTTCATGTAGAGACGAAGCCAATGCCACATCCCCGAGGTGGTCTTACATGGAGTTACTTCTAAATGCCAATGCCATATCCCGGATATGGTCTTATATGGACTTTCACATCAATTATCGATACCACATCCCGAATGTAGTCTTAACGAGTTTCTTATTCTTTTTCGAAGCCATATCCCAGATATGGTCTTATACGGGATTTTAACTCGGTGCCGAGGCCATGTCCCGAACATGGTCTTATACGGGACTTTATCTGATTCACATCTCGATGATAACAATCTCATATTCATTATAGTCCACTAGGACTTCAACATCATACTTAACATCAATTCCTCATTTCAATGAAGTATCATACATCAATGTGATACCAAGAATTTTTAATTATGCTAACATAAATATATCATTAATCACATACAAACTTACCTCGATTTCAAAATGAGCTAGCTGGACGATTTAGTCCGAGACTTTGTTCTTTCCCCGATCGAGGCGGATCCTCGGTTCTTCTTGCTCTATAACAACAATTTAGCTCATTTTAATCATCTCATTAATAAAGCATTTCAATAATCATGCTTAGGCAAAATTACTATTTTGCCCCTAGACTTTGGCAAATTGACCATTTTGCCCCTAGGCTCGAAAATAAATTCTAATCACATTTCTACCTTCAACAAGCCTAGGTGAACATTTAATACTCTTATAGCTATCATCAAAACTCAACATTTCACATATTTACTACAATTTTGTAACCTTTTCATCAAGGTCCAAATTAGGTGTTTTCAAGACAACACCTTTCACAAAAGCTGTTCATCCAACAACTAAGACTCATTTTCTTCCATAAAAATGCAGAAAATAGCAATGAAATCTCTCATGGTAAAACTCTAAACTTTGCATCAAATTACACAATAGTCCTCTCATTTGAAAGCTTAAGTTATAGGGGTCTTAAAAGTACAATTATCATAAAGAAAAATCATCAAAATCACTTACTAGAATGGAGGAGAGTTTGCTGAAAATTGTGAGCTTTCAAACCCCTATTTTGCTTGCAAATTTTGGTGGAGAAAGATGGAGAGAAAGATGATATTTTCTCTTTCTTTATTCTAATATTAAACTAGCCAAACAAGTCACCAACTATCAACTACTTTGACCAATTTTATGTCCATCTTTGTCTCCTATGCTAGTCCAAGGCCAGCCAAGCATATATTGGGGGTCTAATTGCCTTTTAAAGACCTCCAATTTACATTCTAAAGCTATTTGGTACCTTTATCTTATAGAATGGAACTTTCACACTTTATGCGATTTAGCCCTTTTTTGCAATTAAACGTGAAATCGCTAAAATTAAAGTACCAAAATTCTCATGCTCATATACTATCATGCTCCGACTCATAATATAACATGAAAATAAATTTCTCAATTCTCATATTAGTGACCCCGATATCACTATTTCGACTAGCCCCTAAATCGGGCTGTTACAACACGGGCGTGTGGACTGTTTAGTGAAAATTTTCTATGGTTTTCTAGAGGGCTTCAGAAGGGTTTGATTTGGTCCCAACCCATTCCTAAAGGGAGGACTTAGGCCATATAGTCTTGTTTAAGAGACGTTATGAAAAGTTTTAAATCAGGAGTATAAAGTCAAGTCTCACAGTTGTATGATCGATCGTGTGTAAGTCTAGTAATGCCTCGTACCCTGTTCCAGCATTGAATACGGGTAAGGGGTGTTACATTTAGTGGTATCAGAGCTATGTTTTAGTCAGTTCTCGGACTAAGCGTGTGTAAGAGTCTAGCTATACATGCCATGAATGTACATTGATAGTGTGGTGACTTCTGACAATTCTAATCTTTGTTTTTATATAGTAAATGGATCCCAACCGAGTGGCTACTGATGACGCTGCTAGTAACGCGTTGGCTCTCACGCAAGGGACCGCGCTTGTAGAGAGTGGACCCGAGACTATGGGTCAAGGGGAAGAGGCTCGGGAAGCCTTTCTCCAAATGATGAGTAATTGGTACACGGAGTATGTACGAGCGAATCCTAATGCTCAACCTCTTCCACCTCCACCTATACCTCAGCCAGTTTTCATGGCTCCTCAAGGTATAGACTTGATGAGAGTGACCAAACCCCCGGTCGATAAAATTTGAAAACAAGGGGCCGAGGAATTTAGGGCCAACATAGACGATGACCCTGAGAGAGCAGAGGTCTGGCTCGAGAACTCTATGCGAGTATTCGATGAACTCTCCTGCACGCCTGAGGAGAGCTTGAAATGTGCCGTGTCATTGCTGAAGGACTCGGCATATCATTGGTGGAAAACGTTGACATCAGTAGTTCCAAGGGAGAGAGTGACATGGGACATCTTTCTAGAAGAGTTCCGAAAGAAGTATATAAGTCAGCGATTTGTTGACCAGAAACGAAAAGAGTTCCTTGAATTAAAGCAAGGAAAGATGACTGTGGCAGAGTATGAGCGCGAGTTTGTTAGGCTCAACAAGTATGCACAAGAGTGTGTGTCTACGGAAGCTATTTTATGCAATAGGTTCGAGGATGGGCTGAATGAGGATATCACATTGCTAGTTGGGATCTTGGTGTTGAAAGAATTTGTGGTGTTGGTCAATAGAGCTTGCAAGGCTGAGGAGTTGAATAAGGAAAATAGAAAAGCCATGATAGAGGCCCGAGATGCAAGGAAGAGTCCAATGAGTAAATCATTCCAAACCCAATCAAAGAGGTCCAAGGAAATGAACCCTCGGACGACTGCTTCAGTTGGGTATTCACACCGTGATAGAGGTAATACGAATACGGGCCCGAGAGTTCAAGCCACCTCAATGGCAAGTGTGGGCAATACAAAGTCAAATAAATCGGAGTGTCCAAATTGTGGTAGACAACATATTGGGGAGTGTTGGGGAAACACTCGAGTTTACTACAAGTGTGGTTCACCAGACCACTTCATTCAGGATTGTCCAGAGAGGGATGAGAAAAATAGAAAATAAGAAGTAAGAGCGAGCAATGTACCTTCGAGAGGTAGACCACAAAGGAACCCGGGGAGCGGGACTAATAGTAGAGGTGCACCCAGAGATTCCACTGTGAGATCAGAGGGCAGAGCACCTGCAAGGACTTATGCCATTCGCACTCGCGAAGAGGCATCATCTCCAGATGTGATAATGGGTACTTTTTCTCTTCATTATATCTCTGTTGTTGCTTTGATTGATCCAGGGTCCACCGATTCTTACATTTGCATGAAATTGGCATCTAGCATGAGTATGATTGTTGAGTCTACGTAATATGTAGTAAAAGTGTTAAACCCGTTAGGCAAACATGTACTAGTTGATAAGGTGTGTAGGAATTGTCCTTTGACAATTAGAGGTCATTGTTTTTCGACAAATCTCATGTTGTTGCCCTTTGATGAGTTTGATCTGATTCTTGGCATGGATTGGCTGACTGCTTATAATGTTTTAGTAAATTATGGTAGTAAGTTTATTGAATTGAGATGTGTAAATGGAGATGTCATTCGGGTTAAATCAGGTAAATCAGATAGTTTGCCTGTAGTGATTTCGTCTATGGTAGCTGAGAAATATTTGAGAAAAGGGAATGAGTCCTATCTCGCCTTTGTGTTGAATACTCAAGAATCAGAAGTAAAGATTGAATCAGTGCTTGTGGTGTGCAAGTATCCGGATGTTTTTCCGGAAGAGTTACCCAGATTACCTCCAGTTAAAGAGGTCGAGTTTGGCATTGAGTTAACTCCGGGTACGGCACCTATTTTGATTGCTCCGTATAGGATGGCACCATTGGAGTTGAAATAATTGAAGGTTCAGTTGCAAGAGTTAACGTCCAAGGGCTTTGCGAGACCGAGCTATTCACCCTGGGGTGCTCCGGTACTTTTTGTCAAGAAGAAAGATGGGTCAATGAGGTTATGCATAGATTACAGACAACTCAACAAGGTGACAATAAAGAATAAGTATCCTTTGACAAGGATAGATGATTTATTTGACCAATTGAAGGGAGCTACGGTGTTCTCTAAGATAGACCTAAGGTCTGGCTATTACTAGTTGAAGGTTAAGGAGCAAGATGTGTCGAAAACTACATTTCGGACGAGGTATGACCATTATGAGTTTCTTGTCATGCCATTTGGCTTAACGAATGCTCCTACGATTTTTATGGATCTAATGAACCGCATCTTCCAACCGTATATGGATAAGTTTGTGGTTGTTTTTATCGATGACATATTAATTTATTCCCGAGATGAGAGTGAGCATGCAGAACACCTGAGAATTATTTTGCAGACTTTAAGAGACAAGCAGTTATATGCTAAATTCAACAAGAGTGAGTTTTGGCTCCAAGAAGTCAGATTCTTAGAACACATTGTGTCGGGCGATGACATTAGAGTCGATCTGAGTAAGATCTCGGCTATTGTGGAGTGGAAACTACCGAGAAATATGTTAGAGATTAGAAGTTTTTTGGGTTTAGCGGGGTACTACAGACGGTTCGTAAAAGGGTTCTCTATGATTGCTACTCCGATGACGAAACTGTTGCATAAAGATTTTAAGTTTGAATGGACTGAGAAATGCCAACAAAGTTTCGAGAGATTGAAAGCATTGTTGACTAAGGCGCCAGTTTTAGTACAACCTGAGTCGGGGAAAGAGTTTGTGGTCTACAATGATGCGTCATTAAATGGTCTTGGCTGTGTGTTGATGCAATAGGGTAAAGTAGTAGCTTACGCTTCGAGAAAGCTAAAACCATACGAGAAGAATTATTCGACTCACGATTTGGAGTTGGCTGCGATCGTTTTTGCTTTGAAGATTTGGTGTCATTATTTATATGGTGAGAAGTGCCGAATCTTCACCGATCACAAGAGTTTGAAGTACTTGATGGACCAAAAAGATTTGAATTTGCGACAACGGCGGTGGCTCAAATTATTGAAGGATTATGAGTTAGTAATTGATTACCATCCGGGGAAAGCGAATGTGGTTGCGGATGCCTTGAGCAGAAAATCCCTGTATGCTTTGAGAGCCACGAGTACAAGTTTAGCGTTATCTGATGATGGTGCTATATTGGCCGAGTTTAGGGCTAGACCATTATTTATTCAGCAGATATGTGAAGCTCAAAAGAATGATAGTGAGATGCAAGCTAAGAGAGCTCAGTGCGAATCGGGAAATGACTCTGATTTTTAGGTTAGTTCAAAGGATTGCTTGATGTTTCATGATAGAATTTGTGTACCAAAGGATGGTGAGTTAATCCGGAAAATTTTACATGAAGCACACAGTGGTTGTTTGTCAGTACACTCGGGCAGCACAAAAATGTATGATGATTTGAAGAAGTTGTATTGGTGGCCGGGTATGAAAAGAGACATCCGAGTTTGTTACAAGATGTTTAATTTGTCAACAAGTGAAAGCTGAGCATCAAGTACCCTCAGGATTACTTCATCCGGCGATGGTTCCAGAGTGGAAGTGGGATCGAATCACAATGGATTTCGTAATGTGGTTACCAAAGACTCCGAAAAAGAAAGATGCTGTGTGGGTGATTGTAGAAAGACTAACGAAATCAGCTCACTTTATACCGGTGCGTGTGGATTACTCACTTGATAGACTGACTGAGCTGTATGTTGCTGAGGTAGTGCGATTACATGGGGTGCCTACGTCTATTATCTCGGATAGAGATCCAAGATTTACTTTGAGGTTTTGGAAGAAGTTGCAGGAAGCCTTGGGTATAAAATTTAATTTTAGTATCGCGTTCCATCCTCAAACCGATGGCCAATCTGAAAGAGTAATTCAAGTTCTCGAAGATATGCTTCGATGTTGTGTTTTAGAGTTCGAAGGTAGTTGGGAAAAATATCTACCTTTGGTTGAGTTTGCCTACAATAGCAGCTATCAGTCGAGTATACGGATGGCACAGTACGAAGCTTTATATGGTCGCAAATGTCGGACTCTCTTGTATTGGACCGAGCTTAGTGAGAAGCAAATTCACGGGGTTGATTTAGTTAAAGAAACTGATGAGAAGGTGAAAGTGATCCGTGAAAGCCTAAAAGCTGCTTCAGATCGACAAAAGTCATACGCGGATTTAAAAAGGAAAGAAATCGAGTTTCAGGTGGGCGATAAGGTATTCCTGAAAGTATCCCCATGGAAGAAAATATTGAGGTTTGGCCGAAAGGGTAAATTGAGTCCACAATTCATAGGGCCATATGAGGTTATTGAAAGGATTGGGCCAATAGCTTACTGGTTGTCTTTACCAATAGAGTTGGAGAAAATACACAACGTGTTTCATGTGTCGATGTTGCAGCGATATCGTTCCGATCCTTCGCATGTGATTCCTTCGACCGAAGTTGAGATACAACCAGACATGACTTATGAAGAGGAACCAATTAAGATATTGGCTCGAGAGGTTAAAGAGTTGAGGAATAAGAGCATAGCCTTAGTAAAAGTGTTATGGAAAAAACACAGTGTGGAAGAGGCTATGTGGGAATCGGAAGAAGCCATGAGGGAACAATACCCAAACCTTTTTACTGGTAAGATTTTCGGGGACGAAAATCTCTAAAGGGGGAGAGTTGTAACAGCTCGATTTTGGGGCTAGTCAGAACAGTGGTTTCGGGAACACTAACCTGAGGTTGAAGAAAAATATTTTAATATTATTTTATGTGTTATAGCATGATTATAAGGATGCATGAAAATTTTGGTGCTTTAATTTTAGCGATTGTATGCTTAATTGTGAAAAATGACTAAATCGCATAAAGTGCGAAAGTTCTATTTTACAAGCTAAAGGTGTCTAATAGTTGTAGAATATTAATTGGAAGCCCTAAATATGCAATTAGACCCTTAGAAGATGAGTGGCTGGCCATAGGGGACAAGAAATGTCAAAATTTGGTCAAAGTGGGTGTATTAGGTGACTAAATTGAAGGAAATAAATAAAATAAAAAAAAGATGATATCACCCTATTCATTCATCTTCTCCCACCGAAATTATCAGCTAAAGAAGGGTTATGGAAGCCAAAAATTTTCAGCAACTTCTCACCTTTGAAAGTAAGTGATTTTAGAGGTCTTTCTTGATAATTTTTGTACTTTTGGAACCCCCAAAGCTTAAGCTAGCTAATGAGGGGACTATCTTGCAAAATGATTGAAAGTTTAGGGACTTGCCATGAGAGTGTCTATGTTTTTTGCTGAGTTTTTATGGAAGAAAATGAATATTAGTGGGTTAAGGGATGACATTTGTGAAAGGTGTTACCATGAAAACACCTAAATGGAACTTATTTGTAAAGATTTCAATTGAGTAATAAATGCATGAGATAATTGGTTTTGTGAATTGTTGTAAGAGAAGTAAATGTTCAACTAGGCTTGTTTAATGTGAAAATGTGATGAAAAATGATTTACGAGCCTAGGGGCAAAATTGTAATTTTGCCAAAGTAGAAGGGCAAAATGGTCATTTTTGCCTAAGTAGAAATTTTGATGTATCATGAGTTATGTAGTGATGAAATGAGTGAAATTTATTATTATAGATCAAGAAGAGCGTGGGAACATCCTTGACCGAGGAAAAGGCAAGGTTACGGATTAAACCGTCGATTAATACATTTTGCACCGAGCTAAGTTTATGTGTAAACGATACGTCTTTAATACATATGTTGTTACCTATTGATACATTGAATAAATGAGATTAATTATTATTGAGATTGATTGAAATTGATAAATAATGAGTAATTTTGATGTGAACCTCAGAATAGAAAAGTAAGTACGGACAAATATCCGTAATTATTATTGGTGGGCTGTGTGCGATACCACCGTAATTATCACTGTTGGTGGGCTGAGTGCGTTACCACCTTATCATTTATTCACGATGGTCTGTGTGCGATACCATCGTTTAGGTTATCATTTGGTGGGCTATGTCCGATACCAACCTAATATTGATTAATGGTGGGCTGTATGCGAAACCACCGGGTACTAGTGTTATTCCGAAGAGTTCATCGGAAA
Source organism: Gossypium sturtianum (assembly GCA_025698515.1). Taxonomy (NCBI): domain Eukaryota; kingdom Viridiplantae; phylum Streptophyta; class Magnoliopsida; order Malvales; family Malvaceae; genus Gossypium; species Gossypium sturtianum. Next base: position 106,590,610 of record CM046943.1, read on the forward strand.
ACTTGGTTAAGCAAATATTTTATGTGATTTGTGGTGATGAGTGCAGGGTTTATGTGCGAGTAAATGTGAGCAATATATATGTTATATGGTTGGAATGTGGTAAGAGATGAGATGAGTAAGCATGATTAAGAAAATGTGAATTGTTCTTACATAATATATAATGTTTGTGTTTGCTTTGCATATGGTATGATGCTTATTGTTTACATGTAAACTTACTAAGCTTAAAGCTTACTCCCTTTCTTTTCCCTTGTTTTATAGTGTCAAAGAGCCAGCTCGGGATACGAAGATAATCAGAAGATCACCTACACTATCAGCACACCTTGGAATTTTAGACTTAACATTTTGAGTACGGCATGTATAGCGTCTAGACTTAGCGTAATGTCTTGTTGTTTTGGCCAAGTGTGTTGGCTCTTTAAAGATGAACTTTTTTGTAAATAGCCATAGTTGATGGCTCATTATTATTAATATATGAAAAGATGAGGTTATTCATGAATGTGTATGAGGGATGATTGGGTTGCCTGGTTGATGGTCGAATGTGATTATGTTGGTATAAGTTAGGGTGATAAGAAGAGCTTAGCAAATAGCATTGTTCTTGTCCACACGGGTAGACACACGGGCGTGTGTCTAGGCCGTGTGTGACACACGGCCGGCCTCATGGGCGTGTGGTTAGGCCGTTTGTCCCCTTGCATGCTAGGTTTTCAAGTCAAAATGCTCAGTATTAAACACACGGGCGGAGACATGGTCGTGTGTCTCAGCCGTGTGGAAGGCACGGCCATGGACATGGGCATGTGCCCAGGCTGTGTGAAGTCTGCACCTAAAATTGGAATTTAACTCGCCACACGGTCGAGGGACACGGGCGTGTGCCTAGGCCGTGTGACATTTTTGAGTTGATGACATCAGAAACAGAATGCCAAGGTTTTGGAACACGGGCTAAGACACGGGCGTGTCGAGGCCGTGTGAGGGACACGGGCGTCTATCCGACCGTGTGAAAACCCTTGTATATTCGAATTGAAAAATAATTCCACACGGGTGTGGAACACGGGCATGTGATATGACACACGGGTGTGTCCCTTACTCCACACGGGCGTGTGGACTGTTTAGTGAAAATTTTCTAAGGTTTTCTAGAGGGCTTAAGAAGGGTTCAATTTGGTCCCGACCCATTCCTAAAGGGAGGACTTAGGCCATATAGGTTTGTTTAAGAGACATTATGAAAAGTTTTAAATCCGGAGTAGAAAGTCAAGTCTCGCAGTTGTATGATCGATCGTGTGTAAGTCTAGTAATACCTCGTACCCTGTTCTGGCATTGAATACGGGTAAGGGGTGTTACAAACCTAGTGTCGAAACACCGACTTCTACATGACCAAAAAATCTTGCATGCAAAGGCTGCAATTTTTAGGGCAATTAAGGGTCTTTTTTCAACCTAAAACCCTAATTGACGTTATAATTGAAATGACACTGTAGTCATTTGGATTTTACCTAGTTTTTGCCTATATAAACAACCTTATAACCTTATTAGAAGGGGAGTCGACCTAGGGAATCACCCTAAGAAGCTGTCCTACATATTTCATACTTTTAATTTTAGTTTTCAGTTTTCTTTCGTTCTTCTTTAGTTTTTATTTTAGTTTTCTTATGTTCGCTTGATTGAAACTTTTCTATTTCAATGTGAAGACGTTTGCGAATGGAAATTTTTCCAGAACCACGCTTTAGTTTGATTATTAATGAACATTCTCTTTATTCCCTTATCTTTATTCCTTTATTTATATTTCGTTAACTTGATCAACTAACGTTGTATGAATATTGGGATAAATTCTCGTGCTTATTTTATATCTTGCATGATTCAATTATGGAACTAATTAATTGATTGAGTATGGAATTGATTATTAAAGAGACTTAGTATATTAGGGAGTGATGCGCCTAATAGAATATCTAGATAGGTGAGATCGAGAGGGTATCCTATCAAGTATAACTTGTGCCAAGCGGTGAGATTGAAAGGGTATCTGTATACCTAGAAAGAGACCGAAAGGGTGACGTAAGTGGTAATCATTAGAAAAGATGAGACCTAACCAGTATTTTTAGCTAAGGGTGATAAAGTCTCAATTAAGGTTAATTAATGGCTTAATTAGATAATTAGGGATTTAATTGATCATAGGTCAGGAGCTCGCAACGTCGACGCTAGGGATAGTAAATTCCATTAGGTTATTTAAGGTTAATAAATTTAATTAGTTTAATTAATATTTTAATTCTTCATCAACACTACTAATCCGTGATTCGATTAGATTAGTAATTATTTTCTATAATTAATTTAATAATAAAATTCTTCAATCCGCAATCCCTTGTGTACGATCCTTAGAAGACTTTCCATGAAACACCCCTCACCCGTATTCAATGCCAGAATAGGGTTACGGACCATTACCGGGCTTATAAAACAATTTAACTTTCAGTTCGCATACATTTTCAATTTCAAATAATCATCATTCAACAACATGAATATCGTCCCTGGTATAAGCCTACGAGGCCTAAAACATGCATTCGGGGTGGTTCGGGACTAAATCGATAACTTAGGAAACTTCTGGAACACTTAGAAAATTTTGAAAAATACAGGGGACATACGCTCTTGTGGACCGACCATATGTATCACATGGCCAAAGACACGCCCGTGTCATAGGCCATGTGGACATTCGAAATGGGATCACATGGCCGTGTCCCAGCCTTTGTCCGACCCCGTGTAACTCTTTGACTTGGGTCACACAGCCAACACACACGCCCGTGTGCCTAAAAATGGCCTCACACGCCCGTGTGCCAGGCCGTGTACTAGGCCGTGCAAAACCTGTAGGGTATACTGACTTAGGCCACACGGCCAAGTCACAGACCTGTGTGCTGGGCCCTGTGGAGCATATTGACTTGATTTTTAATTCAACACCAGGGGACACATGGCCGTGTAATCTGACCATGCGTCACACATGGCTGAGACACACGCCCTTGTCTCTGCCCGTGTGGACAAAATAGGCTATTTACCAAGCCAATTTTCCACCCAAATTTGCATATACCTATATCAACCCAAATGGCACAAAACATGGCATAACTAGGCATTTAAATCATCTCCAATCAAACTCAATTCATACCATTTCAATACCAACCATTTCAAGTCACACAATTACCACAACACACCAATCAATTTCATACCAAAACTCACTTTTACAATACAACAAACTAACTAATTCCAAATATGCATTATTTGCCTAAATTCACTAGCATACCAATTATTATAACTCAACCATTTGCTATCCATATCATCTATTATCAACAAGCATCATATAACCAACATCCAACACATCACACAAGCCATATGCATATATATATATATATATACATGATCAACTATATCAAAATAAGCCAACTCCATGGCTATATACAAACCAAACTTTAGACATTTACAAGCCATTTCAAATGGCTAAATTCATTATCAATCCATAACCAAAATGACCCAAAATCCCTATACATGCCATATACTTAAAATACTCAAATTCAAAAGTACCAAAGTGAAAGTTGGATAGTGTGATGAAGTCTCCGACGATCCCCGAATCCGAGCTAGCTTGATTTCACTATAAAACATGGAAAAATAAACGATTTAAGCTATAAAGCTTAGTAAGCTCGTATGAAAATAATAAGAAAAACTTACCATTTAGTTACAGTTCAAAATATGCATATAACATACTACAAAATATATATAACCACTGTAGGGCCCAAAATTTGCCCGGCCTAGACCTTAACCAGATTTAAACCAAAAAAAATAATAAGCAGTCCCAATTAATAAATTAAAAGTCCATTACATAAACAAAGTCTATTAATATAAGGTCCCTTAAACAAGAATTTACAGCAAACCTAAACTAGCCAATCCAATTACACGGCCCTATACCCGAATGGCCCAAGCACTTGAGGTTTCAGAAACCCTAGGTCGTAACCTTTGCACAAAGAAGCTTGGGCAGCAGACGGCCTCCACCCTCGCCACGTCCGTGTACTAGGCTGGCCTCCGTACCTGCAAAGGACAAACAACCACGACAACAGGGAGCAACAGAGAAAACAAAAAAAAAATAGTTGTAATTATTTTCATTTTCAATTTCGACCTTTAAGAGCCGAAGCAAGCCGCTGTACATTGGACGCGCACAAAATACAGCAATACAAAAAATTAGAAACAGATATTCGAAAAAGGTTGCCTTTCTTCGATTTTATTTCTTTTCTTTGATTGTTCATTTCTTTATTTGAATCTATTTCAAGCACTTCATTTTCTATTTCGGTACATTAACAAAAAAAGGGGAGGAGTTACCTTCATGAGGTCCCGTCCGTGTCTCCTCCGCCGCGATCGGAGTTCAGATATGGGCGTGGACTGAGGGGCGAGGCTTCAAGGCCGGTGCGAAAGAGCCTCCTTTTGACCTGCGTGTACCATCAAGCGCCGTTTACAGTGACGCTTTGGGGGTCGGATGGAAGGGTCTTCCTTAGTTGCGGCTGGGGGCTGAATGAAAGGGGATTTAGGGTTCTGTTTTAGAGGGGCTTAGATAGGTTTTAGTTTGTTTTAATTTGTTTTTAAATCTGTTAATGAAACGGTGCCGTTTAGGCTTATGGAAGTAGCCTTTAAATGACGCCGTATTAGTCTATACCCAACGACCCGACCCGAATGTGGCCAAGATCCGCGTGTTTTGATCCTCGGGGACATTTGCGTGTTTAGTCCTCCCTTTGCGTTTTGATTTTCCAATAAAACCTGTTAAATAGTTTCTTTATTTTCCTAATTAATCCCTATAATTTTTGCGTTGTGTTGATTTGATCCTACTTGCACACTATTTTTCGGTTACGGGAATATTTGTACTTTTAGTCCCTGTTTATTCGCATGTATCATGATTAGATCCTGTGTACATAATATGATTCTGTTTTGCATTAACTAATTTTAACATATTTCAAATTATTTATGTACATGTTTATTATATATATTTTCTTGCATAAAAATGTTTATTTTAAATTCATTTACTGATTCAAAATTAGTATAATAGGGATATTTTCCATATACAAATATTTTATATATAAAATTCTATCAAAATTATTTTTATTTCACTGCCTTATTATCATTTAAATTTGTAAGTACGTATTTCATCGTATTTCGTTTTAAATTGTATTTTGCCTACTTTAAACATTATTTATTTATATAAATGTATATAGGTTTACATTCAAAATTTCCTTTAATATGTATATATTTTTTATTAGATATATGCCTTTTTTATTTATCTATATAAATTCATTTGCTCTTAAAATTGTTTATATATATATACGTTTTACTTTAAAATTAGTGTAGAGATCATATTTTATTTATTTCACGCATTTTTAATATATGGTTGTCTATATACGTTGTTGTGTACTTGTGCGTAAATCATTTCTATAATTATGTCCATTTGTATGATGTTGAGTTTACATGTTTTTTTATGCTTAAATGCTGTGCTTGTGTTACTCATTAGTGTTTTATGTCTCAAATTCTAAATGCGTTCGAGCCATTACTAAATGTTTCATATTATCATATGTATCAAATAAAAGGTTTTGAGCCAATTATAAAATTACGTATTTGAAAAGTTTTCAAGATAAGACAATATTTATGCTTTTGGAAAGTCGGAAAATTATGCCCTAACGTACTGGGTGTCAATTTTCTGTCCAACCAAATAGCCAAATACCCTTCTTAATTGCACATTTTGAAGATCAAAGATGATCTCGGTGTCGAAGTATAATGTGTTATATCCTAACGTACTGGGTATGATATTTTTATTCCTTCGAAACGAGCTAATCTTGAGATTCAAATTCAACATATATTAACCTTCTTTAAAAAGAATTATATTTTATAGCCTATTGTTAATATGATACTTAATTTGTGTGTATTTCATGATTAATGTCTATGTATCTTATCATTGTATTACACCTTGAATTCTAATGTATCCTAGTCTCTACTAAATGTTCCATTTCATTTAAAATACATTTTGAGCTAAGTTTAAGATTGTGTATTTAAAAACTTTTTTTCCAAAATAAGGTAATATTTGTGTGTTTGGAAGGTCGGAAAATTATGCCCTAATGTACTGGGTGTCAATTTTCAGTCCAACCAAATAGCCAAATACCCTTCTTAATTGCATGTTTTGAAGATCAAAGATGATCTCGGTGTCGAGGTATAAATGTATTATATCCTAACGTACTGGGTATGATATTTTATTCCTTTGAGACGAGTTAATCTTGAGATTCAATTCAAGGATAACTAATCCTCTTTAAAAATTTATACCTTAAATATTTCCAAGTTTAAAACATAAGGACACTAATTAATCAATTTGGTACCAATTTTGGGCGTTGCGAGGGTGCTAACCCTTCCTCTCACGTAACTCGACTTCCGAACCTGTTTTCTTATAAATCGTAGACCAAAAATTATTGTTTTAATAAATCAAAATGTTTTATTAAAATAATCCATCTCAAGGTGATCCGATCACACCTCGAATAAAATATTGGTGGCAACTCCATTCCATATTTTTAAAGTCGATCCCCGTTTTTCCAAAACTCAAAAAAAAAATGGTTTCGACAGCTTGGCGACTCCACTGGGGACTGGTTGAGAGTCAGGCCATAGATTGATTAATTTTTGTCTTTTTGATTGAAAATTTGGAAAATTGTTTTGAAAATTCATGTTTCTTTTGATGCATTTGTTTGTGCTATAATTGCAATAATGTCGAGTCTCATAAAATACTTTGGCATTGCATTGCATGACCATTGTGGTCACACCCTTAAGTGGGAGTAAGAAGCTATGCCTTCATGAGGTTTTCACTTCCGCATGGGCTAGTGGATTGCTTCCAGGATACATCTGTACCTATGTGCTTCGTGAGATTTTAATCTCCACATGGCCATAGGGAAATGTATTCCCCTGAACCGAACTCGATCCATATGAGCCTATAATGGGTGAGGATTGAGGAATCTGCTAGTTCAGACATATAGTGAACCCTAAGAGCTAACCCTAGGTAGAGCCACACCAAACCCTAGTGGTCACACGGTTAGGTACTTTATTCTGTTATTTATTTCTCTTGTGCTAACGTGTTTCTTTTGTTTTTATTGCATTGCATCGCATCATCTTAGAAAGGAGGTGTTGATTCATATTCGATTGCTAAATAGAAGAGTTTGTCATAAGGAAATGGGTTACTTGATAAAGTGGATTATAATACGGTCATTCGCACATAGTCCAGGTAAACAACGAGAGAAGGCTGATAGTCCGTAGAAGACTACAAGACTTTGCCCGAGGATTTAAGCCGACAATGATTATTCGAGAGTTATCACGTCTCAATTTTCTTAAAGAAGCTTATGAACATCGCAGAGGATAAGTGAGTGAAGAGGTACGACCTGGACCAAGCAACAAGGAGCTAGAAGAGGCATCTATTGAGAAAGTTCACGGGACACGACCATGACATCCGGATACGAAGAAAAAGATTGGTGTTTTCACCTGGACTATGAGGACAAAGCCACATATGCAATCCATTTTATGTAAAGAAATCTATTTTCTAGAAAAGTTCTTCTAATGGAATTGAATTCATAATCAACGCCTCTCTTTCTTTTTTGTATTCATTCCATGCATTCGCATTGCATTTCATGCATTTGCATTACATCATATCACATGCATTAAAATTTGTAGAAAGACCCTAATTAGGTAAAATTATTTCAGTTAACCTGGAAAACATGGAACGAAGATTGGAGAGATTAGAGCAAAGGCAAATACAGATGCAAGAGCAATTGGCCGAAATTCAACAGGATATACGAGATCAAATGAATATGATGTGCCAGTTAACCCGATTACTAGTCGGAGGGCTTGAAAAAAATGGAAGGCCAAATGATCAACAATGGGAGCGATAATCTTATCTATTCCTCAGATTTTACTCCAATAGGCGTCTCGGCCCAACCAGACGTGCATCTGCAAGGGGCACCCGTCATTATCAAACCCCAATGTCAGATTGATACCTCGGCACTGTGAATTTCCTGAAGGTCTCAAGTTTTAACCCGAAGGATGATCGAGTCAAATAAGTTGTTCTGGCAGAAACAAAGGAAAGGGGAGAGTGGACTTTAAAGGCCCCGAAGAGGAAGGACAAAGATGTGAATAATACGAGTGGGTATAACAAGGGCCATTCAAAGCTGTTTATAGTAAACCAGCCAAAGAAGGCAGTTACCAGTTATTTGATCTCCCCAAAAGAAGAACTCAATCCAAAATCAAACTCAGAGAAACCCCAGTTCGCACCTATTCCAACGACGTATAGGGAGTTATACCAGAGCTTATTTGATATGCATGCTGTAGCTCCTCATTACCTGAAACCAATGCAACCCCCATACCCCAAATGGTATGATTCGAATGCTCAATGTGAGTACCATGCCGGGATTACAGGATATTCAATAGAAAATTGCCTTACTTTCAAGAAGCTGGTTGAAAGATTAATCAAAATAGGAGTTATAAGATTCGATGATCCCTCTGGTGCAGAAAATCCATTACTCAATCATGCTGTTAACGGGATAACTATTGTGAATACCATGATGAATGAGGGTATGAGATCGAGAGTACGCAAGTTCGTGGGCTCTAGTGCAAAACCCGATCATCGCGAATTTGAACATTAATGATATATTCAAAAGAGAACAGGGAATAGATTTTCCAAGCTTCTACCTTTACGTACTTGGGAAGATTTTAAACAATGGGACTGTGAAGGGATCCCTGTATTTTAGAGCTAATCTAGAGCAATGTTCAAAACATGCTTGTTGCTTTAAGCCTAGAAGCAATAAGAATCTTTTTGTGAAATAGGCTTGTGTCCAGAATTTTTATTTCAATAAGATGCATCTTTTTAAGCAAATATTTGTTATTCTTTACATTTCATACTATACATTATTTGGTTTTTAGAATATTCTTTCATTCTTTATTCATGACCATACCATACAAATAATCATCCTTAGAATCATTTATTCTTTTGAATTTGCCTTCGTACCTACAATAGGTACCCAGATATCAATGAAATGAGCAACGTTGTTACTGACTCCCTTTTTGAATGAGATATGGGCCTAAGGGATCTAAGGACTTGGAAGATGACAGAGATCGTAGCCTATCTTTTGATTTGTTAAGGATGGTAGAACAAGATAAAAATAGACTCTACCTTGCAAAAGGTCAGTGGACGTTGCGAGATTAAGAAGGGGTAAATATCGAAGCATAATTCACCACAAGGCGAGACATCATTGAGCTATTTTCAAGAATTCAAGATGTTTTCACACGATCATATCAAGGCACGCTAGGCTACTGAAACGTGGGTATGCTGTTAGGATTGGTGTTTAAAGAACCCATGCTAATGGTTCTACAATAGTAAGGCTAATCATGAGGATAAGGCTACTGGTCTACTCAGAAAGGGAAATTGCACCAGATGCAAAATTAAGGAAGAAAATACTTATGTGCCTCCTCCATTTTTTCTATACGTGGGCATAGATGTTATGGGACCGATCTCGTCAAAAGCATTAGCGGACACCAATTCATCTTTGTGATTGTCAAATACTTCACGAAGAGGGTGAAAGTTGCTTCATATGCCAAAGTTGCAAAGTCAACAGTCATCAAATTCAAATTCAAATCCGAATCCAAATTCAAATTCAAACCCAAATCCAAATCCAAATCCAAATCCAAATCCAAATTTGAATTCAAATTCAAATTCGAATTCAAATTCAAATTAAAAAAAAGTGGCAATAAAGAATATCAGAAAGAAACATAATTGCACAATGTCAAAGATTTACGGTCTGTTCAAAGATCAGACACCATATCAGTGCAGCAAAGGCAGCCAAAAAAACCATTCAATTTTTTTTGAAAAATGACCGAGACTTGTAAAGGTTGGCATAGAGAAATTACCATTTACCCTCTATGTTTTCTTGAATATTGGCCAGGAACTTTGCCTGGGCATCACATTTCTCATTTGTTTCGCCCATTGAAGTCGAAATCCCTTTTTTTTTCTGAGTTTTATCAGAACTGAAGTTGGATGAGGTAGAATGGATTTTATCCTGATATGACCAGTTGAATTTGATGAGAAAAGGTTAAAAGCTATCTGTCTTGATCAGATGATGCGAGATTACAAAAAATAGGTTCGCCCTAGAAATTTCATGATAGGGCTTTCCCATGCAAAAGGGACTTCAGAAGAACGTGGATGCCAAACTCGGAAGGACCTTATGCAGCAACGAAGGTTTGTTCTAGGGAAGCATAGATATTGTCTGAGATAGATGGCAAGGACCTGCAGTGAATTCAAATTCAATAAAAAGTTTTCCAAAGAGAAAAACACACACAAAAAAAAGAGGAAAAGAAAGAAAAAGAAGAAAAAGAGAGGCCAAGGTGAAAACCCGTAAAGGGCACTTTGAGACTAAAGGGGATTTGAGTTGAAAACCCGAAAAAGGCGACTCAAATTTTGATCAAAAGTAGGGCATACAGCAGTCTTTCTATGCCTGAATTAACAATGAAAAAGTATGATACGTCTTGGGGCATCGACAAAGTACTCCGGATCCCCTATACACATATTGAGCTTAAAATGGTCCTCAAGAAGTTTGAACAGAGAAGCTCAGGCTGCGATATCTGGGGCACCTAGTTTCCATTTTACCCATTTTAAATTTGTTATTTGTGATTGCATTTTCTATCTTTGCTTAACTTATTTATTTCGAGCTATGCTCTTGATTAATTTCCTTCTTGTCCATGGTTATGATCTTTTTCAGGCATTTTTTATTGAAATAACGATTAGTGGACTAATAATATTTTCATAAAATGAGTTTCGCATATTGCTCTAGAAGCTTCTGAATAATACGAGAACTTGAAATAGGACTATTGCTTAAAACTCACCAAGTTTAAGGAAGAGTCTAAACTGAGACTATCTCTTCGTATTTTTGTCAAAAATGGTGGTTGAACAAATGACAAGATATTTTGTCAGTGATACAATCTTGACGAAAAATGGGCAATGTTAACCCAAGTGTAAAAGGGGAATCATTCGCAAGAAAAAATGATATTCTGCATTCATGCAAATATCAATTATACACATTTGGTTAGGTCACCTGGGGAGCGATCAATTGATTGAACAAATTACAGTCCTCTACCCCTGAGTTGCGGTGGCATGGATGGAAAATGATACAAGTCCTGTACCTTTGAATAGCAATGGGATGGATTGAAGAAGAAACAAATCCTACGTTTTGGAGTCGCAGTGGGATGGATAGGAAAAGATTCAGATCCTATACCCCTAAGTCACAATGAGATGAACCCTGAAGTCATAGTGGGGCAAATCTGTTGGGCAAGATATAATCGTTTTCTCGGGTTTTCTGTTGAAAATACTAGTCGAACAAGATGGCAGCATAATACATCAGTGATAAAGCCTTAATAAACAATGAGCGATGACACCTTAAACTTTTAAAAAGGGATCATTCTCATGAAATTCTGCATTCATGCAAAACACATTTAGTTAGGAGCATTTGATTCATTCCGATCATTGCATCCTAATCATTTAAGAAATTATTCTCATGACATTCTGCATTCATACAAATTTCAACCATAAGACACATCTATTTAGGGGCATTTGATTCATTCCGATCATTGCATCCTAATCTTTGTAAAAAGACCATTCTCATGACATTCTGCATTCATGCAAATGTCGTCCATAATACATTTAGTTAGGAGCATTAGATTTATTCTGATCATTGCATCCTAACCATTTTGCATAAGCATAAACACAAAACTGATCTTACAGGACAGGTCCCCTAGAGGACGTTGTCGCAACATCGGTGAATTCGAAGATCTTGTCTCCCTGAGTTTGCAGTGGAGCAGATTGAAGATATCAGATCTGGCATTCCTGAAATTGCAGGAGCAGATCGAAGCCATACAAGTCTTATTTCCTCGAAGTTCCAGTGGAGTAGGTGGAGGCTACAAATCCCTTCTCCCTGAGGTAATTGAGGGTCAACCTTTATTTTCGAGACGTTTCAGTGAGAAGATCGAAACTACGAATCTGTTCTCTCTAGATTCTTATCACCTCGAAGTCCTAGTGGAGCAGGTCGAAGCTACAAATCCCTCCTCCCTGAGTGTATTGAGGATCAACCTTTATTTCCAAGAAGTTTTAGTGAGAAGATCGAAACTACAAATCTTCTCTCTGGATTCTTATCACCTCGAAGTCCCAGTGGAGCAGGTTGAGGCTACAAATCCCTTCTCCCTGAGGTTATTGAGGGTTAACCTTTATTTTCGAGAAGTTTCAGTGAGAAGATCGAAACTACAAACCTCTTCTCTCTAGATTCTTATCACCTCGAAGTCCCAGTGGAGCAGGTCGAAGCTACAAATCCCTCCTCCCTGAGTGTATTGAAGATCAACCTTTATTTCAGAGAAATTTCAGTAGGAAGATCGAAGCTACAAATCTCTTCCCCCTAAAATTACATCGATTGGATCGAAGCGCTAGTTTTCATGCCCTTGAAGATGCAGTGGGATGGAATGAAGCTACTCAAAGAAGAGAGGCACCGAAAGAAGTCAAGATTCGACAAGACCGGGCAAAATTGGCCCTTTTAAAGTCTTTGCTCTATTCTCGTTACACGACAATGAGCAAAGAGGGGCAGCTGTAGGGCCCAAAATTTGCCCGGGCCCATACCTTAACCAGATTTAAACCAAAATTAATAATAAACAGTCCCAAATAATAAATTAAAAGTCAATTACATAAACAAAGTCCATTAATATAAGGTCCCTTAAACAAGAATTTATAGCAAACCTAAACTAGCCAATCCAATTACACGGCCCAATACCCGAATGGCCCAAGCACTTCAGGGTTTTAGGAAACCCTAGGTCAGAACCTTTGCGCCGCAAGCTTCAGTCGCACGGCCTCCACCCTCGCCACATCCGTGTACCAGGCTGGCCTCCGTACCTGCAAAGGAAAAACAACCACGACAACAGGGACCAACAGAGAAAACAAAAACAAAAAAATAGTTGTAATTATTTTCATTTTCAATTTCAAACTTTAAGAGCCGAAGCAAGCCGCTGTACATTGGACGCGCACAAAATACAGCAATACAAAAAAACCGAAACATATATTCGAAAAAGGTTGCCTTTCTTCGATTTTATTTCTTTTCTTTGATTGTTCATTTCTTTATTTGAATCTATTTCAAGCACTTCTTTTTCTATTTTGGTACATTAACAAAAAAAGGGGAGGAGTTACCTTCGTGAGGTCCCGTCCGTGTCTCCTCCGCCACGATCGGAGTTCGGATATGGGCGTGGACCGAGGGGCGAGGATTCAAGGTCGGTGCGAAAGAGCCTCCTTTTGACCTGCGTGTACCATCAAGAGCCGTTTACAGTGACGCTCTGGGGGTCGGATGGAAGGGTCTTCCTTAGTTGTGGCTGGGTGCTGAATGAAAGGGGATTTAGGGTTCTGTTTTAGAGGGGCTTAGATAGGTTTTAGTTTGTTTCAATTTGTTTTTAAATCTGTTAACGAAATCGCACCGTTTAGGCTTATGGCAGTAGCCTTTAAATGACGCCATATTAGTCTATACCCAACGACCCGACCCGAATACGGCCAAGATCCGCGTGTTTTGATCCTCGGGGACATTTGCGTGTTTAGTCCTCCCTTTGCATTTTGATTTTCCAATAAAACCTGTTAAATAGTTTCTTTATTTTCCTAATTGATCCCTATAATTTATGCGTTGTGTTGATTTGATCCTACTTGCACACTGTTTTTCGGCTACGGGAATATTTGTACTTTTAGTCCCTGTTTATTCGCATGTATCATGATTAGATCCTGTGTACCTAATATGATTCTGTTTTGCATTAACTAATTTTAACATATTTCAAATTATTTATGTACATGTTTATTATATATATTTTCTTGCATAAAAATGTTTATTTTAAATTCTTTTGCTGATTCAAAAGTAGTATAATAGGGATATTTATCATATACAAATATTTTATATATAAAATTCTATCAAAATTATTTTTATTTCACTACCTTATTATCATTTAAATTTGTACTTACGTATTTCATCGTATTTAGTTTTAAATTGTATTTTGCCTACTTTAAACATTATTTATTTATATAAATGTATATAGGTTTACATTCAAGTTTTCCTTTAATATGTATATATTTTTTATTATATATATGCCTTTTTTTATTTATCTATATAAATTCATTTGCTCTTAAAATTGTTTATATATATACGTTTTACTTTAAAATAAGTGTAGAGATCATATTTTATTTATTTCACGCATTTTTAATATATGGTTGTCTATATACGTTGTTGTGTATTTGTGCGTAAATCATTTCTATATTTATGTCCATTTGTGTGATGTTGAGTTTACATGTTATTTTATGCTTAAATGCTATGCTTGTGTTACTCATTAGTGTTTTATGTCTCAAATTCTAAATGCGTTCGAGCCATTACTAAATGTTTCATATTATCATATGTATCAAATAAAAGGTTTTGAGCCAATTTTAAAATTACGTATTTGAAAAGTTTTCAAGATAAGGCAATATTTATGCTTTTGGAAAGTCGAAAAATTATGCCCTAACGTACTGGGTGTCAATTTTCCGTCCAACCAAATAGCCAAATACCCTTCTTAATTGCACGTTTTGAAGATCAAAGATGATCTAGGTGTCGAAGTATAATGTGTTATATCCTAACGTACTGGGTATGATATTTTTATTCCTTCGAAACGAGCTAATCTTGAGATTCAAATTCAACATATATTAACCTTCTTTAAAAAGAATTATATTTTATAGCCTATTGTTAATATGATACTTAGTTTGTGTGTATTTCATGATTAATGTCTATGTATCTTATCATTGTATTACACCTTGAATTCTAATGTTTCCTAGTCTCTACTAAATGTTCCATTTCATTTAAAATACATTTTGAGCTAAGTTTAAGATTGTGTATTTAAAAACTTCTTTTTCCAAAATAAGGTAATATTTGTGTGTTTGGAAGGTTAGAAAATTATGCCCTAACGTACTGGGTGTCAATTTTCCATCCAACCAAATAGCCAAATACCCTTTTTAATTGCATGTTTTGAAGATCAAAGATGATCTCGGTGTCGAGGTATAAACGTATTATGTAACATCCTGAAATTTAGAATTTTATGTGTTGCATTATTTCTTGCGTTAGGCTAGTTAAAAATATTAATTGAGTATGTTTAGGGGTCCTAAGAAGGCTCGGGGTTGAATTGGGCCTTAGCAAAATTTTTTGTGTTTAAGCACTTTAAGGAGAGAAGGTAGGTGGCATCAAGGCTTATGGAAATAAGTGTGCATTTTGCTAGCACAAGTGAAGCTAGAAGAGGAGTGGTGTGGCGTTGCATGTATGGGCTTGAGGGGTGGAGTTCAAATCCCACCTAGTGCAAATTTTGGGATTTTATTTTTGTATTCCTTCCCTAAGTGTCGGCCAAGGTGGTATTAAAAGCAAGGAAGACTTTTTAATTATGGAAAGGTGGCTAAAGAAATATGGTATGGAGGAAGATAAGGGATGATGAAGGAAAGAATCAAAAGAAAAAGGCAAGTGAAGGGAACATGTTGGCTAATACTGTGGGTGATGTTTTGGAAAGACATTTTGGTCAACATCCATCCTTTTGGGCAAAAGATGCCACACGGTATTGAGAGGGGAGTTGAGAGCCGAATTTTTTCTAGTTTAGTGCATGAGAGGTATAATTTTCTTTTGTTTGAACATTTTGTGTTTCTTTTCTAAACCTTTTTCCTTTCTTGCCGAAACAATCTAGGCCAAAATACTTCATTTTTTCCTTTGTTATGCCGAATCACTAAAGTCATCTTGGTACTTTCTCTTCTCTTGGTACAATCGATATATATATATCATCGTAATATCGTTTTGATTAAGATTTTTCCAATGGAGGCAAGTGGAACCGTGTTGAAAGGAAAAGTGATTGGAGAACACAAAAGGAGTGGAATTTCCATTCCTACTCCTAAGTTCAAGCGTAGAGCGGTTTCGGTGGTTCGTGATTTCCCACCGGGTTGTGGACCATCATCCGGTGAGAATAGACAAATCGTGGTTGTTCACGATATCGAGGGTAAGCGTTTCAATAGATCGCTTGGTTTAGATTTATATTAATAAAAATCTCGTTCTTTAGATTAATCGAGTGTTATGATGTCATAGGTGTCGACAATCAAGAGAGTTTAATACTTACCGTAATCAGGTGTGTAATCTCACACCGTAATCCCGTAGAATTATGATTCGGTATCATGTCGAATAGTAGATTGTTATTATTATACGGCTAAAAATCGTAAAAATTGGCATAAAATGAGGAATTTGTTTAAAGTATACTGTTTTGAAAGATTTGACAAAATCGGCGTTAAAATTGTTAAATTACGAAAATGCCCTTATGGGCCGAATTACAAAAATGCCCTTATGGGCCGAATTACGAAAATGCCTCTAGAGGGCCGATTTGCTAGAATGCCTTAAATAGGCCGAGTCATTGTAATAAATTACTTGATTAATGGTTGCTATTTATATGTGAACATCTTATTATGTATGTTGCATTTTCATATATTGCATGGGATGGGAAAAATGATGAAGAGAAGTGTAGCCTGGTGGCATTGCCACAATAAAATGTTTATTATAATGTTTACGTATGATATCGGTGGCTTGGCCATAATAAATTATTATAAATGGCAATTTGCCTGCGATTTGGTGTGATTGGCGGTGTGGGTTGACTTGATCCCCACAGGTGTGATAGGCTGGTACGAGGGTGTGTTGGATGGATGGGTTGGGTTATATACATTGCACATATATATATATATATATTCTGTTATGTAAATGGGTTTAGGCCCAAGATATTGCTATACGGGTTCAAGCCCAGTGGACAACGGTAAGGGGATTATACACTGAGTTCTTGTAACTCACTCCCCCCTTTTTCTTAACCCTTGTAGGTAATGCTCAGTGACGAGGACTTGGGGCCATGGATGACTCGGTGGAGGCCATACTTTTGGATTGTTATATTTGGACTTTAGTAAACTTCTTTTCCGTATTATTTCATTGCTTTTATTATTTCGAGTTTTAAAATTGTAATAAGGCCTCTGGGATATTTTTATTTGGTTTTATGTTTAGCCGTACTTATTATTTTTCTTGCATTATTTTAAATGGGGATTTTTCTAAAATCATAAATAACGGTTTTCCAAAATTGATTAATAAACGGTTTTCATAATAAATATGTACAAATAATTTGACTCGGATTCTTTTTCAAATTTTCAACGTCATTTTCAAAAGTCATGGTTTTAAAGTTCACTACCTCGATTTTCGACTCATCAATCAACCTCTCAAAAATTAGTTGTATTTTATCCAATATTCACATCCAAACTTGTTTTCTTAACCATAATCAAATTACACCTATTTTAGTACGAATCATAAGGATTTATCACGTTTTCTTCATGTGACATGTCAGATCCGATCATACCGCATGGGCCGGGTTTGGGGTGTTACATTTAATGGTATCACAGTTCAGTTGCAAAACTCGGCTGTGGTTTGGGTTCAAAAACGTTTTCCAAAGCTATTTGAATTTTTTTTTCAATTATAAATGCATGTTTTTAAGGAAGTATGGCACCACGGGTATCTGGCACCAAGTCAAGTAAGTATATGTTATCATTTTATAATTATGAACATTGTGGTATGACTGTAGAAACACTCTAAGAACTTTTAGTTTTAGGAGCTGAAACTATAGAGATTAAGACTATAGGATTCGTTTTGCGAAAACGACTTTACTTCATATACTTCATAAAATATTGTTTAATAAACACTGAAATAGCATACTAATTCATAACACTCTTAATCAAATTAAATCGAATTAGCAAATATGAGCGCTAGAGGACGTGGATGCGGTAGACGTGGCCGTGGTAGAGGCCGGGGTGCTAGAGTTGTGTCTGAGGCGTCGAGACATATGCCTGAAATGGACGCACCTACGTCACCTGTGACTGAAGCTGGGTCACACGATCGTATGAGAGAGGACGACGCTTTGTCCCAAGCAATGTTGCGAGTTCTTGAAAGGGTTGCTGGGGCAAGAACTGGGTCGGCAGCTCGTGGGTCGATATTGGAGCGACTCAGATCGAATGGAGCTGAGGTTTTTAGAGATATTTCGGGTGTAGCCCCTAATGTAGCAGAGTACTGGCTTGAGGCTGTAAAGCGGATCATGGACGATCCGGATTGCACCGCCGAGCGCGGCCCGAAAGGAGTAGTGTCTTTGCTTTGAGACGAGGCGTGCTCGCTGGTGGCTCACTGTTCGGGAAGGCACTCAGGCTGATCGCATTACCTGGGAATTCTTTAACACCGTATTTCAAGGAAAATATGTCGGGGCTAGCTATGTGGATGCCCGAAGGAAGGAATTCTTGAATCTGGTCCAATGAGGTAAATCTGTGGCAAAGATACGAGGCGGCAATTTACTGCGTCTTAGTCGGCACGCGCTCGGGGAATAGTGTCGACTGATTATGAACACTGTGTGCATTTTGAGGACGGGTTGCGTGATAAGTTGCGGGTACTGATAGCCCCACAAAAGGAGAGGAATTTTGCCACACTGGTGGAGAAAGCCAAGATAGCTGAAGAGGTTAAACACTCGGAGAGGCAAAACTGAGACAAGGATAGGGGCAGGAACAAGAGAGACTCTGGGTACTCAGGTCCTGCTAGAGGGTTCCAGAAGAGGCCCAGGAATGAGGAGTCAGCTCGAGCGAGAGTACCAGCTGCTACTAATCAGTTATAGCCATGTGTGGATTGTGGAAAACTTCACCCGGGTGAATGCTGAAAGAGAATCGGTGGTTGTTACAGATGTGGTTCCAAAGATCATCGGTTTAAGGATTGTCCTCGACAGCCTGCTCAGGCTCAGGGTGTTCGTAACGATGTTGCGCAGCAAGCTAGAGGCGCTCAACAGCCACCGAGAGGCCGTGGGCCAGGTCGAGGTGGTAATGGCGTAGGACGAGGTCGGGGTGCACCAGGTAGAGGTACTGGTAATAGGGGTAACACGGAGGCGAGACAGCCAGGGTTGGTCTATGCGGTCAGACATCGAGAGGATGGCGATGCACCTGATGTAATAACCGGTACGTTCTTCATATCTATTGTACCTGTTACTGCTTTGATAGATATTGGATCCACCCATTTGTATGTTGCTTGTGCTGTATCTGGAAATCTGAATATTAGATCTGAGATTGCTGCTAGAGAAACAACTGTGATTAGCCCTTTAGGACAGTCGGTGGTAGTAAATAAGTTATATAGGGATGTGCCCTTAGAAGTTCAGGGGGAAATATTTTTGGCGGATTTGATGGAATTGCCATTTGGTGAGTTCGACCTTATTTTGGGCATGGACTGGTTGGTGAAACACCGTGCGAACTTGAACTGTGCTAAAAAATAGATGGTATTAGGAACCTCGGAGGATAAGGAAGTGATGATGATAGGTGAAAGGAGGAACTATCTGTCTAATGTGGTGTCTGCTTTAAAAGCAGAAAAGTGGGTGCGAAAAGGGTGTGGAGTGTTCTTAGCCTTTATCAGTGCTTTGGATGCCAAAGAGTTGTCGATAGATAGCGTTAGAATGATGAAAGAGTTTTCGGACGTCTTTCCTGAGGAACTTCCTAGATTGCCTCCGAATCGGGAGGTGGAGTTTGGCATTGAGCTGTTGCCAGGAACGGCTCCGTTGTCCATTGCTCCTTATAGAATGGCGCCGAAGGAGTTAGCGAGCTTAAAGCTCAAATTCAGGAGTTGTTGGATCATGGATTTATTCGACCGAGTGTGTCACCGTAGGGAGCGCCGGTCTTGTTCGTTAAGAAAAAGGACGGATCAATGCATATGTGCATCGATTACAGATAGTTGAATAAGTTGACGATCAAGAACAAGTATCCGTTATCGAGGATCGATGATCTGTTCGATCAGTTGCGAGGAGCTTCGGTTTTCTCGAAGATAGACTTGAGATCGGGTTATCACCAGCTTAAGGTCAAGGAGGCGGATATTCATAAGACTGCATTTCGAACTCGTTATGGGCATTACGAGTTCATGGTGATGCCGTTTGGGTTGACTAATGCACCAGCTGCATTTATGGACATGATGAACCGGGTTTTCCAACCCTATTTAGACCGGTTTGTGGTGGTGTTCATAGATGATATCTTGGTGTACTCGAAGAATGAAGAAGAACATGATTCGCATCTACGAGTTGTATTGCAGATATTAAGAGAAAAGCAACTGTATGCCAAATTCAGTAAGTGTGAATTTTGGCTGAAGGAAGTGACCTTTTTAGGGCATGTTGTGTCTGCCGAAGGAATTAGAGTTGATCCCCGGAAGGTCGAGGCTGTGTTGGATTGGAAGCCACCAAAGTCAGTGGCTGAAATTCAGAGTTTTCTAGGTTTGGCTGGGTATTACAGGCGTTCTGTTGAGGGGTTTTCGTTGATTGCTGCACCCCTAACTAAGTTGTTGCGAAAAGGAGTACCGTTTGTGTGGTCTGATAAGCAGCAAGAGAGCTTTGATAAATTGAAAAATATTTTGACGGAAGCACCGGTATTGATTCAACCTGAGGCTGGTAAGGAGTTTATTGTTTATTGTGATGCGTCACACACGGGCTTGGGATGTGTGTTGATGCAAGGAGGAAAAGTGGTGGCTTATGCATCTCGTCAATTAAGGCCGCATGAGGTGAACTATCCCACTCATGATTTGGAGTTAGCTGCAGTAGTGTTTGCTCTGAAGATTTGGAGACACTATCTGTACGGTGAGAAGTCGATTATCTATACGGATCATAAGAGTCTGAAGTATCTCCTTACCCAAAAGGAGTTGAACTTAAGACAACGGAGGTGGATAGAACTATTGAAGGATTATGACTTCTCAATCGAATATCATCCTGGAAAGGCTAACGTAGTGGCAGATGCGTTGAGTCGTAAGGTGATATCAAATTTGAGAGCGATGTTCGCTCATCTCAGTCTTTATGAAGATGGTAGTTTGCTAGCCGAACTTCAGGTGAAGCCTGCATGGATAAGTCAGATTAAGGAAAAGCAGTTCATAGATGAAGCGTTGGGTTCTCGACTTCAGCAAGTGGAAGGTGGTGAGATAGGGGATTTTGGACTGAATAGTGATGGAGTATTGTGTTTCTGCGGAAGAGTTTATATGCCCAAGGATTCAGAATTGAGGCAAATGATTTTGCGTGAGGCGCATAGTAGTCCATATGCTATGCACCCTGGGGGAAATAAGATGTACCGAGACCTCCGTGAGCAATATTGGTGGCCAGGGTTAAAAAGGGAGATTACTGATTTTGTGAGCAAGTGCTTGACTTGTCAGCAGGTGAAGGCAGAACATCAATTGCCGTCAGGGTTGCTTCAACTGGTGAAAATTCCATTATGGAAATGGGAAAGGATAACGATGGACTTTGTTAGTGGGTTACCCTTAACGCCTACTAAGAAAGATTCCGTGTGGGTTATAGTGGATCGGTTAACGAAGACTGCTCATTTCCTACCTATTCCTACGG
The DNA here is from genome assembly GCA_025698515.1 of Gossypium sturtianum. Lineage (NCBI taxonomy): Eukaryota > Viridiplantae > Streptophyta > Magnoliopsida > Malvales > Malvaceae > Gossypium > Gossypium sturtianum. Next base: position 106,612,096 of record CM046943.1, read on the forward strand.
ATTATTCATTGCAGAAGTTGGCCAAGTTGTATGTAGCAGAGATCATGAGGTTACATGGGGTACCAGTGTCTATTATATCGGACAGGGACCCTAGGTTTACATCACGGTTTTGGAAGGCTTTACATGAAGCTTTGGGTACAAGGTTAAATTTCAGCACGGCGTTTCATCCGCAATCAGATGGTCAGTCGGAGAGAGTGATCCAGATTCTAGAAGATATGTTAAGAGGCTGTGTGATCGATTTCAGGGGTAGTTGGGAAGGTTTCCTACCGTTGGCAGAGTTTGCTTACAACAACAGCTATCAATCCAAAGATCCGGATGGCACCCTACGAGGCGTTGTATGGTCGTGAGGTGTCGCACTCCTACTTGGCCGGATGAGTTGGGTGGCGTCGGCTATTGGCTCCTGAGTTGATTTCAGAGACGGAGGAGAAAGTTAAGGTAATTCGGGCTCGGTTAAAAGAAGCTTCAGACAGACAAAAATCATACGCGAATCTGAAGCGTAAGAATATAGAATTTGCGGTGGGTGATCAGGTCTTTTTGAAGGTCTCTCCTTGGAAGAAGATCCTTAGATTTGGGCGGAAAGGCAAGTTGAGCCCTAGGTTCATCGGACCGTACCGTGTACTGAAGCGTATTGGACCAGTGGCTTATCAACTTGAGTTACCTCCGGAGTTAAGTCAGATACATAGTGTATTCCATGTCTCTATGTTAAGATGTTATCGTTCGGATCCGTCTCATGTTGTACCAGTGGAGGAAGTTCAGTTAAGACCTGACTTGTCTTTTGAGGAGGAGCCAGTACAGATTTTAGATCGGGACGTTAAGGTGCTGAGAAGGAAGTCAGTACCGTTAGTCAAAGTTCTATGGCGTAATCACGGATCAGAGGAGGCTACATGGGAGCCAGAGGACGCAATTCGGCAACAATATCCTCATCTCTTTTAATTAGGAAAATTTCGAGGCCGAAATTTCTTTAAGGGGGTAGAATTGTAACATCCTAAAATTTAGAATTTTATGTGTTGCATTCTTTCTTGCGTTAGGCTAGTTAAAAAAATATTAATTGAGTATGTTTAGGGGTCCTAAGAAGGCTCGGGGTTGAATTGGGCCTTAGCAAAATTTTTTGTGTTTAAGCACTTTCAGGAGAGAAGGTAGGTGGCATCAAGGCTTATGGAAATAAGTGTGCATTTTGCTAGCACAAGTGAAGCTAGAAGAGAAGTGGTGTGGCGTTGCATGTATGGGCTTGAGGGGTGGAGTTCGAATCCCACCTAGTGCAAATTTTGGGATTTTATTTTTGTATTCCTTCCCTAAGTGTCGGCCAAGGTGGTATTTAAGGCAAGGAAAACTTTTAATTATGGAAAGGTGGCTAAAGAAATATGGTATGGAGGGAGATAAGGGATGATGAAGGAAAGAATCAAAAGAAAAAGGCAAGTGAAGGGAACATGTTGGCTAATATTGTGGGTGATGTTTTGGAAAGACATTTTGGTCAACATCCATCCTTTTGGGCAGAAGATGCCACACGGTTTTGAGAGGGGAGTTGAGAGCCGAATTTTTGCTAGTTTAGTGCATGAGAGGTATAATTTTCTTTTGTTTGAACATTTTGTGTTTCTTTTCTAAACCTTTTTCCTTTCTTGCTGAAACACTCTAGGCCAAAATAGTTCATTTTTTCCTTTGTTATGCCGAATTACTAAAGTCATTTTGGTACTTTCTCTTCCAATTTCTTTTCCCCTTGCTTTGGCCGAAGCCTCCTAATTCATTTGGTCATTTTTCTCCTTTGTTTTGCCGTGACCCTCAAACCACTTTTGCTCATTTTCTTTGGATGGCCGAAACTCTCTAATTTCTCTTGGGTTATCACTTCTTTTCCTATTCACTATTCCTTCAATCTTTCTCCATTTTTCCTCCACTAACCGAACCTTGATCATCTTCTCTTCTTCATCTTACAAGTTGGATTTTTCTTTCTTGATTAAACCGGGTAAGTGTTTTATTCAAATCTTTTCAATCTTTTTCTCCTTAGCCGAATGAGTATTCCTCATCATTTGGTTATTTCATATTGTTTCTAAACCGAAATGGTGTTTTCCCACACTCCCTCATATTTTGATAATCTTCTATTTGTAGTACTTTAGTGGATTGGCCTAATATCACATCTTAGCCGAATCACTTCTAGTCTTGCGCCCAATCGATCGAAGTGGATCTATTATTGTCGAGGTAAGGGATTTCTTTAAGGTTCAATATCTCAATACTTGGTTATTCCGCTAAAACGGATTGACAATTAGGTATATACGTTTATTCTAGGGACTATATCGATCGTTGATATTCGCTTGTTGATTCTGCGAAAATAGTGGTAAGCCGGACCCTTTTTTTCCTTAAACAATCGATATATACATATCATCGTAATATCGTTTTGATTAAGATTTTTCCAATGGAGGCAAGTGGAACCGTGTTGAAAGGAAAAGCGATTGGAGAACACAAAAGGAGTGGAATTGCCATTCCTACTCCTAAGTTCAAGCGTAGAGCGGTTTCGGTGGTTCGAGATTTCCCACCGGGTTGTGGACCATCATCCGGTGAGAATAGACAAATCGTGGTCATTCACGATATCGAGGGTAAGCGTTTCAATAGATCGCTTGGTTTGCATTTAGATTAATAAAAATCTCGTTCTTTAGATTAATCGAGTGTTATGATGTCATAGGTGCCGACGATCAAGAGAGTTTAATACTTACCGTAATCATGTGTGTAATCTCACACCGTAATCCCGTAGAATTATGATTCTGTATCATGTCGAATAGTAGATTGTTATTATTATACGGCTAAAAATCGTAAAAATTGGCATAAAATGAGGAATTTGTTTAAAGTATAATATTTTGAAAGATTTGACAAAATCGGCATTAAAATTGTTAAATTACAAAAATGCCCTTATGGGCTGAATTACGAAAATGCCCTTATGGGCTGAATTACGAAAATGCCCTTATGGGTCGAATTATGAAAATGCCCCTAGAGGGCCGATTTGCTAGAATGCCTTAAATGGGCCGAGTCATTGTAATAAATTACTTGATTAATGGTTGCTATTTATATGTGAACATCTTGTTATGTATGCTGCATTTTCATATATTGCATGGGATGGGAAAAATGATGAAGAGAAGTGTAGCCTGGTGGCATTGCCACAATAAAATGTTTATTATAATGTTTATGTATGATATCGGTGGCTTGGCCACAATAAATTACTATAAATGGCAATTTACCTGCGATTTGGTGTGATTAGCGGGGTGGGTTGACTTGATCCCCACAGGTGTGATAGGCTGGTACGGGGGTGTGTTGGATGGATGTGTTGGGTTACATACATTGCACATAAATATATATTCTGTTATGTAAATGGGTTTAGGCCCAAGATATTGCTATACGGGTTCAAGCCCAGTGGACAACGGTAAGGGGATTATACACTGAGTTCTTGTAACTCACTCCCCCTTTTTCTTAACCCTTGTAGGTAATGCTCAGTGACGAGGACTTGGGGCCATGGATGACTCGGTGGAGGCCATACTTTTGGATTATTATATTCGGACTTTAGTAAACTTCTTTTCCGTATTATATCGTTGCTTTTATTATTTCGAGTTTTAAAATTGTAATAAGGCCTCTGGGATATTTTTATTTGGTTTTATGTTTAGCCGTACTTATTATTTTTCTTGCATTATTTTAAATGGGGATTTTTCTAAAATCATAAATAACGGTTTTTCGAAATTTATTAATAAACGGTTTTCATAATAAATATGTACAAATAATTTAACTCGGATTCTCTTTCAAATTTTCAACGTCATTTTCAAAAGTCATGGTTTTAAAGTTCACTACCTCGATTTTCGACTCATCAATCAACTTCTCAAAAATTAGTTGTATTTTATCAAATATTCACATCCAAACTTGTTTTCTTAACCATAATGAAATTACACCTATTTTAGTACGAATCATAAGGATTTATCACATTTTCTTCATGTGACATGTCAGATCCGGTCATACCGGATGGGCCGGGTTTGGGGTGTTACATATTATATCCTAACGTACTGGGTATGATATTTTATTCCTTTGAGATGAGTTAATCTTGAGATTCAATTCAAGGATAACTAATCCTCTTTAAAAATTTATACCTTAAATATTTCCAAGTTTAAAACATAAGGACACTAATTAATCAATTTTGTACCAATTTTGGGCGTTGCGAGGGTGCTAACCCTTCCTCGCACGTAACCGACTTCCGAACCCGTTTTCTTATAATTCGTAGACCAAAAATTATTGTTTTAATAAATCAAAATGTTTTATTAAAATAATCCATCTCAAGGTAATCCGATCACACCTCGAATAAAAGATCGGTGGCGACTCCATTCCATATTTTTAAAGTCGATCCCCGTTTTTCCAAAACTAAAAAAATGGTTTCGACAACCACAATGTTAACATATATTCAATCATCTATTTAACCATGAACTCAATTCTTTCATATGTTCAATGCATATTCAGTTTCCGTACATACCTGTATTGATACGTATCTATTTCTCACCATTTCATATCCTTGATATACCCGTTGAACCATTTGGAATAATACAGGATACTCAGGAATCTCGCACCCTAAGTGCCAATATATATAGTCGAAGCTTTCTCAATAAAATCTTGTACCGAAGTGCCAATACATAGCCGACGATATCTCAATATCATATCTCAATAATGCTCACTCTCGAGCTATCAACGGGTCTACTCACACAAGCTGACGGTCATGACGTAGCTATATGGTGCTGCTCACACAAGCTGACGAGAATTCGCAACACATGCTGGATAACTCAGCCACCGATAGGGTGTACGGACCAGCACCCAAAATAATAATAACCCCTAATGACATGTCATTCGTATCCTAATCTATTCCTAAGGTTCAACCGGGACTTTACACTTGCCGAATTATCGTCGAACATGTCCGTATAGTCATAATCACAATTTATGCAATATCAAAGCATCTAAAATACAATTATAACAAAGCTTATTACATACAAACTTACCTCGAATGTAAAAACGATGAATTAAGTCGATTAATTCAAAACCTTGTTCTTTCTCAATTTAAATCCATATTTCACCTTTCTTGATCTAATTACAATTAAAATTAACTTATTTAATTATCACTCTCTTCAATTTAGTCCAAAATACACTTTAAAGCCACTTTACACTTTTTCCCCTAACATTTCACATTTTTACAATTTAGTCCTTATTTCATAAAATCACAATTTCATGCAATTCAACCAAAACTCATGCTAGCCAAATTTCAAATAGGTCCCTAGCAGTCCATATTTTTCATTTATTTCACAATTCAACCACACAATTTACACATTTCACAATTTAATCCCTAATTGGACATTTTACTAAAAATCACTTAACAAATGTTGTTTATCTAACAATAAGCATGCATTTTCTATCATCAAACATCAAACACACCAACATTCATCAATGGAAAAACCCTAAACCTTTAACAGTTTTGCAAAATAGTCCCTGGGCTAGCTAGATTAAGCTGCAACGATCTCAAAAACATAGAAATCATTAAAAACGGGATCAAAAGTTGTACCATGCAAGCAATAGATGATAGCTGAACTTCCAAGCCCTAACAATGGCTTTTTCTTTCTTCCAAAATCGGTGAAAAAGATGATAACCAACATAATGCTTTGTTTTTCTTTAATTTGTTAACGTTTATTACTAACTTACATAAATAACCTTAATATGTAACAATTAAAATTACCTAACCATGTCCATCTTTGTCCACTCAAATAAATAATGGACTAATTGCAACAAAATCCCTTAACTATTTAATTTCATGGCTATTTAATACCTTTAACTATTAGAACACAAGTTTTACACTATACGCGATTTAGTCCTTTTTATCAAATTAAGCACTCAAACGATAAAATTTCTTAACGGAACTTTCACACAATTATTCTATCATGCTGTAAACATTAAAATAATAATAAAATAATTATTTAAACTTCAGATTTGTGGTCCTGAAACCACTGTTTCAATTTGACTAAAAATGGGCTGTTACATTCCAAGTGTTTCGTTCTAAACAAACTATATTACAATTTGACACATGTACTTGCGGACACCACTGCTTTATTCGATACCTTTTTGTTGTAGTATTTTCAGTCCTAACGTTCGCATGTCTGGTAATCAAATTGTTGGCGTTGTTTGATCATTGTTTTCGCGATGTCAAAGTCTTAAAATTTATAAAAAGAATGATCGAACCTGGAAACTAACTATGACAACGATTTGAGGCAAGTGCACCTATCGAACAGTAGTATAGTTTAGTGGCAAGACCGGAATGTCGAACCCAAAGGAACTAAAAGTACTAATACTAACTCTCTTTTTATTATCTAACCTAAAATAAAGGGAATTTGTTGTTTAACCTAAATTAGTTAACTACTAAACTAAAGACCCTAAGACAAAGAAGAATGAATTTGGGGAAAATAACTTGAGGAAAAACCAATTGATTAAGACGACACCCAAGGAAGAATCCACCTAGACTTCACTTGTTATCTAACTCTGAACCAGAAGATTTATTCATTTGACTTGATCCGTAAGATTCTCTAATGTATATTAAACCCTCTCTCGAAGCGAATAACGTCTAACCCTAGGTTGATTAATTGAAATCTCTTTCTAATTAAAACCCCTAGAATTGCATTAACTCGATCTATGGAATCCCATATTAGGTTTCACCCTAATCCGACAAAATCTCGTCACCCTATCTCTAGGCGCACGATCAACTCCGCTTAACTATGCTAGATCTACTCTTAGGCAGGGACTTTTGCTCCTCCACCTAAGCACATCAAACTTGAATCAATATCCCGGAAATATCAACACAAGAATTAAGAACACGTAATTAAGAACAAGTCAAATATTTATCATATAGTTCAGTAAATGATAACAAGATTCATCTAAGTTTCATCCCCCTCAGGTATCTGAGGGTTTAGTTCATAACAATAAAAGAAAACATCTCAGAAGAAAAGATAAAACAAAACATAAGAAATCCCTAAAACTCCCTGAAGGAATTGAAGGAGAGTCCCTCCGTCTTGAGTATAATTCTGGCTTCTAGAGATGAATCAACTGGCTATCCTCGAGTGAATCCCCACAAATCTGCCTTCTCTGGCCTAGCAAGACGCCCCTAGACAATAGCCTTGGGCTCTCCTGTAACACCCCTTACCCAGGTTCTATGCCAGAATCGGGCCCGAGGTATTACCGTACTCAAACCACTTGATCGCTACTTAGGCTCGTCATAACTACTCTCTGAAGTCATCTCAACAACCTCATTCTCGACTTACGAGGCCTTACTCATACACACGAGGGCTCTCGAGACTAAACTGGAACTTTTTTCAATCTTAAAATTTTTCTCTTTTATACAGATCTCACACGCCCGTGCATGGACACACACGCCCATGTACCCAAACCGTGCTTAAAAACCCAGCATTCTGCCAATGCCCCACGGCCAAGGCACACGCCCGTGCTTACCACCCATGGTACACACTGCCTACCTTAACACGGCCTAGAGTCTAGATACACGCCCGTGTGGCTAGCTCGTGACCAACACTGATTAATCCCACATGCCCTAGACACACGCCCGTGTGGCTAGTCCGTGGTCTATTATGATTTACAGTACTAACATGCAGGGGACGCACGGCCAAAGCACACGCCCGTGGGCTGACCGTGTGTCACACATGGCCCAGACACACGTCTGTGTGTCTATCCACATGGCCAAGAATAAAGCTATTTGCTAAGCTATTCTCACCCTTATAGCTTACACAACATGCACTCATACAACACATCCATAATCAACTCAAATTGAAGTGCAATCTCACATAGAAAGCTACATTTTTCTTTCATATAATGTAAAAGCCAACAACCATGGCATTATACAAAATACACTATCCATCTAAAGGCCAACACATCTTCGCCGTTTACACCAAAAATTCACTAACTTGTCTAGCCCCTATACATGCCATATACAAAACATTAAGTCTCATGTACCAAAGTGTGCTGATAGTGTGGGCGATCTTCCAATGGATCCTCGTATCTCGGTTCAACACTTTTACTCTATAAGACAAAGGAAAAGAAAGAGAGTAAGCTTTGAGCTTAGTAAGTTTACACATAAACAATTAAGCATCATAGTATAAGCTAAACAACAATTAGCATTATACTACCAAAAGTAATGAACAACTATGCTTACTCTTTCTAACCCTTACCACATTTCCAACACATCATGAGTCACATACTCATAACCATCGAAATGCACCCCTGCATTCAATGTCACATTTACACAATATACAACACATCATTATTTCTCAATAATTCATCCACACACTAATTAACTTAATAATACATCCATACAAACTATTTTACTCAATAATGCAATCACATGGCTAATCCACACGCTTAACCCACACACAAGAAATGTCTCGGTGGTTTCGCACTTAGCACACCACAGTCGATTAATAAGGTGGTATCGCACTTAGCCTACCACAAAGGTAATCATAGGGGTTTCACACACAGCCCACTAAACGATATACCTAACGATAGCATCGCACATAGCCAGCTCATCGTCAATATGCATTAGGATGGTATTGCACTTAGCCTACCATCTAGCATTATCACTACACATTCACATGTCTACTTACTCAATTAAACATCCATTCACAATTCTACTACATTCATTCTACTTGGACCACATAGGTTCTCAATCAACCCCGAACAAGCTACACACTAGCTATCATCAACAAAATGTAAGTATGAATGCATTGTTTATGCATAGACTTACCTCGGTACTCAAAAGTATTGAGACTTGCAATTTAGTCCACCACCTTGCTTTTGCCTCGGTTTCGATCCGGGCTTCGTCTTTCTTGATCTATAATGAATAAATTAGCTTATTCAATACATACATTGGCTAAATTGGCCCACATCTCATACTTTAGCAAAATTACTATTTTGCCCCTAAACTTCCTCATATTTACACTTTAGCCCCAAGGCTCCTAAAGTGATTTTTATTCAACTTTCTAATCTTTCATGCTTAGTCGAACCACTTATTCAACTAAAGCTATCATCAATTCTCACTAAACCACACATGTATGACCAAACTTAAGATTTTCACAATCAAGTCCCTACATGCATTTTCATGGAAAATCACTTAACAAGAGATGTTTCTACTACATCAAGCTTTCATAATCTTCCATAAAACAACAAAATACATGCATGTCATACATGAAAACATATTTGAACATCCTTTATAGCTCATCAAATAGCTAAAAATAGCTTACTCATGCTACCGAGACTTCAAAAATACAAAGAATATCAAAAACAAGGCTAGATGCACTTACTAGCAAGCTTGAAAAATTGAAGAACCCTAGCTATGGCTTCCTTCAAATTTTTGGAAATGAGGGGAAGAAGATGAGCATGATTTTGTCATCTTTTCTCCTTTTTGATCACTTATTTCTTAAATGACCAAAATGCCCTTTTTGATAAACTCTATTTTAACTCATCCATGCCCAATTTTGTCCAAATATTAGAATTTGGATAAATTACTATTTAAGGACCTCTAATTAGTAATCTAAAGCTATTTCACACATATAGCTTCTAGAAACACACATTTTGCAACTTTTGCAATTTAGTCCTTTTGGACAATTCAACCACAATTTCACAAAATTGCTTCATGAAACTTTCACACTAGCATGCATACATGGCATAAACCTCAAAACTCATTTATAACCCTCGGATTTGTGATCTCGCACCACTATTCCGACTAGGCCCTAAACCGGGATGTTACATCCCCCTTTTAGGTCATACTTAGGGTGTATATATAGGCTTTTGGAATGTGTTTCTTTGCCCCTGAGTATCCCAATCCGAACGAAACTTTTCTTTCCCACAGCAGGGGCACGACCATGGTACACGCCCGTGTGAATCGTGGCTAGGCCGTGTTAGACTTCATTAATGAGGCACGGCCGTGTGGTCTTGGGTCCAGGCCGTGCCGATTTTGTGATCTGGTCCATTTGGCCAGTTTTAAGCCCGTTTCTTGTTCTTTACATCCTCCGGTGCTTCCCTGAGTATAAAACATGAAAATAAAGGATTAAGAGCACCAAATTACATAAAATAAGGGATAATTCATCCAAAAACATGCTAAATGTGGGATTAAAATATGTTACTTTTACGGTTTATCAAATACCCCCACACTTAAGCTTTTGCTTGTCCTCAAGAAAAATTCTCAACTCATAATTAAAACAAACTTCCCTCAATTCATGATAGTCATTGATAATTTTTCGTTATAATTCAAAGATAATTTATACATGGATAATTCAACTCAAAGAGTCCTAAAGATTCAAACAATCTAAGTCATACATTTGTAGCATAAAACATAGGTGTTTCCCTTCATCTAAATAATTACCTTTGATTCAAAACCGACAAGGATTGACATCCTCACTTAAAGATTCACTCAAATCACTCAAAGTGTTTAAGGGTCAGAATTAAGCACTTAAAAGTCAACATGAAGAGTTAATCCCATAGGCTTGCATGAAAATCAGATCTCCACCACTATAATATGAGATGATGCACAAATCCAAAGGTCTTTAACAGGGTTGTAACGGGGCTTGGGTGAAAGGTGTGGATAAAGGCTGAATTAGAGGGTTAGAATCGAGATTGGACTGACAAATTACCTAACCAGAAATAATGAACTAAATAAAAGTAATCAATTGAAAATTAATAATACTAATACTACGAGCTTCTTCTTCAATATTTAGAATTCAAACGTATAAGCTCATTACAAATCTAACAATGAATATACTTCGATTTTTTTTAAGAACAAGTCATAATAAGGAATAAATTACTGAAATAAAGATCATAGTTAGGCAACTGATCAAATCAAATCTCGACATAAGGGTAGTTAAAAAGGACAGTGATAACAAATAAAAAGGGTTTTGGGTTAATATTGGCGGGTAGGCCAATAAAATGGTTTGTTAGGATTCAACGGGGTTCACTAGGGGTTAATTGTGAAGGTAGGCTTTTAGTGGAGTAAGTGGGTTAAAACCTAAGTGCCTTTATATCTCTGTATATCAAATCAAAAAGTATGGTGTCGACATGTATAATCAATACAAGTTCTAGAATAACAAATCAATGTTGACACACTCATAATCAATAAAGTGAGCAAGAAAAAGAATATATGCTCTATAAGGCTTAAAATCTCACAAAAATTATGGGTTTTTGATGTCAGCCTCGTAAATTTCAAATTTCAAGGTAATATTCAAATTCAGGTAGACAACCTAAATTTTTTTTTTCTTTTCTGAAAAATAGACTTGTCATGCTTGACTCTCTAGTATCTTAGAATTTAATTATCAATGCATAATTATCAATGACTTAATCCAAGACACATCAATAAAATTCATAAATCAAAGGAATTTCATTCTAATTATAATATGAGAAACTTACTTAAGAAACAAGTCATAATTCAGGATTTGAGAATAATGCAAAAAGTTTGGCACCTAATTTCAGGAATTTGGGAATAATGAAAAAAGTTAGGCACCTTTTTAGGTTGTTCACCCCCCACACTTAAGATGTACATTGCCCTTAATGTACTATATATATAGACAATTAAGTATAAATTCAAAAGATATGGAGAGAGGTGGAACTTCCTGAATTATGGATGAAAACCTTGCGTTGGAGGTGAAAGATAAGTTGGAGGGGTCGTTTTTGGTGGTGGTATGGTGGCCATCCACAATCTCTGCGCTAGATGAAGAAATTGGGTAGCTCGTGCAGAATTAGTAAGAAAATGATAATTATAAATCAAACTATACTAATTATATATTTAAAGAAAAACAAGCTAAAGTGAAGGAAAATAAAAAATGAAATAAAATTAAAAGAAAAGATAAATGGACCGTAGAGTCCTTATTGTTGGATGGTTCGCGAGGTGGGCGTGAATTCTAAGGCTGCGGTGAGTTGGTGGTCGTGGTTCCGGTGTGATTCCCTAGCAGCCTGTAGAACCTAAAATTAAGAAACTAAAATAAAATAAACTAAGTTAAGCAGAAGAGAAGTAAAGATAAGGAAATTGAAGCAAAAGAGAAAAACGAAGTAAAAACTAAATGGCCTCAAATGTCCTTGGCTCGTCGAATGATTGAAGCGGCTGGCATGAACTTATATAGATCGGTCTCCCTCTGGGAGACTATGCTTGATTCCTTTCGTTTCTTCAGCATTTGGTGTAGCTCAAGGGTTTTGGGAATGTAGTGGAGAAGAAAAGTAGGGGGAGGTCTGAAAAATAGGATAGAATAAAGGGGATGGGGAGTAGGAAAGTGAGTAAGGGAAGAGAAAAAGGAGGGGGTTTAAATAGATTTTTAAGCCTGGTACAACCCCACGCCCGTGTACCGTGGGCGTGCTAAGTCACACGGCTGCCTCGCACGGCCGTGTTGAGCATCGTATCGTTTCTCCCACGCCCATGTTCACTGTGCCACGCCCATGTGTAAACTATCAGTGTCGACCATGGTCGCATCGCACGGCCGTGGGGTTTTGTCGGTGCCCGTGGTATGGTGGTTGGAGTCCGTGATTGGAAAATTGATTCGCTCTGACTCGTACCATCTCTGCCATGTCAGTACGGAGATTCGGTACATCCACACGACCACGGCCACGGCCGTGTGCAAGGCCGTGTGGCCTGGAATTCTGTACTTTTGGTTAGTTTATAGTTAGGTACTATAAAGAAAGGATAAAATGGAATAAATAGGACAAAATAAAAATGTAAAAGTTAATAGGGTTAGTGCTCGGGTTGCCTCCCGAGAAGCACTCGTTTATAGTCTTAAGCTAGACTCTCCTCTCATTTGTATATTCATGGTGGTTTGAGGAGTTGAAAGTCCTCCCTCATGCTGGCAGCTCCATTATCATGATAGAATTTAAGTCGAGATGCGCTTATATTGAAAGTGCCAAAGATAGGATTACTTACCTCGACTGTTTCGTATGGAAAAACACTGATTACCCTAAAAGGGATTTCTTTCTTAGTGTTAGGGTCAGGAGGAGATATTCGAGGGTCTACTTTATCAATCAATACTTGATCTCCGATTTTGAACTTGTTTGCCGCGTGGAGTGGCTCTGGTTCTGCTTTGCGTATCCCTAATTTTTCCTTAAAATGTGTCTTCCACTCGTCTAGATCATCGATCAGAATCCCTCGTTCCTCATGAGTTATTTCTTTGTTGGCACATGGTATAGGATCGGGCTCAGTTGTATTCTTTTGTGGTGCTTCCTGAAAAGAAGGGTTAACCGAATGGTTATCATTCGAATTTATTTTCTCACCTTGATTATTCGATGTTCTAGTTGAATCGAGGGCTTGAAGAGTGACTATCTCGTCACCTACACAGAATATAAGTTCGCCTGCATCAACATTGATTTTAGTTCTGGCAGTTGCTAAGGATGGTCTTCCTAAAATTAGGGGGATCATGTTGCCCTCATCCATGTCTAAAATGACAAAGTCTACTGGGAATACAAATTTGTTAATTTTTATGAGTACATCTTCAATTATGCCCCTAGGAATTCTAACAGTTTTATCAGCTAATTAAATGCTCATCCTAGTTTGTTTGGGCCTCCCTAGACCTAGTTGTTTAAACAATTTATAAGGCATGACATTTATGCTTGCCCCTAAATCAACTAACGCATTATCAATAGATAAACTACCAATTAAGCATGGAATTGTAAAACTCCCTGGATCTTTTAATTTCCATGGTAGTCTATTTTGCAATACTGCCGAGCATATTGCGTTTAGTTCCACATGTGATGCTTCGTCTATCCTTCGCTTTTTCATCAACAGCTCTTTTAGGAATTTTCTAGAGTCTGGCATCTGCGTAAGAGCTTCAAGTAACGGTAAGTTAATATGTAATTTCTTTAAAAGTTTAAGAAACTTACCGAACTGTTCCTCTGTGTCATCTCTCCTTAATGCTTCGGGATATGGTATGCGAGGTTGGTACTCTTTGATTACCGGTTTTGGCTTATTATTACTTACCTCAACCTTACCTTCTTCGACCACGTTCTCTTGCCTCGAATTGGGCTCGTCTAACCCTTCACTATCTTGAGTTGTTGATCGCTGTGAAGTTAGAGTTTTAAAATTTATAAAGATAATGATCGAACATAGAAACTAACTATGACAATGATTGAGGCAAGTGTACCTATCGAACAGTAGTATAGCTTAGGCAAGACCGGATTGTCGAACCCAAAGGAACTAAAAGTACTATTACTAACTTTCTTTCTATTATTTAGCCTAAAATAAGTGAAGTTGTTTTTTAATCTAAATTAACTAATTACTAAGCTAAAGACGCAAAGACAAAAAGAATGAGTTGGGGAAATACTTGGGAAAAAATCAGTTGATTAAGACGATACCCTTAGGAAGAATCCACCTAGACTCCACTTGTTATCTAACACTGAACCAGACGATTTATTCTCTTAACTTTATCCGTAGGACTCCCTAACGTATATTAAACCCTCTCTCGAGGTGAATAACGTCTAACCCTAGGTTAATTAATTGAAATCTCTTTCCCATTAATAACCCCCTAGAATAGCAGTAAATCGATCTATGGACTCCCATATTAGGTTTCACCCTAATCCGGCAAAATCTCGTCACCCTATCTCTAGGCGCAGGATCAACTCCGCTTAATTATGCTAGATCTACTCTTAAGCAGGGACTTTTGCTCCACCACCTAAGCACATCAAACTTGAATTAATATCCGCGAAATATCAACACAAGAATTAAGCACACATAATTAAGAACAAATCAAGTATTTATCATATAGTTCAGAAAACAATAACAAGATTCATCTAGGTTTCATCCCCCTTCAGGTATCTGAAGGGTTTAGTTCATAATAATAAAAGGAAACATCTTAGAAGAAAAGATAAAACAAAACATAAGAAATCCCTAAAACCCCCTGAAGGAATTGAAGAGGAGATCCTCCTTCTTGAGTAGAATTCCGGCTTCTTGAGATGGATCAACTGGCTATCCCTTGAGAGTTTCCCACAAATCTGACCTTTTCGGCTCGGCTCCTTGGCCTAGTTGACCGCCCGTCGACTCTCTGATTAAGTTGCCCCCTAGGGTGTTTATATAGGCTTTGAGATGCGTTACTTGGCCTCCAAGTATCCAAATCTGAGTGGAGTTTCTACTTGGGTGTTTAAATAGACTTTGGATTGTGTTTCTTTGCCTCCAAGTATCCAAATCCGAGCAAAACTTTTCTTGGCCGCGGCAGGGACACGGCCATGGCACACGTCCGTGTGAATCGTGGCCAGGCCGTGTTGGACTCCGTTAGTTAGGCACGGCCATGTAGATCGACATCAGGCCGTGTTCTAGTATATTTAAGGAGGCACGGCCGTGTGGGCTTTAGTCCAGGCCGTGTCGCCTTCTTCTTTGGCCCATTTTGGTCCGTTTTGAGCCCGTTTCTCGTTCTTTTTATTCTTGGGTGCTTTCTTGAGTATAAGACATGAAAAGAAAGGATTAAGAGCACCTTTTTACATAAATCAATGGATAAATCATCCAAAAGTATGCTAAATGTGGGATTAAAATATGTTACTATTTCGGTTTATCAAATACCCCTACACTTAAGCTTTTGCTTGTCCTCAAGCAAAATTCTCAACTTACAATTAAAACAAACTTTCTATAATTCATAATTCCTATCAAAAATGTTTCATCATAATTCATATATAATTTATACATGGATAATTCAATTCAAAGAATCCTAAGGATTCAAACAATCTAAGTCATAGATTTGTAGCTCGAAAATATAGGCGTCTCCCCTTATCTAAATAATTACCTTTAATTCGAAACCGATAAGGATTGACAT
Source organism: Gossypium sturtianum (assembly GCA_025698515.1). Lineage (NCBI taxonomy): Eukaryota > Viridiplantae > Streptophyta > Magnoliopsida > Malvales > Malvaceae > Gossypium > Gossypium sturtianum. The sequence continues at coordinate 106,627,920 of CM046943.1, forward strand.
CCTCACAAGAGATTCACTCAAATCACTCAAAGTTTTTAAGGTTCAAAATTTAGGCACTCAAAAGTCGAACATGAAAAGTTAATCCCATAGGCTTGCCTGAAAATCAAGTCTCCACCACTGTAATATGAGATGATGCACAAATCAAAAGGTCTTTTTCAGGGTTGTAACGGGGCTAGGGTTAAGGTGTGGTTAAAGGCTGAATTAGAGGGTTAGAATCGAGATCGTATTTGAAAAATTACCTAACCAGAAGCAATGAACTAAATAAAAGTAATTATATCAACTAAAAGCTAATAATACTAATAATATGAGCTTCTTCTTCAATATTTGGAATTCAAACGTATAAGCTCATTTAATCACAACTAATAATGAATAATGAATATACTTTTGATTTTTCTCTCTCTCTTTTTTTTTAAGAACAAATCATAAATACATAACAAATGATAAATTACTGAAAAAAACATAGTTAGGCTATTAATCAAATCAAATCTCGATATAAGGGTAGTCAAAAGGAATGGGGATAACAAAAACAAAGGGTTTCTGGGTTAATATTAGTGGTTATATTAATAAAAAGGGTTGTTAGGATTAAACGGGGTTCACTAGGGGTTAATTGTGAAGGTAGGCTTTTAATGGAGTTAGTGGGTTAAAACCTAGGTGCCTTAATCATCTCTGTATATCAAATCATAGGTGTGGTCTCGATTTGTATAAAAGAGGCAAGTTCTAGAATAACAAATCAATGTTGACATACTCATAATCAATAAAGTGAGCATGAAAAAAAATATATGCTCTATAAGGCTCAAAATCTCACAAAAATTATGGGTATTTTGATATCAACCTCGTAAATTTTAAACTTCAAAGTAATATTTAAACTCAGTTTGACAACCTAGAAAATTTTTAATTTTTGAAAAATAGACTTATCATGCTTGATTCTCTAGTATTCTTAAAATTTAATTATCAATGCACAATTATCAATGAATTAATCTAAAACATATCAATAAAAATCATAAATCATTAGAAATTTCATCCTAATTATAATATGAGAAATTTACTTAAAAAACAAGACTAAATTCAGGATTTTGAGAACAATGCAAAACGTTTGGCACCTCTAAGATTCACCCCCCACACTTAAGATGTACATTGCCCTCAATGTACAAAGATAGATAATATAAATATAATAATAAAATCATAAGATAGGGAGAGAAGTGAAACTTCCTGAATTTTGGATGGATTCCTTGAGTCGGAGGTGACAGATGACTTATGTAGCAGTGAATTACTGCTAGTGATTTATTCATTATTTTGGAGTGTACAATTGAAACTGCAAAGTCATTAGTTAGATGTCTTGGGGGCGGAATTAAATAAATGTTTGTTAGTAATACTCTAAGGTTAGATAGCCAAGAAAGGTATTAAACATAAAGGCAAAAGAGTTTAAATTAGGACAAATAAAAATTTAAAACGAATGAACTAGAAATAAAGAAAATAAACATAAGGAAAATAGAAGGACTTAGAGGTCCTCATCGTCAGCTGGGGCCTGTGGTGGCGGTGGTGTAGAAATATGGAAGTGATGACAAATCTGCTGGAGGGTGGCAGAATTGGCGTGATTCCCTAGCAGCCTTTAGAACCTAAAATTAAGAAACTAAGATAAAATAAACTAGATTAAACATAAGAGTGTTAAAGAGAAGGAAAATAAAGGAGAAGATAAAAATAAAAGAACAGATAATTGGTCTCAAAGACCCTTGGCTTGGCGAGTGATTGAAGTGGCCGGCATGAACTTATGTAGATCAGTCTCCGTGAGGGAGACTGTGATTGGCTTCTTCCGCTTCTTTGGCATTGTTTTGGTGTAGCTCAAGGGTATAGAGAAAAGGGGTAGGAAAGAAAATGAAAAGTTGAAGGTTGAAAGTTAGTAGGAGAAGAGGGAAGGGAGGAGGGGTTAAATAGATTTTCAAACCTGGTACCATCCCACGCCCGTGCTCCTTAGGCGTGTCGATTCACACGGCCGCCTCGCACGGTCGTGTGTCTAGGTGTGTTGGTTCACCCACGCCCGTTTTACAGATTGCCACGCCCGTTGGTGATAAGTCAGTGTCGTCCACGGCCGCGCCGCACGGCCGTGGCATTCGTTCGCGTCGTGCCCGTGGGCGGTGCTTGAGTCCGTGACTTCAAAGATTTGATTCTCTCGACTCGTACCACCTCCGCCATGTCAAGACGGTGATTCGGGGCATCCACACCCGCCACGCCACGATGCGTGTGCTAGGCCGTGTGGCCTGAAATCTTCACTTTTGGTTAGTTTAAAGCTAGATACTATAAAGAAAGGATAAAATAGAATAAATAAGAAAAATAAAAATGTAAAAGTTAATGGGGTTAGTGCTCGGGTTGCCTCCCGAGAAGCGCTGCTTATAGTCTTAAGCTAGACTTTCCTCTCGCTTGCATCATCGTGGTGGTTTGAGGAGTTGGAAGTCCTTCCTCATGCTATCAATTTTATCCTCGTGAAAAATTTAAGTCGAGATGTGTTTATAGTAAAAGTACCAAAAATAGGATTACTTACCTCGACTGTTCTGTATGAGAAGACACTGGTTACCCTAAAAGGTATTTCTTTGTTTGTGTTAGGGTCCAGAGGAGATATTCGAGGATCTGCCTTATCTAATAGTACCTGGTCTCCTATTTTGAAGTGGTTTGTTGTTCCTATGAGCTCTTCTGAGGGCTCCTTCAGTTTTACCTTGTGTGGTTCCGGTTCTTCATCGTGTATCCCTAATTTTTCCTTGAAGTGTGTCTTCCACTCATCTAGATCATCGATCTGAATCCTTTGATCTTCATAAACTACTTCCTTGTTGGCATGGGGTTTAGGATCGGGTTTAGTTGTATTCTTTTGTGGTACTTCCTAAAAATAAGGGTTAACCGAATGGTTATTAGTAGAATTTATGTTCTCACCTTGATTACTTGATGTTCTGGCCGAGTCGAGAGCCTTGAGGGTGACTGTCTCGTTACCTACATGAAGTATGAGTTCTCCCCGCATCAACATCAATTTTAGTCCCGCGGTTTCTAAAAAGGGTCTTCCTAAAATTAAGGGAATCGAATTATCCTCATCCATGTCTAAGACAACGAAATCTCTTGGGAAAACGAATTTGTCAATTTTACAAGAACATCTTCGATAATACCCTAGGAATTCTAACAGCTTTATCACCTAATTGAATGCTCATCCTAGTTTGTTTGGGTTTCCCTAGACCTAATTGTTTAAACAATTTATAAGGCATGACATTTATGCTTGCCCCTAAATCAGCTAACGTATTATCAACGCTTAGTCTACCAATTAAACATAGAATTGTAAAACTCCTGGATCTTTTAGCTTTTGTGGTAGTCTATTCGTAACATTGCTTTGCATACCGCGCGTTTAATTCCACATGTGGATCTTCGCCTAATTTGCGCTTGTTCGTCAAGAGATGTTTTAAAAATTTCTCGACTGCATCTCTGAAAGGGCTTCAAGTAGCGGTAAGTTAATATGTAATTTCTTTAAAAGTTTAAGAAAATTACCGAACTGTTCCTCTGTGTCGTCTCTCGTTAATGCTTCGGGATATGGTATGCGAGGTTGGTACTCCTTGATTACCGGCTTTAGTTTTTCTTGTGTTACCTCAACTTTACTTTTTCTACCTTGTTTCCTTGTATTGACTGGGTTCGCTCTAATCCTTCAGCTTCTTGAGTCATTATGGCTTGGATTTGCTCCTTTGGATTAATCTCAGTGCTGCTTGGTAGACACCCTTGCGATCGTTCAGACATCAGCTTTGCGAGTTGTCCAACTGACTTAGAAACTTCCTCAACTGACTTAGTGACTTCCCTAACTTGGCTCTCGATCCCTTTGATCGATGCTTGTTGGGTCTTAAGGGTGGTTTCGTGTCTTGGAGACGGTTTTTACGTGGATGCCATGATTCTTGTCAGCATCTCTTCAAGGTTCGGCTTCTTCTCCTGTGGATAGGGCTGATTTTGGAAATTTTGAGGAGGTTGTTGTCTTTGATTTCATTGACCTCCCCACGAAAAATTTGGGTGGTTCCTCCAACCTGGGTTATAATTATTACTATATGGGTTATTATTAGATCTGAAATTGTTACCTATATAGTTCATCTGTTCACTCTCGGTGCTCGGTTGGTAGGGTGGGTACTTAGGATTCGCCACGGTTCCACTTGCGTCGCACTGCATTACTGGATGTACTTGCGAAGAACACAAACTATCAAGCTTTTTATTCATCATCTCTACCTGTGTTGATAGCATGGTTACTGCATCTATGTTGAAAACTCTGGCTAATTTTGTTGGTTTGGTCCTTGTAACCTGCCACTGATAGTTATTTAGTGACATCTCTTCAATAAACTCGTAAGCTGCTTCAGGAGTTCTATTGTTTAGGGTTCCACCGGCGGCTGAATCAATTAGTTGCCTCGTTGAGGGGTTTACACCGTTATAGAAAGTTTGGACTTGGAGCCACAAGGGTAAACCATGGTGCGGACATCTTCTCAAGAGATCCTTATATCTCTCCCATGCGTCATATAATGTCTCTAAATCCATCTGCACAAAAGAAGAGATATCATTCCGTAATTTGGCCGTTTTGGCCAGTGGGAAATATTTTAATAAAAAATTTTCGGTCATTTGATCCCATGTAGTGATTGACCCTTGTGGTAACGAGTTTAACCACTGTTTGGCTTTATTCCTTAATGAAAAGGGAAATAACCGAAGCCTTATGGCATCATCAGAAACGCCATTTATTTCATCAGAAACGCCATTTATTTTGAAGGTATCACAGAACTTTAAAAAATTAGCTATATGAGTGTTTGGGTCTTCGTCCTGCAAACTATCAAATTGAACAAATTGTTGAATCATTTGTATAGTGTTAGGCTTTAATTCAAAATTATTAGCAGTTATAGTAGGCCTAACAATACTAGATTCGGCTCCTGTTAAATGAGGTTTAGCATAATCATACATAGTACGCGGAGCATTTATTTCCTGCCACATCTTGTGGTGGTGGATTATTTTCGTCCATCCCTTCAGTAGGATTGGATCTGTCTTCTCGCTCTTCTTCTTGGTAATTTAGGGCTCGCCTAATTTCTCTCACGATTTCTACGAGCGGTAGCTTTATTATCACTGTCATATACTAGTGGTCCTCTCGGGTTCCTTCTAGTCATAAACTAGAGGTACTGCTAGGAAAAGAAAGAAAGAAAAATTAGCAAAGTTAAAATTTAAACTTAAAAATAAAAGTAAATTACAGAAATATAAAAATAATGGCTAAAGTAATAAAAATAGAGCTTTCTTAATATTTTAGTTCCCAAACAACGCGCCAAAAAGTTGATCACTGTGAAGTCAGAGTTTTAAAATTTATAAAGATAATGATCGAACACTCGAAACTAACTATGACAACGATTGAGGCAAGTGCACCTATCGAACAGTAGTATAGCTTAGGCAAGACCGAATTGTCGAACCCATAGGAACTAAAAGTACTATTACTAACTTTCTTTCTATTATTTAGCCTAAAATAAGTGAAGTTGTTTATTAATCTAAATTAACTAATTACTAAGCTAAAGACGCAAAGACAAAAAGAATGAATTGGGGAAATACTTGGGAAAAACTCGGTTGATTAAGACGATACCCTTAGGAAGAATCCACCTAGACTCCACTTGTTATCTAACACCGAACTGCACGATTTATTCACTTGACTTGATCCGTAGGACTCCTAACGTATATTAAACCCTCTCTCGAGGCGAATAACGCCTAACCCTAGGTTAATTAATTGAAATCTCTTTCCCATTAATAACCCCTAGAATAGCAAAGAAATCGATCTATGGACTCCCATATTAGGTTTCACCCTAATCGCAAAATCTCGTCACCCTATCTCTAGGCGCGCGATCAACTCCGCTTAATTATGCTAGATCTACTCTTAAGTAGGGACTTTTGCTCCACCACCTAAGCACATCATACTTGAATTATCCGCGAAATATCAACACAAGAATTAAGCACACATAATTAAGAACAAATCAAGTATTTATCATATAGTTCAGAAAATAATAACAAGATTCATCTAGGTTTCATCCCCCTTCAGGTATCTGAAGGGTTTAGTTCATAATAATAAAAGGAAACATCTCAGAAGAAAAGATAAAACAAAACATAAGAAATCCCTAAAACCCCCTGAAGGAATTGAAGAGGAGATCCTCCTTCTTGAGTAGAATTCCGGCTTCTTGAGATGGATCAACTGGCTATCCCTTGAGAGTTTCCCACAAATCTAACCTTTCTCGGCTCGGCTCCTTGACCTAGTTGACCGCCCGTCGACTCTCTGATTAAGTTGCCCCCTAGGGTGTTTATATAGGCTTTGAGATGCCTTACTTGGCCTCCAAGTATCCAAATCTGAGTGGAGTTCCTACTTGGGTGTTTAAATAGACTTTGGATTGTGTTTCTTTGCCTCTAAGTATCCAAATCCGAGCAAAACTTCTCTTGGCCGCGGCAGGGACACGGCCATGTCACACGCCCGTGTGAATCATGGCCAGGCCATGTTGGACTCCGTTAGTGAGGCACGGCCGTGTAGATCAACATCAGGCCGTGTTCTAGTATATTTGAGGAGGCACAGCCGTGTGGGCTTTAGTCCAGGCCGTGTCGCCTTCTTCTTTGGCCCATTTTGGTCCGTTTTGAGCCCGTTTCTTGTTCTTTTTATTCTTGGGTGCTTTCCTGAGTATAAGACATGAAAAGAAAGGATTAAGAGCACCTTTTTACATAAATCAAGGGATAAATCATCCAAAAGTATGCTAAATGTGGGATTAAAATATGTTAATATTTTGGTTTGTCAGCTGTTATGGCTTGAACTTGCTCCCTTGGGTTAGTCTCGGTGTTGCTCGGTAGTCTTCCATGTGGTCTCTCGGAGATTTGCTTAGCGAGTTGCCTGATTTGATCCTTGAACTCTTGTGTCAATGCCTCAAGTTTTGTTTCTATCTTTTGGTAACGTGTTTCTGTATTTTGGGAACATATTTCTAAGGATGCTATGAAGTTTGTCAGCATCTCTTCAAGGTTTGGCTTCTTTTCCTGTGGGTAGGGCTGTTGTTGGAAGTTTTGGGATGGTTGTTGCCTTTGATTTCTTTGACCGCCCCATGAGAAATTGTGGTGGTTCTACCAGCCTGGATTATAAGTATTACTATAAGGGTTATTGTTAGATCGGAAATTGTTACCCATATAGTTCATTTGTTCGCTCTCCATGCCTTGTCCGTAGGGTGGGTACTCAGGATTCACCACTCCTTCACTTGCGTCACACTGCATAACTGGATGTGTCTGCGAAGAACCATATAAACCATCAAAATTTTTATGTAATAATTCTACCTGGTTTGATAGCGCGGTCACTGCATCAATGTTGAAAACTTCGGCTGCTTTGGCTGGCCTTGTCCTTGTAACTTGCCACTGATAGTTATTTAGTGTCATCTCTTCTATAAACTCGTAGGCCGCTTCAGGAGTTTTGTTGTTCAGGGTTCCGCCGACAGCTGAATCGATTAGTTGCCTTGTTGAAGGGTTCACACCATTGTAAAAAGTTTGGACCTGTAGCCACAAAGGTAATCCGTGGTGTGGGCATCTCCTTAACAGATCTTTGTATCTCTCCCATGCATCATAAAGTGTCTCTAAGTCCATCTGTACAAAAGAAGAGATATCGTTCCTGATTTTGGTCGTTTTGGCCGGTGGAAAATATTTTAGTAAAATTTTTTTGGTCATTTGATCCCATGTAGTGATTGACCCTCGTGGAAGAGAATGTAACCACTGTTTGGCTTTATTTCTCAAAGAAAAGGGAAAGAACCGAAGACGGATGGCATCATCAGAAACGCCATTTATCTTGAAGGTATCACAGAATTCTAGAAAATTTGCTAAGTGTGTGTTAGGATCTTCATTCTGCAAACCATCAAACTAAACAAACTGTTGTATCATCTGTATAGTGTTAGGTTTTAGTTCAAAATTATTTGCAGCAATAATAGGCCTAACAATACTAGATTCAGTTCCTGTTAAACTAGGTTTAGCATAATCATACATAGTACGTGGAGCATGATTTTCTACCATCTCTTGAGGTGGCGGATGATTCTCACCATCCCTTCAAAGAGGGATTGGTTTCGCCTTCTTGCTCTCCTTCTATGTAGTTTAAGCTTCGCCTATCTCTCTACGATTTACGTGAACTGTTTCTTTCAATATCACTGTAGATTAGGGGTCTTGTCGTGTTCCTTCTAGTCATAAACTAGAGGTACTGAAAGGAGGAAACAATAACAGAAGAAAAATTAGCTAAGTTAAAAATTAAAATAAAATTAAAATGCAAAAAATAAAAATGGCTAAAGTAATAAAAATTAAGCTTTCTTAATATTTTAGTTCCCCGACAACGGCGCCAAAAACTTGATTGTTGTTTTCGCGATGTCAAAGTCTTAAAATTTATAAAAAAGAATGATCGAACCTGGAAACTAACTATGACACCGATTTGAGGCAAGCGCACCTATCGAATAGTAGTATAGTTTAGTGGCAAGACCGGAATGTCGAACCCAAAGGAACTAAAAGTACTAATACTAACTCTCTTTTTATTATCTAGCCTAAAATAAAGGGAATTTGTTATTTAACCTAAATTAATTAACTACTAAACTAAAGACCCTAAGACAAAGAAGAATGAATTTGAGGAAAATAACTTGAGGAAAAACCAATTGATTAAGACGACACCCAAGGAAGAATCCAGCTAGACTTCACTTGTTATCTAACTCTGAACCAGACGATTTATTCGTTTGACTTGATCCGTAAGATTTCCTAATGTATATTAAACCCTCTCTCGAAGCGAATAACGTCTAACCCTAGGTTGATTAATTGAAATCTCTTTCTAATTAAAACCCCTAGAATTGCATTAACTCGATCTATGGAATCCCATATTAGGTTTCACCCTAATCTGGCAAAATCTCGTCACCCGATCTCTAGGCGCGCGATGAACTCCGCTTAACTATGCTAGATCTACTCTTAGGCAGGGACTTTTACTCCTCCACCTAAGCACATAAAACTTGAATCAATATCCTGGAAATATCAACACAAGAATTAAGAACACATAATTAAGAAAAAGTCAAATATTTATCATATAGTTCAAGAAACGATAACAAGATTCATCTAAGTTTCATCCCCTCAGTATCTCGAGGGTTTAGTTCATAACAATAAAAGAAAACATCTCGTAAGAAAAGATAAAACAAAACATAAGAAATCCCTAAAACTCCTGAAGGAATTGAAGGAGAGTCCTCCGCTTTGAGTACAATTAAAGCTTCTAGAGATGAATCAACTGGCTATCCTCGAGTGAATCCACACAACCGCCTTCTGCCTAGCAAGACGCCCCTAGACGATAGCCTTGGGCTCCCCCTTTTAGGTCATACTTAGGGTGTATATATAGGCTTTTGGAATGTGTTTCTTTGCCCCTAAGTATCCCAATCTGAACGAAACTTTTCTTTGCCACGGCAGGGGCACGGCCATGGCACACGCCCGTGTGAATCGTGGCCAGGCCGTGTTGGACTTCATTAATGAGGCACGGCCGTGTGGTCTTGGGTCCAGGCCATGCCAATTTTGTGATCTGGCCCATTTGGCCCGTTTTAAGCCTGTTTCTTGTTCTTTTCATCCTCTGGTGCTTCCCTGAGTATAAAACATGAAAATAAAGGATTAAGAGCACCAAATTACATAAAATAAGGGATAATTCATCCAAAAACATGCTAAATGTGGGATTAAAAATGTTACTTTTACGGTTTATCATTGTTGCTGGGGATTGCGACAGTGAAAATTGTTATTAAACTAATTGGTTTGTAAAATAATACTAGTCAAAAGATATATGAGTTAGATAGTGTATCAATTTTGAATTAATTTTATTTTCATTAATTTTTTAATTTTTTTTAGATACCTTGTCGACTATTTAATTTAATCATGGATGTAGTTGATGATGAATTTGATGATGATATAGCAGTTGGGACGAGGAATGTGAGATATCTGCATGGTATGATGATGAAGGGTACTACAACAAAGGATCAAATTGGGCAATCAGAACTTCAACAAACCATTGGAGTTTAGATGAAGATAACAATGTGACTGAATTTTCAACCGAACCTCATGGTGAGATGTATGGGATATCTTCGCGGCACCAGGAATGATACGTTAACGAAGGACCAAGTTGGGCAAATGAAGGTTTGACGAGTTATGACGGAGAATACGGTGTGCCCGAACATTCAACCCAACAAGAATTGGGCTTAATCATGGATAATAATGTATACTGAGATTTGTATGAGCAACATAGGATCAATAAAAGATCACGATGGTTTAACGGAGCCTCGACGAACTAGCGGAGTCATTATCGAAGATGTGGAGATTACGAATATTCATTCAAATTTCCTCTAGAGACGGATGAATATAAGTCTTTTCGCCTCAGTCTAAAATCTAAAGCAAAATCAGAGGAAGTCCAAGAACAATTAGACCAGTTAAAGACACCCGAATATCTAATCGAGCTCTCTTGTAATTCGTATGAGATAGCCTCGTGGAAACAAACCACGTCAACCTACACTGAAGATGTGGTGGAAATAAAAGAACCGCTGGTGTAAAGATTGGAAATGAAAAAATCACTGAAACAACAGATGGAGGCGTAGAGTTATTTTGAAGAGAGCAAACATGATGTTTCCAACTTTGATAACGAGAAGCACTGTATTGTCGTCAACCACTCTGAATTAGATGATAATAGTTAACAAGAGTTTGGAACCGGAGACCATGAGGAGACATTGAATATAGCTGAAGGCATCTCCAATCCAATTAACATAAAGATAAACATAGTCGTAGATGTAGATGTAGAAGTAGATCTAATCACTAACATGGAGCTTAACCATAATCTAAATGAAAGTGTAGACATGCCGATATGCTTTCTGGTAAAAACTGAGGAGGAGGTGCCAACTGAAGAAATTGACGAGTTCATCTATGTAACATACCGTTTTTTAGTAGTACCAGAAATGGTGGTTTCGAAACTCTAAATTCCAATGATCAAGTCAATAAATATTATTTTATAATGTTTATGTGTCTATTATAAAGTTAAATTAAGTTTTGGTCCAGTACTTTTAGCGATTGAATAGTTAATTAAAGAAAAATGACTAAATTGTAAAAGATGTAGAATTTCATCACTATTAATTATTATTAGCCAAAGTGTATAAGTATAATTTGTTTAAGGATTTGAATGGTAATTATACCATTATATTAGTTAATGGACAGTTAAGGGTTGTGATTAGTTAAATTTAATGTTTATTAAAATTGTAATTAATTAAATAATACATAAACAAAAAGAAATTTAACATATAATCTTCCTTAACTCATCTTCCCACCGAATTGAGAAACCAAAGAAACACCATTTTTGAGATAAAGGTTTGGCCAACAGTAGATTCAAGCATGTAAGTGATTTTTCTATCTGTTTCTCATAAATTTTAGGTTTTGAGATAATTGTAGTTTAATCTAGCTAAGCCGAGGACTAATTCATAAAACTGTTAAAGATTTTAGGACTTTCCATTGATGAATTTTTTGTGTTCATGAGATTAAATGAAATATTTATAAGCTTGGTTGTTGATTAGGATTGTTTTGTGAAAAATATGAAAATATGTAATGTTTAGTATGAAAATTCTACAAAATTTTAGTATGTGAGGGCTGATAAGGGATGAGGTTACAATCAGTTTTGTATCTTGGGGTGTAATTGTGAAAATTTAAATAGTTTCGGTTTTAGGGACTAAATTGATCAAAGTGTAAAAGTTCAGGGAAAATTTGTAAAATAAATTTTATAAGTCATATGCATAAAATGAGCATGATAATTTTTTTGAAATTGATAAATTGAATTTAACTATTATATAGATCAAGAATTGAACCGATAGGAGGAAAATCGGGGAAAAGGGAAAATCGCAGAGTAGTCCCTACAAATTTGCTTGTTAGACAAATATATTAGGTAAGTTAGTAGTGTATTAAGATGTGTTTGTACATATTATTTGTTGTAGGATCTTGATAATATAAATTGTAAATGTTGTGCAATGAGAGTAATTTGTTATAAATGAAAGCTAAGGTGATTGCAGACAATGTAATATCCCTAAACCGGGTCTAGTAGTTTCGGGTTCCGAGCTTGAAACTAGGAATTAATGGGGTTCCTAGTAATTTTTAATTTAATTTATGAGGTTAATTTCATCTAAAATCGATTAAACAATAATCTAAAAAAATAAAAATATTTTTGGAAAATTAATTTTAAAGTAATTAAATAATTATTAGTGAAAAAAATTAATTTGGGTTGAAAATGAATTTTAAAATATTTTTTATTGGGGGTTAATTTGAGTTAAATTTAAATATTAATTAAATTGGGTTTAATTGTTAAACAAGGAAAATTTTAGAGTATTTATTTGGCAAATAAACCTTAATATTCGGAATTTTGGAGGGAAAGGATCAATTGGTAAGGTAAGGGAAATATGGGAGTGACCATTAGGCAAATTCCCCAATTTTTAAATTCGGGCGGGTTGTTTCAGTTTTAAACACAATGTATCTAGCCTACTTTTCACACCATTTACATCAGATTAGAGAGCTATAAATTTCGTTTTCTTTGCATGGTTTTAAAGATCTATCATCAAAGAATAGATCCAACTAATTTTCTTCTCAAAATACTCACTCAATTCACCCGAAATTATTCTCAAATGTAGCAAAAAATATTCTAAAATTTCTTAAGCTTCTTAAATCAAGATTTTCAATCAACTAATTTAGAGCGATCAAAGGTAATCTTCAATCCTAAACTTGTTTTTATGAAGATTAGAAATATTTTTGCATGATTTGAGAGTCAATTAAAGGATTTTTTTATCAATGTCATCTTCTTTAAAAGCTTAAGGTGCTTTAATGGTGGATCTTGAATTTTGAGAGGAAATACACAAATCAATGGATGTTCCAACTCAAAATGGATCTATTAAAAGGTTTTTGGTCTTAATTATCAAGATTAAACATGATTTGTGAGGTAATTTGAAGAAATCCCAATTTCCTCATATTCATGAATTGATTTTCCAGATTTTTGTGAAATTGATTTAAATGTGAAATTGATGCTTAGTTTATGTGTATTTGGTTTAGTATTGATGTTTGGAAGTGATTAGGAGGGTTGGAGAGATCGATTTTGTGAGTAATCGAGTTTTCGACTAGATGTTACAAATTTTGTAAGGTATCTTTGTGAAATGATTTTGATTAGCATAGTTAATTAAAGTTCGTGTTTAATATAGCTTTGGAAATGTGGTAATGTCTATTTTACCTCTGTTGAAGCTCTGAATCTTGAAGAGGACCAAGATAACCGGAATTGAAGCTTGGAATTGCCTAGTTGATCACTTGGTTTTGATAGAATAAAAATGTGTGGTGAGTGTTTCTAAGGGTGATTTGGTAAATTGACCCTCAATTATCTTTAATTAGTACCTTAATTAATGATTAAAATTAATTAATTATGGATGAATGGTTGATTTTGCAAGATTGGTATTAAATGTGCAAAAATTGAATTTGTGTTGAAAAAAATGGTAAGTGAGTTTTTGGGTGGTGTTTTGCTATTTAATTAGATTAATTTTAAGGATGATTTTAAGCATGTGTATTGAAATTTTTGATCGTGATATGCTGGTCTTACAATTGGTAATTGAATATGGGAAATTGATGAATGGATTGCTTGATTTAAATGGATGCTAAATGGCTATGCTACAAGTTATACATAATCATTTTGTCACATTAAATTGAGCACAATAATGATTGATTTATATGCTATGTTTGACTGAATATATTGGCAACATGCATGGTGGATCCATTGGATATAGTTGGCATGCCATAGGATTTGTGGGTGAGTACCTTTATTTGTGACATTGTGAGCATATTAATGTGAGGGTGTTGAGCATGAGTCTCCACTCAATGGGTTATTTGAGGCGCTATAAGGGAGCGTGTGCTTCGGCTTGCTCAACTTGGTGGACTGTATTTGATATTTGTGAGAGTTCTGAGATTCGTTTATCCGATGTATGATCACCCGATTAAGCCATGAGAAATGAATTCCAATATATTTATGTGTGATTGTTGCTATATCAATTGATGATTGAATGCCATGAATAAATGATTTTTGGTATTGAAAATGCTTATGGAAATTTAATTGACATGTTTCTTTATTTTGGCTGATAATTGGTGATTGATTGGTTGTGAATTAAGCATGAATTGGATGTTAATCTACTTGTCATTTTTATTAATATTCATTGAGCATTTTAAAGCTCACACCCTCACATTCGTGCAGATAATCGTCGGGATTGAGGAGCTGAGGAGCCGAGCAAGAGAGTTCCAAAAGATCTAGGCTTGGTAGAGACTTTATTACATATTGTAGAGACTGTAGTCAGGCATTGTGGAACTCGCAGGAATTTGTTGGTTTTGATTGTAATTGGACTTTGGACATTTATTTTGGATGGTTTTATAATAACTTTGAGGCATGTTTGAGTTTAATTACTGAATGATTTACGGTGTATTGTTGCTTGATAACACGGTGATTGATAACACGGAGTGTGAACCATGAAATTTATACTAACGATTTTTTAAATGAAGCTTACATGGAGTGGTTTAGTAACGACTAAGGTACGCCGCTTGTTTGATTTATTCAGTGTTTGATGTGTATGAAATTAATTGCCTAATTCTATTTAATCGATGCTTAATTGATGCCAATAAATTCAATTGAAGTTGTGTGTATATGTATGTTAGTTAATCGTGGTTAAATTGGGTTTAATTGGTCATTAAAATATGCAAACTTGGATTTTAAAACGAGTTTTTCGCAAAAATAGGTGCAGTGGTTTTCACGCGGGCGTGTGCCTGTCCACACAGGTGTTGTGAGGGGTTGCTCACGGGCGTGTGGGTAAGTGCCACGGGCGTGTGGAAAATGGAGCTATCACACACGGGCGTGTGGGATTTCCACATGGGTGTGTGCAATCTGCCAAAAAGTTTTTCACGACAGGAACATGAGCATTTAATGGCACACAGTCTGGGGGACACAGCCGTGTGGGTTTTGGGGGTTTGAATTTTTGTCTTTTTAAATTGGTATTCTAATTTGTTTAAGTTACAATTTAGTCCTAAAAATTGATTAGTCTAATTAGAGCCCTAGATGAGAAGGAAACTTGGTAATAATTTAGGATTAGTCTCATAATGGGTAAAATTTGATAGAAACACACTTAATATGTAAATTGGAATAGGTTCTGATAGTTAGTATTTATTACGATTTAGTCCCTAATAGTAAAAATTGAATTAGACAGCTAACAAACTCAATTTAAGCTAAAATATTTAGGCTTGCATAATTTTGACTAAAAGAAGGTCGGTAAACGTTTAGATCTAAAATTGGGTTAGTTTTACCATAGGCGATAAAATGACGAAAATGCCCTTATGTTAAATTACCTAGGAAAAGTTTAAAATTGGCTCATAATTTGCTTCCGCATTAATAAATAACTAATAATCAGATAAGATTGAAGTTTTATAAGGTTGGGGTGTGTCTTGGGTGGTCGTTAGCAGGAGAGTCACTTAGGTGGCTAATGTAACGTTTCGAATTCGGGCTGGTCCGTTCGTGTTGGGTTTGGGGTGTCACATTTTTAATTACTTTAAAATTAATTTTCCAAAGATATTTTTATTTTTTCAGATTATTTTTTAATCGATTTTAGATGAAATTAACCTCTTAAATTAAATTAAAAATTACTAGGAACCCCATAAATTCCTAGTTTCACACTTGGAACCCGAAAAATATACCTGAAACTACTAGACCTGATTTAGGGATATTACAAACTAAATAGTGAATTGTTAAATGCTGAGGTATATGAGTGATATTGGAACACCCTACACCCGGCCCAGTCATTGAGCCCAAGTAACAAGACGCTACACCACCGTCACAACATCACACATTATATAACGATTCATTAGCATGCAAACGTCATCAAATTTGAACAATTATAGAGATTAGGTGACATTAAATAATGCTAAACATACATAAAACGAGCCTATAACAAGTTTGAAGCATGCTTTAAGACCACTTAAGAAAAATTACCAAAAAAATCACGTAGGTATTGATACTAATTCAATGGTATCGATATTTCTCATAGATGGTATCAATACCGATCAGAAAATCGGTACCAAATCAGCATTCTGTTATCCTGAAAAAGATAAAACCCAGCGATTATCGATACAAATCCAAAACATATCGGTATTTTTAGCCTAAGTATCAATACTCGAGTAACGGTATCGATACCAAAATGAGTTATTGACTTCCTGTAGATTCGAAATATCATAAAGGTATCGATACTAATACCCGATTATCAATACCTCTGCATAAGACAACAAAAATAACACCAGAACAGGGCATTTAACACAACCATACATATTCCAAAACATCATGCATTTATAACCTCAAAATTTAGCATCAAAAGTATAAGAATTTGTAGTTCGATGCACCATCAATAATTTAAGCTAAGCAACCCAATGAACTAATATCAAACATCCATAATTCCTAAGAGTAATAATATCGAGCCATCATCTAAAACATCATGGAAATAAACAACCAAGAATTCTACCACATTACCTTATTCCCATAGTGTAAAATAACAACTATAAATCACCTACTCAACGTTAATTATACTTGGATCACTCCTTTAGAAATTTTCCGCATTGCTCACACTGCAACCCTAATAGTCTACAAAGGTTTAAAAAGGAGTGGGTGAGCTTAAAAAAGCTCAGTGAATGATCAAAATAACCATCAAATAGACATGCATTCACACGTTAACCGAAAATGATCAATAGTCAACTACTTATGCATATTATTATGAGAACATACAATCATATTCATGTAATACTGATCAACACATTTATCTTATTAATCCATATGTTCATGCATACATCACATATCATAATATCACATTTTATGAAAACATATTTAGCGATAGTTTGGCACTTGAGGCTATGAAACATAAAAGTGGATTCTATCACCACACATCGAAAACAGGGATCTCCAACACACCAAATTACTTGTAGAGTCGAACATATACAAAAAAACATAGCATATAGCTAACACTCTCCAACACACCAACATATCCCGGTGAATGGAGCTTAGCTCACATTCCCTTATTGACAGCCTTCGGAAGTACTAATGTCCAGAGTATGAATATTGAAACAAAAGATAAATAATTAAGGCGGTGTCTGCAAGTATATGGTTCAGGTTGTAATATAGTTTTTACAATGAAGTAGGTAAGTACTCTGAGGATCGTACCCAAGGTAGGCGATTACTAAATCAGTGTTAACCTAAACGTAAATAAAATTAATTAGTAGTTTAAATAAATTATAGTACGATGAAACATAAAGAAGGATTTTTGAATTTTTATAAATGAAGAAATAAAAGATGCATAAATAAAGTAGACTTTGGAAAACTTAATTTATCAACTTAATCAAATCTAGTTAGGGGTGATTAGCTCACTTTGGTGATTATAACTAATTCCTATTTCAGGTTTCTATTCAATCAACTAGTCGTTACCCTAGCAGTATCTCTTGATCTTCCACTAAACTAGTGAGTCGCAAGAACTACTTATCTCTCGACCTCACAGTCCAGACCAGTTCGGGGCTAAGGTGTTTACGGATAGGCCATACCAAATTTGGGTTAATTCCTTCCTAAATGACTTTCTAGGGTCGTCAAGCCTAGAGTTTAAGTTCTTCCTCTCTTGGACAGCTGATCCACTAAGAAAACCCTACATAGAAATTAATCAATCACACCTCCACTTGCTAATCCCCCATAAAAGGATTAGTTTCTCATGGAATCCATAAACATAGTAAACTTGATGATAAATATATGCATGAAAAATAAATCAAGAATAAAGTTTAAAGAATCTTGATTGTATTCGATTGATGAAGCGTAGAAATCCTCAAACGTTTGATTGCACCTACAAATCAAGTTCTCCGAAGTATGTGAGTGAAAAGAACTGAAAATAAATCTAAACCCTAAGAGAAAGAAAAAAAACTAAAAACTATATTACAAAGAAAAACTTAGAATATCAAAAGCTGTCCCCCAGTGAGTGTTTTAAGAGCCTATTTATAGAGTTAGGGTTATCGTCGTCCTCAACCCTAGGTCAGTCGACGCACTCGTGTTTATCTTTTGATTATGTAGACCAAAACGCCCCTGACTTGTAAGTGCTTATCATATAGGACTGATGTCGCGGCATTGAAGGCTGTATGCTTAGATTCAGGGTGGCTTCAAGGGTGTGTCGTGACATCCCTTGTCTGTATCACGACACCAAAGGCAGTCTCGAATTTTTTGCATTCTGCTCCCTATGCTAAGACATCAAACTCCTCGTGTTGCAACACAACGACTAGTATTAAGTTTTTTTTCCTTGGATGGTCTCCTGCACACTCACTAAGTACATTAGCTCACCTTCAGCCCTCATTCGACCCCCTAAGGTCAATAAAAGACTCAAATTACACTTTTTATTTAATTTAAACTAAACTCTGAAAACATAACTAGAACATAATGAAAATGCTTGTATTCAAGATCCCAAAGTGTAAAAACTAGTTTAATCTACTACACCGAATTACGGTAGATCACTTATCTCTCTGAAATTGTCCCGGGCCTCAATGCCCCAAAAACACACATATAGGTGAGTATTTACAAATCCTATCGCATGCCAACTATATCCAATGGTGTCATAAAGTCACAAGGCCAAAGTATCCACAATAAACCACATAATTACTTATTGTTTTCTGCACTTTCTTTCACTACATAATCACATTATAAGCACAACATTATCACTGTCAACAGACATGTACAACATGCCCACAATTAACACTTTCTCAATAGCCATCACAAGCATATTTCACATGTACAGTATCAAATCATAATTCTTAGTTACACAACACAATCAAATGTTTCACAAATTAAACAAGGGTATGAGAATGCTTACACTACAAAATTAGAGTAGGGGTTTAGGCTACTCCTAAGTTCCCAATTAACACTATGAATTGTGTTTACAAGCAGTGATGTTCGTGCTTTTGCCTTGTCGCCGAAAGCTTAAACTATCTTTTTCTGGCCTTTTGCTTTACTCGAAGAAGGTCCTAATGATTCTGAAGCTTCACCACAATAAATCACACAATAAACAACATTATCCTTCAACCAAGTAGTCACCAAAATCAACTAAAAACACAAGCCTAAGCTAAATTCTCATAAAATTGAAATTTCGACTAGCTTAGCTGAAACAAAAAATCTCAACAGCTACTCGTTCCTATCGCATGAAATTGATTCCAATTGACTAATTAAACATACAAGAATAATTCCCAACCTCCAAACTACTAAAAACTATGCAGATTCATGGTTTTGAAATTTCGACATATTATGGTAATTTTCTCGAAAATTCAATTAAACCTTAGAATTCCTTAATGAAACTCTAAAGGAAGTTTAGAAACCTTCTAATTACATCAAAACAAGTTGAAAAACAATTTGAAACATCGTTTTTCTTCAAAATCCTTAAATCCACCATTAATTACTCAATTTTAGGCTTTTATTCAAAACTTTTGATTCAATAGGTAAAACTCTATATAAAAGACTAGATATCATTAAAAACTAATAGGAAATCAAATCATTACCTTCGATGGGAGAAAAAAATGTTTAGTTGAAAATCCGGAAAACCCATAAGCTTGAGAGATGGCAAAAATTGATGGTATTTTTTTAGTGTTTTTATAAAATTCTAGAGAGATTTAATGGTTGGTAGATGATAAAATAAAAATAATCGATGCTTGGAAGAGAAAATAAGTGAAGGATGCTTAGGAATGAAAGGGACGACAAAAACAAAGAGAATGGAAAATAGGTTTCATGAGTTTGTTGTAGGTGGGGGGAAGAAATAGGTTAATTTTAAATTTTGGTAAATTTACCCTTTTGATACACCCAACTTTAACCCCCTTTTCAAAACAATCCTCCAATCAAAATTGAAGGTTTTTAGAATATCATTTTCAAAAATTGATTTAATTTTCTAAAATCCATAGATGAAGACATTTTTTGGTGTACCATGCTATGAAATTTCCGAGCACACTAGAGCTAAAATTCCTAAATTACCCTCAAAATTACTAGGCCCAATTTTGGGGTGTTACAACTCCCCCTATAAAAAGAATTTCGTCCTTGATATTTACCTAAGCTAAACAAATAAGGATATTATTGTTTCATCTCATCCTCAGCTTCCCAAGTAGCCTCTTCTGTCTTGTGGTTACACCATAAAACCTTAACTAATGGAACTGTAACAGTCTGGTTTAGACCCTAGTTGGAATAGTGGTTTTGGGACCATAAATTTGAGTTTGAAAAATATTTTAATATTATTTTCTGTGCTAACAGTATGTGATTAAGCATGTGTGAAAGTTTCGTGAATTAATTTTGTTGTTTGTGTGCTTAATTTGAGAAAAGGACTAAATCGCATAAAATGTAAAAGTAGCCTTCTATTTGATTAAGTGCTTAATTGATGTGTCTTTCTAAATGTGAGGCCCTTATGTTGTAAATTGGCCATTAGACCTTGGGATGGACGGTTATGGGCTTATTTTGCATGGTTTGCTTATTAAATTTCAAAAGTTAATTTGGGAAAAAGCATATTAATGTGAAATAAAATAAAACAAAACATAAATGAGCCATGCATTAGTGTTCATCCACCGATTGTAAAATAAAAAAAAATAGGTTTAAATCCTTTGAATGTTCGGCCATTACTAAGCTCAATTGAGGTATGTTTTTATTTCAGTTTTTGATAATTTATACGTTTTCGTGATCGTTGCTTCGAATACTTCAAAACCCATGCCTTAATTTTGTGAATTGATGATGATTTTGAAATCTTCCATTGATGAATTCATGAGTTTTGTGATATTTGAAGATGAAATATGAAAGATATGTGATAGATTAACATAGTTTGTCTTTGGATTTTTGATGAATTTGAGTAATTTGGACTAAATTGAGAAAATAATATCTTGAGGGACTAAAATGTGAAATAAATGAAAAATATGGGTTGCTAGGGACCTACAGAGAATTCGGCTAAGCATGGGTTATATTGAATTATGTGTATTTTGTGATTTTGTGAAATAATGACTAAAATGTCAAAATGTGAAAATATGAGGGCTAATTTGTAAATTTCCCTAAATGTGTGTTTTAGGATTGAATTGAATTACTTGGTGAATAAATGGATTAAATTTGAATATGTTTAGATCAAGAACCAAAGAAAACAGATTTAGACCGAGGGAAATCGAAGGTGATTGAGTTGCCAAATCTGTCTGTTTATTCCGAATCTGAGGTAAGTCTATATACAAATAAATGTATTTGAATTGGTTTAATTATGTACATATGAAATTTAATTGTGATGAATGTGTACGAGATGTTATATACATGAAATTTGAGAAAGCATCGACAAAGTGTCAATATCCGAAAAGTCTCGTACAAACCTAGGAATAGATAGGATTTCATATGTCATGACATAGGTTTATGATATGTTATATCATGTAAGACCACGTCTGGGACGTTGGCATCGATATGAGATTTACGTGTAAGACCATGTCTGGGACATTGGCATCGTATTTGATTCGTGTAAGACCGCATGCGGGACAAAGCAGCATCGACATTTGGTTACATGTAAGACCACGTCTGGGACGTTGGCATTGTACGAGTATTTCGAGTTATCCAAGTATCTTATTTGATTCTGAATGGTTCAACAGGAAATTCTGAGAAATAAAATACTATGTGAAATGCGTATTCGTTTCAGGTACGTTTGAGATGTACTCTATGTTTGAGTATGAAAGGTAAGTATATGTGAATTTGCGAATGAAAATACGTGCATAGAAATGTTGAGACATAATGTGATATATGTATGAATGTGATATGATCCAAAGAAAAATATAGAGATGAGATATGTTGATGAGCAAATGGTTAGATACCATTGAGCTAGAATGGATAAATATAAATAAGCTATTGAGATGTGTTAAAGTTCTTGTATTTGAAATGGTTATAAATGTTTATTATGTTAAGTTTATTTGTATATGGCTTACTAAGCTTTTGAAAGCTTACTCTCTGTGTGTTTGTATTGTTTTATAGATCGTTTAAGCTACGGAAGGCTCGGGGAGCGTCGAGGATCGTAACCACACTATCAAACTCCATTTTGGTACCTTTTGAATGTGTACATAGTTAAATATGGCATGTATAGGCTAGTTAGTTTGGATTATGTTTTGAGTTGTATATAAATAGCCATGTGATATGGCTAGGTAAGGAATATGTTATGAATGAGTAATTCATGCTAAATAATGCATAGTTTGGTATGGTTTGTTGGCTAATGTTTGAGCTAATGAGATGGTCAAATTTTATGATAAGTTTTGTGATGAAAAGTTGGTATATTATTGATGAGAAGATGTCCTATTGTAATGGTAAGTTGATGGATGAATAATGCTTAGAAATGCTTGTGAATTAGTTGAACTAAATAGCACATAAGATGTTGTGTTGGAAATGTTCTTGATGGGTAGAAAAGATGGTCAATTTGGTATGTTTTAGTTGCCATAAGTGTTTGGATTGATGCTTGTATGTGCTTGTAGGGTTAGCCCAAAGTGTGGGTGGCATTTTGGCCTTGTAAATGGCCTATAATTGCCCACACGATTGTAATTCAAAACAAGTCAGGCTCGACCATGGGTGAGGCACACAGGCGTGTCTCAGGCCGTGTGGTCAAGTCAGTATGTATGCCCTATTTTGCCACGGCTTAGACACACGGGCGTGTCTGAAGCTGTGTGAGGCACACGGCCTGCCCACACGGGCGTGTGACCTCTGTAACTTTGAAAAATGTTAAAATTTTAAAATAATTTTATATGATCCCGGTTTAGTCCCGATTCTTTTCTAATGCATGTTTAAGGTCTCGAAGACCTCATTAAGGGACTATATGCTTGTATTATGTTATGATTTGACGATGATATACTTTATGATAGGAAATGTTTGTAAAAGTTTCCAATTGTCCAGTAATGCCTCTTAACCCTAGACCGGCGATGGTTACGGGTTAGGGGTGTTACATTTGATTGGTATCAGAGCTACGGTTTAGTCAATTCTAGGACTAACATAGCGTATGAGAGACTAGCTATACATGCCATATATATGAACTGTGATAGTGTGATGAATCCTGACGTATAAAAATGTGATTTTCGTATAGTAAATGGATCCCGAAAGAGCTATAGCTGATGATGTTGAAAGCAATGCGCTTGCTCCCGCTCAAGGGACAGCGCCATCTGATTCGAGACCGGCTACTAGCGGCCAGGAAGGTGAGGCTAAACAAGCCTTCTTCCAAATGATGAATGAGTGGTTCACTCAATATGTTAGAACAAATTCGGCTGTTTCACAACCTCCGTCCCCGCCCAATTCTCCTCAGACTTCAGTAGTACCTCCGGTTATGAATCTGAATCTGTTAAATAAGCCTCATGTCGATAAAATCCGTAAATATGGGGCTGAAGAGTTCAGGGCCACTAGTGATGATGATGCTGAGAGAGCTGAGTTTTGGCTTGAGAATACAATCCGAGTGTTTGATGAAATGTCATTGACTCCTGATGAATGTATAAAATGCGTTGTTTCCTTGCTACGAGATGCAGCTTATCAGTGGTGGAAGACTTTGATTTCTGTTGTTCCAAAAGAACGGATTACATGGGATTTCTTTCAGTCTGAGTTTCGAAAGAAATACACCAGTCAGAGATTTATAGATTAAAAACAGAAACAATTTTTAGAATTGAAACAGGGTCGTATGACTGTCACCGAATACGTACGAGAATTTGTGAGATTAAGTCAGTATGCCCAGGAATGTGTTTCAACCGAAGCAATAATGTTTAAAAGGTTTGAATACGGCTTGAATGAATACATCCGTTTGCTAGTTGGGATTCTGGAAATAAAAGAATTTGTTGTGCTTGTTAATCGAGCATGTAAAGCTGAGGCACTCGGGAAAGATAAAAGAAAAGCTGAGTCAGAAGCTAGAGATGTGAGAAAGAGATTCTCAAGCGAATCATTTCAGTCTGCATCGGAGAAATTTAGAGATGAGCATAGCCATTCAAAGACTAATGTGGGACATTCGAACAGAGATCGAGCTAGATCGCAGTCGAACTTTAAAGCTCCAGCTACTTCGATAGCTAGTGTGGGAAATGTCTGAACCGAGCGACCTGAATGTAAACATTGTGGTAAAAGACATCCGGGTAGTTTTAGATTGAATGATCGAGCCTGTTTCAGATGTGGATCATCAGACCATTTCATTCGAGACTGCCCAGAGTCTGTTGAACAAGAGATCATTCAGAATCCGAGGTCAGATAATATTTCAGTTAGAGGTAGACCTTCTCAAAATACAAGAAATGTCAGTGGTGGCCAAAGAACTACAAAAGATACAGTTGCGAGGTCTGAAGCTAGGGCACATGCCAGAGCTTACGCCATTCGAGCCCGTGAGGAAGCTTCGTCTCCAGATGTTATTACGGGTACATTTACTCTTTATGATACTTCTGTGATTGCATTAATAGACCCTGGATCTACTCATTCGTATGTATGCATGAACTTAGTATCCAAAGAAGACTTTTCCCCGTAGAGTCTCATCAATTTGTTATTAGAGTATCGAACCCCTTAGGTAAAAGTGTTCTGGTTGACAAAGTATGCAAGAACTGTCCATTGATGTTTCGGGATAGTTGTTTTCTGGCTGATCTGATGCTATTACCTTTTGATGAGTTTGATATAATTTTGGGTATGGATTGGCTAACATTGCATGATGCTATTGTGAACTGCATATGAAAGACCATTGATTTGAGATGTCAGAATAATGAAATAGTTCGGATTGAATCTAATGATTTGAATTGACTACTGGCTATGATATTAGTGATGAAAGCTCAGATTTATGTGAAAAAAGGTTGCGAAGCCTATTTTGCCTATGTAATTGACTCGAAAGTAACTGAAAAGAAAGTTGAACCTGTGCCAATTGTTTGTGAATTCCCTGACATGTTCCCTGAAGAATTACTAGGATTACCTTCGATACGCGAAGTTGAATTTGGTATTGATCTATTACTGGGAACGACTCTTTTTTCGATAGCTCTGTATAGAATGGCACCAACAGAATTGAAAGAGTTGAAGTCTCAGTTGCAAGAGTTGACCGACAGAGGGTTTGTACGACTGAGTTTCTCACCTTGGGGTGCTCCAGTTCTGTTTGTGAAAAAGAAAGATGGTATGATGAGAATGTGCATTGATTACCGTCAGTTGAAAAAAATGACTATTAAGAAAAAGTATCCTCTACCTAGGATCGATGATTTGTTTGATCAGCTGAAAGGAGCCGCCGTGTTTTCAAAGATAAACCTGAGATCGAGATATTATCAGTTGCGAGTAAAAGAATCAGATGTGCCTAAAACTACTTTCAGAACGAGGTACGGGCATTATGAGTTTTTAGTTATGCCTTTCGGACGAACGAATGCTTTTGCTGTCTTTATGGATTTGATGAACATAATTTTCAGACCGTATTTAGATCAATTTGTTTTAGTATTCATTGATGACATTTTGATTTATTCGCGTGATGAAATTGAGCATGCTGAACATCTGAGAGTTGTGTTACCAACTTTGTGAGATAAGCAATTGTATACGAAGTTCAGTAAATGTGAGTTCTGGTTGCGAGAAGTCAGTTTTTTGGGGCATATTGTGTCAGCATCTGGTATACAAGTTGATCCGAACAAGATTTCAACTATTTTGGAGTGGAAGCCTCCGAGAAACGTGTCTGAAGTTTACAGTTTTCTGGGATTTGCTGGTTATTATCGATGATTCGTAAAAGGCTTTTCGATGATTCCAACTCCTATGACGATATTGCTTCAGAAAGATGTGAAGTTTGAATGGTCCGATAAATGTCAGAAAAGTTTTGATCAGTTGATAGCCCTTTTGACTGAAGCTCCAGTTTTGGTACAGCCAGAATCGGGTAAAGAGTTTGTAATATATAGTGATGCTTCGTTGAATGGACTGGGATGTGTTTTGATGCAGGAGGGCAAAGTTATAGCTTATGCCTCGAGACAACTAAAGCCGCATGAAAAGAATTATCCGACACACGACCTTGAGCTAGCCGTAATTGTGTTTGCTTTAAAGATTTGGCGTCACTATCTTTTTGGTGAAAAATGCCATGTGTTTTCGGATCACAAAAGCCTAAAATACTTGATGACTCAGAAAGATTTGAATCTACAACAGAGAAGATGGTTAGAGCTGTTGAAAGACTACGAGCTTGTGATAGATTATCATTCAGGTAAAGCAAATGTTGTTGCTGATGCATTGAGTCGGAAATCGCTGTTTGCATTGCGTGCGATGAATACTCATTTAGACTTGTCTGATGATGGTTTAGTTTTAGCTGATTTGAAAGTGAAACCGTTGTTTTTACAGCAAATATGTGATGCTCAGAAAGCTGATAATGAAATGTTAGCGAAACGAGCTCAGTGTGATTTGAACTCTGATTCTGAATTTCGAGTTGATGTTGACGATTATTTGAGATTTTGAGATCAGATTTGTGTTTCGAGAAACTCAGAGTTGATTCAGTTGATCTTGAATGAAGCATATAATAATCGCTTATCTGTTCATCCGGGAAGTACAAAGATGTATCATGATTTGAAGCAACATTATTCGTGGTCTTGTATGAAATGAGACATCTCTGACTTTGTTTCGAAATGTTTAGTTTGTCAGCAAGTTAAAGCTGAACATCAAGTGCCATCTGGTTTGTTACAACCGATAATGATTCCTAAGTGGAAATGGGATAGAGTGACAATGGATTTTGTTTTAGGGTTGCCTTCAACTCCAAAAAAGAAAGATGCAATTTGGGTCGTAGTTGACAGATTGATGAAATTAGCCCATTTCATTCCGGTACGATCTGAAACACCCCAAACCCGATCTAGACGTTATGGCCGAATCTAGCGTGTCACATCAAAGCGTCATTCAAAAACTGAGTTTGTCGTTAAAAGTTCATTTCTTTGTTTAAATCCTTTTGCTCGAGTTTAGCAGATCATCTTGTCAAAAATGTTTACTTAATGTCTTGCATTGATACTTTAGGTTATTCCAATCGCGGAAGCTCCTAAAGTTTGAAATATAAAAACGTCTGTTTTTAAGTGTTTTTGAAAATAGTTGTTAGTTTTGAAAATTAGTGTTTAGCAGTTTTAAATAAGGAAATCTAAAGCCCATTTAAAAATTTAATCCCTCAAAGGCCTTATAACAGAATTAAAACCCAAAATATAAAATTCAAATAAAAAGTCTACAGCAGAGCATCAACGGTCGTGTGGCCACCTCCGAGTCTCTCGCGGCTTCAAATCGCCTAAGGCTGGGGATTACCTGTACACTTAGACAGAAGGGTGAGTGTGCGAAAACTCAGTGTGTAATCCCTTATAATACAAACAGTCAGATATACGGTATGCGTAAACAGATCGGCTCCGAGCCCATCACGCACACCTGAGATCGTGGGCCTTAGCCCATAACGAGAACTAGGTGGACCTAAGCCCATTACGAATCGATGACGATGCGCGATATGCGCATGCAAATCTAGCCCAATCCAACCAATACACCACTCGTACCAACCAACACACCATGTGGGGATAAAATTGACCAACCCAGCCAACACACCAAGCTTAGCACCGGTTGCGGCACTAAGTCAACAGAACGGCTCGGCATCGTAGACAGAACGGCTAAAAGCCATAAATATCACAGAAAGGCTGGAGGCCTTGTACGGAACGGCAACGAGCCGTACACTTCCTCCGTAACAATGTCCCTACCCCATGCAATATGTCGTGTATGTCATGCACAATCATCACAGGTGTACGCAGAATGGCCATGCTCATTAACAATCATTTAAACATATATTAAAAGCATATCAGTCACACGACCACAGTCAAGTCAGTTAAAACACAGTCATACGATCACAGTCAAATCAGTCAAATTCATAATCTAAGTCAGTCATTTACCCACAAGGGCAAAACAATCATTTTGTCCTACAGGGATATTTTGGTAATTTTACAAATATTGGGGTCTCGGTACTTATTATGACCTCCTAGAGGGTCTATCGTCGCTTCGAGCGACTCACATAACTTACACGGCCAGAACAATGTATATGGGCCCAAAACCCGTTATTAGGCCCAAGTGGGACCACACGCTCGTGTGGCCCATTTAGTCCAGATTCACATACGGCATCGCGAGCCTCATAAACCAACCTATCAATGATCACTTACTGAGGATTTTATCCGCGAGCCCACAAGCCCATTGGTCCCACGCGGCCCATTTTGACCCATTGAGGCCCATAACGGCCCCAGTCCACGAAAACGCACGTGGTGGCCTCTGCAGTCTGCTACCCACGATTTGGGGCTCGATTCACCCCACGTGCGTTCACACGCTCGTGAGGCCTCGAATGCTGAGGTTCTGGCATTTCAGCTTATTGGCTTTTGTCGATTCACAGATAGACAGGGGTGTGAATACACACCTTTATCTCGCGTTTGACAGTCACGAAATCGAGCGTACGGTTACACACCCTTTTCGGCTTTTAAGCCGCTTATCATTTACGGAAAGCAGTTACACACCTGATTACGTAGAGTACTAAATATCCACGAGCGCTTGAACCTTGACTAGATCGGTCGACTGTGATTTGCTTACTTGTTCGAGAGCTCGGTGCAGGCACCCTTCCGCATCCTGGTGGAAAATCCCGAACAGCCGACACCTTACGCCGCTTAAACTTGGGAATAGAGGCTACACGCTCAAACTCAGCCGGTACCTTTGCCATTACTTTATTACTAGCACCCTTTTCACCCATCGGAAGTTCTAGAACCCTAAAGAACATACACATAGGAGAAAAGAAAAGAATCGGTAATAAGGGATCGCACCATTTGGCTTAAACAGTAAAAGAGAGAACTGAAAGGAATCGAGAGACTTACCCATTAACAGAGATTACTTGCTAAATCAAAAACATGAATGGAGAGAGTACGGAATGTAGAAGCAGAGGATCCCTTAAACAAAGACTAAACTGTCAGGGGTTTGAGAGGGGAACAAAGAAGGTAGATTTAACCAGAAGTGAAGAGTATAATCACTTACCAAGCAACAAGGTATTCGACCAAGGTATTAAAAAGGAAGATGGTGATAGAGCAATTGAAAAGAATGAATAAAGAAGGGAAGAATGATGAATTCGGTCACAATGGCTAAAGGATGGAGAGAGGAAGAGAGTGCATAAGTAACCAAAGAGGAGAGGGAAAAGAATCAGTTCACAAAAGCCAGTGAGAAAAGGGAGGTAGGAAGAGCAGTAAGTAAACCAAAATACAAAAGCCAAAACCTGAATGGATGAAAAAGATGAGTAAGATAATTTCGGCTCCCAAAGAAAAGTGACCAAAACGTGATCAATAAGCACATCAAAGACCAATTTCCCAGAAAACCAATCCCCTAGCCGAATGCAAAAAGTGTCTTCACTTACCTATTCGGCACCTAAAAGCCTATGACCGAATTTGCATACTGGGGAAATCCCTTTTTCAGCCAACTACTATCATTCCCCTCAACCTCCCATAATCCACTCCTACAATCTCTCAACCTACCAATTTGCATCACTTTCAAACTCCTCCAACACCAACCTTTATCCATATCCCTTGAATCTCTCCCCCAAGACCAATTCCACAACCACCTCAGCAGAATTCCACTACAACACAAACACTAGGTGTCACAGATGCAAAATAAATACCCATCATAATACTATGCCAACATTCGAACCCCTGACCACATACACACTCCTAATGCCACCTTGCCACTAGACCACATGCTTCCTTGTGTCTTTTATTTTACACAATAACCTAAAAGGCCTACATCCAAGCATCCAGGGTTTTATCCACTTAAAACCAAAATTTTTGCTAAAGCACAGGTTTGAACCCATGACTTTTCCAACTCCTCTCAGGACCCTTAACCACTTGAGCAGACATTTAATTGTGTAATTTCCTAGCTCATATGAACTTTTATGCACAGTTTCCTAACCGTTCCCTTGCTCAAGGCCCACTACTTCTAGGCCCAAATTCTGGGGCGTTACACGATCTAATTACTCCCTTGATAAATTAGTTGAGAAATATATTTCTGATATTGTGAGATTACACGGGGTGCCACTATCTATTGTATTTGATAGAGATCTGATAAACCATAATATATACATATTTTAATCCCACATTTAGCATACTTTTGGATGATTTAATCCCTTGAATTGTTGAATTTGATGCTCATAATCCTTTAATTTCATGTTTTATACTTAAGAGAGCATCGAAGGAAGAAAAGAATGAGAAACGGGCCAAAAATGGAGAAAATGGGCCAAAATAAGAAATCGACACGGCCAGGAGTTCACCACACGGCCGTGCCACCTTAGCAGGCCCGAACACGGCCTAGGCTCGATTCACACGGGCGTGCTTCACGGGCGTGTCTCTGCCATGACTCGTTGTAATTCTACTCAGAAAAGGATACTTAGGGGCAAAGAAAGACATTTCGAAGTCTATATAAACACCCTAAGTATGACCTAAAAGGGAGGCAAAGCCAGAGAGGCCTGAACACAGGGGAATTACTCGAAGACAGCCAGTTGATTCATCCCAGAAGCCGAAATCACACTAAAGACGGAAGATCTTCCCTTTAATTTCCTTCAGGGGGTTTTAGGGTTTTTCTTATGTTTTGTTATTTACTTTCTTCTGAGATGTATTCTTCATTAAACATGAACTAAACCCCTCAAATACCTGAGGTGGATGAAACCTAAGACGGATCTTGTTATTGTTTTTTGAACTGTATGATAAATACTTGATTTGTTCTTAATTATGTGTTCTTAATTATTTTTTTAATATTTCGGGATATTGATTCAAGTATTGATGTGCTTAGGCAGTGGAGCAAAAGTCCCTGTTTAGGAGTAGATCTAGCATAGTTAAGCAGAGTCGATCGCAACCCTAGAGATGGGATGACGAAAATCTGCCGAATTAGGGTCAAACCTAATATGGGAGTCCATAGATAAAGTTAATGCAACACTAGGGGTTTTAATTAGAAAGAGATTTCAATTAATCAACCTAGGGCTAGACGTTAGTAGCCTCGAAAGAGGTATTAATATAAATTAGGGAATTCTACGGATCAAGTCAAGTGAATAAATCATCTGGTTCAGAGTTAAATAGCAAGTGAAGTCTAGGTGGATTCTTCCTCGGGTATTGTCTTAATCAACTGGTTTTTCCCAAAAGTATTTTCCCAATTCACTCTCTGTGTCTTAGCATCCTTAGTTTAGTAATTAGTTAATTAAACATCAATTCCCTTAATACTTAGGCTAGATAATAAAAAGATAGTAACTACTAGTACTCTTGGTCCTTGAGGATACGATATTTTCGGTCTTGCCATAGCTATACTACCGAACGATATGTGCGCTTGCCTTATTCGTTGTCATAGTTAGTTTGGACACGATCAAGTTTTTGGCGCCGTTGTCGGGGACAAAGATATTAGGAACACTTGATTTTTATTACTTTAGCCATTTTTATTTTTGCAATTAATTTTATTTCTACTTTGCTAATTTTTCTTTTATTTGCTTCTGGCAGGTAATTCTATTTTATGACTAGAAGGAACCCGTCAGGACCATTACTCTTTGATAGTGATATAGAAGGAACCGTTCGTAGAAACCTAAGAGAGATAAGGCGGAGCCTACAATACATAGAAGAAGATCAAGAGGACGATACCAACAATACCGAAGAGATGGCTGATCCCCAAACTAATTCACTTCCTCCGGTGGTGGCTGAAAATCATGCTCCTCGTACTATGTATGATTATGTTAAGCCTAGTTTAGCCGGTACTGAATCAAGTATTGTTAGACCTACTATTGCTGCAAATAATTTCGAATTGAAACCTAACACCATACAGATGATACAACAGTTTGTTCAGTTTGATGGTTTGCAGGATGAGGATCCTAACACACACTTAGCGAACTTTTTGGAATTATGCGATACGTTTAAAATTAAAGGCATTTCTGATGATGCCATTCACCTTCGGTTATTTCCCTTTTCTTTAAGGAATAAAGCCAAACAGTGGTTGAATTCTCTTCCACGAGGATCAATCACTACATGGGAGACTAAAAAATTTTTGTTGAAATATTTTCCACCGACTAAAACGACTAAGTTGAGGAATGATATATCTTCTTTTGTGCAGATGGATTTAGAGACACTTTACGATGCATGGGAGAGATACAAGGATTTATTGAGAAGGTGTCCTCATCATGGGTTACCATTATGGCTACAGGTTCAAACCTTCTCTAACGGTGTGAACCCCTCGACTAGGCAGTTGATTGATTCAGCCGCTGGCGAAACCCTGAATAACAAAACACCTGAAGCAGCGTACGAATTTATAGAGGAAATGTCACTGAATAACTATCAGTGGCAAGTTACAAGGACAAAGCCGACAAAATCTGCCAGTGTTTTCAACCTCGACGCAGTAACCATGCTATCAAATCAGGTAGAACTTTTAAATAAGAAAATTGATGGTTTATATGGTTCTTCGCAGGTACACCCAGTGATGCAGTACGATGTAAATGGAGGAGGGATGAGCAATACAGAATACCAACCTTACAACCCAAGCATTGAAAACGAGCAAGTTCACTATAAGGGTAACAATCCTCGACCTCAAAATAATCCTTATAGTAACTCTTACAATCTAGGGTGGAGGAACCATCCAAATTTCTCATGGGGAGGTCAAGGAAATCAGAGACAACAACCCCTCCGGCTTTCAACATCAACCCTACCCACAGGAGAAGAAGCCGAACCTTGAGGAGATGCTGGCAAAATTCATTGCGATGTCAGAAACACGCTTCCAAAACACCGAAACAGCACTAAAAAATCAGCAAGCATCGATTCAAGGGCTCGACAATCAATTAGGACAACTTGCTAAGCTGATCTCCGAAAGACCACAGGGAAGCTTACCAAGCAACACTGAAACTAACCCGAAGGAGCAAATTCATGTCATAACTACTCATGAAAGTGAAGGGTTAGACAAATAAGAACCAAGCCAGGAAGCTGAGGTAAGTAAAGGTAAGGTTGAGGTAAGACATGATAAACCAAAACCGGTAGTCGCAGAATACCAACCTCGTGTGCCATATCCCAATGCGACGAAGAAAGACCGTACAGACGACCAATTCGGTAAATTTCTTAAACTTCTAATGAAATTACATATTAACTTACCGTTTCTTGAAGCTCTTTCGCAGATGCCCAATTCAAGGAAATTTTTAAAAGAGCTTTTGATAAACAAACGGAGGTTAGACGATACGTCACATGTGGAGCTAAATGTAGTATGCTCAGCAATTTTACAAAATAAACTACCACGAAAATTAAAAGATCTAGGGAGTTTTACAATTTCGTGCTTAATTGGTCGTTTATCTATTAATAATGCTTTAGCTGATTTAGGGGCAAGCCATCAACATCATGCCTTATAAACTGTTTAAACAACTAGGCCTAGGGAAACCCAAAAAAACTAGGATGAGCATCCAATTAGCTGATAAAACCATTAGAGTTCCTAGGGGTATAATCGAAGATGTGCTAGTGAAAGTTGATAAATTTATATTCCCAGTAGACTTTGTCATTTTAGACATGGATGAGGATAACAATGCTCCTTTAATTTTAGGAAGACCCTTTTTAGCAACTGCTAGAACTAAAATTGACTTTGGTACAGGTGAACTCACACTTTGTGTAGGTGATGAAACAATCACTCTTCAGGCTCTTGACTCGGCTAGGATGTCAATTGAAAATGGTGAGAACATAAATTCTATTAATGACCATTTGGTTCAACCTCCTTTTCAGGAAGCACCTCGGAAGTACACATCTGAGCCATATCTTAGACCTCGTGCCAACAAAGAAATAACTTATGAGGAGCGGAGGCTTCAGATCGATGAACTCGACAAGTGAAAGCCACATGTCAAGGAGAAACCAAGAACACTAGAAGAGAAACCGAGGCAACCCCCTGACGAGTTTAAGGGAGACATAAATCAATTCCAAATCGGGGATCAGGTACTGTTGGAAAAGACAGACCCTCAAATCACCGTTCCAGACCTTAATGAAGAGACCTCTTTTACGGTACTGAATGTCTTCCCATACGGAACAGTCGAGGTAACTAATCCTAAGTTCGGCACTTTTAAGGTAAACACTACTCGACTCGAACCATATATTGTTAGAATTGATAGCAGGAAAGAGGAGTTTCAACTCCTCAAACCACCATGATCGTGCGAATGAAAGGTAAGTCTAGCTTAGGACTTTAAACAAGCGCTTCTCGGGAGGCAACCCGAGCTCTAACCATGCTAATTAGTTTGTTTTTACTTTCATTTATGCTTTAAAGTATAGGTTACACCTCCACACGGCCTTGCACACGGGCGTGACCATGGCCGTGTAGACACCACGAGGATGCATATCGGTATGGCGGAGGCCGTGCGGACCGAGGACAAAAAAAATTCCCAAAACACGGGCTACGATAAAACACCACGGCCGTGCGATTTGGTTATGGTTGAAACTGAGTAAATGACACGGGCGTGCGACACGCCCGTGCCCTATAACCGTGGCCAAACCTGTTGAATTAACACGAGCGTGGGGAAGAATGAAACGAGCGTGGGAGAAGCGAATAAAGCTCGACACGGCCGTGCGATACGGCCGTGTGGGACAACACACCCACGACACACGGACGTGGGCCACGAACCCAGGCGTACCAAAACCCTAATTTTCAAAGCACACGGACTCAAAACGACTCACACGGGTGTGTGACACGCCCGTGTACCCCTGTTTCTATATAAACCCCTCACTATTCATCTTCTCCACCAAACACTTTTCTCTTAACCCTAAACACCATAGTTCTTTTTCACCATCCTCACCACCATCCCCATGTCGAAGAAGCGAAAGGACCCTAGCACAGTCTCCCCGTGCGAGACCGATCCACATAAGTTCATGCCAGCCGCTTCATTAACTCGACAAGACAAGGACCTTTGAGTCTATTTACTTTTTCTTTTTCTTTTCTCTTCTCCTTTATTTTCCTTCTCTTTATCTTTCTTATCTTTAAATACATATTTAGTATATTTTGAATTTTTCTTATTATTTACTGGCTATTTCTTCACAAGTTACCCAATTTCTTCATCTAGTACAATGATTGTTGGCGGCCACCATACCACCACTAGAGACGCCTCCTCCAACTTATATTTCACATCCGAATCAAGTTTCCACACTTCCAACTCAAGAAATCCATCCGAAATCTAGAAAGTTTCACCTCTCTCCCTCTCTTATGACCTATTACTACATGGTTATTATCTTTATTTGTACATTGAGGACAATGTACATCTTAAGTGTGGGGGTGAATTTTATCTTGAAAAGTTCCTAACTTTTTGCATTATTCTCAAATCCCTGAATTATATCTTGTTCTTAAGTAAATATTCTCATATTACTGTTAGAATGAAATTTCCTTTGATTTATGATTTTCATTGATATGTTTTGTATTAAGTCATAGTTAATTGTGCAGTGATGATTTAAACTTTAGGAGACTAGAGAATCAAGCATGATGAGTTTATTTTCAGAATTAAAAATTTTCTCGGTTGTCTACCTGAATCTAATTATTACCTTGAAGTTTGAAATTTACAAGGTTGACATCAAAAACCATAATTTTTGTGATATTTTGAGCTTTTAGAGCATATACTTTTCTTGCTCACTTTCTTGATTATGAGTGTGTCAACATTGATTTTTATTCCAGAAATTGCTTCGATTATACATGTCGAGACCACACCTATGATTTGATAAACTGAGATGATAAAGGCACCTAGGTTTTAGCCCACTTACTCCACTAAAAAAAAACCTACCCGTTTAATTAATCCCTAGTGAACCCTTTGAAACCTAATCAACCATTTCTTGACTCACCCATTAATATTAACCCAAAAACCCACTTTGTATTTGTTATCACAAATTCTCTTGACTACCCTTATATCAAGATTTGATTTGATTGGTTGCTTAACTATTTTCTTTATTTCAGTTGTTAAATTCTATATTATTATTATTATTGTATGATTTGTTCTTAAAAAAAATCTCTGGGAATCTATTCATTATTACTTATTTGTTATTGGAGCTTAAGCAGTTAATTTTATATTTCGAGAAGAAGCTCGTGTTATTAGTGATGAACTCTTAATTGATGTAATTATTCAAGCTTTAGTTATTTTTCTAGTTAGGTAATTTATCAATTCAGTCTCGATACTAACCTTCTAATTCAACCTTTATCCACACCTTTAACCCAAGCCCCGTTACAACCCATAAAATACCTTTCGATTTGTGTATCATGTCATTTTACAGTGGTGGAGATTTGATTTTCATGCAAGCTTATGGGATTAACTTTTCATGTTTGACTCTTGAGTGCTTATT
The DNA here is from genome assembly GCA_025698515.1 of Gossypium sturtianum. NCBI lineage: Eukaryota > Viridiplantae > Streptophyta > Magnoliopsida > Malvales > Malvaceae > Gossypium > Gossypium sturtianum. Next base: position 106,664,337 of record CM046943.1, read on the forward strand.
TTTGAACCTTAAGCACCTTGAGTGATTTGAGTGAACCCTTAGTGAGGATGGCAATTCCTGTTGATTTTGAATTAAAAGGTGATTATTTAGGTAAGGGGAAACACCTATTTTTCGTACTGTAAAAACTATGACTTTGATTGTTTGAATCTTTAGGAACCTTCTGGTTAAATTATCAATGTATGAATTACCTATGAATTATGATGAAACATTATTGATGAAGGTTATGAATTGAGGAAATTCTATTTTAATTGTGAGTTGAGAATTTCGCTTGAGGACAAGAAAATGCTTAAGTGTGGGGGTATTTGATAAACCGTAATATATACATATTTTAATCCCAAATTTAGCATACTTTTGGATGATTTAATCCCTTGAATTGTGGAATTTGATGCTCCTAATCCTTTAATTTCATATTTTATACTTAGGAGAGCATCGGAGGAAGAAAAGAACGAGAAACGGGCCAAAAATTGAGAAAATGGGCCAAAATAAGAAATCGACTCGGCCTGGAGTTCACCACACGGCCGTGCCACCTTAGCAGGCCCAAACATGGCCTGGGCTTGATTCACACGGACGTGCTCCACGGGCGTGTCTCTGCCGTGACCCGTTGTAATTTTACTCGGAAAAGGATACTAAGGGGCAAAGAAAGACATTTTGAAGTTTATATAAACACCCTAAGTATGACTTAAAAGGGAGGCGAAGCCAGAGAGGGCTGAACACAGGGGAATTACTCGAAGACAGCCAGTTGATTCATCCCAGAAGCCGAAATCACACTCAAGACGGAAGATCTTCCCTTCAATTTCCTTCAGAGGGTTTTAGGGTTTTTCTTATGTTTTGTTATTTACTTTCTTCTGAGATGTATTCTTTATTAAACATGAACTAAACCCCTTAAATACCTAAGGTGGATGAAACCTAAAAGGATCTTGTTATTATTTTCTGAACTATATGATAAATACTTGATTTGTTCTTAATTATGTGTTCTTAATTCTTGTTTTAATATTTCAGGATATTGATTCAAGTATTGATGTGCTTAGGTAGTGGAGCAAAAGACCCTGTTTAAGAGTAGATCTAGCATAGTTAAGCGGAGTTGATCGCAACCCTAGAGATAGGATGACAAAAATCTGCCGGATTAGGGTCAAACCTAATATGGGAGTCCATAGATCGAGTTAATGCAACACTAGGGGTTTTAATTAGAAAGAGATTTCAATTAATCAACCTAGGGTTAGACGTTAGTAGCCTCGAAAGAGGTATTAATATAAATTAGGGAATTCTACGGATCAAGTCAAGTGAATAAATCGTCTGGTTCAGAGTTAAATAACAAGTGAAGTCTAGGTGGATTCTTCCTCGGGTATTGTCTTAATCAACTGGTTTTCCCCAAAAGTATTTTCCCAATTCACTCTCTGTGTCTTAGCATCCTTATTTTAGTAATTAGTTAATTAAACATCGATCCCCTTAATACTTAGGCTAGATAATAAAAAGATAGTAACTACTAGTACTCTTGGTCCTTGAGGATACGATATTTCTGGTCTTGCCATAGCTATACTACCGAACGATAGGTGCGCTTGCCTTATTCGTTGTCATAGTTAGTTTAGACACGATCAAGATCCGAGATTTATTTCACGATTTTGGAAGAAACTACAAGAGGGCTTAGGTACTAAATTGCATTTTAGTACAGCTTTTCACCCACAAACGTATGGTCAATCCGAGCGAATTATTCAGATTCTCGAGGATATGTTGAGATGTTGCATTCTTGAGTTTGATGGTACGTGGGAACAATATTTGCCATTGATTGAGTTTGCGTACAATAATAGTTTTCAGTCAAGCATTAAAATGGCACCTTATGAGGCTTTGTACGGACGCAAATGTCGAACACCTTTGTACTGGACCGAGCTCAGTGAGAATAAGATACACGGGGTTGATTTGATCAAAGAAACTGAATAGAAAGTGAAAGTGATTCGTGATAGCCTGAAAGCTGTCTCTGATCGTCAGAAGTCTTATGCAGATTTGAAACGAAAAGATATTGAGTTTGAGATCCGTGATAAAGTGTTCTTGAAAGTATCTCCATGGAAGAAAGTACTCTGATTTGGACGTAAAGGCAAATTGAGTTCGAGGTTCATCGGGCCGTATGAGATCATTGAACGAATTGGACTTGTTGCATATCGATTACTGTTACCACCGAAATTAGAAAAGATTCACAATGTATTTCACGTGTCAATGCTTGGACGATACAGATCTGATCCATCACATGTGATTTCTCCATCCGAGATTGAAATTTGATCCGATATGACTTATGAAGAAGAACCGATTCGTATCTTGGCTTGTGAGATTAAAGAGTTGAGAATTAAGAAGATTTCGTTAGTAAAAGTGCTATGGCATCGACAGAGAGTGGAAGAGGCTACGTGGGAGCCTGAAGATGCAATGAGACAATAATATCCGAATCTGTTTAACGGTGAGAATTGTAATAGTCCGATTTAGACCCTAGTCGGAATAGTGGTTTCAGGACCACAAATCCGAGTTTGAAAAATATTTTAATATTATTTTATGTGCTTACAGTATGTGATTATGCATGTGTGAAAGTTTCGTGAATTAATTTTGTTGTTTGTGTGCTTAATTTGAGAAAAGGACTAAATCGCATAAAATGTAAAAGTAGCCTTCTATTTAATTAAGTGCTTAATTGATGTGTCTTTCTAAATGTGAGGCCCTTATGTTGTAAATTGGCCATTAGACCTTGGGATGGACGGTTATGGGCTTATTTTGCATGGTTTGCTTATTAAATTTTAAAGGTTAATTTGGTAAAATGCATATTAATGTGTAATAAAATAAAACAAAACATAAATGAGCCATGCATTAGTGTTCATCCACCAATTTTAAAAGAAAGAAAAATTGGTTTAAAACCTTTGAATGTTCGGCGATTACTAAGCTCAATTGAGGTATGTTTTTATTTCAGTGTTTGATAATTTCTACGTTTTCTTGATCGTTGTTCGAATACTTCAAAACCCATGCCTTAATTTTGTGAACTGATGATGATTTTGAAATGTTCCATTGATGAATTCATGAGTTTTGTGATATTTGAAGATGAAATATGAAAGATATGTGATAGATTAACATAGTTTGTCTTTGGATTTTTGAAGAATTTGAGTAATTTGGACTAAATTGAGAAAATAATATTTTGAGGGACTAAAATGTGAAATAAATGAAAAATATGGGTTGCTAGGGACCTATAGAGAATTCGGCTAAGCATGGGTTATATTGAATTATGTGTATTTTGTGATTTTGTGAAATAATGATTAAAATGTCAAAATGTGAAAATATGAGGGCTAATTTGTAAATTGCCCTAAATGTGTGTTTTAGGATTGAATTGAATGATTTGGTGAATAAATGGATTAAATTTGAATATGTTTAGATCAAGAACCAAAGAAAACAGATTTAGACCGAGGGAAATAGAAGGTGATTGAGTAGCTGGATCCGTCTGTTTATTCTGAATCTGAGGTAAGTCTATATACAAATAAATGTATTTGAATTGGTTTAATTATGTACCTATGAAATTTAATTGCGATGAATGTGTACGAGATGTTATATACATGAAATTTGAGAAAGCATTGACAAAGTGTCAATATCCGAAAAGTCCCGTACGAACCTAGGAATAGATAGGATTTCATATGTCATGACATAGGTTTCTGATATGTTATATCGTGTAAGACCACGTCTGGGACGTTGGCATCGATATGAGATTTACGTGTAAGACCATGTCTGGGACATTGGCATCGTATTTGATTCATGTAAGACCCTGTCTGGGACAGTGGCATTAACATTTGGTTACATGTAAGACCACGTCTGGAACGTTGGCATTGTACGAGTATTCCGAGTTATTCGAGTATCCTATTTGATTTTGAATGGTTCAACGAGCAATTCTGAGAAATGAAATACTATGTGAAATGCGTATTCGTTTCAGGTACGTTTGAGATGTTCTCTATGTTTGAGTATGAAAGGTAAGTATATGTGAATTTGCGAATGAAAATATGTGCATAAAAATGTTGAGACATAATGTGATATATGTATGAATGTGATATGATCCAAAGAAATATATAGAGATGAGATATGTTGATGAGCAAATGGTTAGATACCATTGAGCTAGAATGGAGAAATATGAATAAGCTATTGAGATGTGTTAAAGTTCTTGTATTTGAAATGGTTATAAATGTTTATTATGTTAAGTTTATTTGTATATGGCTTACTAAGCTTTTGAAAGCTTACTCTCTGTGTGTTTGCATTGTTTTATAGATCGTTTAAGCTACGGAAGGCTCGAGGATCATCGAGGATCGTCACCACACTATCAAACTCCATTTTGGCACCTTTTGAATGTGTACATAGTTAAATATGGCATGTATAGGCTAGTTAGTTTGGATTATGTTTTGAGTTGTATATAAATAGCCATGTGATATGGCTAGGTAAGGAATATGATATGAATGAGTAATTCATGCTAAATGATGCATAGTTTGGTATGGTTTGTTGGCTAATGTTTGAGCTAATGAGATGGTCAAATTTTATGATAAGTTTTGTGATGAAAAGTTGGTATATTATTGATGAGAAGATGTCCTATTGTAATGGTAAGTTGATGGATGAATCATGCTTAGAAATGCTTGTGAATTAGTTGAACTAAATAGCACATAAGATGTTGTGTTGGAAATGTTCTTGAATGGGTAGAAAAGATGGTCAATTTTGTATGTTTTGGTTGCCATAAGTGTTTGGATTGATACTTGTATGTGCTTGTAGGGTTAGCCCAAAGTGTGGGTGGCATTTTGGCCTTGTAAATGGCCTATAATGGCCCACACGGTTGAGCACACGGGCGTGTGGCTCGACCGTGTCCTTCATGGTTGTAATTCAAAACAAGTCATGTAACACCCCAAACTCGGCCTAGAAGTTAGGCCCAAATTTGGCGTGTCACATTGAAGAGTTTTTTTTTTAAAAAAAAAAACTATGCTTTTATTAGAATCCCTTCTTACAATTTAAAACTTTCTGCCTTTAAAACCTCATATTTCGTTTGCTTAGTTTAAAAATGTCTTTATTAAAAGTCATTCTCTTGTAAAACATTATTATCTTTAAAACCTTGCTTGTTGCGGAAACTTAATTTAAAACAGTTGCAGAAGCATGATATTTTGAAAAACAGTAGTTAATTTGGAAAACCATGTTCTACTTCTAGCAATTATAAAACCATAACAAAAAAAACCACAACTTCACTTACAAGGCCTTATTACAAAAATTAAAACCCAAACTAGATTCTCAGAAATATAGTCCAAAGTATAAAGAAACTGTAGACATGTGGCCATCTCCGAGTCCCTCACAGCACCGATCCTTCTAAAGCTGGGGATTACCTGCACAGTTAAAAACCGGGTGAGTTTACGAAAACTCAGTGTGTAATCCCCTATTACGGTCATGGTCTAGGCCCAAGCCCTATTCGGTAACAATCTGGGCCTAAGCCCTATTCGGTAACAATCTGGGCCTAAGCCCTAAATCATATCAATGTAAAACATGCATGTACCCCAACCCTGTCCAGCCAACTCTCCACCTGTACCAACCATCTCTCCATGTGGGGACCACGTCGACCCACCTAGCAAATCTCTCCAATAATGCAGCCTAGCTGCAAGTATTTATACGGATTTAAGCCTTCAATAACGGTCTCATAATTGGCACATAGCCATCGGTAACTATAATAAGATCGGCACATAACCATCAGCTACGGTAATATAACCGGCACACAGCCACGGGTAAATATGATCGACACAAAGTCATCAGTATATATGTTAGGCACATAGCCACGGGTAAATACGATTGGCACAAAGCCATAATCAAGATGGCACAGAGCCATGTTTAGGTTGGCACAGAGCCATAATCAGATTACGCGGCTTTAAATCGTCTGTCGGTCCACAGTCGTCATGCGATCCGTGCGACCTTAACATATCAATACTGGATCCACAGTTGTCATGCGACCCGTGCGACCCTATCAGAACTTCCTCCGTGTCAAAGTTCCAACCCCATGCAATATGCCGTGTATGTCATGCTCAATCATTACACGTGTATGCAAAATGGCCATGCTCAGTAACAGTCATTTACACACATATTGAAAACATATCAGCCAAATAATCCCAGTCAAATCAGTTTAAACACAGTCATACAACAGTCAATTACCTTCACATCAGTCCAATCGTACCTCAAGTGAGTCAATTACCCTCGAGGGGCAAAACGGTCATTTTACCCTTACAAGGGTATTACGGTAATCCTACCCTATAGAGGTATTTCAGTAATTCTACCCTATAGGGGTATTTCGGTAATTCTACCCTACAGGGGTATTTTAGTAATTCTACCCTACAAGGGTATTTCGGTAATTCTACCCTATAGGGGTATTTCGGTAATTATACCTTACAGAGGTATTTCACAAATTAGGGGTATTTTGGTAATTTTACAAATCAAGGGTATTTCGGTAATTTAACAATTCTAGGGTATTTCGGTAATTTCATTAATCAGGGGTATTTCGGTAATTTTACAAATCGGGGTATTCCGGTAATTTTGCAAATCAAGGGTACTTTTGTAATTTCGCAAACTGAGGGTATTTTGGTAATTTTGCAAATCGAGGGTATTTTAGTAATTTTCCAAACTGAGGGTATTTTGGTAATTTTGCAAATTAGGGGTACTTTGGTAATTTTGCAAATCAAGGGTATTTCGGTAATTTTACAAACTGGGGGTACTTCGATAATTTTACAAACCGGGGGTACTTCGGTAATTTTACAAGTCGAGGGTGTTTCAGTAATTTTGTAAATCAAGGGTATTTTAGTAATTTTGTAAACTAAGGGTATTTCAGTAATTTTGTAAACCAAGGGTATTCTAAACAGAGATAACGATACGAATGGGCCTAGGGACCATTCTCGGCCCAAATAGGCCCACATGCTCGTGTGGCCCATTTAGCCCAAATCTAGACACAGATATGAGATTCACATAGTCTAGTCCAATATTTACTACACAATCATACAACTTATCCGATTGGGCCCATGGGCCCATTGGCCCCACATGGCCCCTTTCGGCCCATCGTGGCCCAAACTGCCTAAACCCACAAGAACACTCATGATGGCCTCAACTATCATGTCGAAGCTCCCACACGTGCGCTCGCACGCTCGTGTGGCTACCATCACACGTGCGCTCGTACGCTCGTGTGGCTACCATCACACGTATGCTCGCACGCTCGTGTGGCTACCATCACACGTGCGCTCACACGCTCGTGTGGCTACCATCGCCGTGTGACCGGCATTTCAGCATTTGCCGCTCTACAGCTAGAGTAGTGCGAAATACACACCTGATAGGAATCTGAAGTTAATCAACGCCTCAACACAACTCGCGCAGCGAAGCCAACAATGATCGCACCCTTGACCCCCAAGGGGTGTGTCGATCAACTTCGGTCACCACCATCGCAACCGAACGGCATACAGATCAACGAATAATTCAATGCCTAACCCAAACGAGCATGCCACAAAGCGAAAGGGATAAGCCAAGAAAGGTATGCTTACTCTCCTCATGGTTTGCTCTATTTAAAGCCAGCTTCTTGCCTATCCTCATGCTAGCTTCCCGATGTGGGATCCCACCTTCAGCAGAGTTTAAATCCAACACAAACTCTAGCCGTCCAATCCGCAAAATAAACACTCCCTTGCTTGACATGAGATTCGAACCCTTGCCCTCTCCTATTGTAACATCCTAAACCCGGTCTAATCGTTACGACCAGATCTGGTATGTCACAAGGAAAAAGGTTATAAGGAAATTTTGAAATTTTGATGGAAACCGTAAGTTTGAAACTCTTTGTTTTAGGTGATGTTTTGAAAACAAGGGTTTGTAACTGAAGAAAAATTTCAGGTTGGATTAATCGCTCATTTGCTATTTTTGCTAGCACTTGTGAGAAAATCGATATTCAGGTTACAGTTGTTTACAACACTTCTTTTTAACAAATATGTTTAAGTCGTAAATTAATGTCGTATCAAAGCGAAGTAATCATGTAAAACCAAATAACAATTTAGAAGGCCTTATTACATCAATTAAAACCCCAAATTTAAAACGTCTTGGAAAGAAACTAAGTTTACTGAAAAATATCAAGCTATGGCCTCCTCGAGTCCCCTCGGCTCCTAAGTCCACGTCTCACTGATCACCTGCAAGATTAAGCAGAGGGGGTGAGTCACCGAGACTCAGTGTGTAAGTCCCCCTTAAGTCACATAAATGGCTCCAAGCCCACAAACACATATTGGGCCTTGGCCCACTCAAAATAGCATGTACAGATATGGATGCAATGTACCCGGCCCAAGCCTAGATTTTCCATCCTATACACACCACCCGTACCAACCGATCACTCCGTGGGGATTTCTACAATCAACCCTCCATCCGCTACACTCAATTTGTGGCACCTAGCCACTAGTGACATAGTCACAAGATATCATATGTGGGGCCAACCCACTTGTGGTACCAAACCACTAGTGACAATCCCGAATAATCATATATGTGGGGCCAACCCACCGTGGTACCAAACCACTGGGACGAGTCACGAATCATACATTTATGTGGTACCAAACCACTTGTGGTTCCAAACCACTGAGACTTAGTCACGAGTCAAGAATGTGGGGCCAACCCACGTGTGGTACCAAACCACTAGTGACAGTCTTACACTTCCCCCTTCACATCAAATCCAACCCATGCATACAAGTGTCAAATGAATGAAACATGTCATTCAAGTGCACAATATCATTATGGCATACATTCATCAGTATACATACATAACCAACTAGGTACTTACACTGGTATTTCGGCCATGCCCATAGTGGCATAACGCTTGTTCATCTAGCCGTTTGACTTTTTCATTTCCAAAGAATTAATAACACATAATAATATTAAAGTGTGTAAATATTACACACCTGGTTACACGCAGCACTATGCTATCTATGTCAACACTATCGCTTTTGGAAACTAAATCTATCTGCCTCCTATTTTTCTCAGAAGCCGGCCCACAACCTGGTGGCCAATCTCGAACAGCAGACACCGCGCGCTTCTTGAACTTAGGGGCTGGGACTACGGGTCCAACCCCTCCTTTCGCTTGGCTGACATTTGAGTCCATGAACAGAACCTTGGTCACTAGATCGGATTAACGCAGTGAAATCGAACAAAAGGGAATAACACTCAAGACTAAGGGTCCTTACCTAGATCAACAAATCCCGGAGATTAAGAAGGTTTGAATCCTGCACCGCTCGAGTACTTGAATCGACTAGAACCGATTGTCCCTTTAAACACTCCAAACGCAGACCAAAAGCAAGAAAAACGCGAAGACAAAGCCCCCCTACAATCAGCCAAGAGTTAAAGAATATGATTACTGCCTTCGGCATGCAAACATGAGAAGAGATGATTGAACCGAAAAGAAAACAGTTACCCCAAACACTAGAGAAACTGATTGGTAGTGGAGGAAAATAGGTAACAGCAATCCACAAATGTCGAAGTTGTTCTGCTCTTGAAAAGAAAGAGATGGAGAAGAAAGGTGCTATCTACCAAGAGAGATTCGGCTAAGGTGTTCGAAAGAAAAGAGAAGAGAATGACAGAGTTTCGACAAAAGGTGTGGCTTCAGAGGGTTTCGGCTTTGATGTTAATGGCAAAGAAAATAAACAAAAGTGATGAGTGAAAGGCAATGTAGGTTTTGGCCAAGAACAAAAGAAGAAGAAAATGAGAAGAGGATTAGAAGGTGCTTTGGTTTTGGTATTTTGAGAGAAAAGAAAAATGCACCAAGTGGTATGAGGGTGTTTCGGTTTTGACAAAAGAAATGAACAAAAGAATGCTCTTGGTCCTTTCTAGCTAGCTGAAAATGCTCAACACTCCCTCTAATGCTATCATTTAACATTCGGCCACCCCCTAACCTCACTAAACCGAGCACACACACTCACACACCCCATATTCGGCCAAACTCTCTCCCTCTCTCCCAATCCCACGATTCTCTCCACCGATCACTCTCCACTCTCCATTCAAACCTGTTGACCGATTCCTTATCCTTGAATTGCTCTCTTCCTTTCATTCAAATGTGTTGACCCATTCAACACTCATCCACCAGATTCCAAGCTGAAAGCAACTCTCTCCCACCTTGGCGTCAAAAAGAAATCCCTAAAAGGGAATCAATACAGCTCGAACCTGCTCCCTACCAGCTTCCCTGAGGCATCACCTTCCTGAGCTTTAAGTGGCTCCTCCTTGCCACTTTACTAAAGCGCTTCTTGAGTCTAAACATACAACCAACCACCCTTAAGTCCTATCCCATTCAGTTCTCCCTTAAAGTGCCCAAAAAGAAAATTTTTACTAAGGCTCCGGCTTACCCCTAAGTCATTCCTGGACCCTAAAGTACCCTAAACTAGCATGACAAACATAGCATTCACACCCAAAAACATAAAATGCAAAGGCCCTAATTTAGGATGTTATAGTTCTACCCCCCTTAAAATAATTTCGGCCTCGAAATTACCTGGTCAAAAGTGATGAGGGTATTACTGTCGCATCGATTCCTCGGATTCCCACGTAGCTTCCTCGGAACCGTGATTACGCCACAGAACTTTAACCAATGGAACTGTCTTTCTACGTAATACTTTGACATCCCGATCCAAAATTCAAACTGGTTCTTCCTCAAAGGATAGATCAGGCCTCACTTCGATCTCCTCCACTAACACCGCGTGAGATGGATCCGAATGATAACGTCTTAGCATCGACACGTGAAACACATCGTGAATCTGACTTAACTCTGCAGGTAACTCGAGTTGATAGGCTACTGGTCCCACACGCTTCACTATCTGATAAGGCCCGATAAACCTGGGGCTTAGCTTGCCCTTCCGTCCAACCTAAGCACTTTCTTCCACGGTGACACCTTCAAGAATACCTGGTCCCCTACTTCAAATTCTATGTCCTTACGCCTTAGGTCTGCATAAGACTTCTGTCTGTCTGAAGCTTCCTTCAACCGAGCCCTAATTAGCTCAACCTTGTCCTCCGTTTCAGTGACCAATTCTGGACCCAACATCTGACGTTCACCCAACTCCGTCCAACAAGTAGGAGTGTGACACTTCTGACCATACAATGCCTCATACGGTGCCATCTAGATACTCGATTGGTAGCTGTTATTGTACCCAAATTTCGCCAATGGTAAGAACTCTTCCCAACTACCTCTGAAGTCCATGACACAGCCTCTCAACATATCCTCTAAGATTTGGATTACCCTCTTTGACTATCCGTCCGACTGCGGATGAAATGTTGTACTGAAATCTAACTTTGTGCTCAACGCTTGATGCAACGCCTTCCAAAATCTTGACGTAAATCTAGGGTCTCTGTCCGAGATAATCGACACTGGCACCCCATGCAACCTTACAATCTCTGCTATATATAATTTAGCCAACTTCTGAAGAGAGTATTCCACTCGTACTGGTATGAAATGAGCAGACTTCGTCAAACGATCAACCACTACCCAAATCAAATCCTTTTTATTAGGTGTAAGGGGAAGCCCACTAACGAAATCCATTGTGATCCTTTCCCACTTCCACTGCGAAATCTTCACCAGCTGTAACAAACCCGAAGGCAACTGATGTTCTGCTTTCACCTGCTGACACGTCAAACACTTACTCACATATTCGGTTACTTCTCACTTCAGACCCGGCCACCAAAACTGTCCTCGCAAATCCTGATACATCTTACTTCCTCCAGGATGCATAGCGTATGGATCATTATGCGCTCCCGCAAAATTTTACGCCTCAACTCAATCCTTCTTGGCATGCAAATCTTTCCCGGAAACACAGAACTCCCTCACTACTCATATTAAAATTCTCTATCCCACCATTCTGAACTTGAAGTAGTCGTGCATTCAAGACATCATCCAACAACTGCTTCTCCTTGATCTGACTTATCCACGTCGGTTTCACTGCGCTCATCGCTAACAGACTCTATATCGTCGTGACAGGCTAAGATGTGCAAACATCGCCTTAGATCCGAGATTACCCTACGACTTAATGCATCTGCCACCATGTTAGCTTTACCCGGATGGTATTCGATCGAACAATCATAATCCTTTAACAACTCCACCCATCGCCTCTGCCTCAAATTCAATTCTTTTTTAGAGAGAAGTTACTTAAGACTCTTGTGATCCATATAGTTGACAGATTTCTCCCCATACAGATAATGTCTCCAGATTTTCAGAGCAAAAACCACCGCCGCCAACTCCAAGTCATGTGTGGGATAGTTTAACTCATGCGGTCTTAACTGTCGAGACGCATACACAACAACCTTCCCGTCTTGCATCAACACACACCCTAATCCTGTGTGTGAAGCATCACAGTAAACCACGAACTGCTTCCCAGCCTCTGGCTGAATCAACACCGGAGCTTCCCTCAGAATCCTCTTTAGCTTCTCAAAACTTTCCTGCTGCTTGTTAGACCAAACAAACGAAACCCCTTTCCTTAACAACTTGGTTAATGGAGCCGCAATCAAAGAGAATCCCCCAACGAATCTTCTATAATACCCAGCTAGACCAAGAAAACTCCTAATTTCTGCCACAAACCTGGGTGGCTTCCAATTTAGCACAGCTTCGACCTTCCAGGGGTCAACCCTAATCCCCTCAGCAGACACAACATGACCCAAAAAGGTAACTTCCTTTAGCAAAAACTCACACTTACTGAATTTGGCGAACAGCTGCTTTTCCCTCAGAATTTGTAAGACCACACGAAGATGTGAGTCATGCTATTCGTCCGATCTGGAATAGACCAAAATATCGTCTATGAATACTACGACGAATCGGTCCAGATAGGGTTGGAAAACCCGGTTCATCATGTCCATAAACGCTACTGGTGCATTGGTTAGACCAAATGGCATCACCGTAAATTCATAGTGGCCATAGCGAGTTCGAAATGTCGCCTTATGAATGTCCGCCTCCTTGACCTTAAGTCGATGATAACTCGACCGCAAATCTATCTTCAAAAGATCAAGCCCTTTCGCTTGATCGAACAAGTCATCAATCCTCGGCAATGGTACTTATTCTTGATGGTCAACTTGTTCAATTGACGGTAGTCAATGCACATACGCATTGATCCGTCCTTCTTCTTGACGAATAACACCGGTGCTCCCCAAGGTGATACACTCGGTCGGATAAAACCTCGATCCAACAGTTCCTGAATCTGAGCCTTTAATTCTACCAACTCCTTGGGTGCCATCCTATAAGGGGCAATCGAAACAGGCGCTGTCCCCGAATAAAGATCAATACCAAATTCCACCTCTCGATCCGGAGGCAATCCTGAAAGCTCTTCCGAAAAAACATCGGCAAATTCCTTCACTGTTCTAACATCCCCCACAGACAAATCCTTGCCCTCCAAGGCACAAACTAGCGCTATGAATGCCTCACAACCCTTCTTCACCATTCGCTCAGCCTTTAAAGTAGATATTACGTTAGATAGGTAGTTCCTTCTCTCACCTATTACCACCACCTCTTCATCCTCGAGAGTTCTCAATACCATATGCTTGGCAGCCCAATCCAAATTTGCTCGATACTTCCCTAGCCAATCCATGCCTAAAATCAGGTCTCAATTCCACTGCTAGCAAGAATTGTGGTATGAGGATGAGACTCGGTACATTTGACCACATGTTTATCTGCCTCCATAACACGAACAAGCGCTCTACCTTTCTTATTCCAAATAAATATTCGGCCACACGATCCATCCACTGACCACATACTTGAATTTAGGTCCAAAGAAGCTCACACCCTTCATCGCTTTCACAATTTCTATGTCCCTTATAAACTTGAGGAATAGCTTTTTCATCAGCTTTTTCCATAGCCGATGCTTGACATAATCGAGTGATTAGGACCCATCTCACTTGCATCACTACCATACAATAGAGAAGATGAAATCGGATTTGGTCCCACCCCATATCCTCGTGTAAAGAGATAGATGAACTCAAAGCATTGTAGGAGACAAGAAGCTCACTCACGATCCGAAAAGGCCAAGCTCTGTTATTCCAACTTGATCATCACCAATCAAATGAGGGGGCAAAAATACTCAGTAGGTTGACCAAAAACAGTTGAGCCACCCCACTTATATTTGCGAATATCATATAGTCGAGCATACTCATCCGATCCTACAACTACAAAGAGATTTGGGTTCATTGGATCAATTGCAATATCATTGAGCTTGGATAATCGATGAAACCCTGCTATCACCAATTGCATGGCATGCAAAAGCTCAGTAGTCATTGCGCCTAAGGTCAATCTGAAATGCAAGTGATGTGTAACAGTCAGTATAAGTCGATACATTAAAATCCAGATAAAAATTCAAGAAGAATAACATGAGCATGTAGACTTGAGATTATGCTCTTGATGCAGAATGCAAATAAGACCCTTGATGTATTTATGGGGCTAATTGTAACATCTCATACAATTTAGTCTTTTACAATTATATCAGGGTTTAGTATCTAGTGTAGTTTTCTTTATCCTATTAGGCTTTGTTTTTAAGTCAAGTTTATTAAATAGTTAAAAATCCTTGGAAAAAAAGTTCATAATAAACACTTCCCAAATTACCAAGCATAAAAAACCCAGAAAATTCCATCATTTTCATTCACAGCACCAAATAAAGAACTTCAAGAAACTTAAAAAACACACTTTAAATAAACCTCGAAAAGAAAAACACACCCACAAATGGTATGTTGGAGATCTTAGCAGGAGCACGAAAGTGGATGGGATCACAGTTTAATCGAGAACCCGATCAAGGAATAACAAGATAGGATGCAAAATCAGACCATTTGAAACGTGAATTAAAACGAAAAGTGAAAGATTGGAGTGCAAATTCTGGTTTTTCGTTTCAACAGAAAGGAACAGGAAGAGCCAAAAATGAAAAATGAAAAATAATTCAATAGAAAGGAAGATTACCAGTCTTGCAGTAGAATCTCTGACACTTTCAGCCAAAGAGGAACATGAAAGTTTCTGAGAAAGAGAGAAAGAAATTGGCTAAGAGAGAATGGGGTTAGGAAAAAGAAAGAAGGAACGAAAAAGGGGATCTGCCTGAGGAAAATGTCTTATAGAAATTGAAACGGTAAGACATTTTCCTAAATTGTAAGCCTTTTTACCCGTGTTTTGGAATTCATTTTCCAAATGGAAAATATTTTCCAGCAAACAAACACTGGAAAACTGGGAAAATAATTTTCGAAAAATGGATTACAAGCAAACAAACACACCCTAAATGCAATTTACCTAAATGCATGAATGAAGGCTTTAGTAACAAAAAAAATCAACATTAAATGGGCTAGGATAATTATATTAATCAAATCAACTTAAATTCATCATGCTAACATGTTTAGAATTACTTCCATGGCAACTCGATCTCTTATGAGCTTGGAAACCAAATTAAATCCTCTCAGATCTTTTACTTAGTTAAATATGCATGTTACTGATCATATTAGACTAAGGGTTTCTTAGCATTTATGCAAGGTCACAGGGACATTTACGTTTGCAACAGTTTAGTTACATAAATCTAAAAACCATGCAAGATAATAGAGCTAACTAAAGATATTATGAACCTTAACTTAGTCGGTTTTAATAACCTAAATTAAGCATTGCAATTTTCAATTATGCGTCTAATAGCCGTCGTCTGGTTAGGATCGCTCAGCTAATTTGAGTGCACCCAATAACGTATGAATGAAATGCATCATGATATTAATTGAAAACATAATTGACCGAGGCACAAAACATGTTAACATGAATTAAATAAATCTCATTAAATTACTATAATCATCCTAGCATATAGGAATTAAAACTTCATAGTTGATGTAAAAAACATAAAACACAAAGCAAACATGTTTAAAATAAATGACAAGAGGAAAGAGTTTGATCAATTCAGTAGCCTTTCGGATCTATTCTGACCGAAGCGCTCGTTCTGATTGAAGCTTCTTTTGCTAAGCGTTTAGAAGGTAGCCAGCTAAAGAGTGCTTTTGACAAAGCTTTTGAGGCTAAAGATGTGAGAGGGGATGGACGGCTATGCAAGGGAAAAAGGGAAAAGAAATTGAGAGAAAACTAATGTGAGTGAGAGAGGAATGTTGAGTGATGAGGGATGATGGAAAAGTGAGGAATGGCAAGGTATTTATAGGTGAAGGTAAGGGTTTGAGTTTACTAAAAATAGGTTTAAATTTCCTTCCTTCCCTCTCTCATGTGGCCGGCCATGCTTCAAGGAAAAGGGATGACCAAGTCTTCTTAATTTGAATTCAAATTTCAAGTTAAAAATAACTATAGAGTGGACGATTTCAACAGGGAAGTTGTTGGGTTGAATTTTGATTATTCTCCAATGGCAGGGACCTTCCATTAAATATCCCAAAACACATTTTGGGCAGACAACATCAAGTGCTGAAATTGGGCTTTTAATTCCCTTTGTTGGATAGTTTTTTCAGTCCAATAACTTAACAGACATGTCCATCTTTTATCACCTTTCTTTACTAGGTCAAGTAGTCAACCCCATACCCAAAATTGCATGGTCTTGTCGTCCACATGGATAATTTGTGCATGACCATCTTTTATTTATTTAAATCATGTCCCCAATAGCCTACCTACATTGTGAAAAATACATACATTAATAAATTAACATGTATTAATATAAAATATGCATGAAAATCGTGTAATTAAGCATAATTTCACATGCTTTCCAAATTCATGTCTAAAATTACTAATTAAGTAAATTTCACTTATTTCTATAAAAATTACTTGAGATAAACATAATAATTAAGTAAAAAGGTGGTAAAAACATATGGAAAACCCTATATAATATTGAGTTTACATATGTTCTATTCATTAGGGCTCCTTTTGTGGCTCCATCTAGCCCTGAATGTGCATGTGCATCCAACCTGTTGTAAAACATCTATAGTCTCAGCCTCTTAGGTAGACCATGGTGTGGGCATATTTGTATCAGCATTTTAAACGTTCCTAGGCTTCGTGAAAGCTTTCTCCTTCTGGCTGCTTAAAGGTAGTGATCTCTGTTCTTAGTTGGACTGTCTTACTGATTGGAAAGAACTTTTGTAGAAACTTCTCACCAAGTTCATCCCATGTCGTGATGGATCCTGGTTCCTATGACTCTAACCAAGTAAACGCGTTATCAATTAAGGAGAAAGGGAACAACCGAAGATGAATAGCTTCATCAGTTACCCCGTTATATTTAGACGTATCGCAAAGCTGAATGAACAGCTTTAGATGCTAGTTCAGATCCTCCATCATAGTGTCTCTGTAACACCCCTAACCCGTAACCATCACCGGTCTAGGGTTAAGAGGAATTACCGGACAAATCGAAAACTTTAATGAACATTTCACATCAATAAGTATATCATCGTCATACCATAGCAACATACAAGCATATAGTCCTTTAATGAGGTCTACGAGACCTTAAACATGCATTAAAAAGGGGTCGGGACTAAACCGGGATCATACAAAATTTTTTCGAATATCAAATATTTTTCAAAGTTACAGAGGTCACACGCCCGTGTGGGCAGGCCGTCTGCCTCACACGGCCTCAGGCACACCCGTGTGTCTAAGCCGTGGCAAAACAGGGCATACATACTGACTTGTCCACACGGCCTGAGACACACCCGTGTGCCTCACCCGTGATCAAAACTGACTTGCACCACACGGCCAGCCACACACCCGTGTGTCCAGCCTGTGGTCGAAACTAACTTGTTTTGAAATACAACCACGAAAGACACGGTCGAGCCACACGCCCGTGTGCTCAACCGTGTGGGCAAATATAGGCCATTTACAAGGCCAATTTGCCACCCACACTTTGGGTTATACCTACAAGCATTATACCAATTCAAATCATAACTCTAATGCAAACAAAACATACCAAAATGACCATCTTTTCTAACCATTCAAGAACATATCAAACACACCAACTTATGTGTCATTTAGCTCAATATAATCACAAGCATTTCTAAGCAAAATCCATCCACAACTTACCAATTCATTATGACATCTTTTAATCAATAATATACTAGCTTTGCATCATAAAACTTATCATAATTTGTCCATCTCATTAGTGCAACCATTAGTCATTAAACCATACCAAAACTATGCATCATATAGCATGAACTACTCATTCACATCATATTCATTACCTAGCCATATCACATGTCTATTTTTACTCCTTTCAAAACATAACCAAGACTCACTAGACTATACATGCCATACTTTAATAAATACACTTTCAAAAGGTACCAAAATAGAGTTTGATAGTGTGGTGATGATCCTCGACGATCCCCGAGCCTTCCGTAGCTTTACGATCTAAAAAAAAATAATGCAAACACACACAGAGTAAGCTTTCAAAAGCTTAGTAAGCCATATACAAATAAACTTAACATATAAACATTCATAATCATATCAAATACAAGATCATTAACATATCTCAATTGCAAATTCATAATTCTTCTATGGCTCATTTGTTTAGCCATTGCTTACCAACAAATCATATCTCGAACTATCTCTTTTGTTCAAAGCACATTCATACATATATCACATTTTGTCTCAACAAGTCTATGCACATATCTCACTTGTGCACATTCACATATACTTACCTTTTATACTCAATCATAGCATACACTTCAACGTACCTGAAATGGTCATACATTTCACATAGTCTTTCATTTCTCGGAATCGCCCGTTGAACCATTCAGAATCAAATAGGATAATCGGATAACTCAAAATACTCGTAAAATGCCAACGTCCCAGACGTGGTCTTACATGTAATCAAATATTGATGCCACTGTCCCAGACAGGGTCTTACACGAATCAAACACGATGCCAATGTCCCAGGAATGGTCTTACACGTAAATCTCAAATCAATGCGAACGTCCCAGACGTGGTCTTACATGATATCACATATCGGAACCCTATGTCATGACATATGAAACCTATCTATTCCTAAGGTTCGTACGGGACATTTCGGACCTTGACATATTGTCGATACTTTCTCGGATTTCACATTTATATCTTCCAAAACCATTCATCACAATTCAATATTAAATGAACATGAATAAATCATCTTAAATACATTTATTTGTATATATACTTACCTCGTATTCGGAATAAACGGACGGTTTCGACTACTCGATCACTTTCGACTTTTCTCGGTCTAAATCTGTTTTCTTTGGTTCTTGATCTATACATATTCAAATTTATATCTTTTATTCACTAAATAATTCAATTTAATCCAAAAACACACATTTAGGGCAATTTACAATTTAGCCCTCATAGATTCACATTTTAACATTTAAGTCCTTATTTCACAAAATCATAAAATACACATAATTTCCTTGTACCCATGCTAAGCCGAATTTTCACATGCTTCATATAAACCCATATATTTCATTTATTTCACATTTTAGTCCCTCAAAATATTATTAACACAATTTAGTCCAAATTAATCAAATTCATCAAAAATCCAAAGACAAAACATGTTAATCCAACACATATATTTCATATTTCATCATCAACTATCACAAAACTCAAGCATTCATCAATGGCACATTTCATAATCTTCATCAAATTCCAAAATTAAGGCATGGGCTTGATAGTACTCGAAGCAACGATTACAAAAACATAGAAATTATCAAAAATCGAACAAATTACATACCTTAATCAAGCTTAAACCTAGCCGAATGAAGCTTGGTTTTCTTTCTTTCTTTTTCTTGTATTTTTGGCACAAAAGATGAGCATAATGGCTAATTTTTATGCTTTTGTTTTATTAATTAACATATAATTGTCTATTTCCACTTTTACCCTTAATGAAATATTAATGGAAAAGCATTTAAACTATGGGCATAATTGTCCACTAACTTAATAATGGCATAATAACATCATAAGGACTTCATATTAATAAAGACATAACACATAGGTACTTTTAACACATGGCATGCTAAATTTACATTTTACACGATTTAGTCCTTTTATCAAATTAAGCACACAAACAGATAAATTATTTCACGAAACTTTCATACATGCTTAATCACATACTGTAAGCACAGAAAATAATATTAAAATATTTTTTTGACTCGAATTTATGGTCCCGAAACCACTATTCTGACTAGGGTCTAAACCGGACTGTTACAATTCTCCCCCTTAGGGATTTTCGTCCCCGAAAATATTACCGTTAAACAGATTCAGATATTGTTGTCTCATAGCATCTTCAGGCTCCCACGTAGCCTCTTCCACTCTGGGTCGATGCCACAGTACTTTTACTAATGAGATTTTCTTATTTCTCAATTCTTTCACTTAAAGATCTAAAATCCGGATCGGTTCTTCCTCGTAAGTCATACCGGATCAAATCTCAATCTCAGACGGAGAAATTACATGTGATGGATCAGATCTGTATCGTCTAAGCATTGACACGTGAAACACATTGTGAATCTTTTCTAACTCAGGTGGTAGCAACAATTTGTATGCAACAGGCCCAATACGCTCAATAATTTCATACGGCCCGATGAATCTCGGACTCAATTTGCCTTTTCTTCCAAAACGAAGTATTTTCTCCGCGGAGACACTTTCAAGAACACTTTATCACCGATCTCAAACTCGATATCTTTTCGTTTCAAATCTGTATACGATTTCTGTCGATCCGATGCGGCTTTCAGACTATCACGAATCACTTTTACCCTCTGTTCAATTTCTTTGATCAAATCGACCCCGTATATCTTATTTTCACTTAGCTCCGTCCAATACAAAGGTGCTCGACATTTACGTCCGTACAAAGCCTCATAAGGTGTCATTTTGATACTCGACTGAAAACTATTATTATACGCAAACTCAATCAATGGAAAATATTGTTCCCATATACCATCTAACTCAAGAATGTAACATCTCAACATATCCTCGAGAATCTGAATAATTCGCTTGGATTGACCATCCGTCTGTGGGTGAAAAGCTGTACTAAAATGCAATTTAGTACCTAAAGCCTCTTGTAGTTTCTTCCAGAATCGTGAAGTAAACCTCGGATCTCTGTCAGACACAATAGATAGTGGTACCCCGTGCAATCTTACAATATCGGAAATATACAACTCAGGTAATTTATCAAGTGAATAATCAGATCGCATCGGAATAAAATGGGCTAATTTCGTCAATCTATCAATCACAACCCAAATTGCAACTTTCTTCCTCGGAGTTAAAGGCAACCCTGAAACAAAATCCATCGTCACTCTATCCCATTTCCACTCGGGAATCATTATTGGTTGTAACAAACCAGATGGCACCTGATGTTCAGCTTTAACTTGCTGACAGATTATACATTTTGACACATAATCTGAGATATCTCTTTTCATTCCAGGCCACCAATAAAGTTGCTTCAAATCATTGTACATTTTTGTACTTCCCGGATGAACAGATAGGCGACTGTTATGTGCTTCATTCAGAATTAACTGAATCAATTCTGGATTTCTTGGAATACAAATCCGATCTCGAAATCTCAAACAATCATCAACATCAACCCGAAATTCAGAATCAGAGTTTGAATCACATTGAGCTCGTTTCGCTAACATTTCATTATCAACTTTTTAAGCATCACATATTTGCTGTAAGAACAACGGTTTCGCTTTCAATTCGGCAAAAACTGAACCACCATCAGACAAGTCTAAATGAGCATTCATCACACATAATGCAAACAGTGATTTCTGACTCAATGCATCAACAACAACATTTGCCTTACCCGGATGATAATCTATCACAAGCTCGTAGTATTTCAACAGCTCTAACCATCTTCTCTGTCGCAGATTCAAATCTTTCTGAATCATCAAATATTTCAGACTTTTATGATCCGAAAACACATGGCAGTTTTCACCAAAAAGATAGTGACGCCAAATCTTTAAAGCAAACACAATCGCAGGTAGCTCAAGACCGTGTGTCAGATAATTCTTTTCATGTGGTTTCAATTGTCTCGAGGCATAAGCTATAACTTTACCTTCCTGCATCAAAACACATCCCAGTCTGTTCAACGAAGCATCACTATAAATCACGAACTCTTTACCCGATTCTGGTTGTACTAGCACTAGAGCTTCGGTCAAAAGGGCTTTCAACTGATCAAAGCTTTTTTGACATTTATCGGACCATTCAAATTTTACATCTTTCTGAAGCAATCTAGTCAACGGAGTCGCAATCATCGAAAAGCCTTTTATGAACCGTCGATAATAACTAGCAAGTCCTAGAAAACTGCAAACTTCAGACACATTTTTCGAAGGTTTCTACTCTAAAATAGCTGAAGTCTTGCTCGGATCAACTCGTATACCAGATGCTGACACAATATGTCCCAGAAAACCAACTTCACGCAACCAGAACTCACATTTACTAAACTTTGCATACAATTGCTTATCTCGCAAAGTTTGTAGCACAATTCTCAGATGTTCAGCATACTCAATTTCATCACGTGAACAAATCAAAATGTTGTCAATGAATACAACAACAAATCGATCCAAATACGGTCTAAAAATTCTGTTCATCAAATCCATAAAGACAGCAGGAGCATTTGTTAGTCCGAAAGACATAACTAAAAACTCATAATGCCCGTACCTCGTTCTGAAAGCAGTTTTTGGAATGTCTGAATCTTTTACTCACAACTAATAATATCCCGATCTCAGATCTATCTTTGAAAAAACGGTGGCTCCTTTTAGTTGATCAAACAAATCATCGATTCTGGGAGAGGATATTTATTCTTAATAGTCACTTTGTTCAACTGACGGTAGTCAATGCACATTCTCATCGTGCCATCTTTCTTTTTCACAAATAGAACGGGAGCACCCCAAGGTGAGAAACTCGGTCGTGCAAATCCTCTATCGGTCAATTCTTGCAACTGTAACTTCAACTCTCTCAATTCTGTTGGTGCCATTCTATACGGAGCTATCAATATAGGAGTCGTTCCCGGCACTAATTCAATGCCAAACTCAACTTCTCGTATCGGAGGCAATCTTGGTAATTCTTCAGGAAACACGTCAAGAAATTCACACACAACTGGCACAGATTCAACTTTCTTTTCAGTCACTCTCGAAGCAATCACATAAGCAAAATAAGCTTCATAACCCTTTTTCACATAACTCTGAGCTTTCATCACTAATATCACAGCCGGTAACCCATTCAAATCATTAGATTCAATCCAAACTATTTCATCATTATGACATCTCAAATCAATAGTCTTTCGTTTGCAGTTCACAACAACATCATGCAATGTTAGCCAATCCATACCCAAAATTATACCAAACTCATCAAAAGGTAATAGCATCAGATCAGCCGGAAAACAAGTATCCCGAAACATCAACGGATAATTCTTGCACACTTTGTCAACCAAGATGCTTTTACCTAAGGGGTTCGATACTCTAATAACAAATTCAGTAGACTCTACAGGCAAAGTCTTACTGGATACTAAGTTCATGCATACATATAAATGAGTAGACCCTGGATCTATCAATGCAATCACAGAAGTATCATAAAGAGTAAATGTACCCGTAATAACATCTAGAGACGAAGCTTCCTCACGAGCTCGAATAACGTAAGCTCTGGCAGGTGCTCTAGCTTCAGATCTTGCAACTGTATCTTTCGTAACTCTCTGGCTACCACTGACATTTCTTGTGTTTCGAGAAGGTCTACCTCTAGCTGAAGCATTATCTGACTTCGGATTCTGTACAATCTCTTGTTCAATAGACTCGGGACAATCTCGAATAAAATGATCTAATGATCCACATCTGAAACAGGCTCGATCATTCAATCTACAATTCCCCGGATGTCTTTTACCATAATGTTTACATTCAGGTCGCTCAGATCGGACATTTCCCACGCTAACTATCGAAGTAGCTGGAGCTTTGAAGTTCGACTGTGATCTAAATCGATCTCTGTTCAAATGTCCCACATTAACCTTTGAACGGCTATGCTCATCTCTGAATTTCTTTGATGTAGATTGAAATGATTTACTCAAAAATCTCTTTCTCACATCTCTGGCTTCAGACTCGGCTTTTCTTTTATCTTTCCCAAGTGCTTCAGCTTTACATGCTCGATCAACAAGCACAACAAACTCTTTTATTTCCAGATTTCCAACTAACAAACGGATATCTTCATTCAGGCCGTCTTCAAACTGTTTACACATTATCGCTTTAGTTGAAATGCATTCCCGAGCATATTGACTTAATCTCACGAACTCTCGTTCATATTCGATGACAGACATACGACCCTGTTTCAGTTCCAAAAATTCTTTTTTCTATAAATCTCTGGCTAATATATTTCTTCCGAAATTCAGACTGAAAGAAATCCCATGTAACCCGTTCTTTTGGAACAATAGAAATCAAAGTCTTCCACCATTGATAAGCTGCATCTCGTAACAAGGAAACGACACATTTTAAGCATTCATCAGGAGTCAATGACATTTCATCAAACACTCGGATTGTGTTCTCGATCCAAAACTCAGCTCTCTCAGCATCATCTTCACTAGTAGCCCTAAACTCTTCAGCCCCATATTTACGGATTTTATCGACTGGAGGCTTATTCAACAAATTCAAATTCATAAACGGTGGTACAACAGAAGTCTAAGAAGGATTAGGCGGGGGCGGAGGTTGTGAAACAGTCGGATTTGTTCTAATATACTGAGTGAACCACTCATTCATCATTTGGAAGAAGGCTTGTTTAGCCTCTCATTCCTGACCACTAGTAGCCGGTCTCGAATCAGATGGCGCTGTCCCTTGAGAGGGAGCAGGCGCATTACTTTCAACACCGTCAGCTACAATTCTTTCGGGATCCATTTACTATACGAAAAACACATTTTATACGTCAGGATTCATCACACTATCACAGTTCGTATATATGGCATGCATAGCTAGACTCTCACATGCTACGTTAGTCCTAAAATCGACTAAACCGTAGCTCTGATACAAATCAAATGTAACACCCATAACCCGTAACCATCGCCGGTCTAAGGTTAAGAGGCATTACCAGACAAATCGGAAACTTTAATGAACATTTCACATCAATAAGTATATCATCGTCATATCATAGCAACATACAAGCCTATAGTCCCTTAATGAGGTCTACGAGACCTTAAACATGCATTAAAAAGGGGTCGGGACTAAACCAGGATCATACAAATTTTTTTTGAAAATCAAATATTTTTCAAAGTTACAGAGGTCACACGCCCGTGTGTGCAAGCCGTGTGCCTCACACGGCCTCAGACACACCCGTGTGTCCAAGCCGTGGCAAAACAGGGCATACATACTGACTTGTCCACACGGCCTGAGACACGCCCGTGTGCCTCACCCGTGGTCGACACTGACTTGCACCACACGGCCAGTCACACACCCGTGTGTCTATCCCGTGGTCGAAACTAACTTGTTTTGAAATAAAACCAAGAAAGACACGGTCGAGCCACACGCCAGTGTGCTGAACCGTGTGGACAAATATAGGCCATTTACAAGGCCAATTTACCACCCACACTTTGGGTTATACCTACAAGCATTATACCAATTCAAATCATATCTCCAATGCAAACAAAATATATTAAAATGACCATCTTTTCTAACCATTCAAGAACATATCAAACACACCAACTTATGTGTCATTTAGCTCAATCTAATCACAAGCATTTCTAAGCAAAATCCATCCACAACTTACCAATTCATTATGACATATTTTCATCAATAATATACTAGTTTTGCATCATAAAACTTATCATAATTTGTCCATCTCATTAGTCCAACCATTAGTCATTAAACCATACCAAAACTATGCATCATATAGCATGAACTACTCATTCACATCATATTCATTACCTAGCCATATCACATGGCTATTTTTACACCTTTCAAAACATAACCAAGACTCACTAGACTATACATGCCATACTTTAATATATACACTTTCAAAAGGTACCAAAATAGAGTTTGATAGTGTGGTGATGATCCTCGACGATCCCCGAGCCTTCCGTAGCTTTACGATCTAAAAAAAACAATGCAAACACACACAGAGTAAGCTTTCAAAAGCTTAGTAAGCCATATACAAATAAACTTAACATATAAACATTCATAATCATATCAAATACAAGATCATTAACATATCTCAATTGCGAATTCATAATTCTTCTATGGCTCATTTGTTTAGCCATTGCTTACCAACAAATCATATCTCCAACTATTTCTTTTGTTCAAAGCACATTCATACATATATCACATTTTGTCTCAACAAGTCTATGCACATATCTCACTTGTGCACATTCACATATACTTACCTTTTATACTCAATCATAGCATACACTTCAACGTACCTGAAACGGTCATACATTTCACATAGTCTTTCATTTCTCGGAATCGCCCGTTGAACCATTCGAAATCAAATAGGATAATCGGATAACTCAAAATACTCGTATAATGCCAATGTCCCAGACGTGGTCTTACATGTAATCAAACACGATGCCAATGTCCCAGACATGGTCTTACATGTAAATCTCAAATCAATGCCAACGTCCCAGACGTGGTGTTACATGATATCACATATCGGAACCCTATGTCATGACATATGAAACCTATCTATTCCTAAGGTTCGTACGAGAATTTTCGGACCTTGACACATTGTCGATACTTTCTCGGATTTCACATGTATATCTTCCAAAACCATTCATCACAATTCAATATTAAATGAACATGAATAAATCATCTTAAATACATTTATTTGTATATAGACTTACCTCGTATTCGGAATAAACGAACGGTTTCGACTACTCGATCACTTTCGACTTTCCTTGGTCTAAATTCGTTTTCTTTGGTTCTTGATCTATACATATTCAAATTTAAACCTTTTATTAACTAAATCATTCAATTCAATCCAAAAACACACATTTAAGGTAATTTACAATTTAGCCCTCACATTTTCACATTTTAACATTTAAGTCCCTATTTCATAAAATCACAAAATACACATAATTTCCTTGTACCCATGCTTAGCCGAATTTTCACATGCTTCATAAAAACCCATATATTTCATTTATTTCACATTTTAGTCCCTAAAAATATTATTAACACAATTTAGTCTAAATTACTCAAATTCATCAAAAATCCAAAAACAAAACATGTTAATCAAACACATATATTTCATATTTCATCATCAACTATCACAAAACTCAAGCATTCATCAATGGCACATTTCATAATCTTCATCAAATTCCAAAATTATGGCATGGGTTTGATAGTACTCGAAGCAACGATTACAAAAACGTAGAAATTATCAAAAACCGAACAAATTACATACCTTAATCAAGCTTAAACCTAGCCGAATGAAGCTTGGTTTTCTTTCTTTCTTTTTCTTGTATTTTCGGCACAAAAGATGAGCATAATGGCTAATTTTTATGTTTTTTTTATTAATTAACATATAATTGTCTATTTCCACTTTTACCCTTAATGAAATATTAATGGAAAAGCATTTAAACTATGGACATAATTGTCCACTAACTTAATAATGGCATAATAACATCATAATGACTTCATATTAATAAAGACATAACACAAAGGTACTTTTAACACATGGCATGCTAAATTTATATTTTACACGATTTAGTCCTTTTATCAAATTAAGCACGCAAACGGATAAATTATTTCACGAAACTTTCATACATGCTTAATCACATACTGTAAGCATAGAAAATAATATTAAAATATTTTTCTGACACAAATTTGTGGTCCCGAAATTACTATTCTGACTAGGGTCTAAATCGGACTGTTACAGTCTCTGAACTGTAAATTATTTTGGATCATCTGGATCATGGCCGACAACCAACTTCCCTCTTGTCTCCCATAATTTATGGTAAGTGAATGTAATTTAGTTAACCCTTATGTCTTTATTCCATGAAGCTTCACCTATTTAATTTATTTTCACGAGTTCCATTTACATTTTTACTTAATTTTAGATAACCGATCATCGTTAAAATAATCTACAGATTCATTTGAGAAACAATTAAATAATTAAAGGTCCTAGATTCGATTTTACTGAAAATAAATTTGCATGAAATAGATTGGAGTGTGACATTTCCTTACTTTCTTTCTTGTTTACCATCCAACTCTACCAAGATTTTATAAATTGGTACAAAATTAATGTCGTGGGGTTAAATTTAAATTTTAAATCAATCGAGGTGGTTTCGATTCAAAAGTGACTAGATTCTATATTTAAAAATTTGGGTGTGTCTTGGTTTCATTCCAAAATAAAAATTTAACTACTAAACAAAATAAAGTATGCATTTACTGTATTTAAATTTTAACATCATTTAAATTTACAAAGGAAAAATAATACTTAACCATCCACCATATTTTGAAATGGTATATTTACCATTTCAAACCTTAATTTGATTATCTTTTTAAGTCTTTAAGCAATTAAAATCTCAAGGAGTTAACCTTTGCAACTTTTTTTATTTAGTCCTTATATCTTGATTAGTCACTTTTTATTCAATTCACCTATATAACAACCCCGTAAATATTTAATAACAATATTTACGAGTTCAGTTTTCAAAAACGAGGTCCCAGTACCTCACTTTCCAACACTACTGACCTTAGGATCAATACACTTGTACCTTAATTAATTATCAATTCAATAAAACTTCTAAACCAAAATTCAATATAATTCAAATAGACTCGTAAATATTTAAATAATAATATTTACAGACTCACTCGTCAGAAATAGAATTCTGAAACCACCGTTTTTCTACACCACCGAAAATTGAGCTATTAAATAACCGTCGTTAGAGATTTAACGCTCGGAAGACTAAAATGAAAGCGCATTATAAGTTGAGTGATGAAATTGCAAAGATTTCATTGGAGTGAGTAAAATGAAAGCTCCCTATAATTTAAGTGACTAACTAGGTAGTTTACGCTAAAAAGATTAAGAAACTACAATTTTTTTCCTATTATTAGTTTCGAATGTCATATGTGTTCCAGGTAATTTTACGTATTTAATTTTTAATTAAGTTTCTAAATAATATATTTTTAATTTGGTTAAAACAATATTCATTATTCAAATTGTTAAACATAATTTAAATATATTAAGTTATTCGACTATTTGAATATTATCATAATAAAAAAATTAAATCACTTTTCAAATACAATGTGCAATATAATTTTATCTCATATAATTAACTAGTTTTTTTACCCGTTCAGTGCAGAGTTAATCGTATGTATTAACTCAATTATATGATATGATTGATTTTCTTTTTTTTTTACTAATTATTTTAAGATTTTACTAATAATATAATCACGAAATTAAAAGATAATAAGATAAAATTTAAATTTTAAAAACATCATAATTCTAGTTAAAATCAATTTAAGCGAACCGTCATATTTGATAAAAAAAATATACTTAAACAAATAATTAATATTAATCCAATAAATTTTACAGTTGAAAACAAATAACCTAAATTTAATGTTTGATCTTGCTCAAGAAAAGTGTGTGTATATAATCGTATAATATAACTGAAATTTTAAAACATAAATTAAAAAATTAAAACAAATCATATAATAATAAACTGCATATATGTGTATTTTTTTGAAATAATATGTATATATATAGTTAATAAAGAAGTATAAAATAATAAGAGTAAATTACATAGCAAGTCATTCTAAAATAATATTGTTCTTATTTTGGTCACTATAATTTTTTTGGTTAATTTAGTCACTCTAATTTAAATAATTGTTCAAGTTGATCACTACCGTTAAAAACTCTGTCAATTCACTAACAGATTGTTAAAGTAACATTTTTTTACTTTTGACTAAAGCTAGGAACTTCTCTATAATTAATCCAAAACACTTTTTTTTTTTGTTTATTTACAACATAAAAATCACCAATCATCATCATTGACATTCTCTGCTCTTCTATCTTTTATTGCTCCTCACTTTATCACTCCCATCGTAAAAAAAATCTCTCTATAATTGATCCAAAACACTTTTTTTTTTACAACATAAGAATAATCAATCATCATTATTGCCATTCTCTACTTTTTTTATCTTTATTGCTTCTCGTTTTATCACCAGCACCATAAAAACCACTTTACACAACTACTCTAAAAACATAGATGATGCAATTATGAAATCCGAATTTGTACGATAATACTTAACACCCAGTGATGGATCGTTTCAAACATTCCATGCTTAAGATTTATTTGGCTCCATATCTTACCGACCAAACCAATAGTTTAATGGACCCTTTTAGTTTGAAAATATCCGTATATTCATTTTTTAATGCATTGGATGAACTTCAGAAGCTAATGAATTCCAAAATTTCGGCAAGAAAAAAAAAACTTAGAAAACAACAAAAGAAGGAAAGAGAAATAGCGATCATTATTTGTTACGTTGACAAAGACAAGTGGAGACAACTGTTTTCTCTTGAGTTATGTTCAGAGAGATGATTAAAACGGCCAGCAACGGGTTCATCCCCTGAAGACATATTCTGCTGTAAGCGTTTTGTCTGCAGGCGAAGAGGGAAATTAATTCACTCAATTGTACACATTAGAGCTGCCTACAGTTTTGTAGACATGGTGTGAGTAAAACTCCTTCCCAGACTTAACGATTTCATTACAATAACAATAACCATCATGAGTAATAGTGGGATCAATACATGTAAATGTAAAACTGGCACTATTATCAAACACGATACAAATATTAAAGTTAGCCTAAAATGTAATATGAACAGTAAATTAATGTTTACATGACGTGGTTTTTCTTAACCACATTACGAAGTGAGGTGCGTTAACCAAAGTCAAAGATCTTAGAAATTAAAATTTAGGAAAGTTGTAAACAGTGGTCCAAGCCAATGGCCGAATTGCTCCGTAGGATTTCGTCCATACCCTTAAACAACGGTTTTTATTTTTTTCTCCTTTTTCTTTTGTTGCTTCTGATAAAGTAACCACCCGTCTCTTTTCTTCCTTCCATCCGTTCTCTAGTTTAGACTTCACCAAGACCACCCGAAAGAGCTCGATGTGGTTACTCATTGTTAAGCCCTGGTCTTCCACCATATTGACCTTCAAGAAATGACTCGAAGCTCGTTAACTTTCGAAAGATTAACAATGGATGGTTTTGAATCTGGGTTTGCTTTTGTTGACAACTTAGCACTTCTCTTTTAATTGTTGCATGTCTGGATATTTTTGGTTAATGGGAATTTTTGAGTTCTCGTTCGGTTAACCCTGGTGACGTGAGTATAGTTAGAGTTAATAAGATTTGATTTTCAGCTCGGTAGAGGGTAAAGGTAATGGTAAAAGGTCTGTATAATTGGTAAAGAATTTTTTGTGTCATTGTTCAAGCTTCATACATGCTTAAATAAAAAATTAAGAAGTAGACAATACCCCGTAAATTAGCTAATTCTAATTAACCTCAGCATGATTGTCATTTTTATAGTCATAAAACCGTTTCCATGATTGTTGATTGTTGGTTGTTGTTAGTATTTCTTCTCTTACATTCTTAATCCATGATTTTGAAAGAGTTACCTTTTTAATATTTTGATTTTATTTTTATTTATTATAATAATATCAATATCATTTCTTGGGGGTTGGGATAATATCAATAACATTAATCGCTATTTCAAATTATCCCAAAATCTTGATTAATTCCGTAGTTTCCTATTTGAAACGTTTTTCTCAAAATAAAAATGCCAACTATCTTGACAACAATTATTTCCTTAAAACAAATTGATATAAAACAAATTGTTACTCACATACAGAGGCGGATACAAGGGGGGCTGGCAGTGGCCCTGGCCCCCCTAAAATGAAAAATTTATATTTAAGTCCTTGAATTTTTTTTAAAATTTTAAATTAGTAAAGGTAAAATTGTACTTTGGCCCCCTAAAATTATAAAAATTCGATTTAATCCTTTAAAAATTATAAAGATATAGACCATAAAAAATTAAATTTTCATTTGGCCCCCTAAAAATTTGTTCTGACTTCGCCCCTGCTCACATATATGCTTAAAAAAGCGTACAATAAATGATTATAATTTAAATTATTCAGATTTCCAACTCCTTAATTTACATAGCATAAAAGCTTACAGTAAATTATTATAATTCAAATTAAATTGGATACGTGTTAATCAAATAAAGTGCAAAATGTACAGTATATATATTCCAAGTAGCTTGTAATATTATATATAATACAAAACAACAATATGGAAAATAATAACTAATAAATATCATTAACAAATATTAATTATTTTTATCATACACATATAGCGTTGAAAAAAAAAATTGTTTTTCATTATCAAAGAATTTGTACAAACTATAAAAATGATATATTGTAAATTATTATTTTTTTCATTTTTCCCTTTTTATCGTTTTCTTTTGTTAATAATTAATAAATTGACCATAATAGTTCATAGTTCATAGATCATATAGAATATATATAATTATATTATAGTGGATTAGATTATACAAATGTATTGTTTATAAAATTTTGTATGAAAAATAAAATTACTTATTATATAAGTACTTAACATGTGCTATTTAAAACTAAAGCCGAATCTTGGAGTTGGTATGTGCTGGATCACACTTTCGAGCTTGAATGAGCCCAATCTTGCGACAAACGAATCACAAGTTGAAGTTCTTGAAAATCGACCCATTGAGACGTCCACAAGCCCATTTTGATGATTCATGAAAGACTTAGTTAAATATTTGGCCAAACATATGAAAATGACCCATTTGTAAATTATTTTAAGTTTTCAATCCAATTTGAATTAAATAAATGGATCAATTTGTTAAATTTGACCCAAGCAGCCCATTAGCATGCCTTGGCCAAATTCTCTTTTTAAATCGACACTTACGAATATTTTTCATGTTATTATTAAGTTAGTTAAGTTAGCTACAAGCTTAGGTGGCATGGGAGCTATCAATTAGTTGGAGCTTAGTAGGCATGTTTACCTTTTCCCTAGCTTTAAGCATCATGTTTACCCTTTGGAGGCTATATATAGATGGTCAACCACCCTATGTTATTCAATCTACTTTTCTTATTGCTCTTGAGTTTTTATCTTCAAGAATTCTTCTTGTTTCTCTTGGAAGTTGTTTTTAGCAGTCTTTTAGATTGTGAGAACCATATTCAACTTCAACTTGCCAAGAACTCTTTCTTGGAGGAAAGATTAGAGATACTTAAAGGAAGTTGTTGATACATTCGAGTCAAAGGCTTCTTAGGACTTCTTCATTCATGCTACCACCATCATCTATCTTGCAACATTCAATCTTATTAATTATGAAGGATTTGATTTGCGGCCATTTTTGGAGTGCAAGATAGGTTTCTTCTCATTAAAGAAACCCTAGTTCATCCCATCTTGGACTCTTCCATTCAGTCGCACTCTTTCGTTTTATTTCTTTGTGTTTTTCCATTCTTTTTAGTGCTTTTTCTAATCTATTTTTGTTGTTTATTTTAGAGCTGATTCGATAAGCATTCTTGTTCATCAAGATACATTCTAGGGTTAATCCAAAGCCCTAAATCTTGAGATCCCTTTGCTAGTCGAATATCCCTAAGCTTTACCTTGTTCTTTTCATTCATTCTTTATGTTTTCCTCTTCAATTCTATTTCTAATTATTTGTTTCTTCATTTGCAGCCTTGTTTGACGAGAAAAACATAAAAAATAAACTTACCTTTATAAACCAAATCTTGTTCATTCAAGATATATTGGATCCTTCGGTTTTTTCGTTCTTTCCCAACCAATCTTTTGATTTATCTATTGTCATTGAATTCATTTTCTAACTTGTGTTTTAATGTGATTCAGGTTGAGTTAAACACTAAGTTTCCTTTGATTTGTTTAGAGCGCTAGGTCAAATCCACAACTTGGAAAGCATACAATTTTGTTTTGTTGTTCTCCCATCAAACACATGGTCTTCACCACAATAAACAAATGCTAGCTCGACTGATTTCATCTCCTGAACTGCAGTTTGCCTCTTCATTGTCTTAATCAGATTAGTTAAAGATGATACCTGGGCAGTCAATGAAGTGATTGCATCAAGTTCCATGGTGCCAACTGCTCTCCTGCCAGTCCCAACTCGCGTGGTAGGATATTGGTAATCATTGTTGGCAATCCGTTCCAAAATCTCATACGCTTCATTGTAATATTTATCTAACAAAGTACCATTGGCGGAGGCATCAACTACCATCCTCATATGCGTATTCATTCTATTATAAAATATCTCCATCTGAGTCCAATGCCAGAATCCATGCATCAAACATTTCCGAAGTAATTCTTTAAATCGTTCCCAAGCTTCATATAGTGTTTCATCATATGATTGCCGAAAAGATGTGATTCCATTTCTAAACTTGACATTCATATTTGGCGGATTATACCGTAGCAAAAATTGTAACACCCCTTACCCGTATTCAACGCCGGAATAGGGTATGAGGCATTACTAAGCTTACACGCAATCATTCATGCAATTTAGAAACTTGACCTTTCTTTGTCAATTGAAAACTCTTACAAACACCTCCTAAACAAGCCTACGAGGCTTAATTCACGGTCTAGGAATGGTTCGGGATCAAATCTAGCTCTTTTGAAGCTCTCTGGAAGACCTTAGAAAATTTTCTCTAAACAGTCCACACGCCCATATGGAAGAAGGGACACGCCCGTGTGACATATCACACCGTATTCCACACCCGTGTGGAATTATTTCTCAATTCGAACCTACAGGGGTTTTCACACTGCAGGACACACGTCCGTGTCCTTGGACTGTGTCCCTCACACGGCTTCAACATGTCCGTGTGCTCCACCCGTGGTCGACATTGACTTGTATCACACGGCCCGTCACACGCCCGTGTGTCTGGCCCGTGGTCGACACTGACTTGCATCACACGGCCTGTCACACACCCGTGTGTCTGGCCCGTGGTCGACACTGACTTGTATCCCTAACATACAGGGGACACACGGCCTATCCCCACGCCTATAAGGCTAACCGTGTGTCACACATGGCCTAAAAACACGCCCGTGTGCCTACTCGTGTGGACAAGAACAAGGCTATTTGCCAAGCTCTTTTTATCACCCTAACTCATACAACATAAATCACATTCAATTATTAACCAAGCAACCCAATCATGCATCATACACATTTATGAATAACCTCATCTTCTCATATATTAATAATAATGAGACATCAACTCTGGCTATATACAAAAGAGTTCATATTTGAAAGAGCCAACACACTTGGCCAAAACAACAAAACATTTCACTAAGTCTAATCCCTATACATGCCATACTCAAAATGCTAAGTCTAACTATACCGAGATGTGCTGATAGTGTGGGTGATCTTCTGATTATCTTCGTATCTCGAGCTGGCTCTTTGACACTATAAAACAAGGGAAAAGAAATGGAGTAAGCTTTAAGCTTAGTAAGTTTACATGTAAACAATAAGCATCATACCATATGATAAGAAATCACAAAAATTACATATTATGTAAGAACAATTCACATTTTCATAATCATGCTTACTCATCTCATCTCTTACCACCTTCCAGCATATAACATATATATATTGCTCATATTTTCTTGCACATATATCCTGCACTCATCACCACAAGGTCACACAAAATATTTACTTAGGCATGTTTCTCGATGAACCCTTCAGAATAATACTAGGTACCCGGTGGTTTCGCACACAGCCCACCAACAATGATAATTACGGTGGTATCGCACATAGCCCACCAAATGAAAATATAAACTATGGTATTGCACACAGCCCATCGTGAATAATAAATAAAGTGGTATCATGTAACATCCCGGTTTAGGGCCTAGTCAGAATAGTGGTACGAGACCACAAATTCGAGGGTTATGAATGAGTTTTTGAGGTTTATATTATGTATGCATGCTAGTGTGAAAGTTTCATGAAGCAATTTTGTGAAATTGTGGTTGAATTGTCCAAAAGGACTAAATTGCAAAAGTTGCAAAATGTGTGTTTCGAGAAGCTATATGTGTGAAATAGCTTTAGATTATTAATTAGAGGTCCTTAAATAGTAATTTATCCAAATTCTAATTTTTGGACAAAAATAGGCATGGATGAGTTAAAATTTGAAGTTTATCAAAAAGGGCATTTTGGTCATTTAGTTATTAAGTGATTAAATAGGTGAAAAGATGACAAAAATTCACTCATCTTCTCCCCCAAGCTGCCAAAAATTTCAATAGCCATTGTTAGGGCTCTTTCAATTTTTCAAGCTTGCTAGTAAGTGCTCCTAAGCCCGATTTTTGATATTCTTCGTATTTTTGAAGTCCTAGTAGCATGAGTAAGCTATTTTTAGCTTTTTGGTGAGCTATTATGGATGTTCAAAAATGTACATATGTATGACATGCATGTATTTTGTCATTTTATGGAAGAATATGAAAGCTTGATGTAGTAAAAACATCTTTTGCTAAGTGATTTTCCATGAAAATGCATGTAGGGACTAGTTTGTGAAAAACTTTAGTGTCATACATATGTGGTTTAGTGAGAATTGATGATAGCTTTAGTTGAATAAGTGGTTCGGCTAAGCATGAAAGACTAGAAAGTTAAATAAAAATCAGTTTACGAGCCTTTGGAACTAAAGTGTAAATATGAGAAAGTTTAAGGCCAAAATAGTAATTTTGCTAAAGTATGAGATGTGGGTCAATTTAGTCAATGTATGTATTGAATAAGCTGATTTATTCATTATAGATCAAGAAAGACGAAGCCCGGATCAAAACCGAGGCAAAAGCAAGGTGGTGGACTAAATTGCATATTTCTATACTTTTGAGTATCGAGGTAAGTCTATGCATAAACAATGCATTCATACTTACAATTTGTTGATGATAGCTAGTGTGTAGCTTGTTCGAGATTGATTGAGAACCTATGTGGTCCAAGTAGAATGAATGTAGTAGAATTGTGAATGGATGTTTAATTAAGTAAGTAGACATGTGAATGTGTAGTGATAATGCTAGATGGTAGGCTAAGTGCGATACCATCCTAATGCATATTGACGATGAGTTGGCTATGTGCGATGCTATCGTGAGGTATATCGTTTAGTGGGCTAAGTGAGAAACCCCTATGATTATCTTTGTGGTAGGCTAAGTGCGATACCACCTTATTAATTGATTGTGGTGTGCTAAGTGCGAAACCACCGAGACATTTACTGTGTGGGTTAACTGTGTGGATTAGCTATGTGATTGCATTGTTGAGTAAAATAGCTGTGTGGATGTATTATTAAGTTAATTAGCTGTGTGGATGAATTATTAAGAAATAATGATGTATTGTATATTGTGTAAATGTGACATTAAATGCAGGGGTGCATTTCGATGGTTATGAGTATGTGACTCATGTGTGTTGGAAATGTGGTAAGGGATAGAAAGAGTAAGCATAGTTGTGAATTACTTGTTGGTATAATGCTAATGGTTGCTTAGCTTATACTATGTTGCTTAATTGTTTATGTGTAAACTTACTAAGCTCAAAGCTTACTCTCTTTCTTTTCCCTTGTCTTATAGATTAAAAGTGTTGAATCGAGACACGAGGATCATCAGAGAGACACCCCCATATATCAAAGACACTTTGGTACATGAAACTTAATGTTTTGTATATGGCATGTATAGGGGCTAGACAAGTTAGTGGATTTTGTTGTAAATGGCTAAGATGTGTTGGCCTTTAGATGGATAGCTTATTTTGTATAATGCCATGGTTGTTGGCTATTACATTATATGAAAGAAAGATGTAGTTTTCTATGTGAGAATGCACTTCAATTTGAGTTGATTATGATGGTGTTAGATGAGTATATGTTGTGTATGCTAGAGGGGTGAAAAGAGCTTGGCACATAGCTTTGTTCTTGTCCATGTGGATAGACACACGGGCGTGTGTCTAGGCCATGTGTGACACACGATTAGCCCACGGGCGTGCGCTTTGGCCGTGCGTCCCCTACATGTTAGTATTATAAATCAGAATAGACCACGGACTAGCTGCACGGGCGTGTGTCTAGGGCATGTGGGATTATCCAGTGTTGGCCACGGGCTAGCCACACGGGCGTGTGTCTAGACTCTAGGCCGTGTTAAAGTAGTCAGTGTGCACCACGGGTGGTAAGCACGGGCGTGTGCCTTGGCCGTGGGGCATTGGCAGAATGCTGGGTTTTTAGGCACGGTTTGGGGACATGGGCGTGTGTGTCCATGCACGGGCGTGTCTAATCTTGCACGGGCGTGTGAGACCTGTATAAAGAGAAAATTTTTAAGATTAGAAAAAGTTTCAATTTAGTCTCGAGAGTCCTCGTGTGTAGGTGTGAGGCTTCGTTAGTCGAGAATGAGGTTGTTGAGATGACTTCAGAGAGTAGTTACGACGAGCCTAAGTGGCGATCAGGTGGTTTGAGTTAGGTAACGCCTCACTTTTGTTCCCTACGTAGAACCCGGTAAGAGGTGTTACATTTAGTGGTATCAGAGTTATGGTTTAGCCATTTCTAGGACTACCGTAGCGGGTGTAAGAGTCTAGCTATATATGCCATAAGTGTACAATGATAGTGTGGTGGTTTTTGATGATTTAAATCTTATTTTATATAGTATATGGATTCCAATCCATTGACTGCTGATGAAGCAGCTAGTAATGCGTCGGCTCCTGCGCAAGGAACCGCAGCCGTTGAGAGTGGACTTGAGGTTAGGGGTCAAGGGGAAGAGGCACGTGAAGCCTTTCTCCAGATGATGAGCAATTGGTACTCGGATTATGTTCGGGCGAACCCTAATGCTCAACCTCCTCCACCTTCTCCTCCTATACCTCAGCCAAATCCAGTGGCTCCTCAAGGTATGGATGTAGTGAGGATATCGAAGCCCCCGGTGGATAAGATTAGGAAGCACGGGGCTGAGGAGTTTAGAGCTAAGGTAGATGATGACCCTGAGAGGGCGGAGTTCTGGTTGGAGAACTCGATGAGGGTGTTCGATGAACTCTCATGTACGCCTGAAGAGAGTTTGAAGTGTGCCATATCCTTGCTGAGAGATTTGGCATACCATTGGTGGAAAACATTGACACTAGTGGTCCCGAGAGAGCGGGTGACGTGGGACTTCTTTCTAGAAGAGTTCTGGAAGAAGTATATAAGCCAAAGGTTTACTGATCGAAAAAGGAAGGAATTTCTTGAGTTGAAACAAGGAAGAATGACAGTGGTGGAATATGAGCGTGAGTTTGTTAGGCTTAGCAAATACGCTCAAGAATGTGTATCGACTGAGACCATCTTGTGTAAGAGGTTCGAAGATGGGCTGAATGAAGACATCAAACTCCTAGTGGACATTTTGGAGTTGAAAGAATTTGTGGTATTAGTTGAGAGGGCAAGTAAGGCCGAAGAGCTGAGTTCAGAAAAGAGGAGGGCTGTGAGTGAAGCCCGAGATGCTAGAAAGAGGCCGATGGGCAAGTCATATCAAGCCAGTCGAAAAGATCTAAGGAAGTGAATCCTCGGGCGACAGCACCAGTGGGTTATTTGTATCGAGACTTGGGCAATACTCGCTCGGGTTCGAGAGCCCAAGCTCCCTCGATGGAAAGTGTGGGCAATACAAAGAGTAAACCGGAGTGTCCCAGTTGTGGTAGGTATCACACCGGAGAGTGTTGGGGAAATACTCGAAAATGTTATAAGTGTGGTTCCCACGACCACTTTATCTCAGAATCGTCCAGAGAGGGATGAAAAGGAAGAGAGGCAAGAGCTGAGACCTAGTGATGTGTCTACGAGGGGTAGACCACCAAGGAACCCGAGAGGCAGGAATAGTGGTAGAGGTGCGCCCAGAGATTCTGCTGTGAGACCAGAGGGTCGGGCACCTGCGAGGACGTATGCTATTCACGCTCGCGAAGAAGCATCCTCCCCTGATGTGATAACGAGTACTTTTTTCTCTATGACACCTTCGTTATTGCTTTAATAGATCCAGGGTCTACTCATTCTTATATTTGCATGAGATTAGCATCTAGTTTTAGTATGACCGTTGAGTCTACGGACATAGTGGTTAAGGTGTCAAACCCATTAGGAAAGCATGTGTTAGTGGACAGAGTGTGTAAGAATTGTCCTTTATTGATTGAGAATTATTGTTTTCCAGCGAACCTTATGTTGTTGCCGTTTGATGAGTTTGATTTAATCCTAGGCATGGATTGGTTGACTATCCATAGTGTCTTAGTGAACTGTGGTAGTAAGTTTATTGAGTTGAAATGTGAGAGTAGAGATGTGGTTCGGGTTGAATCAGGTGGATCGGGTAGTCTACCAGTGATGATTTCTTCCCTAGTGGCTGAGAAATGTTTAAGAAAAGGATGTGAGTCCTATCTTGCTTTTGTGTTAGATACTCGATAGGTTGGAGTAGAGTTTGAAACAGTGCCAGTGGTATGTGAGTACCCAGATGTATTTCCGGAAGAGTTACCCGGATTACCTCCAGAGGGAGAGGTTGAATTTGGAATTGAGTTAGTTCTGGGAGCGGCACCTATTTCGATTGCTCCGTATAGAATGGCACCAGTAGAGTTGAAAGAACTGAAGGTTCAGTTGCAAGAGTTGACAGATAAGGATTTTGCAAGACCGAGCTACTCGCCGTGGGGTGCTCCGGTATTATTCATGAAGAAGAAAGATGGGTCTATGAGGTTGTGTATAGACTATAGACAACTGAACAAGGTGACGGTGAAGAATAAGTATCCTTTACCAAGGATTGATGATCTCTT
Organism: Gossypium sturtianum; assembly: GCA_025698515.1. Lineage (NCBI taxonomy): Eukaryota > Viridiplantae > Streptophyta > Magnoliopsida > Malvales > Malvaceae > Gossypium > Gossypium sturtianum. Next base: position 106,704,994 of record CM046943.1, read on the forward strand.
TGATCAACTGAAGGGAGCTACAATGTTCTCCAAGATAGACTTGAGGTCTGGTTATTATCAGCTCAGAGTGAAAGAGCAAGATGTGTTGAAAACTGCATTTCGGACAAGGTATGGCCATTATGAGGTTTTGGTTATGCCGTTTGGTTTGACGAATGCACTGCAATTTTATGGATCGATGAACCGTGTTTTGGACCGTATGTGGACAAGTTTGTAGTTGTCTTCATTGACGACATATTGATCTATTCTCGGATGAGAACGATCACGAAGAGCATTTGAGAATTGTCTTGCAAACTTTGAGAGATAAGGAGTTGTATGCTAAGTTTAGCAAGAGTGAGTTTTGGCTCCGAGAGGTCGGATTCCTAGGACACATGGTGTCAGGTGATGGTGTCAGAGTTGACACGAGTAAGATATCAGTTGTTGTGGATTGAAACGCTGAGAACGTGTCGAAATCAGAAGTTTCTTAGGATTAGCGGGATATTACAAATGTTTCGTAAAGGGGTTCTCTGTGATCGTCACCCCGATGACGAAACTATTGCATAAAGATGTCAAGTTTGAATGGACTGAGACATGTCAACAGAGCTTCGAGAGACCGAAAACAATGTTGGTCGAGGCACCGATTTTGGTTCAACGAGAATCGGGGAAAGAGTTAAGTGGTTTCACGATGATGCGTCGTTTAATGGTCTCGGTTGCGTGTTGATGCAAGAGGGTAAGGTAGTCGCTTACGCCTCGAGGCGACTAAAGCCGCACGAGAAGAATTATCCGACTCATGATTTAGAGTTGGCTGCGATTGTTTTTGCATTAAAGATTTGGCGACATTACTTGTATGGTGAGAAGTGTCGAATCTTTACGGATCATAAGAGTTTAAAGTATTTGATGGATCGTAAGGATCAAATCGAGACAGAGACGGTGGCTTGAGTTGTTGAAAGACTATGAGTTAGTCATTGATTACCACCCGGAAGCGAATGTGGTTGCGGATGCCTTGAGTAGGAAATCCTTGTATGCTCTAAGAGTTATGAGAGCGAGTTTAGCATTGTCTGATGATGGTGCTATTTTGGCAGAGTTGAGAGCTAAGCCACTATTTGTTCAACAAATGTGTGAGGCTCAGAGAAATGACAGCGAGATGCAAGCTAAGATAGCTAGGTGCGGGTCGGAATGTGATTCTGATTTTTGAATAGGTTTGAATGGTTGTTTGCTTTATCGCGACAGAATTTGTGTTCCTAGAAATGAGGAGTTTATTCGAAAGGTTTTGCATGAGGCCCACAGTGGATGTTTGTCAGTACATCCGGGTAGTACAAAAATGTACAACGATTTGAGGAAGTTTTATTGGTGGCCAGGAATGAAAAGAGATATTTCAGAGTTTGTGGCAAAGTGTCTAATTTGTCAACAAGTGAAAGCTGAGCATCAAGTGCTTTCGGGACTGCTCCAGCCAGTGATGGTTCCCGAATGGAAATGGGATCGGGTTACCATAGATTTTGTGACGGGGTTGCCGATGACTCCAAGAAAGAGAGATGCTGTGTGGGTTGTTGTGGATAGATTGACAAAGTCGGCTCACTTTATTCCAGTACATGTTGATTATTCACTGGATAAGTTAGCTGAGTTGTATGTGGCAGAGATAGTGAGCTTGCATGGTGTATCTGTGTTTATTATATCGGATAGAGATCCGAGGTTTACTTCGAGATTTTGGAAGAAGTTACAAGAGGCCATTGGTACGAGATTGAATTTCAGCACTGCGTTTCATCCGCAAACCGATGGTCAGTCTGAAAGAGTGATTCAAGTTCTTAAAGATATGCTTCGGTGCTGTGTGCTAGAATTCGAAGGTAGCTGGGAGAGATATCTACCTTTGGTCGAATTTGCCTATAACAACAATTATCAGTCGAGTATACAGATGGCACCGTATGAGGCTTCGTATGGTCGTAAGTGTTGAACTCCTTTGTATTGGACCGAGCTTAGTGAGAAGCGGATCCATGGGGTCGATCTAGTGAAAGAAATCAAAGAGAAGGTGAAAGTAATCCGTAATAGTCTGAGAGCTGCTTCGGATCGACAGAAGTTGTACTCGAATTTGAAAAGAAAAGAAATTGAGTTTGAAGTGGGCGACAAAGTGTTTTTGAAAGTGTCCCCGTGGAAGAAGATTATGATATTTGGACGAAAAGGGAAATTGAGTCCAAGGTTCATAGGGCCGTATGAGATTACAGATAGAGTTGGGCCTGTAGCATACCGGTTGGCTTTGCCGGTAGAGTTGGAAAAGATTCATAACGTGTTCCATGTGTCAATGTTGCGATGGTATCACTCCGATCCTTCACATGTAATTCCTTCGACGAGAATTGAGATAAGACCGGATATGTCTTATGAAGAGGAGCCGATTAAGATCTTGGCTCGAGAAGTGAAACAGTTGAGAAATAAGAGAATAGCACTAGTGAAAGTGTTATGGCAGAAACATGGTGTGGAAGAGGCTATGTGGGAAACGGAAGAAGCTATGAGAGAGCAACATCCAAACCTCTTTACTGGTAAGATTTTTGGGGACGAAAATCTCTAAAGGGGGGAGAGTTGTAACATCCCGGTTTAGGGCCTAGTCGGAATAGTGGTGCGAGACCACAAATCCGAGGGTTATGAATGAGTTTTTGAGGTTTATATTATGTATGCATGCTAGTGTGAAAGTTTCATGAAGCAATTTTGTGAAATTGTTGTTGAATTGTCCAAAAGGACTAAATTGCAAAAGTTGCAAAATGTGTGTTTCTAGAAGCTATATGTGTGAAATAGCTTTAGATTATTAATTAGAGGTCTTTAAATAGTAATTTATCCAAATTCTAATTTTTGGACAAAAATGGGCATGGATGAGTTAAAATTTGAAGTTTATCAAAAAGGGCATTTTGGTCATTTAGTTATTAAGTGATTAAATAGGTGAAAAGATGACAAAAATTCACTCATCTTCTCCCCCTAGCAACTGAAAATTTCAATAGCCATTGTTAGGGCTCTTTCAATTTATCAAGCTTGCTAGTAAGTGCTCCTAAGCCCGGTTTTTGATATTCTTTGTATTTTTGAAGTCCTAGTAGCATGAGTAAGCTATTTTTGGCGAGCTATTATGGATGTTCAAAAATGTACATATGTATGACATGCATGTATTTTGTTGTTTTATGGAAGAATATGAAAGCTTGATGTAGTAGAAACATCTTTTGCTAAGTGATTTTCCATTAAAATGCATGTAGGGACTAGTTTGTGAAAAACTTTAGTTTGGTCATACATATGTGGTTTAGTGAGAATTGATGATAGCTTTAGTTGAATAAGTGGTTCGGCTAAGCATGAAAGACTAGAAAGTTGAATAAAAATCACTTTACGAGCCTTTGGGACTAAAGTGTAAATATGAGAAAGTTTAGGGGCAAAATAGTAATTTTGCTAAAGTATGAGATGTGGGTCAATTTAGTCAATGTATGTATTGAATAAGCTGATTTATTCATTATAGATCAAGAAAGACGAAGCCCAGATCGAAACCGAGGCAAAAGCAAGGTGGTGGACTAAATTGCATATTTCTATACTTTTGAGTATCGAGGTAAGTCTATGCATAAACTATGCATTCATACTTACAATTTGTTGATGATAGCTAGTGTGTAGCTTGTTCGAGATTGATTGAGAACTTATGTGGTCCAAGTAGAATGAATGTAGTAGAATTGTGAATGGATGTTTAATTGAGTAAGTAGACATGTGAATGTGTAGTGATAATGCTAGATGGTAGGCTAAGTGCGATACCATCCTAATGCATATTGACAATGAGTTGGCTATGTGCGATGCTATCGTGAGGTATATCGTTTAGTGGGCTAAGTGAGAAACCCTTATGATTATCTTTGTGGTAGGCTAAGTGCGATACCACCTTATTAATCGATTGTGGTGTGCTAAGTGCGAAACCACCGAGACATTTGCTGTGTGGATTAGCTATGTGATTGCATTATTGAGTAAAATAGCTGTGTGGATATATTATTAAGTTAATTAGCTGTGTGGATGAATTATTGAGAAATAATGATGTGTTTTATATTGTGTAAATGTGACATTGAATGTAGGGGTGCATTTCGATGGTTATGAGTATGTGACTCATGATGTGTTGGAAATGTGGTAAGGGATAGAAAGAGTAAGCATAGTTGTGAATTACTTGTTGGTATAATGCTAATGGTTGCTTAGCTTATACTATGTTGCTTAATTGTTTATGTGTAAACTTACTAAGCTCAAAGCTTACTCTCTTTCTTTTCCCTTGTCTTATAGATTAAAAGCGTTGAATCGAGACACGAAGATCATCAGAAGACAGCCCGCATATCAGCACACTTTGGTACATGAAACTTAATGTTTTGTATATGGCATGTATAGGGGCTAGAAAAGTTAGTGGATTTTGTTGTAAATGGCTAAGATGTGTTGGCCTTTAGATGGATAGCTTATTTTGTATAATGCCATGGTTGTTGGCTATTACATTATATGAAAGAAAGATGTAGTTTTCTATGTGAGAATGCACTTCAATTTGAGTTGATTATGATGGTGTTAGATGAGTATATGTTGTGTATGCTAGAGGGGTGAAAAGAGCTTGGCACATAGCTTTGTTCTTGTCCATGTGGATAGACACACGGGCGTGTGTCTAGGCCATGTGTGACACATGATCAGCCCACGGGCGTGCGCTTTGGCCGTACGTCCCCTGCATGTTAGTATTATAAATCAGAATAGACCACGGACTAGCTGCACAGGCGTGCGTCTTGGGCGTGTGGGATTATCCAGTGTTGGCCACTGGCTAGCCACACGGGCGTGTGTCTAGACTCTAGGCCATGTTAACGTAGTCAGTATGCACCACGGCTGGTAAGCACGGGCGTGTGCCTTGGCCGTGGGGCATTGGCAGAATGCTGGGTTTTTAGGCATGGTTTAGGGACATGGGTGTGTGTGTCCATGCACGGGCGTGTCTAATCTTGCACGGGCGTGTGAGACCTAAAGAGAAAAATTTTAAGATTGGAAAAAGTTCCGGTTTAGTCTCGAGAGTCCTCGTGTGTAGGAGTGAGGCCTCGTAAGTCGAGAATGAGGTTGTTGAGATGACTTCAGAGAGTAGTTACGACGAGCCTAAGTGGCGATCAGGTGGTTTGAGTTTGGTAACGCCTCGGGCCCGGTTCCGGCGTAGAACCCGGGTAAGGGGTGTTATATTTAGCACACAGCCCACCAACAATTACATATTTACAGATACTTATCGTACTCACAATTCTATTCCGAGGTTCATTCGAGAATTACCTATTATCTATCATTTTCAATCAATCCCACCAATAAGTATTTACAACCATACAATGCATCAATAGGTAACAACATAAGTAATAAGGATGTATCATTTACACGTAAACTTACCTCGGTGCAAAATATGTTAATCGATGGTTTAGTCCGTAACCTTGCCTTTTCCTCGGTCAAGGTTATTTCCACGCTCTTCTTGATCTATAATAATACAATTTACTCATTCAATCACTATATAACTCATGATACATCAAAATTTCTACTTAGGCAAAAATGACCATTTTGCCCTTATACTTTGGCAAAATTACGATTTTGCCCCTAGGCTCGTAAATTGTTTTTCATCACATTTTCTCATTAAAGAAGGCTAGCTGAACATTTTTTTTCTCTTATAACAATTCACAAAACCAATTATTTCTTGCATTTATTACTCAATTACAATGAAACACCCCAAACCCGGCCCACGAGCCCCGACCGGATCTGGCATGTTCGTCGAGTAAAACATTTCAAATCTTGTTTGTCAATTTGGAAAATGTGGTCATTTTGAAGAGGAATCGTTAGGTGTTGGGTTGAAGTTGAAAATGGTGTCTTTTTTTTTTTGAAGTCCATATTAAAATAATATTTTCGTATTTGAAAGCTATAAGTTAGAAGAAACTGCCGAATTTTAGGGTTTAACATTAAGTTGAAAATCGTTGGTATTTAGGTGTCAAGACATTGAACATTTATTTTAAAGATAAGTTATTTAACCTTTGAGTTAATAAGAATCGTATCGTAATAAAAATTTAGAGAGCAATCATAAAACAGTGTAATAATAGTGGCCTTATTACATCAATAGCAAAACCCGAAATAAATCCAAAACTTAATAGGAAAATCCAAATTGGAAGAAAACACTGAAATGAGCATGGCCACCACCTAGTCCTCGTGACCCGGTCCAAATCACCGAGTATCACTTGAAAAGATATCCCACGAAGGGTGAGTCAACAGACTCAATGTGTAACAACTACCACGAACTCCCAAACGATTTAGGCATATCAATCACATATAATGATATAAGTAATGATGCAATCCCGAACCCAAACCTAAATAACCATCCTCTACACATCACCGTACCACCCAATCGCACCGTGGGGATTACTAAATGGACCCTCCATCCGCTACACATCATCGAAGCGCGCGCTGCGGACGACATGCACATCGCCCTTATAAATTGTGGCATAGCCACGGATAATGTGACAAAGTCACGGATATTAATATGTGACATAAGTCACCACATTCGATTATGTGACATAAGTCACGGATATTGTGGTAAAAACCACCGGATCACTTCCCTTTTCAATATCACCCGTATGCCCTATGTGTCATACAAACATGCAGAAATAATGCAATTTTACCTTATTTCAATTCGTAACAAATTCTCATATGTGTCATGTTCAATATTCATAATATTATTAACAGAGCGTTAATGGATAACGTACCTGAATCCTCCGTACCATTGAATGGTACCTTTAGCCATACTTCCATATTTTCATTAACACATATATTAATATTAATACCATAGATCTATTAGGAATTAGTGTAGGGCTACACACCTGGTTACTATCATATTCTCTGAATCTCGAAAGTCTACCAAAACAGATTGTACTCCTCCCTAAAAATCATAGTTAGAATCGCCAACATTAACACTTAATATGACCTTGGCCGAATATTCATATTCACTTACCTTGCGGATCTAAATCCCGAAATTGTCACTTGTTTGAGGTATCCATCGAATTCCTAGAAGCATATGTTAGATCCAATTCTAACATTTAAACACAATAAATGGCCTTCGCCTATGATCATACTCGCTACCTTAGACCTAGAAATCCAGAAGATCTCCTCTCTTGAAGTCGGTTACAATAGGAATCCCAAACCTCCTTCATAGTTTCGCCCAAAGAACAAGAAAGGAAATTAGATTCCACTTTCGGCTAAAAGAAAAAGGAAGGAAATCGAATATCATTTGATCTTACCCTACTACGTAAATCGATTGCACCCTTGCCACGCCACCACAGAGATATTCGGCTATGTAGACTAGATAGTGATCGATGAGGTTTCGACTTTTGGGGTTTAATGGACCAATCGGCTAGGAATCACTTGTGCATTCAGCCTTTGATTGTGTTCGTAAAAAGAAGAAGAGAAAAGGGTTGAACTTGCCACGATTTAGTCTAGATGACAAGAAAAAGGTTCGGCCAACTTAAAAGAGAAAAGAAGAGATGCTCAGAAGAATTCGGCAATGGTGATCTTTTGATTGAAGAGGTTGCGGCAATGGTGATCTTTGGGAAGGGATTTCGGCTGGAACAGGTTAAAAGAAAAAGAAGAGAAAGTGATAGGTGTTGGAGAGAAAGGAGTAAACGAAAGAGAGGCTAAATGTTTTTATGAAATTCGGCTACTCCTCCCTACTATCTTAGCCGAAAATCACCTCAAGAGAGTCCCTAGGCCGGCCAACACTCTTCCCCTTATCAGCTCCCTTATTATTCTCCTACTTTCTCTCTTCTTTACCTACTCAAAATAATTAAAATAAACCAATAATTATCTCCCTACCTTAGCCGAATTTTGAATGCATTTGACTTGATCAAATGCTCAGCCATCAAGTGTCCCATTGCCGTCTACCACTGCTCATCCTTGTAGCAAAATAAAACTCCTATTTGCATCCCTTGCTGCTCGAACCTAGGCCCTTTTACACTGCTTGTGGCGTCACTTACTAAGGCTTTAAGTGGCACCTCCTTGCCACTTTAACAAGCCCATTTTTATGTCCAATTTCCCCTATAAATTTTCTTAAGGCCTATCATGCTTAGTTCCCCCTTTAAGACTTAAAATACAATATTTTCTAAGGCATTCTCCTACATTCTAAAGTTCCCGAAATTTATAAAACACACTCAACATACACATAGACATACTTCCACATATATTTAAGCAAAAATGCACAACCCCTAAATCCCGGATATTACAGTTCTACCCCCTTAAAGTAATTTTGACCTCGAAATTACCTGGCTAAAATAGGTGAGGGTATTGCTGTCGCATTGCTTCTTCCGGCTCCCAAGAAGCTTCTTTCGATCCATGATTACGCCATAATACCTTGACTAGAGGAACTGATTTCCTCCGCAACACCTTCACATCTTGCTCCAAGATCTGAATCGGCTCTTCTTCATAGGACAAATCTGGTCTCAGTTCCACCTCCTCAACCGGTACTACATGAGACGGATCCGATCGATAATGACGTAGCATAGAAACGTGGAATACATCGTGCATCTGTCTCAACTCCGGAGGCAATTCTAACTGGTATGCCACTGGTCCAACTCGCTTCAATACCCGATAAGGTCCTATAAACACGGGACTTAATTTCCCTTTGCGACCAAATCTCATCACCTTCTTCCATGGCGAAACTTTAAGAAACACTGATCTCCCACAAGAAACTCTATTTCCTTACGCTTAAGATCTGCGTCGACTTTTGCCTATCGGATGCTTCCTTCAATCGTGTCCGAATTACCTAACCTTCTCTTCAAATTCGCCACAATTTACGGACCCAAAACTTGTCGTTCCCCAATTCTGTCCAACACGTAGGAGTGCGACACTTCCGTCCATACAACAGCTTTCATACGGTGCCATCCGAATCGGGCTTGATAGTCGTTATTATATGCAAACTCCGCTAAAGGCAAATATTCTTCCCAACTTCCTCTCAAGTCTATCACACGACCCCTCAACATATCTTCCAACACTTGGACCACTCATCGCCGATTGACCGTCTGATCGTGGATGAAATGCCGTAGTGAAATCCAATCCGGTGCCTAAAGCTTGATGTAGTGCTTTCCAAAACCGAGACATAAATCTTGGATCCCTATCTCAAATAATCGAACCGGTACTCCATCCAATCTCACAATTTACGCCACATACAACTTTGCTAACCTCTGCAAAGAATAGTCAACCCAAGACCGGAATGAAATGCGCGGACTTTGTCAATCGATCCACTATCACCCATACCGAGTCCTTCTTAGTAGGCGTAAGGGGAAGCCCACTAACGAAGTCCATGGTGATTCTCTCCCACTTCCACTGCGGAATCTTTATCGGCTAAAGCAATCCTCGACGGAACTTGATGTTCAAAGCATTGACTTGGCGACACGTTAAGCACTTCCTACAAATTCTCAGAATCTCCCGCTTAAGACCAGGCCACCAAAATCTGCTCCCTTAGATCTCTATACAACTTACTACCTCCAGGATGCATAGCATAAGGGCTACTATGCGATTCCTGAAGAATTCTCCGTCTTAACTCCTCGTTCTTCGGCATACAGACCTTACCCTTGAAACACAATACTCCATCGCTGTTAACACTATAATCCTCTAGCCGTCCATTCTGCACTTGCCGCAACTTAGCACTTAAATCATCATCTGCCAACTGTCCTTCTTTCACCTCATTCAGCCATGACGGCTTGACCTGCAACTCTGCCAGCAAACTTCCATCGTCATACAAGCTAAGCTGTGCAAACATCACCCTCAGATCCGACACTACTTTCCGACTTAGGGCATCTGCTACCACATTTGCCTTGCCCGGTGATACTCTATGGAACAATCATAGTCCTTTAATAACTCCACCCACCTTCATTGTCTCGGTTTAGCTCTTTCTGAGTCGCCAGATACTTAAGGCTCTTGTGGTGCAGTAAATCGCGACTTTTCTCCATATAGATAGTGCCTCCATACCTTAAGAGCAAAGACCACCGCCGCCAATTCCAAGTCATGCGTCGGATAGTTAACCTCATGTGTCCTTAATTGTCGAGACGCATAAGCGACTACCTTCCCGTCTTGCATCAAAACGCATCCTAATCCTGTATGAGAAGCGTCACAATACACCACGAAATCCTTCCCGCCTCAAAGTTGAATCAAACCGAGCTTCACTCAAAACCCTCTTAAGCTTCTCAAAGCTCTCCTGTTGCCTATCTGTCCATCTGAAAGGTACCTCCTTTCTTAACAACTTCACAAAGGAGCAAATATTGATGAGAACCCTTCCACGAACCTTCAGTAGTAGCCTCGCCAATCCCAAGAAACTACGTGACCTCACCCACGCACTTAGGTGGTTTCCGGTCCTAGCACCGCCTCAATCTTCCTAGGATCCACCCTTATCCCTTCTGCAGACACTACATGCCCTAAGAACGCAACTTTCTTAAGAAAAAATTCACACTTGCTAAATTTGGCATATAGCTTCTTTTCCCTTAACACTTGCAACACTATCCGGAGATGCTCGTCATGTTCCTCCTCCGACTTGGAATACACTAGGATGTCGTATATGAACACAACGATGAACCGATCCAAGTAAGGTTGAAAAACCTGGTTCATCATATCCATGAACGCGGCTGGGCGTTTGTCAATCTGAACGGCATTACCACGAACTCATAATGCCCGTATCTTGTTCGAAAAGCTGTCTTATGGATATCCACCTCCTTCACCTTAAGCTGATGATATCCCGACCGTAAATCTATCTTTGAAAATACCGCGGCCCCCTTAAGCTGATCGAACAAGTCGTCTATCCTTGGCAACGGGTACTTGTTCTTGATGGTCAGCTTATTCAACTGACGATAATCTATGCACATACACATAGTTCCGTCCTTCTTCTTCACAAACAGAACCGGTGCTCCCCACGGAGACACACTGGGTCGAATGAATCCACGATCCAGCAACTCCTGGATTTGAGCCTTGAGCTCAACCAACTCCTTTGGTGCCATTCTATACGGAGCGATAGTTACTGGCACCATTCCAGGCAACAAGTCAATTCCGAACTCCACCTCCCTGTCAGGGGGTATTCCAGGTAACTCCTCTGGGAAAACATCCACAAATTCCTTTCTTCGTTCTAACTCCACTAACTCCCTCTTCTTTTGCATCCAACGCACTAACGAAGGTCAAAAACGCCTTGCACCCTTTCCGCACCATCTTATCAGCCTTTAATGCGGAAACTACGTTAGACAAATAGTTTCTTCTTTCTCCTATCATAATTATCTCCTCATCCTCCGGGGTCCTTAACTCCATTCGCTTAGCCGCGTAATCCAACTTAGCCCGATGTTCCACTAGCCAATCCATGCCAAGAATGAGATCAAATTCTCCGAAGGGTAGTTCCATCAAGTCGGCAGGAATACCACTCCTCGAATCTCTAGAGGTACATTGCGAAATATCCTATTCACCACTACGCTTTGACCTAACGGGCTTACTACAGATCATCTCCCTACTAGATAGTTCGGATGCTATGCCTAGAGTTTCACTACTCTACATGCAACATACGAGTGGGTCGAGCCAACATCAATTAAAGCAAAGTAAGGCTTATCACTATAAGGAACATACCGGTTATGACGTCCGTGCGTCTCCATCCTCCCTCCGGTGAATCGCATACACCGACACTACTGTCTTGCCTCTGTATACCAACACCTCTCGCTGGTGTTCCCGTCCTCTTCACGAACCATTACCTCGCCAATCGGACCACGACCACGCGGTGGCTGCGGTCCACCTCTCCCGCGCTGATTAGCACCCTGACCTGTTGGTCGGCCCCCGTCTGTTTTCATGGGACAGTCCCCAATCATGTGTTCCTTGGACCCACACTTAAAGCATCCTCTGTCTTCTTCCAACACTCTCCTAGGTGCACCTTCCCACACCGAGTACAAGTGCAGTCATCGTCCTCCTATAGCAACCTGCTGACCTCGCGGCCCATCAACTCTCTGTCTCTTTTGAACATTCCCGGATGACCTTGAGGCTCCAAAACCTCTCCTTTGTCTGTTCCTATCCGTATTCTATCTCACAGATTCCTTAAACCCTTCGGATACCTTAGCCTTTTCTACCAACACTTTGCAAACTCCCGCTCCCGCCAGGGGCTATCAACAACCTCGTGTCATCCTCGGTCCGTCCTCAAACCGGACACATCGTTCATGCTCCGTAGCCACGATTCCTCGAGCGTACCGGCTCAACCTTAAGAATTCTGCCTCGTACTCCGCTACGGACTTATTCCCTTGAACCAATCTCAGAAATGCTTTCCTCTGCGCATCAATATAACTAGTCCCAATATACTTCTTCTGATATGCCGCCTTAAAATATTCCCATGTGAGATCCTCAGCTATAGCACCATCCCGAATCAGAGCCACCATCGATATGACTCATCGCTGGTAGCGACACCACTCCTTTCGCTCTTGGCAATCAGATCCAACTCGTCCATAATTTGCTCCGTCGCCTCCAACTAATACTCAGCCGTATTGGGCGCCACACCGGGTACACCACGGAACACCTCAGCTCCATTGGCTCGGAGCCGCTCGGGTACAGATTTCTGAGCTCCCCCACCTCCACCTGCTTCAGCCACCATCTCAAGAACCCACAAGATCGCTGCGATCATCGCATCATTCCCGTCGATCCACGATGCTCAACGCCAAAGAAACGGTGGTGGTGGTGGTACCTTATTCTCGGACCCTTGACCAGACCTAACGGGTTCCGATACAGCCATTCTGCCTCTACCACGCCCTCGTACATTACGACCACGTCCCCTAGAACTCATGTCAACGATCGCGATTCAATCTGTTTTAAAAAGTTTTATGCATTAGTCTTTGTTCCACTGATTACCCACGAAGAAATTTTATGTAAATGAGTTTAGTAGTAGTTCCTTCGATCATTACAGGGTTTTCATTTCAAGTCTTCTACCCTAATTTAGAGAAGCACATCCATTCAATAGTATCTACCACACACATTCATCACTCGAACATTTTCGTCCGATCCAATCCTGCAGGTATTTTCGTAATTTGTCCTATAGGGGTATATTTTGGTAATTTTCAAAATCCGGGTATCTCAATATTTCAGTAAAATAGGGTTTTCGATATTTTTGTAAAGTAAGAACATTTTAGTAGAGGTTGAGGGTAGTATGGTAATTTTTAAACCAAGGGTATTTTAGTAATTTTTTTACAAACCAGGGCATTTGGGTAATTTTGTAAACCAGATTTTCTTTTAAAAATCTGAATAGTTTTTACAAATCAAAGGGGTAATTTGGTGATTTTAAAACTAAGGTTTTTATAAACGGTGTAAATGGTCCCTTTCGGGTTTTAATTATTGAATTTAGCCCGTGAATAAGTCCTCTTGGTTAAGGTGAACCGTTACTACGCACTGGTAGGATTCGAGCGAAGAGGAGGTGAGTCACTAGGATCGCTTAAATACCAAGCTCTTCCCAGAATCCAATCCTGAGACAAGCGCACAATGGTTGCCACACCCTAACTCGACGACTTACTCACAGGTTTGTTTAATTAGGCCTTAAATTTTATGTAATTCTGGGTTGGAGTAAGCTAATCCTAGGGTTCAATAACTCCTAATGTACTAATCTACGTTCCCGTTATACCCACATACAAATCATACCATAAATCATACAACAGTTAGGGGTACTTACCTGGTGGACTTCAGCTCGGAGACTTAGGTGCCATGCCAGAGAAACCTGCTTATTTCACAAAAATTTTCTCAAAAAATTAAATGGGCTTAATTTTGAAAACGTTGTGGGCTTTAAAACCAAGGCCGAGAGTTTAAACCTGGGCTCTGATACCAAATTGAAACACCCCAAACCCGGCCCACGAGCCTCGACCGGATCTAGAATGTTCCTCGAGTAAAACATTTCAAATCTTGTTTGTCAATTCGGAAAATGTGGTCATTTTGAAGAGGAATCGTTAGGTGTTGGGTTCAAGTTGAAAATGGTGTCTTTTTTTTTTTGAAGTCCATATTAAAATAATATTTTCGTATTTGAAAACTATAAGTTAGAAGAAACTGCCGAATTTTAGGGTTTAACATTAAGTTGAAAATCGTTGGTATTTAGGTGTCAAGACATTGAACATTTATTTTAAAGATAAGTTATTTAACCTTCGAGTTAATAAGAATCGTATCGTAATAAAAATTTAGAGAGCAAGCATAAAACGATTGTAATAATAGTGGCCTTATTACATCAATAGCAAAACCAAATAAATCCAAAACTTAATCGGAAAATCCAAATTGGAAGAAAACACCGAAATGAGCATGGCCACCACCTAGTCCTCACCGACCCGGTCCAAATCACCGAGTATCACCTGAAAAGATATCCCACGAAGGGTGAGTCAACAGACTCAATGTGTAACAACTACCACGAACTCCTAAACGATTTAGGCATATCAATCACATATAACGATATAAGTAATGATGCAATCCCAACCCAAACCTAAATAACCATCCTCTACACATCACCCGTACCCGACCAATCGCACCGTGGGGATTACTAAATCGACCCTCCATCCGCTACACATCATCGAAGGCGCCATTGCAGGCGACATGCACATCGCCCTTATAAATTGTGGCATAGCCACGGATAATGTGACAAAGTCACGGATATTAATATGTGACATAAGTCACCACATTCAGATTATGTGACATAAGTCACCAGATATTGTGGTAAAAACCACCATATCACTTCCCCTTTTCAATATCACCCGTATGCCCCATGCGTCATACAAACATGCAGAAATAATGCAATTTACCTTATTTCACATTCGTAACAAATTCTCATATGTGTCATGTTCAATATTCATAATATTATTAACAGAGCGTTAATGGATAACGTACCTGAATCCTCCGTACCATTGAATGGTACCTTTAGCCATACTTCCATATTTTCATTAACACATATATTAATATTAATACCATAGATCTATTAGGAATTAGTGTAGGGCTACACACCTGGTTACTATCGTATTCTCTGAATCCCGAAAGTCTACCAAAACAGATTGTACTCCTCCCTAAAAATCATAGTTAGAATCGGCCAACATTAACACCTAATATGACCTTGGCCGAATATTCATATTCACTTACCTTGCGGATCTAAATCCTGAAATTGTCACTTGTTTGAGGTATTTGTCAAAATTCCTAGAAGCATATGTTAGATCCAATTCTAACATTTAAACACAATAAATGGCCTTCGGCCTATGATCATACTCGCTTACCTTAGACCTAGAAATCCCGAAGATCTCCTCTCTTGAAGTCGGTTACAATAGGAATCCCGAAACCTCCTTCATAGTTTTGGCCAAAGAACAGTAAAGGAAATTAGATTCCACTTTCGGCTAAAAGAAAAAGGAAGGAAAAAGAATATCATTTGATCTTACCCCTACTGCAGAAATCGACTGCACCCTTGCCTGCCACCACAGAGATATTCGGCTATGTAGACTAGATAGTGATCAGTAGGTTTCGGCTTTTGGGGTTTAATGGACCAATCGGCTAGGAATCACTTGTGCATTCAGCCTTTGATTGTGTTCGTAAAAAGAAGAAGAGAAAAGGGTTGAACTTGCCGCGATTTAGTCTAGATGACAAGAAAAAGGTTCGGCCAACTTAAAAGAGAAAAGAAGAGATGCTCAGAAGAATTCGGCAATGGTGATCTTTTGATTGAAGAGGTTGCGGCAATGGTGATCTTTGGGGAGGGATTTCGGCTGGAACAGGTTAAAAGAAAAAGAAGAGAAAGTGATAGGTGTTGGAGAGAAAGGAGTAAACGAGAGAGAGGCTAAATGTTTTTATGAAATTCGGCTACTCCTTCCTACTATCTTAGCCGAAAATCACCTCAAAAGAGTCCCTAGGCCGGCCAACACTCTTCCCCTTATCACCTCCCTTATTATTCTCCTACTTTCTCTCTTCTTTACCTACTCAAAATAATTAAAATAAACCAATAATTATCTCCCTACCTTAGCCGAATTTTGAATGCATTTGACTTGATCAAATCCTCACCCATCAAGTGTCCCATTGCCGTCCACCACTGCTCATCCTTGTAGCAAAATAAAACTCCTATTTGCATCCCTTGCTGCTCGAACCTAGGCCCTTTTGCACTGCTTGTGGCGTCACTTACTAAGGCTTTAAGTGGAACCTCCTTGCCACTTTAACAAGCCCATTTTTATGTCCAATTTCCCCTATAAATTTTCTTAAGGCCTATCATGCTTAGTTCCCCCTTTAAGACTTAAAATACAATATTTTCTAAGGCATTCTCCTACATTCTAAAGTTCCCGAAATTTATAAAACACACTCAACATACACATAGACATGCTTCCACATATATTTAAGCAAAAATGCACAACCCCTAAATCTCGGATATTACATACAACCTTTACAAATAAGTCCCATTTAGGTGTTTTCATGATAACTCCTTTCACAAAAGTTATTCCTTAACCCACTAACATTCATTTTCTTCCATAAAAACTCAGTAAACAACATAAACACTCTCATGGCAAATCCCTAAACTTTTAACCATTTTACAAAATAGTCCTCTCTCTAGCTAGCTTAAGCTTTAGGGGTTCCAAAAGTACAAAAATTATCAAAAATAACCATCAAGAACACTTACTAGCAAGGAGAATAAGTTGCTGAAACTTCAAGCTCCCAAGACCCTTCTTTGTGTGTAAGAATCGGTGGAAGAAGAAGAGAAGTGAAAAAGATGATAACCTTTTCTTTACTTTATCTTATTTTATTCATTTTTAGTCACCTAATTTCAACAAAATTTTGACCAAAATTAATGCTCTTGTCTCCCTTGTCCCTATGGTCGGCCAACACCTTCTAATTGGCCTAATTGCACTTTAAGGACCTCCAATTTAATATTCCATAGCTATTAGACACCCCTAGATTGTAAAATGAAACTTTCGCACTTTATGCGATTTAGTTCTTTTTCACAATTAAGCATACAATCGCTAATATTAAAGCACCAAAATTTCCATGCATCCTTATAATCATGTTATAACACATTAAATAACATCAAAATAATTTTTTTCAACCTCAGATTATTGGTCCCGAAACCACTGTTTCGACTAGCCCCAAAATCGGGTTGTTACAACTCTCCCCCCTTTATAGATTTTCGTCCCTGATAATCTTACCGGTAAAAAGGTTTGGGTACTGTTCCCTCATGGCTTCTTTCGGTTCCCACGTAGCCTCTTCTACACCGTGTTTTTGCCATAACACTTTCACTAAGGCTATGCTCTTATTCCTCAACTGTTTAACCTCTCGAGCCAAAATCTTAATTGGTTCCTCTTCATAAGTCATATCCGATCGTATCTCAATCTCAATTGGAGGGATCACATGTGAAGGATCGGAACGATATCGTCGCAGCATCGACACATGAAACACGTTGTGTATTCTCTCTAACTCTGCCGGCAAAGCCAACCGATAAGCTACTGGCCCAATCCTTTCAACAACCTCATATGGCCCTATAAATCGTAGACTCAATTTGCCCTTTCGACCAAATCTCAATATTTTCTTCCACAGGGATACTTTCAGGAATACTTTATCTCCCACTTGAAACTCGATTTCTTTCCTTTTTAAATCCGCGTATGACTTTTGTCGATCTGAAGCAGCTTTCAGACTATCACAGATCACTTTCACTTTCTCCTCGGTTTCCTTAACTAAATCAACCCCGTGAATTTGCTTCTCTCTGAGCTCTGTCCAATACAAGGGAGTCCGACACTTACGACCATATAAAGCTTCGTACGGTGCCATCCGTATACTCGACTGATAACTGTTGTTGTAGGCAAACTCAACCAAAGGTAGGTATTTTTCCCAACTACCTTCAAACTCCAAAACACAGCATCGGAGCATATCTTTAAGAACTTGAACCACTCTTTCGGATTGGCCATCGGTTTGAGGATGGAAAGTAGTACTAAAATTCAGTTTCGTACCCAAGGCTTCCTGCAACTTCCTCCAAAACCTCGAAGTAAATCTTGGATCTCTATCCGAGATGATGGATATAGGCACCCCATGTAATCTCACCACCTCAGCAATATACAGCTCAGCCAACTTGTCAAGTGAGTAATCCACACGCACCGATATAAAGTGAGCCGATTTCGTTAATCTATCCACAATAACCCACACAACATCTTTCTTTTTCGGAGTCATAGGTAACCCCGTTACAAAATCCATTGTGATTCGATTCCACTTCCACTCGGGAACCATCACTGGCTGAAGTAATCCCAAAGGTACTTGATGCTCGGTTTTCACTTGTTGATAGATTAAACACTTTTTAACAAACTCAGAGATATATCTTTTCGTACCCGACCACCAATACAACTTCTTCAAATCATTATACAATTTTGTGTTGCCCGGATATACTGACAAGCAACCATTGTGTGCCTCATGTAAAATTTTCCGAATCAACTCATCATCTTTAGGTACACAAACTCTGTCATGAAACATCAAACAATCATCTAAACCAACCCGAAAATCAGAGTCATTTCCCGATTCGCACTGAGCTCTCTTAACTTGCATCTCACTATCATTCTTTTGAGCTTCATGTATCTGCTGAAGAAATAATGGTTTAGCCCTCAACTCGGCCAATATAGATCCATCATCAGACAATGCTAGGCTCGTACTCATGGCTCTCAAAGCATACAGGGACTTTCTTCTCAAGGCATCCGCAACCACATTCGCTTTCCCCGGATGGTAATCAATTACAAGCTCATAATCCTTCAATAATTCGAGCCATCACCGTTGTCACAAATCTAAATCCTTTTGGTTCATCAGGTACTTCAAGCTTTTGTGATCGGTAAAGATTCGACACTTTTCACCATACAAATAATGATGCCAAATCTTCAAAGCAAAAACAATCGCAGCCAACTCCAAATCGTGAGTTGGATAATTCTTCTCATGCGGTTTTAGCTGTCTCGAGGCGTAAGCTACTACATTACCCCCTTGCATTAACACATAGCCAAGGCCATTTAATGACGCATCACTGTAGACCACAAACTCCTTTCCTGACTCAGGTTGTACTAAAACCGGCACCTCAGTAAATAATGCTTTTAGTCTCTCGAAACTCTGTTGGCATTTCTCAGTCCATTCAAACTTAACATCTTTATGTAACAGTTTCGTCATTGGGGTAGAAATCATGGAAAACCCTTTAACGAGCCGTCTATAGTAACCCGCTAAGCCCAGAAAACTTCTAACCTCTGACACGTTCCTCGGCGGTTTCCACTCCACAATAGCCGAGATCTTACTCGGATCAACTCTAATTCCATCACCCGACACAATGTGTCCTAAGAACCTGACCTCTCAGAGCCAAAACTCACTCTTGCTGAATTTAGCATACAACTGTTTGTCTCTTAAAGTCTGCAAAACCATTCTCAGGTGCTCTGCATGCTCACTCTCACCTCAGGAATAAATCAATATGTCATCGATAAAAAAAACTACAAACTTATCCAAATACGATCGGAAGATACGGTTCATTAAATCTATAAAAATCGCGGGAGCATTCGTTAAGCCAAATGGCATGACAAGAAACTCATAATGGCCATACCTCGTCCGAAATGCAGTTTTCGGTACATCTTGCTCCTTAACCCTCAACTGGAAATAACCAGACCTTAAGTCTATCTTAGAGAACACCATAGCTCCCTTCAATTAGTCAAATAAATCGTCTATCCTTGGCAAAGGATACTTATTCTTCACTGTCACCTTGTTGAGTTGTCTGTAATCTATACACAATTTCATCGACCCATCTTTTTTCTTAACAAAAAGTACCGGAGCACCCCACGGTGAATAGCTCGGTCTTGCAAAACCCTTGTCCGTTAACTCTTGCAACTGAACCTTCAATTCTTTTAACTCCAATGTTGCCATCGTGTACAGAGCAACCAAAATAGGTGCCGTACTCGGAGCTATTTCAATACTAAACTCAACCTCTCTCACTGAAGGCAATCTGGGTAGCTCTTTCAGGAACACGTCTGGATACTCGCACACCACAGGTACTGATTCAATCTTTACCTCTAACTCTTGAGTATTCAACACAAAGGCGAGATAGGACTCATACCCTTTTCTCAAGTATTTCTCAGCTACCATAGACGAAATCACTACAGGCATATTATCTGATTTACCTGATTCAACCCGAATAACATCTCCATTTACACTTCTCAATTCAATAAACTTATTACCACAGTTGACTAAAATACTATGAGTAGTCAACCAATCCATACCTCAGGTCAAATTCATCAAATGGCAACAACATGAGATTTACCGGAAAATAATGACCTCTAATTGTCAAAGGACAATTCCTACACACCTTGTCAACTAGCACATGTTTGCCTAACGAGTTTGAAACTTTTACTACAAATTTCGTAGACTCAACAATTACACTCATGCTAGATACCAATTTCATGCAAATATAAGAATGGGTAGACCCCGGATCAATCAAAGCAACAACAGAGATATCATAAAGAGAAAAAGTACCCGTTATCACATCTGGAGATGATGCATCTTTGCGAGCACGAATGGCATAAGTCCTTGCAGGTGCTCGACCCTCCGATATCATAGCAGAGTCTCTAGGCGCACCTCTACTACTAGTCCCACCTCCTGGGTTCTTTTGTGGCCTACCCCTCAAAAATACATTGCTTGCCTTTACTTCTTGTTTTCTATCCTTCTCATCCCTTACTGGACAGTTCCGAATGAAGTGGTCAGGTGAACCACACTTGTAGCAATGACAGTTATTTCCCCAACACTCCCCAGTATGTTGCCTACCACAATTCGTACACTCCAGTTTATTTGACCTTGTATTGCCCACGCTTGCCATCGAGGTGGCTTCAACTTTCGAGCCCGAATATGTATTACCTCGATCTTGGTGTGAATACCCAACTGAAGAAGTCGTCTGAGGGTTCATTTCCTTGGATCTCTTTGATTAAATTTGGAAAGATTTACTCATTGGCCTCTTTCTTGCATCTCGAGCCTCATTCATGGCTTTTCTCTTTTCCCCATTCAACTCCTCAGCCTTACAAGCTCTGTCGACCAACACCACGAATTCTTTCAATTCCAAGATCCCAACTAGCAGTCTGATATCCTCATTCAGCCCATCTTCGAAGCTCTTGCACAAAATAGCTTCCGTAGACACACACTCTTGTGCATACTTGCTGAGTCTAACAAACTCACACTCATACTCTGCCACAGTCATTTTGTCTTGCTTCAATTCAAGAAACTCTTTCCGTTTCTAATCTACAAATCTCTGACTTATGTACTTCTTTCAGAACTCTTCCAAGAAGAAGTCCCATGTCACTCTCTCCCTTGGAACTGCCGATGTCAACGTTTTCTACCAAAGATATGCCGAGTCCTTCAGTAATGACACGGCACATTTCAAGCTCTCCTCAGGTGTGGAAGAGAGTTCTTTGAATACCAGCATAGAGTTCTCAAGCCAGAACTCCGCTCTCTCAGGGTCATCGTCTATATTAGATCTGAATTCCTCGGCCACTTGTTTTTGTATCTTATCGACCGGGGGTTTAGTCACTCTTACCAAGTCTATACCTTGAGGAGCCACAGGAACTGGCTGAGGTATAGGAGGGGGTGGAGGAGGTTGAGCATTCGGGTTTGCTCGTACAAACTCAGTGTACCAATTACTCATCATGTGGAGAAAGGCTTCCCGAGCCTCTTCTCCTTGACCCAAAGTCTCGGGTCTACATTCTATAGGCACAGTCTCTTGCGCGGGAGCCGGCGTATTACAAGCAGTATTTTCAGCAGTAGCTCGGTCGGGATCCATTTACTATACGAAAGCACAATTTTAAATTGTCAGGGGTCACGATACTATCAATATACGTTTATGGCATGTATAGCTAGGCTCTTACACACGCTACGGTAGTCCGAGAACCGACTAAACCATGGCTCTGATACCACTAAATGTAACACCCCTTACCCGTATTAAATACTGGAACAGGGTACGAGGCATTACTAAGCTTACACGCAATCATTCATGCAATTTAGAAACTTAACCTTTCTTTGTCAATTGAAAACTCTTACAAACACCTCCTAAACAAGCCTACGAGGCTTAATTCACGGTCTAGGAATGGATCGGGATCAAATCGAGCTCTTTTGAAGCTCTCTGGAAGACCTTAGAAAATTTTCTCTAAACAGTCCACACGCCCATGTAGAGGAAGGGACACGCTCGTGTGACATATCACACGTTCGTATTCCACACTCGTGTGGAATTATTTCCCAATTTGAACCTACAGGGGTTTTCACACGACAGGACAATGCCCGTGTCCTTGGACCATGTCCGTCACACGGCTTCAACACGCCCATGTGCTCCACCCGTGGTCGACACTTACTTGCATCACACAGCCTGTCACATGCCCGTGTGTCTGTCCCGTGGTCGACACTGACTTGCATCGCACGACCTATCACACACCCGTGTGTCTGGCTCGTGGTCGACACTAACATGTATCCCTAACATACAGGGGACACACGACCTATCCCCACACCCATAAGGCTGACCGTGTGTCACACACGGCCTAGACACACGCCCGTGTGCCTACCCGTGTGGACAAGAACAAGGCTATTTGCCAAGCTCTTTTTATCACCCTAACTCATACAACATAAATCACATTCAATCATTAACCAAGCAACCCAATCATGCATCATACACATTTATGAATAACCTCATCTTCTCATATATTAATAATAATGAGCCATCAACTCTGGCTATATACAAAAGAGTTCATCTTTGAAAGAGCCAACACACTTGGCCAAAATAACAAGACATTTCACTAAGTCTAATCCCTATACATGCCATACTCAAAATGCTAAGTCTAACTATACCGAGATGTGCTGATAGTGTGGGTGATCTTCTGATTATCTTCGTATCCCGAGCTGGCTCTTTGACACTATAAAATAAAGGAAAAGAAAGGGAGTAAGCTTTAAGCTTAGTAAGTCTACATGTAAACAATAAGCATCATACCATATGATAAGCAATCACAAACATTACATATTATGTAAGAACAATTCACATTTTCATAATCATGCTTACTCATCTCATCTCTTACCACCTTCCTGCATATAACATATATATATTGCTCACATTTTCTTGCACATATATCCTGCACTCATCACCACAAGGTCACACGAAATATTTACTTAGGCATGTTTCTCGATGAACCCTTTGGAATAATACTAGGTATCTGGTGGTTTCGCACACAGCCCACCAACAATGATAATTACGGTGGTATCGCACATAGCCCACCTAATGATAATTTCGGTGGTATCGCACATAGCCCACCAAATGAAAATATAAACGATGGTATCGCACACAGCCCATTGTGAATAATTAACAAGGTGGTATCGCACACAGCCCACCAACAATTACATATTTACAGATACTTATCGAACTCACAATTCTATTCTGAGGTTCATTCGAGAATTACACCTTATCTATCATTTTCAATCAATCCCACCAATAAGTATTTACAACTATACAATGCATCAATAGGTAACGACATAAGTAATAAGGATGTATCATTTACACGTAAACTTACCTCGGTGCAAAATATGTTAACCGACGGTTTAGTCCGTAACCTTGCCTTTTCCTCGGTCAAGGTTATTTCCGCGCTCTTCTTGATCTATAATAATAAATTTTACTCATTCAATCACTATATAACTCATGATACATCAAAATTTCTACTTAGGCAAAAATGACCATTTTGCCCTTATACTTTGGCAAAATTACAATTTTGCCCCTAGGCTCGTAAATTGTTTTTCATCACATTTTCTCATTAAACAAGCCTAGCTGAACATTTATTTCTCTTATAACAATTCACAAAACCAATTATTTCATGCATTTATTACTCAATTACAACATTTACAAATAAGTCCCATTTAGGTGTTTTCATGATAACTCATTTCACAAAAGTTATTCCTTAACCCACTAACATTCATTTTATTTCATAAAAACTCAGCAAACAACATAAACATTCTCATGGGAAATCCCTAAACTTTTAACCATTTTACAAAATACTCCCCTCTCTAGCTAGCTTAAGCTTTAGGGGTTTCAAAAGTACAAAAATTATCAAAAACAACCATCAAGAACACTTACTAGCAAGGAGAATAAGTTGCTGAAATTTCAAGCTCCCAAGACCCTTCTTTGTGTGTAAGAATCGGTGGGAGAAGAAGAGAAGTGAAAAAGATGATAACCTTTTCTTTACTTTATCTTATTTTATTCATTTTTATTCACCTAATTTCACCAAATTTTTGACCAAAATTAATGCTCTTGTCTCCCTTGTCCCTATGGCCGACCAACACCTTCTCATTGCCCTAATTGCACTTTAAGGACCTTCAATTTAATATTCCATAGCTATTAGACACCCTAGCTTGTAAAATGAAACTTTCGCACTTTATGCGATTTAGTCCTTTTTCACAATTAAGCATACAATCGCTAATATTAAAGCACCAAAATTTCCATGCATCCTTATAATCATGTTATAACACATAAAATAACATCAAAATAATTTTCTTCAACCTCGAATTAGTGGTCCAGAAACCACTATTCCGACTAGCCCCAAAATCGGGCTGTTACAAAAATCTCTGGCAAAGATCATTCCATGATGCCACTGTTTCTGATGGCAAAGCATTCAACCATGCTCTTACACAATCTCTTAAAGAATATGGAAACAATTTAAGTCACAGACCATCTTCAGGAACACCCTGTTGTCTAAACGAGTTACATACCTCTAGAAAAAGTCTTAAATGCAGTCTTGGATCTTCAGTTGGTAATCCACTACACTGTCTTATTGTTTGCAACACTTGAAACATCATCAATTTTAGCTTGAATTTTTGAGCTTTTATTGGTGGTCTGACTATCCCTAGATTCAGATCATCTAAAATTCGAACAACATGCTCTCAAATTGGTCTGTCTCGATCATTTATGACCAAGTTCATTGAAACCAAGATCATTCCCATTCCTAGTCATTTTTCGCAGTTCTTTCCGCCTTCTTCGTAAAGTTCTCTTGATCTCTAGGTCAAAAGGATACTCCTTGTTAGCAGGAATGCCTTTTCTCATGCACTGATGGCAAACATGTAGAAATTAAATATAACAAAATTAAATAAACTAATGGAATTAAGTAAAATAACCAAACCAAATTACACCAAATTGCCAATCCCCAATAATGCGCCAAAAACTTATCGTGTCTGAATATGATATGTGAATTATGCAAGTATACATGTCGGATCAAGTAATAAAGTGATAAGTGAGATCGTCTCCATAGGGATCGGACTAGGTTTACAAATGGTCAAGTTATTATAATAAAGTTAGATTAATATTATAGCAAAATAATGATAAGAATGCAGTGGTAAACAAAAGGAATATTAATGTGAACAAAATGTGTAACTGATGAATAATTAAAAACACTATGGCAATGCAAGAGTAAAAATGCAATGACAATTATGAAAATAACTCTGCGAATAACAAATAAATGAACAAATAAACAATTAAGAATGATAAGGCAAAGATTCTACGGCAAGGGATAAGGGATATATGATGTTGATATGGAAGGCTGGAATTACTAAGAATCTACCTTTACTGTCAGAAATGTCTCGGCAAAATCGTAATCAATCTACTGCTCAGAAGAGTTCTAAAGTGGTCTATTTCTTTCAAGAGCAAAAATCTCAAGTTACCTTACCTGTGTCTATAGGCGTTTAATACGATACCCTGCACTATTTCCTTCTGTATGAACGTTGCTCTATGTCTAGAGTCTACTAAAAGTATCTGTGGAGTACTTGCTCATATCATTCAATTTCAATTCAACTAATCAAACCTTTTTAGAATTAAATTAGTTTATAGGCATGTTGCATAGTCGTCTATGTCTAGGGATTGCATGCATACAATTTAGAAATAAAACAATTGAATGAAATAGTAAATTAATTAAGATCTATGCTTCAACCATTAAAGGAAATAAAGGTTTCATCATTTAATCCCAACCCTATGAGGTTTAGCTTATGGTTTGGGAAATAAAATTCAAAAACCAAAATATCATTCAACATCATTTTCATCAAATCAATTCATGGAGAAATAGTTAAGAAATAACAGAAGAACGAGGGGAAGATAGCTTTCGCGTGTCCAATTCACAATCGAGCGACACTGTAACAGTCCGGTTTATACCCTAGTCGGAACAGTGGTTTCGGGACCACAAATCTGAGTCAGTAAAATATTTTAATATTATTTTCTGTGTCTCTGATATGTAATTAAGCATGTATTAAAGTTCCGTAAGTTAATTTGTCTGTCTGTGTGCTTAATTTGAGAAAAGGGTTAAATTACATTAAATGCAATATTTGCATGCTATTTGCTAAAGTACCTATGTGTTGTGGCTTTTAAATGTTGTGGCCTTATGAGGCAATTAATCCATTATCTAGTTGGTGGATGATTAAATGACAAAATAGCCTTATTGATTATTTGTCTTATATGTTAATAAAAAGGTTAAAATTGGAAATTGGTTATTAAGTTATAATTACATAAAATAAAGGCTTAAAAATAAGCCATTATCATCCATAGTTAACTGAAAATAGCAAAGAAAAAGAAATAAGAAAGAAGCTAGGTTTCAGCTAGCTTTTGATTCAAATTCAAGGTATGTTTTTAATCGGTTTTTGATAATTTCTATGTTTTTGCAATTGTTGCTTTGTAAACTTTGAAACCCATGTCTTAATTTTGAGAATTGATGATGTTTTTGAAATGAGCCTTTGTTGAACTCATGTGTTTTGTGATGAGTATTGATGTTAAATGAAAGATATGTGTTTAATGAACATGTTTTGTTCTTGAATTTTTGGTGAATTTAGCTAATTAGGGATAACTTGTGAAAATAGCATGTTGAGGGACTAAATTGTGAAATAAATGAAATGTATGAATTGGTATGATCATGGAGTGTATTAAGCTAAACATGGGTGTAAGCAAATTAAGTGTAATTTGTGATTTTGTGAATTAGGGACTAAATTGTCCAAATGTGAAAATGTGAGGGCAAGTTTGTAAATTGCCCTAAATGTATGTTTTTGGATCGAATTGAATGTGTTGGTAAATAAAAGGGTTAAATTTGAATATGTATAGATCAAGAACCAAAGAAAACAGACTTAGATCGCGGGAAAGCGAAAGTAGCCGAATAACCGAGTCCGAACGAATATCCGAATCCGAGGTAAGTCGATATACAAATAAATGTATTTGCATTGAATTATTTGAGTATATATGATATTTTAATTACTATAAACATCCATTGAAATGGAATGTATGTGAAATCTGAGTTGACTAATGAGTCGATAAGCTGATAAAGTCCGAGAAGTCTCGTGTGAATCTAGGAATAGATAGGAATTACGTATGTCATGACATAGGTGTCCATTATGTGATATCATGTAAGACCACGTCTGGGACGTTGGCATCGATATGAGATTTACGTGTAAGACCATGTCTAGGACATCGGCATCGTATTTGATTGGTGTAAGACCCTGTCTGGGACAGTGGCATCGATATCTGAGTACATGTAAGACCTCATCTGGGAAATTAGCATTGTATGACTATTTCGAGCACTCTGAATATCCTATAAGATTCTGAACGGTTCAACGGGCAAGTCCGAGATACGAATGACTATGTGGTTTGCATATCTGTTTCAGGTACGTCTGATAAGTACACCTTGTGTGTATAAGAAGGTAAGTATATTCATAAACTTACCTAGATGAATTGTGTTTTTGAATATGAGAATTTAAATGTGATACTTGAATGGAAAAGCTATGAGCTAACAAAGTATATGTTGATATGCAAGATTGAAAGATAAATGGCTAAGTAAATCTGCCAAGAAGAATTACGGCTATGCAATTGAGCTATTAGTGAATTCATATTGATTATATGTCTTGAATGATTTATATTAAGTTTATTTGTATATGGCTTACTAAGCTTTTGGAAAGCTTACTCTGTGTGTATGTTTACTCTGTAACAGATCGTCAGAGCTACTGAAGGCTCGGGGACCGTCGAGGATCATCATCACCGTACTCCAACTTGTTTTGGTATTTTGAATATGTGAATATAGCTAAATATGGCATGTATAAGCTAGTCATTTGGTATAAGTTTGAGGTGTAAATAGCCATGTGATTTGGCTAGATAATGTTGGTAATATGCATGAGTGAATATGATACATGATATATGTTTTGGTTTGGTTTGATAGCAAATGAAATGGTCAAGGATATGGTAAGCATATGAATGCATTATGAGTATGTTTGATTGATCAAAGAAATGGTTATAAGAAAGGTAAATGTGGATGAATCATACTTGAATATATGTATGGGTTTAGTTGTTCAAATTGACATGAATGAAAATGAAATTGAATGTGGAGACTTGTTGATTATTTGGCATGTCTTTGATTGTCAATTGTGTATGACATGAATTGATATATTGCTTGTAAGTATGACCCAAATGTGGGTGGCATTATGGCCTTGCAAATGGCCTGTTTTGCTTACACGGCCGTGGCACACGGGCGTGCCTAGTAGTCGTGTGGATAAGTCAGTAGCTAGTCTAATATTACACGACCATGGCACACGGGCGTGTCTGGTGGCCGTGTGGACAAGTCAGTAGGTATGCTCTATTTTGGCACGGCCTGGATACATGGGTGTGTCTGGTGGTCGTGTGAGGCACATGGCCTATCTACACGGGCGTGTGACCTTTGTAGTATTGAAAAATGTTAAAAACTTTGGAAATTTTTTAAGTGTTCGGTTTAGTACTGACCCTATTCTAAAGCACGATTAAGGTCTCGTTGACCTATAAAAGGGACACTTTGATGCAATTGATGATTTGTTTTATGATATGTCTGTTAAGTTTTCTGAACTATCTGGTAATGCCTTTAACCTTAATCCGGCGACGGATACGGGTTAGGGGTGTTACATTTGGTTGGTATTAGAGCTACGGTTTAGCCGATTCTCGGACTAACGTAGCGTGTAAGAGTCTAGCCATACATGCCATATATCTGAACCGTGATAGTGTGATGAATCCTGACGTGTAAAATGTGTTTTATGTATAGTAATGGATCCCGAAAGAGCCATAGCAGACGATGTAGAAAGCATTGCGCCTGCTCCCGTGCAAGGGACAACGCCATCTGATTCGAGACCGGCTACGAGTGGTCAAGAGGGAGAAGCTAAACAAGCCTTTTTCCAGATGATGAGTGAATGGTTCACTTAGTTTGTTAGAAATAATCTGGTTGTTTCGCAACCTCCGCCCCCGCTTAATCCCCCTCAGACATCTGCTATGCCTCTGACTACGAATCTGAATATGTTGAATAAGCCTCTAGTTGACAAAATTCGTAAGTATGGGGCTGAAGAGTTCAGGGTTACCAGTGATGACAATACCGAGAAATCTGAATTCTAGTTAGAAAACACTATCCAGGTATTTGATGAGATGTCTTTGACTCCAGAAGAAAGTACTAATTGTTTCACTGTTACGAGATGCAGCCTATCAGTGGTGAAAGACCCTGATTTCTGTTGTTCCGAAAGAGCGGGTGACATGGGATTTCTTTCAGATTGAGTTCCAGAAGAAATACATCAGTGAGAGATTCATTGATCAGAAATGAAAGGATTTTCTGGACTTAAAATAAGGCCGCATGTTTGTTACTAAATATGAACGAGAGTTCGTGAGATTAAGCCATTATGCTCGGGAATGTGTTTCAACGGAAGCGATAATGTGCAAAAGATTTGAAGATGGTCTTAATGAAGATATCCGCTTGCTAGTCGGGATTTTGGAAATAAAAGAGTTTGTTGTACTTGTTGATCGAGCGTGCAAAGCTGAGGCACTCGGGAAAGATAAAAGGAAAGCTGAGTCTGAAGCTAGAGATGTGAGAAAAAGATTTCAGAGTAAATCATTCCAGTCTGTTTCAAAAAAATTCAAACATGAACAAAGCCGTTCAAGAGTTAATGCGGGACATTCGAATAGAGATCGAGTTAGATCACATTTGAGTTCCAAAGCTCCGGCAACATCAATGTCAAGTGTTGGAAATGTTCGATCCGAATGACCTGAGTGTAAGCATTGTGGAAAAAGACATCCGGGAAGTTGTAGATTGACTGATCGGGATTGCTTCAAATGTGGATTGTTAGATCATTTCATTCGTGATTGCCCAGAGTCTGTTGAGCAAGAGACTGCTCAGAATCTGAGATCCGATAATGCTCCAGTGAGAGGTAGACCTTCCCGAAATGTAAGAAATAGCAGTGGTAGTCAGAGAACTAAGAGAGATACTATTACGAGATCTAAAGCTAGAGCACCTGCCAGAGCGTATGCCATCCGAGCTCATGAGGAAGCTTCATCTCTGGATGTTATAAAGGGTACATTTACTCTTTATGATACTTCTGTGATTGCTTTGATAGACCCTGGTTCTACTCATTCGTATATATGCACGAATTTGGTATCCAGTAAGACTTTACCTGTAGAGTCTACTGAGTTTGTTATAAAAGTATCGAACCCCTTAGGTAAAAGCGTCCTGATTAATAAAGTATGCAAGAACTGTCCGTTAATGTTTTGAGATATATGTTTTCCTGCTGATCTGATGTTATTACCATTTGATGAGTTTGATATCATTCTGGTTATGGATTGGTTGACATTGCATGATGCTGTTGTGAACTGTAAAAGAAAGACTATTGATTTGAGATGTCCGAATGATGAAATAGTTCGGGTTGAGTCTAATGATTTGAATGGATTGCCTGCTGTAATATCTGTGTTGAAAACTCAAAGATATGTGAAAAAGGGATATGAGGTATATTTTGCTTATGTGATTGATTCGAAAGTGTATGAAAATAAAGTTGAATCAGTACCAGTTGTCTGTGAATTCTCTGATGTGTTTCCTGAAGAACTACCGAGATTACCTCCGATTCGTGAAGTTGAATTTGGTATAGACCTATTTCCTGGTACAACTCCTATTTCGATAGCTCCGTATAGAATGGCACCAACAGAGTTAAAAGAGTTAAAGTCACAGTTGCAAGAGTTGACTGACAGAGGGTTTGGAATACCGAGTTTCTCACCTTGGGGTGCTCCTGTTCTGTTTGTGAAAAAGAAAGATGGCACGATGAGAATGTGTATTGATTATCGTCGGTTGAATAAAGTGACAATAAAGAACAAATATCCGTTGCCCAGGATTGACGATTTGTTTGATCAGTTAAAATGAGCCACTATGTTTTCTAAGACTGATCTGAGGTCGAGATACTACCAGTTGCGAGTAAAAGACTCAGATATTCCGAAAACGGCTTTCAAAACGAGGTACGAGCATTATGAGTTTTTAGTTATGCCTTTCGGACTAACAAATGCTCCCGCTGTTTTTATGGATCTGATGAACAGAATTTTTAGACCGTACCTAGATCGATTTGTTGTTGTATGCATTGACGACATTTTGATATATTCACAGGATGAAACTGAACATGTTGAGCATCTAAGGATTGTGTTGCAAACAATGTGAGAAAAGCAATTGTATACGAAATTCAGCAAATGTGAATTCTGGTTGCGTGAAGTTAGTTTTCTGGGGCACATTGTGTCAGCATTCAGTATACGAGTCGATCCGAGCAAGATTTCTGCTATTCTAGAATAGAAACCTCCGAAAAACGTGTCTGAAGTTCGTAGTTTTCTGGGACTTGCTGGTTATTATCGAAGATTTGTAAAAGGCTTTTCAATGATTGCAACTTCGTTGACTAGATTACTTTAGAAAGATGTGAGATATGAATGGTCCGATAAATGTCAGAAAAGCTTTGATCAGTTGACAACTCTGTTAACTGAAGCTCTAGTGCTAGTACAGCCAGAATCGGGTAAAGAGTTTGTAATTTACAGTGATGCTTCAATGAATGGTTTGGGATGCGTACTGATGCAAAAAGGTAAAGTTATAGCTTATGCTTCGAGACAATTGAAGCCGCATGAAAAGAACTATCCGACACATGATCTGGAATTAGCTGCGATTGTGTTCGCATTAAATATTTGGCGATATTATCTGTTCGGTGATAAATGTCACGTGTTTTCAGATCATAAAAGTCTGAAATATCTGATGACCCAGAAAGATTTGAATCTGCGACAGAGAAGATGGTTAGAGCTGTTGAAAGACTATGAGCTTGTAATAGATTATCATCCGGGTAAAGCTAATGTCGTTGTCGATGCTTTGAGTCAGAAATCAATGTCTGCATTACGTGCTATGAATATTCATTTGGATCCGTCTGATAATGGTTCAGTGTTAGCTGAATTGAAAGCGAAACCATTGTTTTTACAACAAATAGTTGATGCTCAGAAATTTGATAATGTAATGTTAACGAAACGAACTCAGTGTAATTCGAACTCTGATTCTGAATTTTGAGTTCATGTTGATGATTGTTTGATATTTCGAGATCGAATTTGTGTTTCGAGAAACTCAGAGTTAGTACAGTTGATTTTGAATGAAGCACATAACAGTCGTCTATCTGTTCATCCGGGAAGTACGAAGATGTACCATGATCTGAAACAACACTATTGGTGGTCTGGTATGAAACGAGACATTTCTGACTTTGTTTTGAAATGTTTAGTTTGTCAGCAAGTTAAAGTTGAACATCAGGTTCCATCTGGTTTGCTACAACCGATTCTGATTCCTGAGTGGAAATGGGATAAAGTGACGATGGACTTTGTTTCTGGTTTGCCTCTGACTTCGAGAAAGAAAGATGCAATTTGGGTTGTGGTTGATAGATTGACGAAATCAGCCCATTTCATTCCGGTACGATCTGATTATTCACTTGATAGATTAGCTAAGCTTTACATTTCTGATATTGTGAGATTGCACGGAGTGCCACTGTCTATTGTGTCAGATAGAGATCCAAGGTTCACTTCACGGTTTTGGAAGAAACTGCAAGATGCTTTAGGCACGAAATTGCATTTCAGTACCGCTTTTCATCCGCAAACGGATGGCCAGTCAGAACGGATTATTCAGATTCTTGAGGATATGTTGAGATGCTGCATTCTTGAGTTTAACGGTACGTGGGAACAGTACCTGCCATTAATGAAATTTGCGTATAATAATAGTTTTCAGTCGAGCATCAAAATGGCACCTTATGAAGCTTTTTACGAACGTAAATGTCGAACACCTCTGTATTGGACTGAGCTCAGTGAAAATAGGATACACGGGGTTGATTTGATAAAAGACACTGAATAGAAAGCGAAAGTGATCCGTGATAGTCTGAAAGCAGCGTCTGATCGTCAGAAATCCTATGCGGATTTGAAACGTAAAGATATTTAATTTGAGACCGGTGATAAAGTGTTCTTAAAAGTATCTCTGTGGAAGAAAGTACTCAGATTTGGACACAAAGGATAATTGAGTCCGAGGTTTATCGGGCCGTATGAAATTATTGAGCATGTTGAACCTGTTGCGTACCGATTGTTGTTGCCCTCCGAGCTAGAAAAGATACATAATGTATTCCATGTTTCGATGCTCCGTAGATACCGATCCGATCCATCACATGTGATTTCTCCTTCTGAAATTGAAATTCGATCAAATATGACCTATGAAGAAGAACCGATCCATATCTTAGCTCGTGAAGTGAAAGAATTAAGAAATAAGAAAATTCTGTTAGTGAAAGTGCTATGGCATCGACATGGTGTAGAAGAGGGTACTTGGGAACCTGAAGATTCAATAAAACAGCAATATTCGAATCTGTTTAACGGTAAGATTTTTGGGGAAAAAAAATCCCTAAGGGGGGAGAATTGTAACAGTCCGGTTTATACCCTAGTTGGAACAGTGGTTTCGGGACCACAAATTCGAGCCAGTAAAATATTTTAATATTATTTTCTGTGTCTCTCATATGTGATTAAGCATGTGTTAAAGTTCTGTAAGTTAATTTGTCCGTCTGTGTGCTTAATTTGAGAAAAGGGTTAAATTGCATTAAATGCAATATTTGCATGCTATTTGCTAAAGTACCTATGTATTGTGGCTTTTAAATGTTGTGGCCTTATGAGGCAATTAATCCATTATCTAGTTGGTGGATGATTAAATGACAAAATAGCCATATTGATTATTTGTCTTATATGTTAATAAAAAGGTTAAAATTGGAAATTGGTTATTAAGTTATAATTACATAAAATAAAGGCTTAAAAATAAGCCATTATCATCCATAGTTAACTGAAAATAGCAAAGAAAAAGAAAGAAGAAAGAAGCTAGGTTTCGGCTAGCTTTTGATTCAAATTCAAGGTATGTTTTTAATCGGTTTTTGATAATTTCTATGTTTTTGTAATTGTTGCTTTGTAAACTTTGAAACCCATGTCTTAATTTTGAGAATTGATGATGTTTTTGAAATGATCCTTTGATGAACTCATGTGTTTTGTGATGAGTATTGATGTTAAATGAAAGATATGTGTTTAATGAACATGTTTTGTTCTTGAATTTTTGGTGAATTTAGCTAATTAGGGCTAACTTGTGAAAATAGCATGTTGAGGGACTAAATTGTGAAATAAATGAAATGTATGAATTGATATGATCATGGAGTGTATTCGGCTAAACATGGGTGTAAGCAAATTAAGTGTAATTTGTGATTTTGTGAATTAGGGACTAAATTGTCCAAATGTGAAAATGTAAGGGCTAGTTTGTAAATTGCCCTAAATGTATGTTTTTGGATCGAATTGAATGTGTTGGTAAATAAAAGGGTTAAATTTGAATATTTATAGATCAAGAACCGAAGAAAATGGACTTAGATCGTGGGAAAGCGAAAGTAGTCGAATAACCGAGTCCGAACGAATATCTGAATCCGAGCTAAGTCAATATACAAATAAATGTATTTGCATTGAATTATTTGAGTATATATGATATTTGAATTACTATGAACATCCATTGAAATGGAATGTATGTAACATCCCGATTCAGGGCCTAGTCGGAATAGTGGTGTGAGACCACAAATCTGAGTTAGTAAATTGAGTTCTTAAGGTTTATGACATGTTTGCATGATAGTATTAAAGTTCCATGTTGAATTTTTTTTGAAATTGACATGGAATGATCAAATAGGACTAAATTGAAAAAGTTGCAAAATATGAGTTTCTAGAAGCTTTTTGTATGAAATAGCTTTAGAATATTAATTAGAAGTCCTTAAATAGCAATTTGCCCAAATTATAATTTTTGGACAAAATTGGTCATGAGTTGGTAAAATGGAAAATTTTTAAGAGAAGAGCATTTTGGTCATTTGTCTAATAAATGATTAAAATAGGAAAAAGATGATAAAAATCTATTCATCTGCTAGTAAGTTCATTTTAGCCCCGTTTTTACTATTCTTCGTGTTTTTGAAGTTCTCGTATTATGAATTAGCTATTTTTAACTATAAAATGAGCTAAGATGCATGTTCAAAAATCTACCCATGAATGACATGCATGTTAAATGATGTTTTATGGAAGTTTATGAGAGTTTGATGTTAGATAAACATCTTTTTCTAAGAGAATTTCATGAAAAATGATAGTATGGACCATTTTGTAATAGTTATGAAAATTGGTCATACATACTAGAAATAGTGTGAATTGATGATTGTTATAGTAGAGAAAATGAATCAGCTAAGCATGAAGTTTAAGAAAGTTGAATGAAAATCATTTTACGAGCCTAGGGGCAAAAGTGTAAATATGAGAAAGTATACGGGCAAAATAATAATTTTGCCAAATTATGAGTAATGAGTCAATTTAGTCAATGTGAGTATTAAATGATCTATTTATGATAATAGATTAAGAAAAATGAAGCCCGGATCGAAACCGAGGCAAGAACAAAGTCGAGGACTAAATTGCATATCTACATACATTTTGTATATCGAGGTAAGTTTGTATGATTTCTAAGCTTTATGAATTCTATCATTGAATTGCTTAGTATAATGTACATTATTATCATGGAATGCTTAATGTTTTGCTAAACAAAGAAATCAATGAGATTAAGTATGAGCAAGTCCCGATTGAAGATGAATTTCCCAGGATACTCGATCTACTACATGAGATAAGAAAGTCCGTATAAGACCAAGCCAAGGCATGGCATCGACAATCAAGCAGAGATATCATGTAAGTCCAAGGCAAGCTTAGCATTGAACAAGTTATCATGTAAGTCCAAGGCAAGCTTGGCATTGAACAAGTTATCATGTAAGTCCAAGGCACGCTTGGCATTGAACAAGTTATCATGTAAGTCCAAGGCAAGCTTGGCATTGAACAGATATCATGTAAGTCCAAGGCAAGCTTGGCATTGAACAAGTTATCATGTAAGTCCAAGTCAAGCTTGGCATTGAACAGATATCATGTAAGTCCAAGGCAAGCTTGGCATTGAAAAGCTATCAAGAGAAAGAGATCCCATGTAAGTCCAAGCCAAGGCATGGCATTGGTGAGAACAAGAAAGACTTCGTATAAGTCCATGTCAAGACATGGCCTCGAAACCAAGATGAGATATTCCATGTAAGACTGTATCTAGGATATGGCTTTGGTATCAAGTTCGTGGGAAGAGATTTAGTATCCTCGGTTATTCGCAGAA
This sequence comes from Gossypium sturtianum, assembly GCA_025698515.1. NCBI lineage: Eukaryota > Viridiplantae > Streptophyta > Magnoliopsida > Malvales > Malvaceae > Gossypium > Gossypium sturtianum. Next base: position 106,741,476 of record CM046943.1, read on the forward strand.
ATTCATTGGGCAAATGAGTAAAGTTAAAATGAGATAGCAAGAAAGTTGAGTAAGCAAAGTTATTATCAAGTTGAAAATAAGTATTATTCATGTTATGAATGATGAACAAGAGATTATGATTATTATGTTAAAGTATGCTGATCAATGTGATCAAGTGATACAGGTACCTTGTTTACCTCTCAAGTATGAGACTAGTAAGTTTCATGAGATATGTAAGAATCAAGTATGAGTAAGTAAGCTTTATAGCTGAAATTTATGATACCATTGTTGATGTCAAATGGTTTATATTAAGCAAGTATGTTGCTATGAGCATTATGCAAACTTACTAAGCTAAATGCTTACGTCTTTTATTCTTTCTTTCTATGTAGTCCCGCCAAGCTAACTTGTGGATCGTTGAAGTCGGAGCTCAAGCACACTATCAATCCTTATTTTGGTATAGCCAAGTTGAAATTATATTAAGTATGGCATGTATAGGAAACATTTCATTTTGAGTATATGTCTTAGAAAGGGCAAAAGTATGGGCTATCAAGTTTATTATTCTTTTGTAAATGGCTAAGTGATTGGCCAAGATTGACTAAGTATGTATGTTATTGATATCAATGAAGCATGTTGTATTGTTCATGAAAGATGTAATACTTGAGTTGCTTTGAATTGAGCTTGAGTTTGGTCTTGATTTCGTGGTGGCAATTGGCTTGGTAAATAGCCTCTAAGTGCCCACACGGATGGACACACGGGCGTGTGTCTAGGCCGTGTGCACCCTGCACCATTGTATCTTAAGTCAGAATAGACCACGGACTAGTCACACGGGCGTGTGTCTAGACTCTAGGCCGTGTTAAGGTAGTCAGTGTGCACCACGGGTGGTAAGCACGGCGCGTGTGCCTTGGCCGTGGGGCATTGGCGAGATCTTTGGGGTTTTAGGCACGGTTTGGGGCCACGGGCGTGTCCAGGCCGTGTGATTTTGCCCATATCCACCACGGGTGAAAGACACGGGCATGTTTTAGGGGTGCACGGGCGTGTCCCATACAACATGGGCGTGTGACCCCTGCTCTAAAGAAAAGTTTCTAAATAAGTTCCGAAAGTTTTTATATAAGTGTTTAAGGCCTCGTAGGCTCATGAAAGGTATGAATAGACTGAGAAAGAGAAGTTTTTAATTCGAAACAAAATTTTATAGCCCGTAAGTACATGTTTAAGTGAGTTCAAGCATGGTAATGTATTGTATCCAGTCTTGGTCTCGGACTCGAGTATGGGGTGTTACAATGTATGTGAAATCTGAGTTGACTAATGAGTCGATAAGCTGAAAAAGTCCGAGAAGTCCCGTGTGAACCTAGGAATAGATAGGAATTACGTATGTCTTGACATAGGTGTTCGTTATGTGATATCATGTAAGACCACGTCTGGGACGTTGGCATTGATTCGAGATTTCGTGTAAGACCATGTCTGGAACGTTGGCATCGATATGAGATTTACGTGTAAGACCATGTCTGGGACATCGACATCGTATTTGATTCGTGTAAGACCCTGTCTGGGACAGTGGCATCGATATCTAAGTACATGTAAGACCTCGTCTGGGACGTTGGCATTGTACGACTATTCCGAGCACTCTGAGCATCCTATTAGATTCTAATCGGTTAAACGGGCAAGTCTGAGATACGAATGACTATGTGGTTTGCATATCTATTTCAGGTACGTCTGATAAGTACACCTTGTGTGTATAAGAAGGTAAGTATATTCATAAACTTACCTAGATGAATTGTGTTTTTGAATATGAGAATGTAAATGTGATACTTGAATGGAAAAGCTATGAGCTAACAAAGTATATGTTGATATGCAAGATTGAAAGATAAATGGCTAAGTAAATTTGCCAAGAAGAATTACGGCTATGCAATTGAGCTGTTAGTGAATTCATATTGATTATATGTCTTGAATGATTTATATTAAGTTTATTTGTATATGGCTTACTAAGCTTTTGGAAAGCTTACTCTGTGTGTATGTTTACTCTGTAACAGATCGTCAAAGCTACTGAAGGCTCGGGGACCGTCGAGGATCATCATCACAGTACTCCAACTTGTTTTGGTACTTTGAATATGTGAATATAGCTAAATATGGCATGTATAAGCTAGTCATTTGGTATAAGTTTGAGGTGTAAATAGCCATGTGATTTGGCTAGATAATGTTGGTAATATGCATGAGTGAATATGATACATGATATATGTTTTGGTTTGGTTTGATAGCAAATGAAATGGTCAAGGATATGGGAAGCATATGAATGCATTATGAGTATGTTTGATTGATCAAAGAAATGGTTATAAGAAAGGTAAATGTGGATGAATCATGCTTGAATATATGTATGGGTTTAGTTGTTCAAATTAACATGAATGAAAATGAAATTGAATGTGGAGACTTGTTGATTATTTGGCATGTCTTTGATTGTCAATTGTATATGACATGAATTGATATATTGCTTGTAGGTATGACCCAAATGTGGGTGGCATTATGGCCTTGCAAATAGCATGTTTTGCTTACACGAGCGTGCCTAGTAGCCGTGTGGATAAGTCAGTAGCTAGTCTAACATTACACGGCCATGGCACACGGGCGTGTCTGGTGGCCATGTGGACAAGTCAGTAGGTATGCTCTGTTTTGGCACAGCCTGGATACATGGGTGTGTCTGGTGGTCGTGTGAGGTACACGGCCTATCTGCACGGGCCTGTGACCTTTGCAGTATTGAAAAATGTTGAAAACTTTGGAAATTTTCTAAGTGTTCGGTTTAGTCCTGACCCTATTCTAAAGCATGATTAAGGTCTCGTTGACCTATAAAAGGGACACTTCGATGCAATTGATTCTTTGTTTTATGAAATGTCTGTAAAGTTTTTCGAATCGTCCGGTAACGCCTTTAACCCTAATCCGTCTCTACTCAACCGCTACCCTCTAGTTTTGCCTATGGATCTCCACTCTTGTTTGCCATTAAGGGTTTCCTCATTTTGATCTTTATAAGCTTTTTCCCTAGGTTAAATCCGACAACCCAAGATATCTTCTCCTCTTTTTTAGATTTTCTTTTCGGTTTAAAATCCCTTTCTTTAAGGTATGTGGTTATCAGCCCATGATCTCAATATCTATTTTTCCTCTTTTTTAGGCAATATTTTTGGTACGAGTAGAGTTGGGCTAAAACTGTAATGCGTTGAGTGTTGACTCGGTCTTCTTAGAATTGCCACAGCATTCGTGTTTGCAAACTATCCAACCTTTTGCCACGAAAAACCTTCATTCCTTTATTTCTTTCTACGTATCCTGCACCTGTCAATTACTACCAAACAAATCCTTCCCGCATACAAGTAAAAGTAACATATAATAACATTTAAGCACAGTCCAATCTTCTTAACGTAATGCAATGAAAATTACGAATGGAATGTCCTAAAACACAACTAAATTTACTTAATTACAGGCAATTAGCTAGGTCTAAAGGCATGAAATATAACTCTTTTCAAGAGTTATCAGAGATCATCAAAATATTGTAACATACATAACAACACATCAAATAAACACATCCATTTCAATATATATATATATCATACTCGTAGAAATCTCAAATCATCAATATATCAAGGCATGCTTATGTAAGAATGCACATTTTGAAGAATTTCCTACCCATCTTCGCTACACACCAATATCGAGTTCCCAAGAACCTGCCCATCCAATAACACACTATTTGTGGACAAGCCACCACATAATTACCGAAAACGGGCACATAATTGTAGATAAACTGCCACATAACTTCCACCTTTCACAAGACCCACCCCATGCATGTGATATGGCTATTTTCAAATTTAACACAAATAATCACTTTTGGTATTTTTCATGTAATCATGCTCATAGTCTCACATAACGCATATTTCTCAATTTTACACATTTGCATGTAAACATGCTCAAATTTTCATATATCACATAGTATTCACTTTTTATTCACTTTAGCATGCTTTAATATATTTCTCATATTAAATCATGGATCTCATCACACACATATACATAACACGTATTTAAATCATCACATATCAATTAAGCCTTTCATCACATAACATAGAGATGAGATTTGCACACATGTTATCATCACATACATCAAGACATCACAAATCATAGCTTTCATGAACTCGTAATTTAAGATCACTTACTTAGATTTCCTTTTGATGAGTTTTTCAACTCTGCTTTGAGTACTTAGTGTACTCTCAAATAATTATTTATTAGAATATTATTATAAATGAAAGTGACATATCATACTCAAATTAAGGTTTAGATCCCACACCTTCTATTGTAGATCCGATTGCCACAATCCTTAATAGTGATTTCACTCGATCTATCTCGTAATACAATCTAACACAAAAATAACGTTTCTTAACTAAGATTCCTTTATGATATTTCATCACATAAAATGTTCACTATTAAAAGTCTCTTCAACACTTACCCCACGATCTAGGACTCTCAAAAGAAGGATTTCTAATTACGAAGTTAGGGGTCTCCCATTTTATTATCGTTAGGCCATTCAAAATTTGATATGAAATTGTATTAGTACGATACTAATTAAATAATAATAAAATTTTATGTTAAGACTATGGCACTATACCATTCGATCAAGGTATGGGATCTCTAAGTGAAGGATTTACAATCCAAATAACCACACTTCCATTTGATTCAACACGGAATGATCGAATAATCGAGAAAGGAATGTGATTGAAGATTTGAGTGATCTAAAATAATTAATAGAGTGAAAAGAAAATGTGAGTTTTAATCACTAAAAGAATCGGCAAAAGAAAAAGGAAGAAAAAGGAAGAATTTTGGTCATCAGTGGCGGCGGCGGTAGTCTGGCGGTGGCGATGGTGGTCCCATGGTGGTGACGGCGGAGAGTTGATGGTGATCTGACGACGGTGGAGTGGCGGTCCAACAGTGGTGGAGGGCTACAGAGTAGTGGTGAAAAAGAGGGGGTGAATGGAGTACGGAAAGAAAATAATATGGAGAATGAAAAAGGATCCGCAGTGGCTCGCGACGGCGATCATGGCAGCAAAAAGGAAGAGGAGCAATTAGGGGCAGTGCTAATGTAACAGCTCATTTTTAGGTCAAATCGGAACAGTGGTTTTGGGACCACAAATCCGAAGTCAAAATATATATTTTATTGTTAATTTAATGTTTACAGCATGATAGCATGTATGTGTTAAAATTTCGTGAAGAAATTTTATCGTTTAAATGGTCGATTTGATAAAAATGACTAAATCGCGTAAAGTGTAAAAGTGGAGTTCCATTAGCTAAAGGTATCTAATAGCTATGGATTATTAAAGTTGAGGTCCTTATGTTGTAATTAGACCAGAATTAAATTGAGTGGACATATATGGACATGTTTTGAAGTATTTTGATGGTTATTAATTAAGGTTAAAAAGGTAATTTAGTTAATTAAGTTATAAATAATAAAACAAAACCAAATTAAATGTTATCATCATCATCTTGTTTCCAAATTCGAAGAGAGGAAAAATACATAGCTAGGTTTTACATTCAGCCAAGCTTCCTATCTCAATTGTAAGTCCGTTTTTGTCCCGTTTTTAATGATTTCTATGTTTTTGAGATCGTTGCAGCTAGTACTAGCTAGCCCAGGGACTATTTTGCAAAACTGTTAAAGTATTTGAATGTTCCCATTGTTGAATGCATGAGTATTTTGTTAGTTGATGATGGAAAATAAATCATTGTTGTTAGATGTACAAGTTTTGTAAAGTGAATTTTGGTAAAAATGTCAATTTTGGATTAAATTGTGAAATATAAAAATTTAGTGGTTGAATTTTAAAATAGATGGAAAATATAGGCTGATATGAGAATGGGTAATATTCGGCTAGCATGAATTTGCATTTAATTGAATGAATTGTGATTTTATGTGATAAGGACTAAATTACAAAAATGTGAAATAATAGGGGTAAAAATGTAATTTTGCCAAAATGTGTAAATTGTGCTAAATTGAATGAAATGATGATTAAATAAGTAAATTTTGATATTATATAGATTGAAATAAATGAGATTTGGATCTAGAACGGGGGAAAACAAAGTATCGGATTAGTCGACCTAATTCGTCGCTACAGCAAATGAGGTAAGTTCGTATGTTATAATTTCATTTCAAATGTATTTTATATGCTTTGATATAGCATAAATTGTGATTACGTGTCTACGGACAAGTTTGGAAATGATTCGACGATGATTCAACAGTTGAAATCCCGGTTGAACCTTAGGAATAGTTTAGGATACTAGTGACATGTCATTAGGTGATACAGTGAGTTGGCTTCGGGCCATGATTTAGCACTATGTGTGCGAGATAAACCGGTTTGGCTTCGGGCCATGCATATCGGCTGATTTGGCTTCGGGCCATGATATCAGATTTTCAGATAAGTTACTTTTATTTGGCTTCAGGCCATGGTATATGTACTTATCGTGTAAGATCCTTGAGTATCCAACTTCTATTCCGAATGGTTCAACGGGTAAATGAAAGACGATAAGGTATATGAGATTGGTACGAGATGGTACAGGTATGTGTATAAACTATTTTAGCTTTGTATGGGAGAAATTATGATGAATGTATATGGTTTTGTGATTGAGCACTTGAAAGGTTTGATAGTTAAGGAAAGTTGCATATTGACATATTGAAATTAATGAATCATGTTTAAGTGATTGCATTAAGTTTATCTCATACGCGTTTACTAGGCTTTATAGCTTACTTTTTTTATTTTCCCGTGTTTTATAGTGATATCGAAGCTAGCTCGAATTCGGAGATCATCGAAGATCGCTACACACTATCCACCTATAACTTGGTATCTATTAACTATGGTAACTTGAGTATATGGCATGTATAGGGACTTTGAGTCATATTAGTTATATTTTGGTAATGAATTTGGCCAAATGAATTGGTTTGTAAATGCTTATATTTTTGTTTGTATATATAGCCATGGGTAATGGCTTAATTTTGGTATGTTTGGTATGTTTGAATTATGTGCATATATATATGAATATGTCTTGTGCTTATTTAGTTGGTTAAAATGATTGATGATAATAAGTACCATGAATGGTAAGTTAATGATTTGAGGAATTGGTAACATGCTTGTGAATATAAATGTTTTGAGTTATAAATATAGCCATGAGAGTTGGCTTAATTTGGTGAATTTTGGTTATGTGCATATATGTGAATATATGGTTGATATTAGATGTGAATTGTGTTTGTGAATTGGTTAAAAAATGATGTATGATTGGTAAAAGTATAGTTAGTTGAATTGGTATGTTTTGATGGAGTAAGGTTTGAGGTTATAAGCATGTTGAATGTTGGTATTGAAAATGGTATGGATTAGTCTTGATTGTGGTTGAATTGAATGTTAATTATGCTATGATTTGGTACCATTTGAGCTTGTTTAGGTATGTGCAAAATGGGTGGCAAAATGGCTTGGTAAATTGCCTATTTTTGTCCACACGGGCAGAGACACGGGTGTGTGTCTCAGCCGTGTGTGACACATGGTCAAGTTACACGGCCGTGTGTCCCCTGGTGTTGAAATGGAAATGAAGTCAGTCTGCTCCACACGGTCTCACACACGGGCGTGTGATCAGCCGTGTGGTACAAGTCAGTATACCCCCTAATTGGAACACGGCCTAGCACACGGGCGTGTGACTTAGTCGTGTGGCATAAGTCAGTAACCCTACAAAATTGACATGGCCTGTTACACGGGCGTGTATGGCCATTTTTAGGGCACACGGGCGTGTGTGTTGGCCGTTTGATCCAAGTCAGTAAGCTCACTTGTTTGGACACGGGGTAGGACACGGGCTGGGACACGACCATGTGCTTCCATTTCGAATGTGGACGGCAAGCACTTAAGTCACATGGAAAAATTGTAAAAAAAAAATTTAAATAGATGAGTGTAAACATTAGGACTTGACCCTTGGACCCCTAAGATTACTAAGAAGTCTCTAAACCACTAGACTGCATATTCCCTTGTTCCTATTCTTGTGCACATTTTAATAAAAATATATAGGATGTGACAACTTTACCCTCCTTAAAAAAATTCGTCCTTGAAATTTACCTAATGGAAAAAGGCGAGGATATTGTTGTTGCATCGCATCTTTCGGGTCCCAGGTAGCTCTGCTGGAACCGTGGTCCTCCACAAAACTTTTACAAGTGAAACTCGCTTCCTTCTCAACACTTTGACATCTCAATTGATAATTTGCACGGGTTCTTCATCAAAAGTCAAATCATGACGAACCTCAATCTCCTCAACTGGAATCACATGAGAATGGTCGGATTGATATCGTCACAACATATATACATGGAAAATATCATGAATGTGATCCGATTTTGGAGGTAACTCCAACTGATATGCCACTGGTCTGACTCTTTTGATGATGTGATAGGGCCCAATGAACCTCAGACTTAATTTTCCCTTGCGGCCAAATCTCAGCACTTTCTTCCAAGGTGAAACCTTAAGGAAGACTCAGTCACCAACACTGAACTCAATATCCCTCCACATCAAGTCAGAATAATACTTTTGTTGATCTGATGCGGCTCTCAACCGATCCCGAATAATTTTCACATTGTTCTCAATCTATTGTACTAGATCTGGTCCTAACACTTTCTTTTCCCCCAAATTTGTCCAACACAAAGGTGTCCAACACTTGAGCCCATAAAGTGCTTCATACGGAGCCATCTGAATGCTCGCCTAGAAATTTTTATTATATGCAAACCCCGCAAATGGTAGATGTTCCTCCCAATTACCCCTGAAATGAATCACACAACCTCGTAACATGTCCACGAGAATTTGGATAACCCTCTCAAACTGTCCAGCAAACTACAAATGGTAAGCTATACTAAAATTGAATCTCGTACCAAAGGCCTCATGTAGACTCTTCCAAAATTGTGACGTGAAACGAGGATCCTAGTCTGATATGATAGACATTGTTACCCCATGAAGTCTCAAAATTTCAGCGATATATAATCTAGCCAACCTCTACAATGAATAATCGGTGTGCGCTGGCAGAAAATGAATGGACTTTGTCAATTGACCAACTATTACCCAGAAGGAGTCTTTCTTAGATAGCGTCAAAGGTAGCCCACTAACAAAATCCATGGTGATACGCTCTCATTTCCACTGAGGGACTTGAATAGGCTGAAGCAAACCAGAAGGAAATTGGTGTTCAACCTTAACTTGCTGGCACGTCAAGCATCTTGCCACAAAGTTTGTTACATCACGCTTAAGTCCTGGCCACCAATACTGCTCATGAAGATCTCGATACATCTTACTACCTCCAAGATGCATAGCGTAGGGGCTGCTATGAGCTTCCCGAAGTATGGACTGCCTCAACGCAGAATTGAAAGGTACACAGAATGTCCCACGATAACATAGAACTCTATTAAAGTTAAAAGTGAAACCTGAAGTTTTACCCTCTTCAACAAGTTTCACATGAGGCTCTAAAGACGAATCTAAATCCTATTTCAACTTAATCTCCTCAGTCAAGGTTGGTCGCACCTGTAATTCCGCAAGTATGCCCCCATCATCAGATAAACTCAATCTAGTAACCATTGCCCTCAACTCAGACATAGACTTCCTACTCAATGCATCTGTCACCATATTAGCCTTACCCAGATGGTACTCGATGGTACAATCATAGTCTTTCAAAAGTTCGATCCAATGCTTCTGTCTTAAATTCAATTCCTTCTAGGTGGGGAGATGCTTAAGACTCTTATGATCCATATAGATGACACATTTCTCCCCATAAAGATAGTGCCTCCATATCTTTAGAGCGAAAACTACAACAACCAACTCCAAATTATGTGTCGGATAATTGCACTTATGTGGTTTGAGTTGTCTCGAATCATAGGCCACAAATTTTTCGTTTTGCATCAACACACAACCAAGATCGGAATGAGAAGCATCACTGTACACCACATAATCTTTCCCAGACTTGGGTTGGATCAACAAGGGTGCTTCAATCAAAACTGCCTTAAGCTTCTCGAAACTAACTTGTTGCTCATCAGTCTACTTAAACGGTGCAGTCTTTCTCAATAACATAGTCATTAGAGGCACAATAAATGAGAATCCCTCAACAAACCTCCGATAATAGCTAGCAAGTCCGAGAAAACTCTGAATCTCACTAACATTCTTGGGTTGCTTCCAATCCAAGATAGCCTCGATTTTCTTCGGATCCACATAAATACCCTCAGCGGATACCACATGTCCCAAAAACATCACCTCTCGAAGCCAAAACTCACACTTATTAAGCTTCGCATACAGTTGTTTCTCATGTAAGGTTTGAAAAACTAACCTTAAGTGTTCCTCGTGCTCCAACTTAGACTTAAAGTAACTCAGGATGTCATCAATGAAGACTACAACAAACTAATCGAGATAGGGCTAAAAGACTCTATTCATTAGGTCCATGAAAGCAGCGGGAGCATTCGTAAGATCGAAGGGCATCACTAAAAACTCGTAGTGCTCATACCAAGTCCTGAAAGTAGTCTTCGGCACATCAACTGCCTTCACTTGAAACTGATAGTATCTTGACCTCAGATCGATCTTATAAAAAATTGTAGCACCTCGAAATTGATCGAATAGGTCATCGATACTCGGCAATGGTTACTTATTTTTCATAGTCAGCTTATTCATTTGACGATAATCAATGCACAGCCTTATAGACCCATCCTTCTTTTTCACAAAAAGTACTGGAGCTCCCCAAGGCAACACTCTTGGCCTTATGAAACCTCGATCAAGTAACTCTTGTAACTGTGCCTTGAGATCCCTAGGTGCCATGTGGTAGGCTGCAATGGACACCGGTGCTATCCTAGGCAGCAACTCAATTCCAAACTCAACCTCACGCTCTGGAGGTAAATCGGGCAACTCCTTAGGAAAGATGTCGGGAAACTCTTTCACCACACGAATATTTTGCAATGCTATACCATCACATTCGTATCCAAAATGTACGCAAGATAAGTGTCGCACCCTTTACGAACCAATTTCTCTACCACCAAAGCAGAGTTCACATAGATAATTTTGATGTTCCCCAACCATGATTATCTCATTCCCAATAAAAGTCATCAGTGTAACTCATTTATTGTCACAATCGAGGATAACCCGATGCTTACTCAGCCAGTCCATTCCCAAAATGAGCTCAAACTCTCCAAAGGGTAGTTCCATTAAGTCGGCAGAAAATACTTCACCTTGGACATGCAACGGACATCACTTATCGATCTTATTTACATGCACAAATTGTTCTAAGGGACTAAAAATGGTAGCATCACTAACAGTTTCCTCTACCCGAATACCCAGTTTTTCAGCCATCACACATGATACATATGAAAGGGTAAATCCATTATCTATCAATGCAAAGTAAGGAATAACATTAACAGTAAAGGTACCTACTATCACATCTACTGCATAACGATCCTCTCGGTGTCTAGCCGCATACACAAGCGCTGCTTACCTTGCATCAACTCGGTTAGCACCTTGACCTGGTGCTCGCTATCTCTGTCCAACATTACCGCCTCTATTCTAACCCTAAGCTCGGTGTGTGATAAACCGTAAAAGTAACATATTTTAATCCCACACTTAGTATGCTTTTGGATGAATTATCCCTTATTTTATGTAAAAAGGTGCTCTTAATCCTTTCTTTTCATTATATATTCCCAGGAAAGCACCAGGGGATGAAAAGAACGCAAAACGGGCTTAAAACGGGACAAATGGGCCAAAGCATGAAATCGACACGGCCTGGACCAAAGATCACACGGTCGTGCCTCACTGATCATCTAGAACACGGTCTTCCCTCGATTCACACGGCCGTGCCTCATTAAAGAAGTCCGAAACACGGCACGCCACGACCCACACGGGCGTGTGCCATGGCCGTGTCCCTGCCGCTGGAAAGAGCAATTTCACTCGGATTTGGATGCTTGGAGGCAAAGAAACACACTCTAAAGTCTAATTAAACCCCAAATTAGGAATTACACTCAAATTAGGAGACTTAGAGGCCAAGCAAGGCATCTCAAAGCCTATATAAACACCCTAGGGGGCAACTTATTCGGGGAGTTCGGCAGAAGCGTTCTGCCAGGGCTTTTGTCAGGCGATTAGCGGAGCCCAAAGCCATCATTTAGGGGCATCGTGCTAGGCCAGAGAAGGTAGATTTGTGGGGATTCACTCAGGGATAGCCAGTTGATCCATCTCAAGAAGCCAGAATTCTACTCAAGACGGAGGATCTCTCTTACAATTCCTTCAGGGGGTTTTAGGGATTTCTTATGTTTTGTTTTATCTTTTCTCTTGAGACGTTTTTTTTATTATTATTATGAACTAATCCCTTCGGATACCCAAAGGGGATGAAACCTATGATGAATCTTGTTATTATTTTCTGAATTATATGATAAATACTTAGTTTGTTCTTAATTATGTGAGCTTAATCCATATTTAATGTGCTTAGGTGGAGGAGGAATAGACCCTGCCTAAGAGTAGATCCAACATAATTAAGCGGAGTTGATCGCATGCCTAGAGATAGGGTGACGAGATTTTGCCGGATTAGGGTGAAACCTAATATGGGAATCCATAGATCGACTTACTGCTATTCTAGGGGGTTATTATAAGAGAACGAGAGTTCCACTAATTAACCTAGGGTTAGACATTATTCGCCTCGAGAGAGGGTTTAATATACGTTAGGGAGTCTTACGGATCAAACTAAGTGAATAAATCGTATGGTTCAGTGTTAGATAACAAGTTAAGTCTAGGTGGATTCTTCCTAGGGTATCATCTAAATCAACTGAGTTTTTCCCAAGTTATTTTCCAAATTCATTCTTCTTTGTCTTAGAGTCTTTAGTTTAGTAGTTAATTAATTTAGATTAGATAAACAATCTCTCTTTATTTTTAGGCTAAATAATAAAAAGAAATTTAGTATTAGTACTTTTAGTTCCTTTGGGTTCGATAATCCGATCTTGCCTAAGCTATACTACTGTTCGATAGGTGCACTTGCCTTAATCGTTGTCAGAGTTAGTTTCCAGGTTCGATCATTCTTTTTATAAATTTTAAAACTCTGATTCACAGCGATCAAGTTTTTGGCGCCGTTGCCGGGGAACTAAAATATTAAGAAAGCTCTATTTTTATTACTTTAGCCATTTTTTTATTGTAATTTATTTTTATTATTATTATTATTTTATTTTATTTTTATTTTGCTAATTTTTCCTCCATTTGCTTTTGGCAGATAATTTTAGTTTTTAGAGAAGATGTCATTGAATAACTATCAGTGGCAAGTTACAAGGACAAGGCCAGCCAAAGCAGCCAGTGTCTTCAACCGCAACGTACACCCAATAATGCAATATGACTCAAATCTCGGAGGCGTGGCGAATCCTGAGTACCCACCCTACGGATATGGCATGGAGAACGAACAAGTCCACTATATGGGTAACTATTCTAGACCACAAAATAATTTTTATGATAACACTTATAATGCAGGTTGGAGGTACCATCCCAATTTCTCGTGGGATGATCAAAGTAGCCAAAGGCCGGAACTTCCTCCAAACTTTCAACAACCAACTCACCAACAGGAAGAGGAGTCAAACCTTGAAGAGATCCTGACAAAATTCATGGCGACTCAGAGATAACCGTCTCCAAAAAGCGAGACAACACTTAATGACCAACAAGCATCGATCAAAGGGATCGAGAGCCAAGTTGGGGAACTTCTCGAGTCGGTTGGGGAACTTACTAAGTCGATTATACAACTTGCTAAGCTGATCTCAGAACTACCACAAGGAAGCTTGCCAAGCAATATTGAAACTAACCCGAGTGAGCAAAATCAAGCCATTTACGATAGTGAAGGGTTAGATGAACCAAACTCAAGGGAAGAACCTGTGGTAAGTGAAGGTAAGGTTGAAGTGTGCCATGATATACCAAAACCGACAATTACAGAGTACCAACCTCGTGTGCCATATCCCGATGCAATAAAGAAAGACCACACAGAGGAAGAAGTCGGTGAACTCACACTTCGTGTAGACCATGAACCAATCACTCTTCAAGCTCTTGACTCAGCTAGGACATCGAGTAATAAAGGTACGAACATTAATTATATTGATAACCATTTGGTTCAACCTTCTTTACAGGAAGCATCACGAAATCACCTAGCTGAGCTAGATCTTAGACCTCGTACCCATAAAGAAATAATTCATGAAGAACTAAGGCTTCAGGTCGATGAATTAGACAAGTGGAAAACACACTTTAAAGAGAAACTAGGAATACACGGAAGTGAAATCAAAGGAAACCCCAGATTTGAGTGATAGGAACAACAAATCACTTCAAAACAGGATCGGTATTTTTGAATAAGGAAGACCCTCGAATCGCCAATTCGGACCTCAAGACAAATGAAGAAATCACTTTTGAGGTACTTAATGTCTTCCTATACTGGCAATCGAGGTAAGCAATCCTAAATTCAAGACTTTTGAGGTAAACACTACTCGACTTAAATTTTATATCAAAAATTGAGTTGATCGCATGAGGAAGGATTTTCACCTCCTCAAACCACCATGACCATACGAATGAAAGGTAAAGTCTAGCTTAAGACTATAACGAGCGCTTCTCGAGGCAACCCAGAGCACTAACCTCATTTAATTTTCATATTTTATTTTTACTTTCATATTTTTATTTTTACTTTCAAAGATCTAACTACAAACTAACTGAATAAGTGAAACACGATTCCCATACCACACGGCCCACACACACGGTAGTGGCGTGGGCGTGGCGTGGGACACCACGGGTAGGCACATGGGCGTGAACCGTATCACAATTTACTTTTATTTTTTTCATTTTCATTTTCATTTTTATTTTTATTTTTATTTTCATTTATTTTTCATTTTTCATTTTTCATTTTTATTTTCTTTATTATTTTCTTCTTATTTTTCGTACCATTTAGATTTAGCTTAGGATACAATAAAATTAGGATGGTCGCTTGAGGACTCAAACAGCGATTCGAGACGCTTCCCACGCGTTCACCTCCAATCCTATCCTGGTTTCTTTTCATTGACTTCATCCAAAATTCAGGAAGTTTCACTTCTCTCCTATCTTATGATTTTATGATTATTTTGCTATTATCTATCTTTGTACATTGAGGGCAATGTACATCTTAAGTGTGGGGTTAACTAGAGTATTATTTGAAAATCCTGAATTATGCCTTGTCTTAAAGTAAGTTTCTCATATTATGATTAGAATGAAATTTCTGATGATTTATGATTTTTATTGATATGTTTTAGAGTAAGTCGTTGATAATTTTGCATTGATAATTAAATTCTAAGAATACTAGAGAATCGTGCATGATAAGTCTATTTTTCAAGAATTAAAAATTTTTTAGGATGTCTACCTGAATTTAAATATTACTTTGAAGTTTGAAATTTACGAGGTTGACATCAAAATACCCATAATTTTTGTGAGTTTTTGAGCCTTATAGAGCATAAATTCTTTTTCTTGCTCACTTTATTGATTATGAGTATGTCAACACTGATTTGTTATTCTAGAACTTGCATCGATTATACATGTCGAGACCATATTTTTTGATTTGATATACAAAGATGATAAAGGCACCTAGGATTTAACCCACTTACTCCACTAAAAACCCACCTTCATAATTAACCCCTAGTGAACCCCGTTTAATCCTAACAACCCATTTATTGACTCACCCACTAATATTAACCTAAAATCCTTTTTATTTGTTATCACCATTCTTTTTAACTACCCTTATATCGAGATTTAATCTGATTAGTTGCCTAATTATGATTTTTATTTCAGTAACTTATCCTTTATTATGCATTTATTATGTATTTATTATGTATTTATGATGTTAAAAAAAACGAAGTATATTCATTATTAGTCATGTGATTAAATGAGCTTACACATTTAAATTCCAAATATTGAAGAAAAAGCTCGTAGTATTAGAATTATTAATTTTCAATTAATGTAATTACTTATTATTCAGTTCATTAGTTCTTAGTTAGGTAATTTGTCAATTCAGTCTCGATTCTAACCCTCTAATTCAGCCTTATTCCACACTTTTAACCCAAGCCCCGTTACAACCCTTTCAAAGACCTTTTGATTTGTGTTTCATCTCATATTTTAGTGGTGGAGATTTGATTCTCATGCAAGCCTATGGGATTAACTCTTCATGTTTGACTTTTGCGTGCCTAATTTTGAACCTTAAACACTTTGAGTGATTTGAGTGAATCTTTAAGTGAGGATGTCAATCCTTGTCGATTTTAAATCAGAGGTAATTGTTTAGATGAAGGGAAACACCTATGTTTTGTGCTACAAATGTATGACTTAGACTGTTTGAATCTTTAGGACTCTTTGAGTTGAATTATCCATGTATGAATTATCTCTGAATTATGATGAAACTCTATTAATGACTATTATGAATTATAGGAAGTTCGTTTTAATTGTAAGTTGAGAATTTTGCTTGAGGACAAGCAAAAGCTTAAGTGTGGGGGTATTTGATAAACCGTAAAAGTAACATATTTTAATCCCACACTTAGTATGCTTTTGGATGAATTATCCCTTATTTTATGTAAAAGGTGCTCTTAATCCTTTCTTTTCATGATATATACTCAGGAAAGCACCAGGGGATGAAAAGAACGCAAAACAGGCTTAAAATGGGACAAATGGGCCAAAGCATGAAATCGACACAGCCTGGACCAAAGATCACACGGCCATGCCTCACTGATCATCTAGAACACGGTCTTCCCTCGATTCACACGCCGTGCCTCATTAAAGAATTCGAGCACGGCACAGCCCACGATCCACACGCGGCGTGTGCTATGGCCGTGTCCCCGCTACCGGAAAGAGCAATTTCACTCGGATTTGGATGCTTGAGGCAAAGAAACACACTCCAAAGTCTAATTAAACCCCCAATTAGGAATTACACTCAAATTAGGATACTTGGAGGCCAAGCAAGGCATCTCAAAGCCTATATAAACACCTTAGGGGGAATCTTATTCGGGGAGTTCGGCAGAAGCCTTCTGCTAGGGCTTTTGTCAGGCGGTTAGCGGAGCCCAAAGCCATCATCCAGGGGTGTCGTGCTAGGCCAAAGAAGGCAGATTTGTAGGGATTCACTCAGGGATAGCCAGTTGATCCATCTCAAGAAGCCAGAATTCTACTCAAGACGGAGGATCTCTCCTTCAATTCTTTTAGGGGGTTTTAGGGATTTCTTATGTTTTGTTTTATCTTTTCTCTTGAGATGTTTTCCTTTATTGTTATGAACTAAACCCTTTGGATACCCGAAGGGATGAAACCTATGATGAATCTTGTTAATTGTTTTCTGAATTATATGATAAACACTTAGTTTGTTCTTAATTATGTGAGCTTAATCCAAATTTAATGTGCTTAGGTGGAGGAGGAATAGACCACGCCTAAGAGTAGATCCAACATAATTAAGCGGAGTTGATCGCATGCCTAGAGATAGGGTGACGAGATTTTGCCTGGATTAGGGTGAAACCTAATATGGGAATCCATAGATCGATTTCTTCGCTATTCTAGGGGTTATTATAAGAGAACGAGAGTTCCACTAATTAACCTAGGGTTAGACGTTATTCGGCTCAGAGAGAGGGTTTAATATACGTTAGGAAGTCTTACGGATCAAACTAAGTGAATAAATCGTATGGTTCAAAGTTAGATAACAAGTGAAGTCTAGGTGGATTCTTCCTAGGTACCATCTAAATCAACCGAGTTTTTCCCAAGTTATTTTCCAAATTCATTCTTCTTTGTCTTAGAGTCTTTAGTTTAGTAGTTAATTAATTTAGATTAGATAAACAATCTCTCTTTATTTTTAGGCTAGATAATAAAAAGAAAGTTAGTATTAGTACTTTTAGTTCCTTTGGGTTCGATAATTCAGTCTTGCCTAAGCTATACTACTGTTCGATAGGTGCACTTGCCTCAATCGTTGTCAGAGTTAGTTTCCAGGTTCGATCATTATTTTTATAAATTTTAAAACTCTGATTCACAGCGATCAGTGTGGTTTTTGACCAGCTCTCTGATTCGGTGCACGATTCTAACTTTGTGATTGTGTTTGCTCATTCAGTTAAGGATAATCTCAGATCTTATGATTTAATCATCCATATTTTAGGCATGCACCCATGCCTCGCCAACACTCACCCAGATGTCTCTTGCCATAAGTGGCAAAATTCTGGTTTCTAACTCCTACTGCGACAAATTTTTGGTAGGGTCGATCATCTTTAGCCCATTTAATCGGGCGCTGAGTCTGCCCACGAGGGTCAAAATCTCTCTTTGCAGTAACTCTTGCTTGCTCCTTTCATTTGTGCTCAATGTGCCTGACCTCTTCATAAATCTTAGTCTTCTCCACCAAAGCTTCGAAAACCCTCTCTTGAAATGAAGGTACTTGCATCATCAAGTTAAATATTAGCCCAAACTCAAATTAGGTGCACTTATCATGCTCATCTGCTACCATACCCGGAGCATAACGATTAAGCCTTAGAAACTGGGCCTCGTAATCAGCCACGGACATATCCCTCTATCAAAGCTTAATAAATTCCAGCCTTTTGGCCTCTACATACCTCGCACCTACATATTTCTTCTAGAAGGCCTCTAGAAAATATTCCCACATCCATCGATCGGCTTGGCTACCTCTCACAATGGCCTACCACCAGCGATAGGCCTTATCTCGTAACAGTAACACAGTCTCCTTAAGCTTCTGTTTAAGGGTACACTCCATATCGTCTAAAATCTTTTCTGTAGCCTCCAACCAGTATTCGGCTATGGTAGGGCTCATCCCAGCAATGCCACTAAACAACTCGGTCCTACTCGAATAGAGCCTCTCAGCAATGGTGCCACAACTGTTAGCTTCAGTTTGGGCACCCGCCACTCGTTCCAATACGTGTAACATAGTCTGCGATACAGCCTCGTTCACAGGCTCTTGCTGACTCTCCTTAACAGTGGGTACGCGTTCCATATTTTCTACTGGGGCTCAAGGGTTCACACTTGGGATGCGGATGACTCGACTTGGGTTCCCTAACCCGGCTCTTCGGGAGCTCTCATTCCTCTAGTTTTAATTCTACGAGTTATCATTTTAAATTTTATGAATGTTGTCAATAGAGGTAAGTTTTTATCAATATCACTTAAATGTTTTCAGTCAAAGTTTCATGTTTATTGATCTATACAAGTCTCACTATTTATTATTTTCACGGCTTAGAGTTTGTCTCAATATATAGTTTCACATATAAAGAACACTTACCTTGGATCAGCTTCGAGAATCTCAGATTTTATAATATGTCACATGTTTTTCCCAAAATACCCTTTCTATAATGCATGAAGTTTCTCAAAAACATTTTTATATGGTCTGAGTTTTGAATCGGGCTCTAATACCACTAAATGTAACCCCTCAAATCGAGCCTAGACGTTTCAAACCAATTTGAGCAATTACATGGGCCATGAAGATGGCCAAAACATCTTCATAAGAAAAATCCATTTGTCTTTGAAACATGTCATTTTGAAAATATCAAGTTTTTTTCAATACAATTTATTTGTTCCTTTTTATTAAAATGCTTGTGTTATAACTTAGTTTTGAAAACACATTTGCAGCGGATACTAATTCTTAAAAACATTTAAAGATCATTTAAAACTGAAATCCAAAATAAGCAATTCATGCAATAATTCCAAAAATATTAGAAAGAAAAATCCTCATGCCACAGTCAACAATTTAAAATAAAGTCCCAAAAAGTTATTAAAACAAACCCAAATCAAAGTCTATAAAAATCCATAAAAAATATATATAATCCATAATTTATTAAAAAGTTCAAATCCCGAGCATCACTGAAAATCCGCATTCGAGTCCTAATTACGAGGATTACCTTAAACATACACATAAGATGGGTGAGCTTACAAGCCCAGTGTGAGATGATCAAAATATTGTAACATACATAACAACACATCAAATAAACACATCCATTTCAATATATATATCATATTCATAGAAATCTCAGATCATCATAGATACACATATATGAATATATCAAGGCATGTTTATGTAACAATACACATTTTGAAGAATTTCCTACCTATCTCCGCTGCACACCAGGATCGAGTTCCCAAGAACCCGTCCATCCAATAACACACCATTTGTGGACAAGCCACCACATTAATGTCGATAAACGACCACATGACACATTATGGACAAGCTACCACATAATTACCGAAAACGGCCACATAATCGCAGATAAGTTGCCACATAACTTCCATCTTTCACAAGACCCACCACATGCATGTGATATGGCCATTTTCAATTTTAACACATATAATCACTGATAAATCGTAAAAGTAACATATTCTAAGCCCACATTTTGTATGCTTTTGGATGATTTAAGCCTCAATTTATGTAAAAAGGTGCTCTTAATCCTTTCTTTTCATGTCTTATACTCAAGAAAGCACTCGAGGATGAAAAGAACAAGAAACAGGCTTAAAACGGACCAAGTTGGGCCAAGCCACGAAATCGACACGGCCTGAACTCCACTCCACACGGCCATGCCACCATTCCTACTAGAACACGGCCTTGCCCACGACTTACACGGCCGTGCTTCATTTAACAGTGTCGAACACGGCCGGCCACGATTTACATCGAAGGCAGCCATGGCCGTGCCTCTCTCGCATGGAGAAGAGGAATTTCATTCGGGAAAGGATACTTAGGGAGAAAGAAACGTGTTTCAAAAGCCTATAAATACACTCTAGGTACCAGCTGAAAGGGGGCGGAAAATCTAGGCTAAAAAGCCAAGCCGGAAAGGTCAGATTTGTGGGAATCACTCGAAGATAGCCAGTTGATCAATCTCAAGAAGCCTAGCGTTTTAGGGATTTCTTATGTTTTGTGTTATCTTTTCTCTTGAGATGTTTTCCTTTATTATTATGAACTAAACCTTCGGATACCCGAAGGGGATGAAACCTATAATGAATCTTGTTATTTGATTATTTGAATTATATGATAAATACTTAGTTTGTCCTTAATTATGTGAGCTTAATCCAAATTTAATGTGCTTAGGTGGAGGAGGAATAGACCCTGCCTAAGAGTAGATCCAACATAATTAAGCGGAGTTGATCGCACGCCTAGAGATAGGGTGACGAGATTTTGCCGGATTAGGGTGAAACCTAATATGGGAGTCCACAGATCGATTTATCGCTATTCTAGGGGTTATTATAAGCGAACGAGAGTTCCACTAATTAACCTAGGGTTAGACGTTATTCGCCTCGAGAGAGGGTTTAATATACGTTAGGGAGTCTCACGGATCAAACTAAGTAAATAAATCATATGGTTCAAGGTTAGATAACAAGTGAAGTCTAGGTGGATTTTTCCTAATGGGTATCGCTTGAGTCAACTGAGTTTTTCCAAAAGTTATTTCCCGAATTCATTCTTTTTGTCTTTGCGTCTTAGCTTAGTAAGTAGATTAGTTTTAGTTTAACAACCATCACTTTATATTAAGGCT
Organism: Gossypium sturtianum; assembly: GCA_025698515.1. Taxonomy (NCBI): domain Eukaryota; kingdom Viridiplantae; phylum Streptophyta; class Magnoliopsida; order Malvales; family Malvaceae; genus Gossypium; species Gossypium sturtianum. Next base: position 106,762,957 of record CM046943.1, read on the forward strand.
AAATAATAAAAAGACGGTGAGTATTAGTACTTTTAGTTCCTTTGGGTTCGATAATCCGGTCTTGCCTAAACTATACTACTGTTCGATAGGTGCACTTGCCTTTAATCGTTGTCAGAGTTGGTGTCCAGGTTCGATCATTCTGTTATAAATTTTAAAACTCTGATTTACAGCGATCAAGTTTTTGGCGCCGTTGCCGGGGAGTTAAAATATTAAGAAAACTCTATTTTTATTACTTTAGCCATTATTTTATTTTCGCAATTTATTTTTATTTTTAGTTTTTAATTTTAATTTTGCTAAATTTTCTTTCTTTCTTTTTCTAGCAGGTACCTCTAGTTTATGACTAGAAGGAACCCGAGAGGACCTTTAGAATACGATAGTGAAATTGAAGCTACCGCTCGAAGAAATCGTAGAGAATTTAGGTGAGCCCGAAACTACACAGAAGAAGAGCGTGAAGACAGATCCAATCCTACTGAAGGGATGGACGAGAATAATCCACCACCACAAAACGATGTGGCGGATCAGAATGCTCCTCGTACTATGTATGATTATGCTAAACATCATTTAACAGGGGCAGAATCGAGTATTGTTAGGCCTGCTATAGCTGCTAATAATTTTGAATTAAAGCCTAACACTATTCAAATGATTCAACTGTTTGTTCAATTTGATGGTTTGCAAGACAAAGACCCAAACACTCATATAGCTAACTTTTTAGAATTCTACGATACCTTCAAAATAAATGGCATTTCTGATGATGCCATACGCCTTGATTATTTCCTTTTCATTAAGGAATAAAGCCAAACAGTGGTTAAACTCGTTACCACGAGGGTCAATTACTACATGGGAACAAATGACCGAAAAATTTCTATTAAAATATTTTCCACCGGCCAAAACGACCAAGTTACGTAATGATATATCTTCTTTTGTGCAGATGGATTTAGAGACATTATACGACACATGGGAGAGATACAAAGATCTCTTGAGGAGATGCCCACACCACGGATTACCATTGTGGCTCCAAGTCCAAACTTTTTACAACGGTGTGTGGAACGATGGAAATGTGCAAGTGTACACAATCGTAACAAGTAATAAAGTGACAAGTAAATGTCGAGTTATCGTACCCACAGGGACTGTAAAAGAATTATTTATAAAAATGTTTTCAAACAATTTGGTGAAGGAAAAATATTTGGATTTAAGAAATATTTAAAAACTAAAAATAAAACAAAGTTCTAATGCACGATTTCAAAAACTGATTTTAATCAAGATGATATAATTGTGTTGGATTAATAACATTTCTTACCTTAGAATTATTAAACTCGTGTTTATACTTATTAAAACATGGCAACTCGGTAATTTGCTAACTTATGAACATATTTACAAATAAAAATCCATTCATCTCTTATACATATTCCTATGCAAATTCAAACGACTAAACAGACTTCTAAAAGTAAACATGTTATCGCACATACATACTTATTAAATTAAATTATCTCTCGCATATTCCTATGTCGAGTCAAACGATTAATTCAACCTAACAAGCATATAAAAGATCATGTGAAGTAACAAAGTATTCTTACCTTGAAACAATTTAATCACAAAAATCCTCGCAAGTTATGCAAGGCATATGTATCACAAATACAATGCTAATTTAATCTTCAGCTTCCTTAGAAGAATTAAACATGCACATATTAAGTATTGCGTCCATTAATTACAATTTCAATGCGTTTAAATAATTAATTCATTAGCTATCTAAACAATTATAATGCCAGATAACTTAACATAATTTTACTTAATCAAACATTTTACCGAGGCCTTTAACAACATAAACACAATTTTAATAATTCAAGAGGACGAAATGCGATCAACCCAACACGAACTAAATTCAAGCTAAATTGATTAAATTAAACATTCCAACAGCATAAATATTCATAAACATGTTTGTCAAAACAACAACGAAATTTAAAGAGATAGGGAACAAGAAACAAATCCGGTGGTTCTCTCGTGGCTTGTCTGATTGCTCCGTTCTTCGTTCTTCGTTGTCCTCGGCTATCAAGGTGGCTTATGAACACTCCACTTGCCACTCCAAATGGATGGAAAAACACCTCTTTTCCAAGAGGGGAAATCGGCACAAGAACACCAAAAAGGGAGAAGGGAAAATGGAATTGAGAGAAAGTGAGAGAGGAGAATGTTGGATGCCTGAGGTGTGTTTTGAATGAGCAGCTAGGGGGTGTATTTATAGCTGATCAAGGCTGCTAAAAATAGAAAATAGCAGCAGCAAAAGAGGCCTCCCTTGGCCGGCCATCCCATGTGGCAAAGTTGAAGGATTCAACTTTGCTAAAGATAGCATAGGGCAATCTACAAAGCCATAATTTTTGGAGGGGTTTGAATGCAATTTTGAAAGGTCTTCAAGGGCTTCTTTGCAAGCTTAATTAATCAGATATTAAGCTGATTTGGGCCATCATTGTGGGCAGTTTGGGCTGCCCAATTGGTGGCTGGTTCGGTTCAACCAATGCGGTTCTACTAGCCCTTTTTTCCCATAATTAATTAATAATCATTTATTTAGCCCAAATTAAATTGGGAATAAATTAAAATTAATTATATTATGATTAAATACTCATAATTGGACCGTCTTGGGCTGGAAATAAATTTCACCTTGAACTTCAAATTGCTTCTCGGTTTTGTTCTTCGAGCAATGTCCGCTGAGCGATTTTAAGCCTTTTGTGCGAATCATTTAAAAATAGTCAAAATTAAACAAAATTAACTATAAAATTAATTAAAATTCATCATGTTCATATTTTTAACAAAATTTAATTATTTTATAATATTTAGTTATTTTTCGACAAGAATTTACTCGAAACCACATGAATTTGGGTCAAAAAGGGCATGAAAAAGTATATAAATTTTCGTGTTTCCAGTGTGACTCCTTCAACACGGCAATTAATTGATTCAGCCGCCGGTGGAACCCTGAATAATAGAACTCCTGAGGTAGCCTACGAGTTTATTGAAGAGATGTCACTGAATAACTATCAGTGGCAAGTTACAAGAACAAAGCCAACAAAAACAGCCAGAGTTTACAACCTCGATGCAGTAACCATGCTATCAAACAAGGTAGAGTTGATGAATAACAAGATTGATAGTTTGTGTTCTTCGCAGGTACACCCAGTCATGCAGTGCGACGCAAGTGGAACTGTGGTGAATTCTGAGTACCCACCCTACCAACCAGAGAGCGAACAGATGAACTATATAGGTAACAATTTCAGATCCAATAATAATCCATATAGTAATAATTATAACCCAGGTTGGAGGAACCACCCAAATTTTTCATGGGGAGGACAAGGAAATCAAAGACAACAACCTCCTCAAAATTTCCAAAATCAGCCCTATCTACAGGAAAAGAAGTCGAGTCTTGAAGAGACGTTGAACAAATTCATAGCATCCATAGAAGCCCTTCTCCAAAAAAATAAGGTAACGCTCAACACCCAACAAACATCGATCAAAACGATCGAGAACCAAGATGGAGGACTTACAAAGGCAATCGGGAAATTACCCACCACGGAGAAATTGCAAAGCTATTATCCGAACGACGATAGGGGCGTCTACCAAGTAACACCGAAATTAATCCTAAAGAGCGGATCCAAGCCATAACAACTCGAGAGAATACAAGGGTAGATGAATCCATCTCAACATAAGGAAACGAGGTAGAAAAAGGTAAAGATGAGGTAACACAAGACAAGCCAAAACCGATAATCAAGGAGTACCAACCTCGCATACCTTATCCCGAAGCGTTGAAGAGAGACGACACAGAGGAACAGTTCGGTAAGTTTCTTAAACTCTTAAAGAAATTACACATTAACTTACCACTCCTCGAAGCTCTTTCGCAGATGCCTAATACCAGGAAATTCTTAAAGAAGCTTCTGATAAACAAGCGAAAATTAGATGAAGATTCGCATGTAGAACTCAACGCAAAATGCTCAGCAATCTTCCAAAATAAGCTACCATAGAAACTAAAAGATCCAGGGAGTTTCACAATTCCATATTTAATTGGTAGACTAATTGTTGATAATGCGTTAGCTGATTTAGGGGCAAGCATAAATGTCATGCCTTATAAATTGTTTAAACAATTAGGTCTAGGGAAACCCAAACAAACTAGGATGAGCATTCAATTAGTGATAAAACCGTTAGAATTCCTAGGGGTATTATCGAAGATGTTCTTGTAAAAATTGATGATTCGTTTTCCCAAAGATTTTGTTGTCTTAGACATGGATGAGGATAATTCGATCCCCTAATTTTAGGAAGACCCTTTTTAGCCACTCGCCAGACTAAAATTGATGTTGATGCAATGAACTCATTCTTTGCGTAGGTAATGAGACCGTCACCATCAAGGCTCTCGATTCGGCTAGAACATCGAGTAATCAAGGTAAGAACGTAAATTTCCTAATAACCATTCTGGTCAACTCTTCTTTTTAGGAAACACCACCGAAGAATACAACCGAACCCGATCCTCGACCCCAACCCCAACAAAAAAATAACTCATGAAGATCGAGGAATTCGATCGATGATCTAGACGAGTGGAAGACACATTTTAAGGAGAAATTAGGGATACACGACGAAGAGCCGTAACCACACGAGGAAAAATCGAAAGAGTCCCCGTAAGAGCTTATAGGAACAACAAACCACTTCAAAATAGGGGACAAGGTATCATTAAAAAAAGTAGATCTTCGAATATCTCCTCCAGGACCCTAGCATAAACAAAGAAATATCTTTTAGGGTAACCAAAGTTTTTCCATACGAAACAATGAGGTAAGTAATCCTATTTTTGGTACTTTTACTATAAACGCATCTCGACTTAAATTTTTTCACGAGGAGACAGATAATAATATGAGGAAGGACTTCCAACTCCTCAAACCACCCTGAAGATACAAACGAGAAGAGAGTCTAGCATAAGACTATAAACAAGCGCTTCTCGGGAGGCAACCCGAGCACTAACATAACTTATTCTCACATTTTGCTTTAAATTTTTTTCTTCTTTTCTTTCTGAATACGTAGTTATAAACTAACAAGGGGTGCAGAATTCTAGGACACACGGCCTTGCACACGGCCGTGGCCATGGCCGTGTGTACCTGAAGAATCTTAGTACTAACAGGGCAGGACGGTACAAGTTAGAATGACCTAATTTCTGGCAATCACGGACTCAACCACTCTCCCACGAGCACCGACAAAGTGACACGGCCGTGCTTGATGGCCGTGTGAGGCTATTGACTTGCCAACCACGGGCTGAACACGCCCGTGCCAGCTAACCGTGCTAATATACTAACTTGTCAAACACAGGCTAGACACGAGCGTGGGGAATCAACACGTCCTAGAGCACGGCCGTGCAAAGCGGCCGTGTGAATCGACACACCCTCAACCCACGGGCGTGGGAAACCGCCAGACCTGAATTCTATTTAAACATCATACACTTTTCAATTTTTCTTAACCCACTTCTTTCTTCTTTTTCCTTCTTCCATTCTCCTCTCTTTTCCTTTTCCCTAAGAAATCCTTAGACTCTTGAGCCACAATAATATCATATCCATGGCAAGGAAGCGTAAGAGGCCAATCTCCCCAAAGGAGACCAATTCACATGAGTTCATGCCACAGACTTCATCCAACAACAAGCCAAGGATATTTGAGGCTATTTAATTTTTATTTCATTTCTCTCTTTTCTTAAGTTTTCCTATCTACACTTCTCTTCCGCTTAAATTATTTTATTCTATCTTAGTTTCTTTGACTTAGGAGCTAAAGGCTGCTTGGGAATCACGTCACTTCCACCACCGCTAGCACATCCATGACCGTAGAAGTCACATCCACCTCGCAAACCATACACCAATAAGGATCCTCAAGCCCCTTTATTTTTTTAGTTTTATTTCATTTACATTTTTGTTTCCTCTTTCTTTACTTTTCTTCCCTTTAATTATATATTTAGTTTATTTTAAATTTGTCTTAATAAATCCTGGCTAATCCTCCACGAGTTCCCCAATTTCTTCATCTAGCGTAGAACTCGTGAGCATCCACCACATCCAAAAACGAGCCCTCCAACTTATCTTTCACCACGACCACTGCCAACTCTAGGAAATCATCCAATTCAGAGAGTGTCACTCTCTCCCTTCTCTTTTGATTTCACATATTAATTGTCATTATATATCTTTGTACATTGAGGGCAATGTACATCTTAAGTGTGGGGGGTGAACAACCTAAGAAGACAGCTAACAAAAACCCTGAATTGAATCTTGTTTTTAAGTGAATTTACTCATATTGCTAATTAGGATGAAATTTCTGATGATTTATGATTTTTATTGATATGTTTTAGATTAAGTCATTGATAATTGTGCATTGATAATTAAATTTGAAGAATACTAGAGAATCAAGCATGATAAGTCTATTTTTCAGAAATTTAAAAAATTTTTCTAGGCTGTCAAACTGAGTTTAAATATTACCTTGAAGTTTGAAATTTACGAGGTTGACATCAAAATACCCATAATTTTTGTGAGTTTTTGAGCCCTATAGAGCATAAATTCTTTTTCGTGCTCACTTTATTGATTATGAGTATGTCAACACTGATCTGTTATTCTAGAACTTGCATTGATTATACATGTCAAGACCACATTTTATGATTTGATTCACAGAGATGATAAAGGCACCTAGGATTTAACCCACTAATTCCCTAAAAAGCCTACCGTCACAAATTAACCCTAGTTAACCCCGTTTTAACAGAACGCCATTTTTATTGACATACTCACTAATATTAACCCAGAACCCCTTTGTTTTTGTTATCACCATTCCTTTTTACTACCCTTATATCGAGATTTGATCTCGATTAGTTGCCTAATTATGAATTTTAGTAGTTTATCCTTTATTATGTATTTAGTTTGTTCTTAAAAAAACGCATATCCATTATTCATTATTAGTTGTGATTAAATGAGCTTATACGCTTGGATTCCAAATATCGAAGAAGAAGCTCGTATTATTAGTATTATTAGTTTTCAATTGATGTATTTATTAGTATTAATTCATTAGTTCTTAGTTAGGTAATTTGTCAATTCAATCTCGATTCTAACCCTCTAATTCAGCCTTACTCCACACCTTAACCCTAGCCCCGTTACAACCCTAACAAAGACCTTTTGGATTTGTGTTTCATCTCATATTTCAGTGGTGGAGATTTGCTTTTCATGTAAGCCTATGGGATTAACTCTTCATGTTTGACTTTTGAGTGCCTAAATTCTGAACCTTAAACACTTTGAGCGATTTGAGTGAATCTTTTGAGAGCATGTCAATCCTTGTCGATTTCGAATCAGAAGTAATTATTTAGATGAAGGGAAATGCCTATGTTTTGTGCTACAGAATCTATGACTTATACTGTTTGAATTTTTAGGACACTTTGAATTAAATTATCCATGTATAAATTACCTATGAATTATGATAAGAAACTATCAATAGGAATTATGAATCACGGGAAGTTCGTTTTAATTGTAAGTTGAGAATTTTGCTTGAGGACAAGCAAAAGCTTAAGTGTGGGGGTATTTGATAAATCGTAAAAGTAACATATTCTAAGCCCACATTTAGTATGCTTTTGGATGATTTAAGCCCCAATTTATGTAAAAAGGTGCTCTTAATCCTTTCTTTTCATGTCTTATACTCAGGAAAGCACCCGAGGACGAAAAGAATGAGAAACGGGCTTAAAACGGACCAAGTTGGGCCAAGCCACGAAATCGACACGGCCCGAACTCCACTCCACACTACCGTGCCACCATTTCCTACTAGAACACGGCCTTACCCATCGACTTACACGGCCGTGCCTCATTTAACAAAGTCAAACACGGCTGCCACGATTTACACGCGCGTGCCATGGCCGTGCCTCTCTGCTGTGGAGAAGAGGAATTTCATTCGGAAAGGATACTTAGGGAGATATAAACGTGTTTCAAAAGCCTATAAATACACCCTAGGTACCAAATTTAGTAAGGGGCAAAAAGCTAGGCTAAAAAGCCAAGCCTGAAAGGTCGATTTGTAGGAATCACTCGAAGATAGCCGCTGATCCATCTTAAGAAGCCGAAATTCTACTCAAGACGGAGGATCTCCTCTTCAATTCCTTCAGGGGTTTTAGGGATTTCTTATGTTTTGTGTTATCTTTTCTCTTGAGATGTTTTCCTTTATTGTTATGAACTAAACCCTTCTGATACCCGAAGGGATGAAACCTATGATGAATCTTGTTATTTGATTATTTGAATTATATGATAAATACTTAGTTTGTTCTTAATTATGTGAGCTTAATCCAAATTTAATGTGCTTAGGTGGAGGAGGAATAGACCCCGCCTAAGAGTAAATCCAACATAATTAAGCGGAGTTGATCGCACGCCTAGAGATAGGGTGACGAGATTTTGCCTGATTAGGTGAAACCTAATATGGGAGTCCACGGATCGATTTATCGCTATTCTAGGGGTTATTATAAGTTTAACGAGAGTTCCACTAATTAACCTAGGGTTAGACGTTATTCGCCTCGAGAGAGGGTTTAATATATGTTAGGAGTCTCACGGATCAAACTAAGTAAATAAATCATATGGTTCAAGGTTAGATAACAAGTGAAGTCTAGGTGGATTTTTCCTAAGGGTATCGCTTGAGTCAACTGAGTTTTTCCAAAAGTTATTTCCCGAATTCATTCTTTTTGTCTTTGCGTCTTATCTTAGTAAGTAGATTAGTTTTAGTTTAACAACCATCACTTTATATTAAGGCCAAATAATAAAAAGACGGTGAGTATTAGTACTTTTAGTTCCTTTGGGTTCGATAATCCGGTCTTGCCTAAACTATACTACTGTTCGATAGGTGCACTTGCCTTTAATCGTTGTCAGAGTTGGTTTCCAGGTTCGATCATTCTTTTATAAATTTTAAAACTCTGATTTACAGCGATCAATCACTTTTCGCATTTTTCATGTAATCATGCTCATAGTCAAACATAATGCATATTTCTCAATTTTACACATTTGCATGTAAACATGCTCAAATTTTCATATACCATATAATATTCACTTTTTATTCACTTTAGCATGCATTAATATATTTCTCATATTAAATCATGGATCTCATCACACACTTATACATAACACGTATTTAAATCATCACATATCAATTAAGCAATGCATCACATAATATAGAGATGAGATTTACACACATGTTATCATCACATACTTCAACACATCACAAATCATAGTTTTCATGAACTCGTAATTTAAGATCACTTACTTGGATTTCCTTTTGATGAGTTTTTCAACTCCGCTTCGAGTACTTAGTGTACTCTCAAATATTTATTTCTTAGAATATTATTAAAAATTAAAGAGACATATCATACTCAAATTATGGATTTAGATCCCACGCCTTATATTGTAGATCCGATTGCCACAATCCTTAATAGTGATTTCACTCGATCTATCTCGCAAGACAATCTAACACAAAAATAATGTTTCCTAATTAAGATTCCTTGAAGATATTTCGTCACTTAAAAGGTTCACTATTAAAAGTCTCCTCAACACTTACCCCACTATCTAGGACTCTCGAAAGAAGGATTTTCAATTACGAAGTTAGGGGTCTCCTCTTTTATTATCGTTCGACCCTTCAAAATTTGATATGAAATTGTATTAGTACGATACTAATTAAATAATAATAAAATATTACGTTAACACTATGACACTATACCATTCGACCAAGTTATGGGATCTCTAAGTGAAGGATTTACTATCCAAATAACTACACTTACACTTGATTCAACACGAAACGGTCGAATAATTGAGAAAGGAATGAGATCGAAGATTTGAGTGATCTAAAATAATTGATAGAGTGAAGAGAAAATGTGAGTTTTAATTACTAAAAGAATCGACAAAAGAAAAATGAAGAATTTTTCTCATCGACGGTAGCGGTTTAACGGTAATCTGATAATGGTGAAGTGGCGGTCTAACGGTGGTGGAGGACTATGGGGTTTCGGTGAAGAAGAGGTGGTGAAAGGAGTAAGAAAAGAAAATAAGATGGAGGATGAAAAATGATCCAGAGTGACTTGCGACGGCGGTGATAGCAACATGTGATGGCAGAAAGGAAGAGGAACAAAAAGGGGCAATGCTAATGGTGGCTAAAAGGACACTTGATGGTGGCACAAGGTTCGATTATGGTTGTAGAAATATAAAATTTAAAGAAAAGGGGTGGTGGTACTTTTTCAAGTGGAGAGAAAATGAAGGTGAAAGAAAATGAAAAAAATGAGAATATGGGAGAATGAGGGAGGTAGGGACGACAATGGGTGTGGTAAACTTGGTCATCTATGACTAGGTTCATTGAATCATAGAAAATAGGCAAGAATGAAGTGAAAGGAATGGGAGGGAACATAGGAGTGTAAAGGGGATCATGTTTCCCAACTTAAGGCAAGTTTGACTCATAAAAGGGGAAGGGAATCAACTTATTTAAGGCAACTAAGGGGGTGGACAGCAAGCACTTAATTCACACGGAAAAATTGTAAAAAAAAATTAAATAGAAGAGTGTGAACATTAGGACTTGAACCTTGGAACCCTAGGATAACTAAGAAGTCTCTAAACCACTAGACTACACATTCCCTTGTTCTTATTCTTATGCACATTTTAATAAAAATATATGGAATGTGACAATAATAATGTGAATACTTTGGCCTCGTGATTTTATGTGACCATTGGATATAGTTGGCATGTCATTGGATTGCGAGTACTCACCTTTGTGATGTGATTTTTGGGGCGTTGAGGCCCAGGGATAGTTTTTAGAGAGATAAGGGAATGTGAGCTAAGCTCCATTCACCGGGATATGTGTGTTGGTGTGTTGAAGAGTTTTAGCTATATGCTTCACTTATGGGACATGTTCGACTTTATGAGTCATTTTGGTGTGGTTGAGATCCGTGTATCCGATGTGTGATGATAGAGTCAACATTATGTTTCATAACCTCAAGAGCCAAACTATCATAAAATGTGATTGAATGTCATTAAATGTGATTTATATATGTGGTGTTATATGATTAAATATTCGTGTGATTATTGTGTAAAAGAATTCATGAAAGATGTTTAAATGTGTGAAATATGATATTAGAGTTAGAGATATTGTGTATATGATATATGCCTGGTTCGTTGTTGCATAATGACTTGTTTACGCAGTGGTTATTCTGAGAATTCACTGAGCTTCTTAAGCTCACCAACTCCTTATTAACCATTTCAGATAAGTAATGCCGATGTGAGCAGTGTGGTCTCGAGGGGTGGTCCAAGCCATAATTTTAGTTGCTATTAGTAGGTGTTATCTTCTTTATTTGAGTTTTGGGAATAAAAGGCAATATTGTAGGCTTTGCGTTGGTGTCGCTATGATTTTTAGTTTTTTGCATGCCTATTTTGCTTAGGAACTTTGTGGAATTCAAATATGATGTTTGGGACTGTTATTTGAAACATTTCAATGTTTATTTTATGAGACAATTGATGCATGATGTTTTGAACTAGTTTGGAATGATCTATGTGATGATATATGCTGTGTTTTTAGGGTCTGGAACCAAGGTATCAATATTCAAGTTTTAAAAATGACACCTCTACAATTTTCGAAGTGCAGGAAGTCAGTTTCACTAGTTGGTATCGATATTTTGCCACGAGTATTGATACCAGGGGTAAAATTATCGATATTTTTTCAGTGATACTGATATTTTCTTAAAGTTGGATTTTTAAGACAATAAATGGTAAGCTAATTTGGTATCGATTTTCCAAGTGTTATCGATACCACTTGATAGAATTATTTATACCATTCTACCAATATCGATACTTATGTAACAGTTTTGGGAATTTTTACTAAGTGGTCCTAATGCATGTTTAGTACTTATTTTATGATTATTCAGTGAATGTTTAGCATGATTCAACTTCCTTAAAATGTGAATAACTTATGTTTCATGTGAAAGTTATTATATTAAAAGGAAAAAAATGGTTCATGTGTAATAATGTGACGGTGTGTGATTAATACAAGTGGGAGATGGTGGTCTAGCATCATGTTCTCAGGCTCGGTGATCGAGTTGGGTATAGGGTGTTACAATTTCACACTTTGGCTAACACATCTTCTAATACACCTTTCGGATGTACTAAAGACCTGTCAGCCAACTGTAATGTTATTTGATTAGTTCTAAGATCCCCTAACCCGAGTTTTTCAAAAATTGATAGAGACATTAAATTAATACTAGCTACTTAATCACATAAAGGTCTATTAAAATGGATGTTTTCTATCTCTATAGGAATAGTAAAGCTCTTTGGGTCTTTTAGTTTTCGAGGTACCTGTCTCGAAATAATCACACTTCAAGAAGCACTTAAGTTAACTTGTTCGCCTACCTTAATTTTCTTACGCCTCGCCATTATTTCCTTTAAAAACTTGGCATAATTGGGAACCTTCTCAATTAACTCAATTAAAGGTAGATTAACATTTAATGTTTTAAATGGGTTCAAGAATCTTACACATTCATCCTTATCCCTCTTTCGCTTTTCTTCAAGTCTCGAAGGGAATGGAATCTTTGTGATTTCGGCATTTTTAGGTGTTTCTTTTCCTGGTTTAGCCGATGGTGTCTTTACCTCTTCTGGCCTTTATTCTTCTTAACTCCCTCCGGAGTAGGGTTTTCTGGGATACTCAGTACTTTGCTCGATTGAAGTGTTATCGCCTCCACATACTCCTTACCTTCCCTCTGTGGATTGTCTTCTGTATTGCTAGAAATACCTATGCCAATTTGTCTTTTGATATCTCCCATCATGCTTTTGAATTGGCTCATTTGATCCTCGAACTTAGTCAATGTTCTTGTTGAGTTGGTGCAGTCAAACTGCACCTGCTTGACATCAGTTCTCATTGACTGCATCTCTCCCTCAATTCTATCTAGATGTTGACCACATACAGTATGGTCACTTGGGTTGGCCCTATCCTAAGGTTTCTGCAAATAAGGAGGTTGGTAATTAGTGTTTTTAGCTTGATTTGAATTATTACCTACTCATTGGTCCCTCATCATCTCAGGTTTGGGTGATCTCTCCAGTTGAGATTGTATGTATTTAAATAAGGGTTTCCACCCCTATTTTCGATGTAATTTACATCCTCAGTAGGATTGTTGATATAATGGAAGAGCGGTTTGTTTTCCCCATGCATAGACAATGTAGAAGCACATTCGATATGGTTGAGTCTATCCACTAACTATTGATACTTGTCATCTTCTTGGATAGCTTTTACCGTGGCAGGTTTTTGGCCATATGTGAACCGTTCAATTGGCCACTGACAGGAGATTAGTGCCATGTTCTCAATGATTTCGTACGCATCCTCATATGTTATGTTCATAAAGGCTCCTCCTGCTTATAACAGCCCGATTTTGGGTCTAGTCGGAACAGTAGTTTTGGGACCATAAATCTGACGCAGCAAAGTTCATTTTTATTATACTTTTATGGTCTACAGTTTCACGGAATTATTTCATGAAAATTTTGTTCAAAAATTTTGACGTTTGGGCACTCAATTTGGTCAAAAGGACTAAATTGTAAAAGTGCAAAGCTTGAGTTCTATATGTTAGAGGTGTCCGATTGTTATGAGATTTTAAATTAGAGGTCTTTATATGGTAATTAGACCATTTTATAATTTATTGGACAAAAATGGGCATGAAATAGGTGAAATGGAATATTTTTAAATTAGGGGCATTTTGATCATTTAGTAATTAAAAGAATTAAAAAGATAAAATAGCCAAAATTTGTTCATCCTCTTCATGTCTTGGCCGAAACTTGCAAGGGGAAGCCATGGCTAGGGTTTGGCCAACTTCCAAGCTCCATAGTAAGTCCGTTTTAGGCCCGTTTTTAATGCTCTTTACATTTTTTAAGTCATTATCACTCGATCTATCTATTTCTACCATTAATATGAAATATGGTTAAAGTATATGGTTTTGACCCATGATGAATATGTGTGTATTTGGATGTTTAATGGTAGAATATGCATGTTTATGGTTAGAGAAACGACTTTTACTAAGTGATTTTCGGTGAAAATGTCTAAAAAGGACTTATTTGTAAAAAGTTGTAAAATGGGTATTAAAATGTGAAATAAAGGAAAATGTGGGCTGATATGAGTATGAAAATGATTTGACTAGGCTTGGGTTACAAAGAAATTGAACACATTCCATTTTACGAGCCTAGGAACTAAAATGTAAAAATGTGAAACTTTAGGGGCAAAAATGTAATTTTTGGCAAAATGTGATTTTGGGCTGATTTGAATAGTATAATGATTAAATTAGTTAAATGTGATATTATAGATCAAGAAAAATGAGGTTCGGACCTACAACGGGGGAAAAACGAGTATTTGACGATTTAGTCCCTTTTTGCCGTTTCTATGCCGAGGTAAGTTCGTATGTAAATGATGCATTGTTATTTATGCTTTAATTGCTTTATTATTGTATGAATTATGATCGACTCCTTGAACGTAGTCGACAAAGTTCGGCAAGCGAGAAATTCCCGGTTGAACCTTAGGAATAGTTAGGATACAAATGTCATGACATTAGGGTTATTGTGATTTCGTGTAAGACCATATCTGGGATATGGCATCGATATGAGATTTCGTGTAAGACCATAGCTGGGCTATTGGCATCGATATGAGATTATATGTAAGACCATATCTGGGATATGGCATTGGTACGGTATTGTATGTACGAGATTCTCGAGTATCCTTTAGTATTCCAAATGGTTCAACGGGAAATTCAATGGGTATGTCAAAGAAGAGAAAAAACATGTGAGTATTACGAATTGGTACAGGTATGTACATAAAGTTTATAAGCATCGACTTCATGAAATTGTGAGTTCATGATTTCCACGAGAATGATTTTATGAAAACCTTGTGATTATGGGTCTATACTTGTGATGTATGAAATACATAGTAAATTCGATTGACGATTTTGTGATTGGCTTTCAGGCTAGATTGAGTTATGACATAGCATGTTGTACTCATGCAAATTGTGATTTATCAGATATGAGATAAAGGAAAGATTGGCAAAATTGCCTATTAAAATGATTATGGAAGCATGGAAAGATAAGAGTTTAGGCAATTGAAAGATGTAAGAGTCTATGCTTGAAATGTAAATGCTCATAATTAATGTGTATGTCTTATGTGAGGTTTGAAATGGTTTGTTGATTGTGGTATAAGTTATGTTATTCATATGATTGAGTAAGTTATGCTCATGAAGTTTAATGACATTTATGTTAATATATGTCATGTTATTCATATGACAATGTATAATTAATGTTGTTTATTATTTGCATATGAACTTACTAAGCTATATAACTTACCCCCTTCCTTTCCCATGTCTTATAGGGTTAATAGGCTAGCTCGGGTTGGAGATCGTCAGAGATCCTATCACACTATCAAGCTATCGCTATGGGTATTGATGAATTCAAGTATTTTGAGTCTATGGCATGTATAGGGACTAGGTCAATTTGTTATAGATGTCGTGATTAATTTGGCCATACGTGTTGGCTTATAATTGTTAATGCCCTCTTGTGAATGTGAAGTTTTGTAGGATTTGATGTGGAAAGGTTGATGTTCTAAGCATGATAAATGATGGCATGCGAATGTCATGTTATCGTCTTGATTATGGATGTGCTTGTGGTATGTTTGAGTTTGGCAAAGTATGATGTTTTAAGCATGATAGATGTTCGCTCTTAAATGACATATATAAGCCTTAGTTATGATGGTATTGGCTACTTGTTTGTATTATGAACTATGCTATTGAAGTTGTGTGCAAGTGGGTGCAAATGAGGGTGGAAAATGGCTTGGTAAATAGCCTTGGTTTTGTCCACATGAGTAGACACACGGGCGTGTGTCTAGGCCGTGTGTGACACATGGTCTGTCCCACGGGCATGTGTTTCGGCCGTGTGTCCCCTGCACCTTAAATTTTGCAAAAAAGAATGTCCAGTAGCCACCACACGGGCAGAGACACAGGCGTGTGTCTCAGCCGTGTGAAGGACATGGACGTGTGCCCTGGCCGTGTGTGAAAGTCAGTAAGCACCCTAAGATGGACACGGCCTGAAGTACGGGCGTGTGATATGCCACACGGGCGTGTCCCTTAACCCATACGGACGTGTGGTCCTGTTTCATGATGAAATTTTTCTAAGTTTTGTAAATTTTATTGAGTTCTCAGTTTAGTCCCGAGCCACTCCCGAAGCATGTTTTGGGCCTCATAGGCTCGTTTTAGGGACAATATGAATGTTGTGAAAAAGTTTTAATTTGGATGCAAGTTTATGACTCGGAAATGCATGTATGATATGATGTAAGTCCGGTAATGCCTCGAGCCCTGTTCCGGCGTTGAATACGGGTAAGGGGTGTTACACTACTGCTCCGTCTAATCCAGATCGTGCATTTTCATCCAACCCATTATAAAATACCTGCAGTCGCATCCACTCAGGAAATTCTTGGTGTGGGCATTTTTAAATAAATATTTTAAAAGGTTCCCATGCCTCATAGAAATTTTCTCCCTTCATCTGTCTAAAATCAACAATCTCTCTTCTTAGTTGATCTGCTATGCTAATCTGGAAGAACTTCTATAAGAACTTTCTAGCGAGTTCATCCCATGTTGTGATAGAGCCTTGTGCCTATGAGTCTAACCAAGAAAAGGCATTATCAATCAAGGAGAAGGGGAACAGTTGAAGACGAATAGCATCATCAGTGACCCCATTATATTTAAAAGTATCACAGAGTCAGAGAAACCATTTTAAATGCTAATTAGGGTCCTCTATCATAGTGTCCCTAAACTACAGATTATTCTGAATCATAGCCGATTTTATCTAAAAATTATTAGTTGTAATCGTCGGCCTTGTTATACTTTCTTGAACCATGTCCAAACTTGGTAAGGCATAATCCCTTAAAGTTCTCTCATTCCAAGCCATCTATACGTTTGCGGGAAGTTGTGGTGCTGGTGGGTTTCCTAGGGTGTTATCGTCAGTGTCGCCAAACAATGGATTTTCACGTGGTACATTACCTGAAACATGTAGTGGTGGATCGTGCATCTACTATTGCTGTCAGCGATTTCTTCCAATTATTCTCTCTATATTTGTGGCTGCTACAATAGGCATACCCCTACTGTGAGTCATACACTAAACCCAAAAAGAAGAGATTAGTAACAATAAATAAAATTGTATCTATAACTGAGAAATTTCCTAATTATTCTTTTACGTGTAAAAATTAAAATTAACCTAGTGACGTTGCCTCCCCAGCAACAGTGCCAACAACTTGACTGCCTCCAGATATACTAATGTACAGAGTGTGAATATTGCAATAAAATTTAGAATGACAAGGTGGTATCCGCAAGTATACGGGTTGAGTTGTAATATAGTTTTACAGCGAAGTGGGTGATTACTCCGAGGATCGTACCCAAGGGAGGTGAGTGCTAGATCAATTCTAACCTAAACACTAAAAGATCTAATTAGTACTTTAAATAAATAAAAGAAAGGTTTTTAAAGTTTTTAGAATAATAAAATAACATAAAATAAATAAAATTTAGTAGATAGAAGAGTAGAGTAAATCAAATCTCGATTATGGGTGATTAGCTCTCTCCGATAATCCCCATCAACTGTTTCTTTGGGTTCCTTGTCAATCAACTAGTCGCTACCCTAGCAGGATCTTCCAATCTTCCACTAACATAACGAGTTAGCAAGAGCTGCTTATCTTCCGACCTCACAGTCCAGACTGGCTTGAGGTAAAGGTGTTCACGAATGGGCAATACCAATTTTGGGTTAATTTCTATCTTGATGACTTCCCGAGGTTGTCAGGCCTAAGGTTTGTTTCACGTTCTTCCTTTCCCAAATAGTTGATCCACTAAGTAACCCTATAAAATAATTAATAGATCATACCTCCACTAGCTAATCCCTCATAGAGGGATTAGTTCCTCATGGCTTTCATAGATAATATGAGATCGATATAAAAAGAAAGCATGCTAATTAAATCAACATGATAAAGTAAATGAAAGAACCTGATTGTATTGAAATTAAGCACGAATCTAAAGAGTTTGAATGCTTCCAATATTCAAATCTCTTGAAATCAACAAGAACATATAAAATAAATCTAAAATATAAGAATGAAAGAAAACTAAACTAAATTTTACAGAGAGAATCTAGGCTAAAGGAATAATGTCTATAACATGTGCCAAATGAGCCTATTTATAGCTTCTAGGTGGTCTTCATCCTTAACCCTAGGTTAGCTGATGTCCTCGAGCTTAAATTTTGATTGTGCAGACTAAAATGCCCCTACTTCGTATTTAATTTTCGTCACAGAGTCGTTATCGTAACACACCAGGACCTGTGTCGCGACATAGCAATCAGTGTACTCCTCTTCAGCTATCTTCAAGGGTATGTCGCGACACTATCAGTCTGTGTCACGACATTGAAGGCAAACTTGAGTTTTCTCCATTTTGTTCCATATGTTGCGACATTGAGTCATCTGTGTTGCGACATAGCAACCAGTGTTCATTTAATACACCTTCTAATGGTCTCTTGCATGCTCACAAAGTGAGTTAGCTCACCCTTGGGCTTCATTCGGGCCCTAACTTAAATAAAAAACTCAATTTGTACATTTTATTGAATGTAAATAAAACTAAGAAAACTTAACTAAAACATAACGAAAATGCATGCATTCAAGCTCCTTAAATGCGAAAACTAGTTTAATTTTCTTACATCTAATTACGGCAGATCTCTTGCCGACTCGTTATTCTGGTGGAAGATCGGAAGATCCTACTAGGGTAACGACTTGTTCATTGAACAAGGAACCCGAAAATACAATTAATTAGGATTATCGAAGCAAGCTAATCACCCATGCTCAGATCTGACTCAGTTTCCGTAGCAAATCTTCCAAGTTTTTATTTTATTTTATTTTATTTATTTAGTTATTAAAAACTCTATTTTTATGTTTAGTCATAATATAATTTATTTAAAGTACTAATTAGTTCTATTTGTGCTTAGGTTAGGATTAATTTAGTGCTCGCCTCCCTTGGGTACGATCTTTGGAGTGCTTACCTACTCCGTTGTAACTATATTCAACCGGACCTGTATGCTTACGGATACCGCCTTTTTAACATATTTTGTGTAAGATTTCTACTCTAGACGTTGGTACGTCCGGAGGCGGTCTTCTCCTAATTTTCTAATAGATCCTACAATAAGAGGCATCTATAATAAGTTCACAAGAACTTAGTGAGGCATTATCATACATTCATTCATCATTTCATATAAAATATAAAACATTGCACTTTACTCTATGGAACCAAATAGGTATTCATCAAACTCAGCAGAAACATGTATTAAATCTTTACATACCTTGTATCCCTTCACATTCTGTAAACAACCTTACCTCAGTCAGTATCATTCAACTTACTTACGGTTTTGTATTGGCAACTTACTTTCCATTTCAACTTTCTACTGGTGGTTAATGCAAATTTCGTCAGCTTCTCATCATCATGCATTTCTCGCCATCCTTTTATTGTCTCAAGCCGAACAATTGCACTTTATTTAGAGTTCTCCACTTCAATGTTTCCATTGAATTTTTGTCCCGAGGTCATTTCATAGACTACGCCACTAAGGCATATTCTTAACTTCAGATGTTTTCCCTTGTCTCTAGAAGCTTTAGACACTCACTTGATCAATAGATAGCCACAAAGGCATCCACTTGACTTAAATAGCCATAGAGGCGTTCATACATCATTAAATAGCCACGAAGGCATCCAGATACACATAATAGACTTCGCCACAAAGGTGCTTCCAACAGAGTCAGCCACAAAGACTCACTGTAACAGAGAATAGCCACAAAAGCTTCCACATATAACAGGTCCAGCCACTAGGGCTCACATGTAACAGAGAACAGCCACAAAGGCTTCCACATATAACATATTATACCACTATGGCTCACATTTAACATAAAACAGCCACAAAGGCATCACTTTTAGGTAATGGTGTTTTCAATGATAGGAATTTGCCTAAACTCATAGTCATGAGGTTTGCCCCTCATCGCTTGGTACTCACCCACCATCCTTTTCATTTCATTTCCACATGATGCCATAGTCCCAGACTAGGTCTTACACAATGTGGTCTTCGTATCCTCTATATGATGTCATACTCCTAGACTAGGTTGTACACTATATTGTCTTCATTTGCCATGGCCATGGACTTCCATATCAGAATTTGGGTTTACTGTCCTGACAGACTCACACGTGAGCAGACTCAACATATAGACTTATGCAACTTATGCACAAACTCCTCATGCAGAAACTCCATCATGCTTTCAGACATGTTTATGCATGTACATACTTACTTATAGCGGACATAAACATACTTTCAAGTGCATTCTTTATGCTTACAATTTCTTCTATGGAGCAGAAACATATCATTAGGCTCACGCCTTCTTTATACATTCATTGTGCACACATTTCTTTTTCTTAACAAAGGCACATAACATTACACAAGCATCACATGCAAGTTCATCAAGCATTCATCTTCATAGAATCAGTATATTACATTTGCATGCCTTTCTTTCTCATTTCACCAAACAAAAATTGACACAGAGAGATCAACATATAAACATACAAACATACATGTATACACAAAGATATCAGTTAAAGATTTACGAGGTACTCACAGGAGCCTCACGATATCCTCACATAATCCTCACCTTTTGCATCTTCAAACATCATATCTAGGTTTCCTTCGAGTAGATCAGCAACCCCTAAATGTTAAACCATAGAAAACTTGTCAAGATCTTTCCATCTAGTTCATTTCCTTTCTCACTTGAACACCAAAATCGTACAACAAAGCTTTACCATTTTTGTTACCAAGCTAAATAGATCTGCTCTTATGGTAGTAAGGCTACGAAACTTACCTTAATAGTGGCATCTCAGAGCTTACCCTCTCATTCCAAGCTCATCCTAAAGGATGAGAGGATTTTTCCCCTCAGCTCACCCTTATATAGAGGGAGAATACTTCCTGAGGAAGTAATGAATAGTTCCCAGCACTTATCTAGTCATAAGATATTTTCTTTTGTTCTAGTGGATGTTCGACACGTGTATTAATCCATGTGATTTACCAGGTAGACGCAGGACAGCTGTAAAGCAACACATACGGCATACAGATGCATATATAGCTTATGCTAGGGTCCTAGCCCATCCTTCGTTAGGGTGTAGCAGATAGCTCGACTGATCACGTGTTGGCGCATCACACCTTCTTAGCAGCGACTCTAATAATTGAGTCCACTATGTGCTTTACTGGGCATCCTTTCCTAACAGCGTCTCGCATCATATTTCATTATAGACTATGTGCCCACATATACGTCAAAAGTCTTAGTGGGGCGAATATGTTTTACTTCCCTATCTTCCTTTGGTTCTACTCTCCGAGGAGTGACATAAGATATCTTTCTTGTCTTAAAAGCTTTGACTTGTCCCTTGATGTTATTGGGACTCAACAAACGTCACATCAATCATTTGGTAGTCTTATCCAAATCTTTCCAATTTCAAGAATATTAATCAAGTGCTTTCATTTGGTTCTTAACTATTTAGCTCATATTCAGTTAAGTTTTAATCATCATTTCCTTATAACTTAACCGACTCAAGGCCATTGTTACTAAATGCCCTCATTGTTGACATAAACTTCTCAGCACAAGATTTATTTCTTCATTACAAATAATAGATTCCGCCCATCCCATTTACACCAATCAAAGGATTTTGGGGCGAACCTTTCCTCATCAAACATAACTCTTAATCGCTATGTGCTACTCCAGTGTCCGCCAACATTAAGGCGTCATAGGCGCACTCAAAACGGTTATTATCTTTATACTAGCTTTAACTCTATTTGCTTCTACACTTATTCTACTCACCTTATTCTTTCGAACAGTATTCAGATACTAAGATTTCGTCGAGCGGGGTGTTACACGGTCAACTCGGTAGTATATGAATTTTATGCTTCCTTCAAGGCGAGAGAAAATAACAAAACACTAAATGTTGAATATCTGCATGTTACGATTCGGGGAAAAGAAGTCCTAGTGACTCCCTGGGAAATTTGTAATTTTTACAACGCACCATACTTTGTTTCAGATGCCATTGATGAAATAGATATATTTTATTTCCGGGACATAGATATGGATAGCATTGTCGAATATCTTACCGAGGGGAGGGGTGTTTGGAAACGCCAATTGAGCACTAATGTCCCTTTGTCGTTTAATCAAGCCATCATGTTTCCAATTGCTAAAATGTGGATGTAATTCATATGTACTCGGATATCACCTGCTCTGAATGTTTGCGTTTGCTTTGAATGTTTCTAACGTAAATGCAATTCATATGTACTTGAACCCAAACCCTATTTAACCTATCCAAATAACTTGTTTCACTATTTAAAATAATAAAAATATTTTTATTTAAATTTAATTATAAAAACGTATAAATATGAATATCAAATTATTTTTTATAATTTTTAAAAAAATTATATAGTAAAACAAATCTGATAAGATTGATCAAAATTTTAAAAACCAAAATTCAAACTCAGCCCAAAGCAGGCAAGTTGACCGAGCTTGACAGACTGCTTCGCCATCAGCATCTCTAACCGGGCTATGTTCGTAGAATTTTATAATTAAATCATATTTTAAGAAAATTCATTATATAAAGTTGGACGTAGAACTTCTTGTGTTACAGTGCAGAGAACACTTGGCTTTAGAAAGGACAGACAAATTGAGAGAGAATCAGAGAGGTGATGATCTCGTCTCTTCTCTTCTAGTAAGTAGTGCTTGAGAACTAGGAATTCCCTAGGCTGGTTATCTTCAACCCAACTCATCACCTGGTCAGTCATTATAGTAAATGACTGGAAACTATTTAATCTATTCATTCAAATCCATGCATTATTGGCCACAGGAAATGAAAGCAAGAACAAAAGCCTCATACATCGGGGCATGCTCAATACTAACAGATGTGGCATGCTTAATACTAGTAGTACGGTAGATACTAATTAAAAGATTACCAGCTACACCATTGTAGAAATTAATCATCCAGTAAAACAACTGAGGAGGCTGATAACCGGCGTAGCAAGTCTAGGCTCGTAAGCCAAACCACGCAATTCGGCATCCTCTCCGTTGTTGGCACAGCCACTGCTGCCAAGGTAAGGACATGCTGGAATCCATCGCCACCTCTTCCTACAGATGTCAAACAGCAGTCCCTTGTCCGATCCTCGAATCATGATCACGATAAATTCTCCATGCCCAACAGGATCAAAGCCATTACCACCTTCGACTTCCGCAAATTGCATATATAGTTGCAAAGGCATTCTTTCAATTTCTACCCATGTTGTTCCACAATCTTGCAAGCCCCAAAGTCTCAAACTTTTTGGCACGTTAAGCTTGCTTTTCTCCACTGCAGCCACCAGGATCAGCTTTCCCCTACTCTCCACCAAGCCTGGGGACCGAAGGAACCTTCGCATGGGAGCTTGAATCTTGAACCACTTATTTGCTGCCATATCATAAGCTAGGACACTGAATGGACTATAATTCATGCAGTAAAACTTGCCATCAACATGAACCATTCGACCTGATTCAAGGCTACATAAGCGTGGTAAGGAGGAAGTGGTTCCCCATATGGAGTAAAACCCACCTGCATCAATATGAAAGCTTTCGGTGGATAAATTCTTGACTGCATAAGGAGAAATCAGATCATCTCCAGCCACGGTAACGTCAACAGATGTGGGACTAACTGTTAAACCTATCGAAGGAAAGAGGCGGGGCCTTAGAGTGGGGGGCAACTGGATTAAAGAATCAACTAGAGGGTTGAATAAAATAAGATTTTTTGCTCCAGCCTCATCAGAAACCCAGCAAACCAACCCACCAGAGGAAGAAGCTGGATAGAACCCAGAAGGAACCAAGTTAAAGGAAAGGCGGTACCATGCAGCATCACAGGGATCAAAAAGGTACCCTTCACAGTTGGTTCGGTTGTCTCCGTTGCCACCACTGCTGGTGTTGGCTCTGCAGATGTAGCTCTTCAATGTCCTGTGCTTTAAGAACAGAAACCAATGGTGGCTTGGTGATATTTGCATATATAATTCCAGGAAGCTGCTGCAATACAAGAGTCCATACCACCTCTTACATACGGAACGAGCTCGGAAAAAGGCAGGTGGTGGAAGAAATGCAATCACTCGATCGAGCAGCCTTTCTGGTAATTTACTCCATATCCTAACGTCCATCCAAGGATTGGTGTGGGTGCTAGTATTGCAGCTACTGCTTGTGATAGTGAATGTGTAGGAGAAAGGTAACGGCATAGATGTGTTGAAGGCATCCATGAGAAACTGTTTTGTTTTAGATTGGATGCAACAGCGGAAACTAGTCGTTCTTTTGTCTTCTTTTTCTCTGCAGAAATAAAAGAGAGATTAGGATTTAGATGTTTTCATGAAGAAAGGGTTTGTATTCTGTCGTTGTACACTGTTCTTTCAACTTTCAATCGAGTTAAAAAGGAGGCTTGAGTTTTCTATTTCTAGAACAGTTAAGTAGGAAAATGTGGTTGATTTTGAGGCGAATGGAAAAGATGGGTTTCTAGGAGAAAGCAAGCAGCTGCTTCTTAAAGCTTACTAGGGAGAGGATTGTTTACTCCATTTGAGCCTTGAAGTGTTAAATTTGGTTGGGAGACTGCAGGGGTTTATATTGAGTTTAATAAATTCATTTATGTTTTGCTCCTGGTTTCCTTTGTTGTTGTCTTTAGCGAGAGAGTGGCATTGATTCTGATGGTTCTATCTATCAATTCAGTCAGTGTCATGTTTTCGTGTCTATCAATTCAGTCAGTGTCATGTTTTCGTGTGAGGCCGAGGAAGGAAGGACATTACAGGAGAAACAGACAAGTGCAGCTCAGATATTCATATATCCATAATATAGTGCCAAAATGGGTGTCCTTTCCGTTCCCTTGCATTGATTATTCACAGTACGAGTTCCTTTTCAACTAATTGATCAACAGATACGGATACAGACCAGACCGGAGACCATCTCAAACTTACAAGTTTAAAATGAAATGCAAGTTATTTGGCCATCTTTCTTTGGGGATAAATTAAGGGTAGTTTTATAATAAGTGTCGAGTAAATTAGCAAGTTATATTATATTGTTAAATTAGAAAATGTCTATTTACATTTTAAAAATGTTAGACTATTTTATTAAGAAAGGTCAATTTTTTACTTTATTTAAGGAAATGGGTACCTTAAACTTTATTTACCGAAATAAGTAAAAATTATTAAAACACTTCCACGTAAGGGCATTTTAAGGGAAAATTTCAGAAAAACTCGTCTTTGAGGGAGCGATTTTACCATCTCAGCAAAAAGCGCGCTGACATGGACGCGCTTTGCTAACATGGCAAAAACGCTCCCTCTAGGACGCACTTTAGTCCGTGTTTTTGGCCCCCAACGGTCATTTAAAAATTTGAACGTTCGGGGGCCAACAGTCATAAAAAAAAACTATAAAAAGCCTCCACCTATTTTTCTCACACAATTTCCTTTAACATTTCTTCCAAAATTCTCAAAAAAGCTCTCAAATTTCTTCCTAAATTTCTCAAAGCTCTCTTTAAATAACTATTTCCTTTAATTTCTTTTCTAAATTAGTATTATTTTTTTTATATTTTCTAAGATATTTGATCGTGTTAGCAATGGTCGAGGAATTAATTCGTCTCAATCATAAACATATCTCTGTCGAACAAATGCAAATGGTAACAGTTAATTTCAATTTTTGAATATTATTTAATTTTTTTCATTTATGTAATTTAAATTAAGTTTTATTTTATAATTTTTTATAACAGTCGGTAGATCGGGTGTTATAATGTTATATTCGTAATATGTCTGGTCCTCCATCACCGTTGATAGAAAACTACTTGAGGGAAGCGGGTTTTTGGCACGTGGCCAATATAGGCCGGGGTGCAAGTTGGACCCAAAACTCATCAGCGTGTTCATAGAGAGGTGGAGACCCGAGACGCACACATTTCATCTTCCATATAGGGAGTGTACCATCACTTTGGAGGACGTGCAGTTACAATTGGGATTGCCGGGATGGGTCCGTACTCACTGGGTCCGCTCAATCTGCTGTTTGGGGAGCCATATGCTACGATCTTTTGGGTGCGATTCCGGATAATATTAAGCAGGTCAAATCGAGATGGGCTGGTTACGAGACACATTCTCGAAGCTGGGGGATGATTCGACTAAAGTAGAAAGAACACGATATGCTCGAGCCTACATCCTTAAGATCATTGGAGGTTATCTAATGCCGGACTTGTCGTGAAACCTCGTACATCTGAGGTGGCTGCTGAAACTCGTTGATTTTAGAGCAGCTGGCGAACTCAGTTAGGGGTCTGCCGTGTTGTCAACATTGTACTGGGAGATATGCGGGACGACGAAACCAAATAAAGCCAAAATCGGAGGTTGCCTATCACTACTACGATCATGGGCTCGGTTTCGTTTTCCATTTTTACGCCCTCAAGTTAACCACCCATATACATTCCCACTCATAACGAGGTAAAATTTATTTTAGATTTTACAAATATTACATAGATTTAAAATATAATTTTATGCTAAAAATTTATTTAATTTGGTGGAACCATTCGACAAGTTATGTTGGAATACCTACCGCTCTTGAAGATATATGGCTTCTATTAGACCAACGACTGGAAGTGCATGTAAGTATTAAATGAAATATATATACATAACATAGTCGTTTCATATTTAGTATTTAGTATTATGTATTTAACTAATATTTTTATCACGTTCATATAGTTTCAATAGACACCATACGAGGATCTGGCAATTCGAGTAGTAATTCTGGATGAATTCTTATAGAATCCGAACATCTGGCATGTTAAGGCCCCATTGATCAACTACACTACTGTCGAGATGCACCAAACGGATAGAGTGTTGCGGGAATTTGGATTCCGACAACCGATTCCTGTGACACCTGAGGTGCTCGATGAAGAGCACAAAATCGACTTGCGGCGACCGAATAAGCATTGGCCGCTATTCTTCTCGGAATATATCGAAATGTGGGAAAATTGGTATGATCATATACCTATTCGCAAACTAATCATCTTTCCATAGTTAGCGTGCGAACCGAATTACATGCCATGGTTTTAGATCCATGGCAAGCCATATTTTCTCTTAGAAGAGCAAAGGCGTCGGCAAATTTGTGTCAAAAGGGAACGATGGGGCCCTTTAAATCCAAGGAGAAGGGCTGACGGGGCGGGCCCATCAACAGCACCCACACAATCATCGGGCCCAACGCCTCAAGCGACAAGGACCACACCACAGGCCCTTCAAATTATGCCAGGTGCGTATCCTAATCCTTATATGTATCTTAACCCTTATATGTTTCCATTTCCCAATCCTAAGCCAGGTTAGAATGCATGGCACAGTGCATCTCCTTTCCCGATGACTCCGACTCAACCGATGATATATAGGCCATCGTCGTAGAAGGGATCGCACGAGGGACCATCGGGGAGCTCATCTCATTTCCAATCCCCATCGCCTTATGAGATTCAAACACCTCCGCATTCTTTGTTCTATCAAGGTAGGTCATCCTCCCAACACCTACAACCAGAACAGCCACAACCCCCGTCAAAAGCTGAACCAAGAAGAAATCCAACGCGTAACTGTCGACCACCCCCATGTGGCACTGATTCCGACCGGCACATGCATTGATTTTTTTAATAAATTTGTACAAACTATTTTATATTGTTTCATTTAATAAAATAGAAGTTGTTTTGAATATTTTAATAGTCAATTATTTTTATATTTTTCCTTTTTAATAAAATAAAAGTTCTTTTTAATAAGGCAATAGAAATAATGCAACATAGTTTCATTTAAGCAATTATAAACCATTTCGACTTGGACATGTTCGAATTGTATGACCTAGGTTCCTACACCATCCGTACAACTTCTATTGGTTCGTTCTTTCTCAGATATCCATATTATCACGTATTCTACTCAAGCAAGGTTGACCTTTTAGTTTGCAACGCAATTCTCTATCCGGTAACAACTTAAACAAAGCAAACGATACAGACGGCTACTTACGTTCATCCGGGATCGGTGGGAATACGTGTCTCCACACGTTGTACATGTATTCTAATTTGTACACTCCGTCGACATAACTAATGGGATCCAAATGGAGATTCTGACAAGCTGCAATTACATGAGCGCATGGATAACGAAGTGCTTCAAACCTCCCACAGTCGCAAGTCCTATTTCTCAGGTGTATAGGATATTTCCCGACGTTAATACCTTTGTTTGATCAGTCGAACTCCGTCACACGAAACCATAGGTTGTCACGATCATGACATACTGTGTGCATGGTGTTGGCCCGCTCCTTCGCCTTGTTAATTTCTTGCAATACCTTCTGGCACCATACATGACCTCCCTGAATTTGGCCTTTATAACTCGCTGCTCACTTTGGAAATAGTACTGCCAAACGAAAATATGTCTCTCGCACAACGAAGGTTATCGGCAAATAACGCGTTCCTTTTAGAACAGAATTTATGCATTCAGCCAAGTTTGAGGTCATATGACCATATCGTAAGCCGTCGTTGTATGCTTGTGTCCACTGATCAAAAAGTATGTTGCAGAGGTAGTCTGCGCCTTGATCGTTAACTGACCACAAAATTGCCAACATCACATGAAAACAGTCCTCATTGATCTCGTATCCTGTCAACATAAGTTGATAGTGAAAATTACATACCACTCTTCCATTAAGAATAAATTGAATATTACAAACAAAATTATATTAGTGGAGATTAAATACCCATGTTGGTCACTTGTCGTCATTCAGTGGTAGACCGATATTGCCCATAGTAGTTGGACGTAATGTGCCTTAGACAATACCGATGGTGTGTGCGATCCTATAGGCTTCCCTGTCGCTCAATTGCGGCTAGTATTCCAGTGCCCCGATCTGGTATAACAAAGATATCAGGTTGGGGGTAGACATGCCTCCTCATCCTAGAAAGAAAGAAATCTTGGTCGTCACCTGACTCCCCCGGTGTTATTGCAAACACAATTGGAAGGATTCTCCCACTACCATTCTGTGCCACAGCTAGCAATAGCCGATGGGTATATCTACTATACATAAAGGTACCGTCAATTTGTACCAATGGCTTGTAGTACACAAATGTGTCCCGACATTGCTTAAAGCTCTAGAACAGATGCTTGAACATTTGGCATCCACGGAGCAAGCGCTCATTGTAGTACGCAGGACTCGTTTCAAGATCTGTTACGTAACCTGGGACGTACCTCTCCAGCACCTGACACCACTACCACACCTCATTATATGAAGCGTCTCACCCACTATGCATATTTTCCAACGCCTTCTTCTTAGCTATCCAGGCCTTGCGATAAGAAGACGTATACCTGAATTGGCTACGAATATTGGCAATTAAGATTGACATAGAAGTCCTAGAATCTGCCTTTACTATTGGTAGTATTAAGCCAATTATCATATCTAAATCCATCTTGGGATGATCTTGTGAAACACCTATCAACAAAGTACGTTAAATAATGCAACATTAAATAATAACAGTACTATTCAAAAACCCTAAACACCCAGTGATACTGTACCAGTAACACATGTATGTGGACCTTTGTACTTCTTTATCTCCTACAACCCTGTCTTTTTCCTAATCGAAGCCATGATTGTCCATGAACATGTACCATCTCGCATTGCACACTTGGCCTCGAACTTCTCATATTTGGATTTAACCACATGGTAGTTAACCTCGTTCATGATGCAATATTATTTTAATGCACCGAGAAAACTATCCTTACTGGAAAACTCCTTACCAACTTCCAATTCACCCGAATCCAATGACGAACTTCTATGGTCACACCTTCTGTTTGGTAGATCTGGAAACTCCAATGCATCATCTGTCGGTAGATCGACATTATGCATGTGGGCTAGAGGTGAGTACACCGTGAATCGTGGATCTTCTTCTTCTTCATCTGAACCACCTTCACATTCTTCATGTTCGATTGGAACAGGCTCTGGTTTAGAAAATAATGCAACATTTGCACCATCCGGACCGGGCTCTAAAGGTGGATCCACATCGGACTCATCATCCAACCCATCATCATCTGCAACGTACGAGGTCCCCTCGCTGGTGGATGTCGTAGGGAGTACATCATCCCATCTTATGGACATTTTGTAACGTCCCCAATTAGATGTGGATTGCCAACCACTAGAAGTTGATGTCATTCCCCAGTACATATTTTTAGCATTGAACATCAACCTACCGAGGTGTATGTCCCATCCACTGAGTGTCGTGCAGGGGTTGTGTATTCCATACTGCCACCAAACACATGCACTTCCGTGTTCTGCCACCCAGTAACGGAGTGTTGGGCAGGGGTCATGTATTCCTCTCGAACAGCAATAGATGTTGAAGTCACAAGTGCTTCATTTGGCGATGAAAATTGTACATGTAACTCAAGATAGGGTGATCCACTATTGAGATGAGTCTGCACCATCGCCTCTAAGCTACGACCACCTTTGATATCAAATGAGTCATATGTTACGGGATCAACCGAAGCACCAAATTGATACTTAATAGACAAAACTCTCATTGGCATCGTTTCAAGTATTTTGCGCCTAATTCTTTTACAAAGTTATGTCAAATCTATGTTCTGGTTAAAAACCAGTAGCGCTGTGTTCTCCGATAAAAAAATAATGCCGTTCTCGGTGTCACGGACCTCACCATCATAGTAAATAACAGCACTAATACGTTCACTCATCTTCAATTTCTATTCTTCTGAACTTCTCTAATTTTTCTTGTTGTAACTTATGCAACACGAGAATGAAATTTGGCTCATTTATAGCCTAAGGCCAAGTAGGAACTGTTGTAGAAAACGAGCATCCACGTGGGAACTCTTTTTAGTACTTTTGCTGATAGTGCATACTGCTTGAAGCGTTTTTGACACTATTTTTCAAAACCATCTTCTCAAAATAATTTTTTCAGAAACTACTGTAGAAAAAGAGCGTCCACGTGGGAGCTTTTTTCAATACTTTTGCTAACAGTGCATCTTGCTTGAAGCGTTTTTGACATTATTTTTTCAGAACCATCTTTTCAAAATTATTTTTTTAGAAACTACTGTAGAAAAAGAGTGTCCACGTGAGAGCTTTTTTCAGTACTTTTGCTGACAGTGCATCCTACTTGAAGCATTTTTGACATTATATTTTCAGAATCGTCTTCTCAAAATAATTTTTTTTAGAAACTACTATAGAAAAAGAGCGTCCACGTGGGAGCTTTTTTCAGTACTTTTGCTGACAGTGCATCCTGCTTGAAGCATTTTTGACATTATATTTTCAGAACCATCTTCTCAAAATTATTTTTTCAGAAACTACTGAACAAAAAAAAATTCCATTTTATCAATATAATTTTTTCAAGACTCATCCCAAAAACTATTACAAAAACCCTAAAACCTGAAACACAAAATTATTTTTAAAAATCCTAAATCCTAATTTAATTTATTCTTTTAAAAACCTTAAACCCTGAATTATTTTTTAAAATCCTTAACCCATAACCCCACAAATAAATTCCTAATCTATTTTAACAAAACCCTAACTCTAAACCCTTAAAACCATAAACCCATAAACCCTAAGCACTAAACATGCAAATAGCCCTAGCCCTAGAAAAAACACAGGCTAAAGCGCGTCCTCGAGGGAGCGTTTTTGCCATGTCAGCAAAGTGTGTCCACGTCAGCACGCTTTTTGCTGAGATGGCAAAAACGCTCCCTCAAGGACGCACTTTTCTGAAATATTCCCTTAAAACGCGCCTACGTGGAAGTGTTTTTGTAATTTTGGCCTATTCCGGTAAATAAAGTTTAAAGTGGCCCATTTCTGTAAATAAAGTAGGAAATGGGCATTTTTTAGTAAAATGGTCAAAATGTTGTCTTGAAAGAAGTTGAGCTTAAATACATATTCGAATCATATTAACTCATTTTTTATTTTTAATATTTTATAAAAATTAAAAATGATATTATTAAAAAAGTAACGATGAATAGAAAATATATAGATATTAAAATAGTGGAAATTATTTGATACATTATCAGTAAAATTTGTAGACTCCACAAATAGAGTAGTTAGAAGTTGATAAGTGTTATAGGGATATAATAAAATATTCAAAAAAGATAAATATTTTAAAAAAGACTCATGAAAATTTTCTTTTTTGGTGAAGACAAACCCATAAAAGTTTAATCTAGATTTACAATATCAAAATCACCACTAGCCTTATCATTATCAATGGCTTCATTAAATTTGTAGGGATAGTTGTCATCATATTTACCCCCTCCACATTGGCAAGAGCCATCTTGGCAATCTTGTCAAGAACGGAATTAACCTCCATAGGGACATGTCTTACCACCTAAAAATATTTTTTCTGTAACAGTTGTTGAACACGTCTAACCAGAGCTGAACTCGAGCTTTTTGGATCCTTTCCTTGAATTGCTTGGACTGCCTCAGAGCTATCAGTTTGAATCATAATCTTGTCCACACCCCGCTTTTGTAAAAGAGTTAGCCCATCCAAAATACCCCATAACTCAGCATCAAAGACAAAGCATTCCCCCAAATAGTGATTGGGGCCCACAATCCAATCACCCATATGATTCCACACCACTCCCCCTGTAGACGCTAAACCTGTGGTCAAATTAACTACACCATCAGTATGCAGGTGAATCCAATTTATTTGATAAAGGTTCCCTCTGAATGGAGGTTTATCTTTGAGTCAAAACCTCCTTATGTATGGACCAAAATTGTCTCACTTAAGTAATAGAAACTTTAACAATCTCAACGGCACCAAATAAGAATAAATTCATGTTCTTCCAAATACACCAAATAATTATGCCAAATAAACTAGCTCAACTAACTCCCACAGAGTCCAAAGTATCATAAGATTGCAAGTTATATGTAAGCCAATCCAAAATATTGGAATTAAAGAAATAGCTACTTTGACTCAAAGGTACCACCCTGTCCCCAAACCTCTTTTTCTACATAGCAATCTTTAAGCACATGAAGAATATCCTTTGTGTCATGTCCACAAATCAGACATAAAACTTCCTGTCTAATGCCTCGTCTTGCTTGTTCCGCATTAGTAAGGAGGCGTTGTTTGAAAACAAGCCATAGAAAAATCGGACTTTATGAGGTCCCTTAAACTTCCACAGAGTAACCCAAATTGGTTCTTTAGCATTACAATGACTCTCCCTAATCAAACGATAGGCACTCTTAATCGAAAAGGCCCTTGTCGAGTTAGGTAGCCAAGAAATCCTATCCAACCCTGCTTCAGGATGTGGAAGGGGTATACTCACAATACGCTTGATTATGTTTTCCTAGACCCACAATCGAAAGAGATTTAGATTCCAATTCCCTTCTAGAGTAGACCAATCTGTGGTAACCAAGGATCTTGCTAATACCGAATTGACATTCCATCCCCCATGGCCACACTAGATTGTCCCTAAACAATGGCCATATCTTTGACAGACCTCTCCAGAGTAAGGAGTTATTACTCCTCTGAATGTTTTCCATCAAAATATCATTTATACCATACTTCGCCCAAACAACCCTTACCCAAAGAGCACTGATGTTACTAACAAAATTGAAACCCAATTTCAACAAAAAAGAAGCATTTTGATCCTCTAACCTCCGTAAACTAAGACCCCCACAAGAGCGTGGTTGACAAGTTGAGTCCCAATTCACTAAATCCATCTTCCTCTTCCCATTCTAGGACCCCCAAATAAATTGCCTAGCTTAACATTCAATCTCCTCAAAAATTCCTTTCGGTATTGTCATTGACTGCATGAAATAGTTAGGAATTAATAGAAGCACAGACCGTGCTAGAGTAACTCTCCCAACAAGAGACAATTGTATGGCATCCCAACTAAAAAGCTTGCTACGTAACTTATTCACCACAAATCTTAGGGTGCTCTTAGTAACTCTTTTGTAGAATAAAGGTACCGCCAAATAAGAGCATAGGTCAAGGACTTTCTAAAAACCCAACAAACTGCTAATTCGATTTCCAAGAGCCTCATTAACACAATGGGAGAAACAAATATTCGTCTTATGTGTGTTAATCTCGTGACTAGAATAAGCATAAAAACGACCCAAAATTTCCATAATGAGTTTTGCATGCCCCAAATCAGCTTTATCGAAAATAACTAAATCATTAGAAAAAAAAAAGATGAGACAAATTCAGACCTAACCTGGAAAATCTGATTGGGCACCACTGACCTTTCGAAATCGTAGTATGAATATCATGCCCAAGCCACTCCATGCACAACACAAATAAATATGGGGATGAAGGACATCTCTGATGGATCCCTTTTGTAGGCTTAAACTTTCACGTTGGGACCCCATTCCATAGTAATTGCATAGTAGAATTTGAAATGGCATACATAATAACCTTCCCCAAAAAATTCAGAATGTCAGCAGCCCTAAGCGAAGGGTCAATAAACTTCCATCTCACCCAATCGTAAGCTTTCTCAAGATCTATTTTAATCATCATCCAAGCCTTTTTGTTCTTCCTAACTTTCATTGAATGAACAACCTCTTGAGCTAAAATAATATTATCAGTGATATTTCTACCAGCAATGAAGCTTACTTGTTCCTCCACTATTATTTTAGGGAAAACAAACCTGAACCGATTTGCAATAACTTTAATCACTAACTTATACAACATAGAACACAAACTGATAGGCCTGAAATGTTGAAAACTTTCTAGAGTAGAAGATTTTGGAATAAGGGTGATAAGAGTATTATTTAGTGTAGGATCAATGAGACCACCATCAAACACTTCTTTTACCCACTCACAAACAGCACCTCCGACCACATCCTGTTGACTTTGAAAGAAAAGAGCATCGTAACCATCACTACCTAGGGCTTTTAGAGGAGCCATATCAAGAAAGGCTTTATGTATCTCATCATTAGAAACTATCTTTCCCAAAAAATCAAAATCTCTCGAATCCAGACAAGGAAATGATTAGGTGGTAATCTAATCAAAAGGGTTCGGCTCTTCACTATACAAATTTTGAAAACAAAAGGTAATTTTTTCATTCTATAGGATATTCAGATTATAACACCACTCACCATTTTGAACTCGGAAAGAAGAGATGCGATTCAGCTTCCTTCTCCTGAGTGTGCGACTATGAAAAAAATTTGTGTTTCGATCACCAAGGTTAAGCCAATCACATTTGGAATTTTGCTTCCATAAAAGTTCTTCGTGATATAAAACAGATTCTAATTCTTTCCTAACCTGCATCTCAATAAGTGTCATCCAGTCAGAATTAAATCTCTCCAAAGCTTTCTAAACCCAAGCGAACCTATTCATCAACTATTTTTTCCTTGACCTATGCCCATAAATTGTTTTATTCCAACCCCTGATGCTAGAAGTAAAACATCATATGGCGGTCATATCTCCTTCACAGACCCACTTTTCCTTAACGAAATACGATAAATCTTTATGCTCCACCCATCCTGCCAAAAAATGAAAAGGATGTCCTATTGAGTCATGAACCATAGCCCTAAGTGAAAAGAAAAGGGGTCAATGATCTGATTTAATCCTTGGGAGATGAGATGTTTTAAAATTGGGAAAATTTTTAAGCCATTCATCATTGTCAATAGCTCGATCAAGTCTTTCAAAAACCTTTCCTCTCTTCAAGGTAAATGTCGGACCCCTGAACCCTAAATCCTACAAGGCTAAAGTGTCCACAAAATCTCCAAAAAGAGGGCATCGCTTGCCCTTAGAAAGTTCTCCAAACTTATCACTCTCAGAAAGTATAGCATTAAAATACCCTTTGCTATCTAGGGAATCGAACCTTCGGGAAACAACAATTTCAGATCATTCCAGACAAAATTCCGCTTCATTTTTTTAGGCTACCATAAACTAAAGCTATTAAGACACCTTCAGATTGTCTGTGACCCAAAACACGAATCAAAATAAAATGACAATTATTTTGAACTATCTTAACCCTTATAGTATCTTTCCATTAAATCCAAATACCCCCAGAAAAACCCAGAACTTCCACCTGATGGGAATACTGAAAACCCAACTTAGCAATGACAACATCTGTTTTAAATCCACTAATTCTCAGCAACAACAAGCTAACGATATCTGGCTTAAATTCCAAATTATATTCTTTAAAAATTAGAGGGAAATTAGTCCCCACACAACCTTGATAATTCCATGAAAAAATAGTAAAATTTAAGTCCATGTATAAAATATAAAAGAAATGGACAAACACTTACTGCTTATTCAGCCTTATTAAAATCAACAGCCCTCCACTACTCTCTGGCTTCTCCTTACCACTTTCCACCGTAAGCTGTTCTGAAATAAGATTGACCACACTCAGCCAGGGGAATTCGAGAATTATTTGAATTCTTAAAACCTCTACCTGTGCCACGCATAATTTTGCTAAGTTGATTCCCATGTTTACCATTAACTCCTTTCCCACCATTTTCTTTTCCCTTTAAAGAATAAGAAACACTTTTCGAATGAGCCTCACAGTTCCCATTAATAGAGTCGGCTAGAGCAGGGACTCAATTATCTTTGAAAACCATCGCACTATGTTTCCCCGCTTCAAGCACCCCTTCTTTAACTATCACCTCTGTTTCAAAAGGATCCTCAAAAATATGATTGAAATGCAATAAATTAGTGTGTGGACCATCAGAACGAAAAACCCCATCTTCCATTTTTTCCTCAATCTGCAAGCAAGAAGTCCTCCCATCGTGAGTAGCAGACCTCGAATTCTTGAAACCAATTTTTTGTTAAGATCCCTCAGAAAAATTCAAACAATCAGACCCCATTTTTTGCAAAAGAATTCCATGCCCACTTTGGGCGTCAACCAAGTCTGAAAAGATTCTTTCTCATGTCCACCACCCTGAACTGGTTTCTTATATTGGGCCTTGGTTAGTAGGCCAACCCTTTCTACAGGCCCTTTGTCTTGTCCATTTAAGGAATCCCCTTTCAGCCAAATTGACTCACCCTTCCTGTCTTTAAATTGAATTCTTGTGGCCTGCTTATCCAACCCATTGTTCCTACCAAGATAATCAATCTCAAATCTTCTCCCAGCTAAACCTTCCTTCCTCTGACCCTAAAAATTCTCCCTAATCCCATCAAAATCTCCAATCTCTTTATTACTAGCAGACAAAACACTAAATCAAGATCCAAAAAATCCATCCCCCTGATTTGCGACATCAACGTCCCTATCTCCCCTGATTTTTCTCCTAAACTTCCTCTTTACCAGCATCCACGGACCATATTTCGCCAAAACACCTTCCTTTCTAGTCAATTGTACCACCACATTAGGCTTCATGTTTCCACAACGAATAGGTTGTTCCCCCTCCTCCACCATAACTGTAACACCCCTAACCCGTATCCATCGTCGAAACAAGGTTAATGAGCATTACTGAACAAATGAAACAGTAATCAAGCCCTCGATGCCCTAAAAATACTATAGAAACAATCTGGTACTAAATCGGAAATATTTAGAAAATTTAGGAAAAAGTTGAAAAATTTGGACTGCAGGGGTCACCCGGCCATGTGACTCACACGGTTGAGATACACGCCCGTGTCTCAGGCCGTGTAACAATAAAAATAGAGAGATACGTCTGTGTCCCAGCCCATGTGCATACCCGTGTAACTCTCTGACTTGTGGACACATGGCCAAGCCATACACCCGTGTGCCAGGTCGTGTGCTAGGCCATGTAACTTTCAAATTCAACCTTTAAAACCTATAGGGAACACAAGGCTGTATCGCATAGCCGTGTGTCATACACGGCCAAGGCACACGCCTGTGTCACAGGCCGTGTGGACCCAAAATGAACCTTGAACCACAAGTTTACCATTTCAGACTTACTTGAACCTTCAGAAACTCAAACACCAACAAAAACACTTATTCAAAGTGATATTATACAAGTAAAAAATATACCAAATCAACCTATTAAGTGCCTAACCAATGTACCCTCATTGGTACCACAAGTTTATATTTACATAAAAAATAATCTTCAAACACAAATTATCACTTACTCAACCTAACATCTAATTCAATACCATTTCAAACATACCATATCTAAGCTATACCATAATCAATTCACCACCTACTAATTTGGCCATTCTAAAAAGCATCACATAGCCACTTTTACACATAATATTAAGACATCAAAAGTACCAAATAGGTCTCAACCAAAACAACTTATACAATCAAGTTAATACTTAACTATTTACATTTCCAAAACATTAGTATCAACATCAATCATATTACATGCCATATAATCTGGAATAAACGTTTCAAAAACCACTGAGTTGAGCTCGATAGTGTGACTTGAGTGTCAATCCGATCGTCCAACCTTTCGTGTATCTACAATGACATTAAATAACACAAGTAAGCTTAATGTAGCTTAGTAAGTTTGACATATTAAACGATAAATCTTACCGAAGTAAATACAACAATTCAAACAATAACAATCAACCATTAGAATTTCCTGTCATCCATAATTTCAACTGATAAATTCACATATGTTCAATCAATACTCAAGTATATGAAAAATCCTTCAAATTCATTAAACAGATTCCCTTACCGAGATTTTCCATTCGAAGAACGACTTACGGATAAAGTACATTA
Organism: Gossypium sturtianum; assembly: GCA_025698515.1. Lineage (NCBI taxonomy): Eukaryota > Viridiplantae > Streptophyta > Magnoliopsida > Malvales > Malvaceae > Gossypium > Gossypium sturtianum. The sequence continues at coordinate 106,801,626 of CM046943.1, forward strand.
TCAGTCCAACAATAACACGCAGATGCTCATAAGAGCTAATCCAACCGAAACACGCTAAACATAGAGTATAACACGAGAGTTCGCAAAAAATGCCAAACCCCGATTTACTCGGGAAATAAATATATACATCCCTTCAAACCATCTCCACTACAACCCCTTACAGCATACCATATCACGATTGTACCTTATCTTGCGTTCAATCCCATCCAAGCAATCAAATTCAATAACATATCTCAAATAATAATTCATTATCAACAGTTGAATATATGCATTTTATATCATGTTATGCTATTCAACAATTCATATAGATGTTAAATTTTACTGTACGAACTTACCTGGACTGAATTGTAGTAATTGCAGAAGTTTAGGAAATATTCTGTTATTTTTCCTTTTCCATGAGTATCTACGAGATCTTGATCTAAAATGTAAAATTTCTCAATTATTAGCATACATTTCATATTTCAATCCATTTTACAATTAATACCCTTTTATTTTTTAAATTTACATAATTATCCCAAACTTTTACAGTTTTTGCAATTTAGCCCCTTAACCTCAAATTCATCAAAATTAACTATTTTTTCTCAAGTCAACATTTCATTCAAAAACACTAGGCCCTTAAACATCCCCCAATAAACCTTAAATTCACTTCCTAACCCTAGAATTTTGTCATTTTCACAATTTAATCCTAAAATCAAAATCTAACAAAAAATCACTTTACAAAATTATCAAACAACACAATCAAAGGTTAAAATACATGGTATTCATCAAAAATATTCAATATTCATCAATGGAAACTTCCAAAATTTTTAATAGAATAAAAAATGAAGGTACGGGCTAGCTAGACATAGTTGCAACGATCTCAAAAACATAAAAATTACAAGAAACTAAATCAAAATGGACTTACATGCAAGAGTTATCTATGGCCGAACTTTGAAGCTCCAAAAATGGAGAATTCCCTTTTTTTCGGTGGAAACATGAAAAAGATGATAAAATGTTCTTTTTTTTACTAATATTTAATTGATTTACTAAATTACAAATTTACCCTTAATTATAACCTTTTAATTCAACAACTTAAAAGCCTATTATTGTCCATTAATAATCTTATGGACTAATTGTTATTTTTTCCCTTTTTCATTTAATAATTATGCTATCAAATCAATAGAATTCAAGATTTGCTAACTTTTGTATCTTTTTCAATTTAGTCATTTTTCCTTAATTAACTATTTAAACATAAAAATTTCTAAACCAAATTTTAATACGACTCTAATGACTCTATAAATATTCTAAAAATAATATTTACGAGTCGATATGATAGAAATTTGTGGTCCCAAAACCACTATTCAGTCACCACTGAAAATTGGGTGTCATAACTCTCCCCCCTTAGAAAATTTTGTCCTCGAAATTGTTACCTGAAAATAGATTCGGATATTGTAGTTTCATTGATTCCTCGGTTTCCCAAGTAGCTTCTTCTGAACCATGACGATCCCATAAGACTTTTACTAGTGGTACTCGTTTATTCCGTAATTCTTTAACTTCCCGAGCTAAAACTCTCACTAGTTCTTTCGAATACGCCAAATCTAACTATAGCTCAATTTCACAATAAAGAATCACATACGAAGGATTAGATCTGTACCGTCTCAACATCGAAGCGTGGAACACATTATGAATTTTCTCGAGTTCAGAGGGCAAAGCTAATCTATAAGCTACAGGGCCAATTCTTTTAATAATCTCGTACGGTCCTATAAATCTCGGACTCAACTTTCCTTTCTTGCCAAACCCAACACTTTCTTCCATGGAGAAACTTTCAAGAATACTCGATCGCCAACCGCAAATTCTATATCTTTTCTTTTTAGATCCGCGTACGATTTCTGACGCTTAGATGCACTTTCAAACAATCTCGAATAATTCAAACTTTGTCTTCAGTTTCTCGGATCAAATCAATTCCAACCATTTTGGGTTCACTTAATTCAAACCAATACAATAGTGTTTTACACTTTCTCCATAAAGAGCTTCAACTGGTGTCATCTTTATCTAGATTGATAACTATTATTATAGTTACTTTCAAATTCGAGTATACAACATCTCAGAATATCTTTCAGAATCTGAATCACTCGTTTCGATTGCCTGTCAGTCTGAGGATGAAACGCTATGGTGAAATTAAGCTTAGTGCCTAAAGCCTCGTGAAGTTTGCTCCAAAATCTCGATGTAGATCTCGAATCTCGATCTAAAATAATAGATGTTAGAACTCCATGTAATCTCACAATCTCAGATACATATAATTTCGCTAAACTCTCAAGTGAGAAATCTGTTCTGACTAGAATAAAATGTGTCGATTTAGTCAATCTGTCAACAATCACCCAGATTGAATCTTTCTTTCTCGGACTTATAGGTAAACCAGATATAAATTCCATCGTGACTCGTTTCCACTTCCACTCAAGAATCATAAAAGGTTGCAGTAAACTTGACAGTACTTGATGCTATGCTCTTACCTACTGACAAATCAAACATTTAGCTACAAATTCACAGATTTCACGTTTCATACCCGGCCACCAATACATTTGTTTCAAATCACAATACATCTTCATGCTACTCGAATGAATAGAGTACGTACTACTATGAGCTTCAGACAGAATATCATGTTTCAAATCTAGATTATTCGGAACGCAAATTCTATCGTGATAACTGGAATGGCAGAAATGTGCAAGTGTACACAATCGCAACAAGTAATAAAGTGACAAGTAAATGTCGAGTTATCGTACCCACAGGGACTGTGAAAAGAATTATTTATGAATGCTATTTAAAACACTTTGGTGAAGAAAAATATTTTGTTTGAAGAGGGTGATTAAAAACTAAGATTTTAAACTAAGTAAACTAAATAAATAAATCTCAAATTCACGATTTCAAAATACGATTTTAATCAAGATGACATAATTGTGTTAGATTAATTACATTTCTTAACTCAGAATTATTAAACTCATGTTTATATTGTTATGAATAAATTCACGGCAACTCGGTAATTTGCTAACTTATGAACATACTCACCTCCCAAAATCCATTCATCTCTTGACTATATCCCTATGTCAATTCAATCGATTAAACAAATCTTAATAGGCAAATATGTTATTGCACATACATACTTATTAAATCGAAATAATCTCTTGTACATATCCCTATGTCAATTCAAACGATTAATTAAATCTAATAAGCACATAAAAGACTACGTGAGGTAACAAAGTATCCCTACCTTGAAACAATTTAGTCACAATAATCTTGCAAGTTATGCAAGGCAAATGTATCGTCAGATACCGTTGCTAATTTAACCCTCAGCTACCTTAGATGATTAAACATGCACTGATTAAGTACTGTGTCCATTAATTACAATTTCAATCCGTTTAAATAATTAATTCATTAGCTACCTGTAACACCCCAAACCCGGTCAATACGCCACGACCGAATTTGGTATGTCACAGGGGAAACGTTTTGAGGAAAAACGAGTTACCGATTAAATTTTAGTGAAAAAAACTCTTTGTTGTTCTAAGTTCGTAGAAATCAGGTGTATAATAAATTAAAAACTGATAATTTACTTTGAAATCCCGAAAATAAATCTTTAAAACTTAGTTGCAGCTTAGATTTGTAAACCTTTTATAAATTGAAAAGAAACTAAAGCGATTAGGTTGAAAACCGTATCTAATAGAAATTTGGAAACTGGAGTTTTGGAAAATAGTATGAGTTATCAAAAATACTTAAGTTGTTAAATACTATCAATTGATTTATGTTACCCGATGGTAACGTTTTAAAAACCATCGCGTTTAGTAGTTTAGAAAACTTGGTGCTCAAATTATTATATCAACCATGTAATTTATAAGCCATATTTAAAACAAATCCAAAGCATATAAATAATCCAAAAAATATAATTAAAGAGGCCTTATTACAAATCCATAAAAAGATGAAAACGAATTAAAATAAAGTACCCAAATGGAAGTTCATGTAAAACCAAATTTTATTGCATGGCCTCCTCGAGTTCATCCGGCTCCCCATTCGCGATTTTACGAATCACCTGAAAAAAAATAAGGGAGAAGGTGAGTCACCAAGACTCAGTGCATAATCCTCTCCCGGGTAAATGCCACATACTTGCACAAATTATAACCAAGCAATATATATATATATATATAATGCACCCAACCTAGCCATCCAAAACTCCTTTTCTACCCCGTGTGGTACCAAACCACCGGTGGTGCCAAACCACCGTGACCTAAAGTCACGATATCCAATAATGTGATGCCAAATCACCGGTGACCCAAAGTCACGAATAATCAAGTTGTGGGGCCAACCCACGTGTGATACCAAATCACCGCGACGATCCCAATACATCAAATGTGGGGCCAACCCACGGTGGTGTGAAACCACCGGGACGAGTCGCTATGAGGTGCCAAACCTCCGTGTCCCAAAGACACGAAATATGTGGTACCAAACCACCGGAGGTGCCAAACCTCCGGTGTCCCAAAGACACGGATATCAATCTTCCCCCTCCTCTCATATCGCCCATACCAATGCAATAGATAACAAATCATGTCATTATACTTTGATATAAACATATAACCAATATATATCGTAGATCGTGATATTAACAACATATATCAACATCATATCGAAATGGACTTACCCGTATCCTTGCTCATACCCATCAAGGTATCATTTCAAGATCTCATAGTTTTCGGCTTTAACAACATGAATAGTTATTAACACACACATATATATATATATACCGAGTTATAAAGTGTGTAAGGTACACACCTTTCACTAACGCAAATACTAACTTTCGAAGATCCAATCTACCGCACTAGATCACCTTGTCCTACATTCGGCCATACCACAAAACTATAAGCAAAAATCCATTCGGCCAACATCACATCTTAATCCCAATAGCCTTAGTCTTTATCCTCAAAAAGAATAATGAATCGACATGAATCTTACCACTTGACTTACCAACTTCGATTGCTAATGGAATGGCTTAGATCGATTGCTTCCAATGTCCCAAAGAGCCTAAAGGAAAAATCGGTTCCTAAATAATGGTTAGAACCTTGCAAACAAATGCCCAAGGATTCGGCCTTTGTCCACAAGAAAACAACTTAGAAAGGAGAAGGAAATAACGAAATATCTGACCATGAACACTTACCTATCTTCCAAAACCGATTGAAGAAAACCCAAAGATTATCTACCCTTGATGATATTCGGCCAATATAACACCAAAAGAGAGAAAGAAGATTCGGCTATGGTGGAGTAAAAAGAAAGGAAAAATAAAAGTGAAAGTGAAATAGGAGAAGGATGATTCGAAAATGGAAGAAAGAAGAAAATAGAAAATGAAAATAGAATGGTAATGGATGTTTTTAACTTTGAAAAAAAAAATGAAAGAGATGGGATTTGGGAAGGAGGAAGATTCGGCCAAGAGGAAGTGAAAAAGGAAATATGGTTTTTGAGCAAGTATTAAAAGAAAGAAAAGAGAGAGATGGGAGAAAGAGGTTCGGCCAAACACCTAGTTTGCCGAAAAGAAAAGTGCACAAAAATGCAAATTGTGGTTTCGGTTTCAAAAAGGAAATGAGAGGAAGAAATTAGATTTTGGTTCAAACACAAATGAGAGATAAATCAAAAGCAAAATTGCACCAAAATGCCTAAGATACATTCGGCCAAAGAGGGAGTTTTTGGAGAGGAAGAGAAAATGCCAAATGATGCACAAAATGCTAAAGTTGGCCAACTATTCCCCAAACTTCCTATCAACATTCGCCACCCCTAGCCACACATGCCGTCCACATTCATGCACTAATGGCCATAGGAGAGTTTCCAAAACAACACCCTTAAGCCAAGCCTTGAAATCCTCTACATTCCCAAAGTTGAAGAAATTTTATCCCCAAAATCTAGCAATTCTATCCCTTATTTCATGCTTACCATAACCTTAAGTCTTCTTGCCATAAAAATAAAATTGTCCATCTTATCCATATGAATAGTTGACCGACACTTAATGCTAGGATGCATAAAAAAATCCTTAATATGCCTTCCATGCTACTCAACCACTTCCTCTCAAGCAACCTTTCATGCGCCTTATCCACTATGCCACTAACTCCTCTTGTGTTAGAATTTAACACTTAAATTAACTTAAGTGTCAAGTTCATCTAATCCACTTCACTATATTTTCAATACTAAAAATCATTCTAGCTTAGCTAATAATTCCAAGCCTTCATAAAAATATACTAAGCACATAATAATAATCATACTCGAGCTAACACAAGTAACAAGATGATACTCAATTTTTTTTTTAGGATATTACACTACCTCACAATTGTAATACAAGATTAACTTAGTCATGATTTTACTTAATCAAGCATCTTACTGAGGCCTATAACAACATAAACACAATTTTAACAATTTTAGCAAACGAAATGCAATCAACCTAACACGAAATAAATTCAAGCTAAATTGATTAAATTAACTATTCCAACAACATAAATATTCATAGATATGTTCATCATAACAACAACAAAAATTAAAGAGATAGGGAACAAGAATTAAATCCGGTGCTTTTCCGTGGCTTGACTAGTTTGCTCCGTTCTTCCTTCTCTGTCATCCTCGTCGACCAAGGCTGCTATGAACACTTAATTGCTGCTCCAAATGGCTGATGAATGCCCCTTTTCCAAGAGGAGAAATCGAAAAGAGAGCAAGGGAATTTCGAATGGAAAAGAAAAGAGAAAGTGAAGAGAAAAGAGAAAAGATGTGAATGCTCGAGATGTGTTTCAAATGACCAGCCTAAAGGGGTTTTTATAGCTGAAGAGGGCTGCTAAAAATAGCTAAAATTATCAGCCAAAGAGCCCTCCCTTGGCTGGCCACACATGTGGCAAGGTTGATAGTTTCAACTTTGCTAATTTAGGCTTGGGGCAAATCTATAAAGCCACCAATTGTGGAGGGGTTTGTTTGGAACTTGAACAAGTCTTCAAGGGCCTCTTTGCAAGCTAAATAATCAGAAAATAAGCTAATTTGGGTCAGAATATGGACGGTTTTGGGCTGTCCACTTCTTGGTCGGTTCAGTTCAGTCGGTTCAGCTCAACTGGACAACTTTTTCGTAATTAATTAATAATAATTTATTTAATCCAAAATAAATTGGAAATAAATTAAAATTAATTATATCATGAATTAATACACATAATTGGACCGACTTAGGCTGAAAATTAATTCACCTTGATACTTCAAATTGCTTCTCGATTTTGAACTTCTAGCAGTGTCTGCCGAGTCATTTTTTTCCCTTTGTGCGAATCTGACGAAAAACGATCAAAATTAATCAAAATTTATTATAAAATTAATTAAAATTCATTATGTTAATAATTTAAGTACAAAATAATTATTTTATAATAATTATATATTTTTCGACAATAATTTTGCCGAAACTGCATGAATTTGAGTTAAAAAGGGCATGAAAAAGTGTGTATATTTTCGTGTTTCCACACCCCCAAACTTAATTCATTGCTCATCCCGAGTAATGCACAAATTGAAAATAATTTCTCGGAAACACCTTTGAAAAATTCCTTCAGAACAACATTCTTCCCAAAATTATGAATTTGGTATACTTATGCTCAAAAACAAGAAATTTGATATTTATGCTACTCAAGTATACATATCGTTCAAATTAATCTCACAACTATTATGATAGAAAAATTAGACTAAATGCTTCCTTAAAAAAGACATGTTAACCCTTACCAATTTGATTTTATTTCCTTATTCAAGATTAAGCTGCAATCATTAAGTTTAACTTATGCCTTCATATTTTGAACATAGAAATTTCTCTCCACTAATGTAGGTAGCATAGAAAACTTGAATCAATAGGTCTTAAAAAAGGTTGTAACGTGGCTAGGCTAGGGGTAGGTAAAAGATAGATAAATTTAGGCTAAAAACCCCTAGACTCAGCTTCAATCGAAACTTCGGAATAATTACCTTTAATACGCCAACTTACTTTGCTTTCACATGCTCTTTTTGTACATCTATTTTCTTTCAAGTACGTATGCTCTCTTTTTTTACGAGCATTTTGCTTATGTACTACAAAATTTTTGAGCATTTGATACTTCTTTTCAACTCCCCCAAACTTATTTTCAAAGAATATTCTGAATAGTACTGAGTCTAGTGTTCGGGACAATTTAAAGATAATTAAGAGAGAAGTGATGGCTAAATATTGCAAGGGTTCAAATAAAATTAGGCCATATAGTCTCAAAGTTGGGTTTCAAAGGATAAAATTTCATTAAGGTTGGCTTGAAAGGCTCAAACGGTCCAAACAAAAGTTGCCTAAATCATATTCAACATTCCATGCTTCCTAGGATTTTGCCTCAAGAAACTACTAAGTCAATTCTAGAGACTTAAACTTTCATGCATGCCTAACTTTCTTAAAGAACTAAACATTTTATGGTATGATTTGCATGCTTTATTAAAAATACATTTATATCATTATTAAGCTAACATAACAATTTATTGAAATAATAGAACTTTATTTATACTGAAGTTTAGCATACTTAACAAAATTTCAAATTTATTGAACAAAATATATCCTAGCCATAATTAAAAGAAAATTTTATTTTGAGTGGAAACAATTTCAATTTTTCGGTCCCCCTACTTAAAATGAACAATGTCCTCATTGTTTAAAGTGAATAGATACTATACACCAGGTAGGATTCTAGAAAAGAGGAGGTGAGTCAATTTGACTGCTTAAGTACCAAGCTCTTTCTAAATCCAATCCTAGACATGTATATATCTATTGCCACACTTTATACTTCGTGACTTGTTCAATTTTATTAATGATTTCCATCTCTTGTTTTATTATGCGAGAATAAAAAAAATCCTAATTAACTTAATCCTAAAATAACCTAAGAACACAAATAAAATAAAGTCGAGATCCCCCCTTTATTTATTTGCTGATTCTTCCAAATTTGACTCATCTTTTGCTCCATCATTATTATCTTTGCATGAATCGCTGCGCTCCTTCTTCGATAATGGGCTCCATGGTTCAAATATGTAATCTGGAAACTCAGGCACAAAAATAAATGGGTTATTGTAAATTTTCGTAAGAGCACTTCTCATCGAGTCATCCCTTATTTTTTAGTATCTCCAGTAAGCTTGTTGCTGCAACTGCATATGTTGCATTATGTCCATCAACTTTGACACTCATCTCAAGATCCAGGCGAGCGGTTGAGCTCGAACATTGAAGACTCGAAATCAGGTTCAACTTCTGGTTCCATTGGTTCCACCTTATCAGGGACTTCAGTCGACTGCACTGGCTCGATCTCTATGGGATCTCTTCTTCTTCTTCTTCGGGATCATCACTTTCTTCAAATCGTTGCTGTAGAACAGAGTCTCCAGCTATTCGGTAGAGGTCCCAATCTGTGATCGTGCCCTGGCTATAGCATGTCTTCTTTACGTTTGCAAGAATTTTAGCTTTCAAGCATAGAATTGTTATTGTAAAAGGAAAGTAAGCTGGGCCAGAACATCTAACGGCACAAATCCTCATTTCTCTCAAGATGATTTTTCCCACATCAATGGTCTTTCCAGTTAAAATTGAGTATAATAAGACCATTCGCTCCAATGAGATTGTAGTCCCATGCGAACTAGGCGTAAGGCTGAAACGGATAAAATAGAACCATACCTTTGCGAGTGGTGTCAAATATTCTCTTCTGCAAGTGTGGATTCCTTGCTTTGACACAGTCCACTTAGAACCTGGAACTGTAAGTTCCTCAAGTATTTCTTGCAAATTTTCAGGCTCGATATTGCTAATTAAGGAAGAATATTCATTGTTTTCGAAATCAGGTAATTCAAAGAACTCATTAATAGCATTTGAAGTTATTGGTACCTTGATTCCGTGAACTGGAACTTCCGTCAACTCACATGAGGTTAAATTCACATAGAATTCACGTATTAACTCTTCATCCACACTAGGTCTCTTCTCACAAAACAACTCTCAATTGAGAGTTTCAGCAACCTGACGAATACGCGCCATAAAATCAATATAGTTGCTTTCTTTCAATGTGAAGCCTTTCTCTAGATGCATCTGTTGATTCTTGAAAACACTTCCGTATCTCGCTTTGGCTTCTTCACAGTGGAATTTGCTTTGTGATTCTTCAATTTGAGTAGAGGCACGAGTTCTTTTGCGAGGCATGATTAAAATGAACATAAGATGGAAAACAATTTCTCAAAAATTTAATTAATATAAAATATTAATAATTCAATAAATTGAAAATTTAAGTGATTAAATAAAATTTAAAATTTAAGAGAAAATTTTTCTTACCACCTTTTTATAAAAATTAAGAACTCTTAAAAAAATAATTAGAAAACAAAAGAGGTTGATTTAGGGTAGGTTGGAGGGTTGTCGGCTAAGGATGTTGGTGCGGGGTTGGTGTGACGTACGGATGTACGTGGGAGGAGGCAGCAGCGTGGGAGCAAGCAGCACTAGGCACGCGGATCCTTGCGAGCATGTCGAGCAGGCCTGACGAGTGCTGGAGCTGGACGTGCGCAGGTGTGGCGCCAAGGAGCAGCTGCTGGGTGCGCACGGTGGGCGTGGTGCTGCTGGCCGATTGGGTGAGGGTGCCAAGTAGCTAGGCAGTGTTGGAAGCTTGCGGCACTAGATGATTCGATATTTGGTGGGAATGGATTGTGAGTGATGAATGATGGAGAAGGTTGGTGGTATTTATAATGAGAGAAGTAGGAATTAAAGTAGAAATCTTAGAGCAATTTAATAATTAAATTATTCTAAGTTCTAATCCTATACAAAGTTAACAACATTTAATAATTAATATAAGGCATATTAAAATATTATTTGTTATTAATTTATTAAAGATAAAAACTGATTAAAATAAAATATGATTAAATTAAAACTAATCCTAACTCTATGTAAAGTTGATAATAATTAATATATATTATAATAGACATAATTATATATTAATAATTATCATCTTTTTTATTAATTTAAAAATATTTATTCTAGAAGCCTTTTGAAATTATTTACAAAAAGAGGCATCTAATTTTTAATATTTACAAAAAGGGCAACCAAATTTTAAAAAATAGTTCAATTAAGTCCCTAGACTTAATGAAAATTTGAAATTGAGTTGCAATTTTAAAACTTGGCCTCAAAATTGACCCTTTTATTTGAAAATTTAAAAATTTATTTTGCCATTTAGGGAATAATTTCTCGAAAAATTATGTCAAAATCAATTCCCAAGAAAAATTGGAGGGGTCACAAGCGGTCCCGCTTAAATTCCAATCTTCGAGACAGAATTTATTTAAACATACTAATCCCGAAAACACATCCTAAGTCATTTATTTAAAAAGAAAAGAAAATTTAATCATTTGATAAAATGAACGAGATTTGATCCCTTTCAATTTTATCTCCCAAGTAATGTTTCAAGCGTTGAGCATTAACTCGAAAATTACCTCCCTTACCTTGAAGTTCAACAACTCCGTATGGATAGACTCGATGAATCGTAAATGGACCGGACCAACGTGATTTTAACTTACCTGGAAAGAACCTTAATTTGGAATTGAATAACAAGACTTGCTGACCTGCTTCAAATTCTCAAACTCAAATGTGCTTGTCATGCCATTTCTTGAGTCTCTCCTTAAGTAATTTGGCATTCTCGTATGAAGACATTCAGAATTCTTCTAACTCATTAAGTTGAAGCATCCGTTTCTCGTTAGCAATTTTAAGATCCAAGTTGAGTCGTTGGAGATCCCAGTAAGCTTTGTGCTCTAACTCCAAAGGCAGATGATAGGTGATCGTTGTTTTCGCGATGTCAAAGTCTTAATATTTATAAAAAGAATGATCGAACCTGGAAACTAACTATGACAACGATTTGAGGCAAGTGCACCTATTGAACAGTAGTATAGCTTAGGCAACACTGGATTGTCGAACCCAAAGGAACCAAAAGTACTAATACTAACTTTCTTTTTATTATCTAGCTTAAAATAAGTGAAGTTGTTATTTAATCTAAATTTAACTAACTACTAAGCTAAAGACGCAAAGACAAAAAGAATGAATTGGGGAAATACTGTTGGAAAAACTCAGTTGATTAAGACGATACCCTTAGGAAGAATTCACCTAGACTTCACTTGTTATCTAACTCTGAACCAGACGATTTATTCACTTGACTTGATCCGTAAGACTCCCTAATATATATTAAACCCTCTCTCAAAGCGAATAACGTCTAACCCTAGGTTGATTAATTGAAATCTCTTTCTAATTAAAACCCCTAGAATTGCATTAACTCGATCTATGGACTCCTATATTAGGTTTCACCCTAATCCGCCAAATCTCGTCACCCTATCTCTAGGCGTGCGATCAACTCCGCTTAATTATGCTAGATCTACTCTTAGCGGGACTTTTGCTCCTCCACCTAAGCACATCAAACTTGAATCAATATCCCGGAAATATTAACACAAGAATTAAGAACACACAATTAAGAACAAATCAAGTATTTATCATATAGTTCAAAGAACGATAACAACATTCATCTAAGTTTCATCCCCTTCGTATCTCAAGGGTTTAGTTCATAATAATAAAAGAAAACATCTCGGAAGAAAAGATAAAACAAAACATAAGAAATCCCTAAAACCCCCTGAAGGAATTGAAGGAGAGATCCGTCGTCTTGAGTAGAATTCTGGCTTGTTGAGATGGATCAACTGGCTATATTCGAGTGTTTCCCACAAATCTGACCTTTTCGGCTCGGCTCCTTGGCCTAGCTCACCGCCCCCTTCTAGGTTATACTTAGGGTGTTTATATAGGCTTTTGAAATAGGTTTCTTTGCCCCTAAGTATCCAAATCCGAGTAAAACTCCTCTTGGCCGTGGCAGGGGCATAGCCATGGCACACGCCCGTGTGAATCGTCTTTAGGCCGTGTTTCGACTTTTAATGAGGTGACACGCCCGTGTAAATCGTGATCAGGCCGTGTTCTAGTCTATCAAGGAGACACGGCTGTGTTGGCTCAAGTCGAGGCCATGTCGATTTTCACTTTGGCCCAATTTGGTCCGTTTTAAGCCCGTTTCTCGTTCTTTCCATCCTCCGGTGCTTTCTTGAGTATAAAACATGAAAAGAAAGGATTAAGAGCACCTTTTTACATAAATCAAGGGATAAATCATCCAAAAGTATGCTAAATGTGGGATTAAAATATGTTACTTTTACGGTTTATCACATACCCCCACACTTAAGCTTTTGCTTGTCCTCAAGCAAAATTCTCAACTTACAATTAAAACGAACTTTCCATGATTCAATATTCCTATCAACAATGTCTCATCATAATTCATAGATAATTTATACATGGATAATTTAACTCAAAGAGTCCTAAAGATTCAAACAATATAAGTCATACATTTGTAGCACAAAACATAGGTGTTTCCCCTCATCTAAATAATTACCTCTGATCCAAAAGCTACAAGGATTGACATCCTCACCAAAGATTCACTCAAATTACTCAAAGTGTTTAAGGTTCAGAATTAAGCACTCAAACGTCAAAACTGAAAAGTTAATCCTATAGGCTTGCATGAAAATCAAATCTCCACCACTGTAATATGAGATGATGCAGAAATCAAAAGGTCTTTGAAAGGGTTGTAACGGGGCTTGGGTTAAGGTGTGGATAGAGGCTGAATTAGAGGGTTAGAATCGAGATCGACCTGAAAAATTACCTAACTAGAAACAACAAACTGAAAAATAAATAATTTCATGAATTGAAACTTTGAAACTAATAATATGAGCTTCTTCTTCAATAAATAGACTTTAACTGTATAAGCTCGCTTTCATCATACTAATACTGAATATACTTTGATTTTTTTTCAGAACAAATCAAATATTTACAATAATAAGAAAGTACTTTAACAACTGAAATATAGAACATAGTTAGGCGACTGCTCAAAATCAAATCTCGACAAAAAGGGTAGTCAAAAAGGATGGTGATAACAAATACAAAGGGTTTTGGGTTAATATTAGTGGGTGAGTCAATAAAAAGGGTTGTTAGGATCAAAGGGGTTCACTAGGGGTTAATTATGAAGGTAGGCTTTTTATGGAGTAAGTGGGTTAAATCCTAGGTGCCTTTATCATTTCTGTATATCAAATCAAAGATGTGGTCTCAACATGTATAATCGAGGCAAGTTCTAGAATAACAAATCAATGTTGACACACTCATAATCAAAAAGTGAGCATGAAAAAAGATATATGCTCTTATAAGGCTCAAAATCTCACAAAAATTATGGGTATTTTGATATCAACCTTGTAAATTTCAAATTTCAAAGTAATATTCAAATTCAGGTAGACAACCTAGAAAAATTTTTAATTTCTGAAAAATAGACTTATCATGCTTGATTCTCTAGTATCTTAGAATTTAATTATCAATGCACAATTATCAATGACTTAATCTAAAATATATCCATAAAAATCATAAATCATGGAAATTTTATTCTAATGATAATATGAGAAATTTACTTTAAGATAAGGCATAATTCAGAGATTTGCGAATAATGCAAAAAGTTTGGCACCTATTTAGGTTGTTCACCCCCCCACACTTAAGATGTACATTGCCCTCAATGTACAAAGATATATAAGCATATAATACTTAAACCAAAAGAGAAGAGGAGAAGTGACACTTCTTGAATTTTGGATGGATTCCTTGAGTCGGAGGTGACAGATGACTTACGTAGCAGTGAGTTACTCCTAGTGATTTGTTCATTATTTTTGAGTGTACAATTGAAACTGCAAAGTCATCAGTTAGATGTCTAGGGGGCGGAATTAAACAAGTGTTTGTTAGTAATACTCTAAGGTTATATAGCCAATGATAACATGAATAAAATAAAGGTATAAAACATAGAAGGCAAAAGAGTTTAAATTAAGACAAATAAAAATTAGAACGAAAGAACTAAAACTAAAGAAAAGAAAACTAAAAATAAGGAAAATAAAAGGACTCAGAGGTCCTCATCATCAGCTGGTCCTGCGGTGGTGTCGGTGAAGAAATGTGGAAGTGATGACAAATCTGCTGGAGGGTGGCCGGATTAGGGAAGGAGGGGCTGAGAGAATCGGTTTAGGGTTATGGTTTGGGGAAGATGAGAGGTTAAGTTCTTTAAATAGGGGTGAGAGCACGGCCAAGGTCCACGCCCGTGTTCAATTTTAATCAGCCCGTGTTTTTCGTGATTTTGAATTTTGGGCGCGTTCAGGGTGTTTGGCCACGGCCGTGGTCAAGGTGCCACGCCCGTGTTCTTCTTCACACGGTTGTTTAGAACGGACGTGTTTAGCCCGTGTTCAACAAGTCAGTATAGTCCACGGTTACTCAGCACAGGCGTGTCCTGCATGTGTTTGGTAGGTCAGTATAGTCCACGGAAAGTCAGCACGGGCGTGGACTATTATCGCAGCCCGTGTTAGGAAAAAAATTTCTTCTTTGTTGTGCACGGCTACTAGCACGCCCGTGGTTTGTCCCTTGGCTTCCATACGGCCACGGGCACACCCATGTGCAAGGCTGTGTGGTCTAAAACATGCACTTTATTGGATTAATTAGTATGAGATTAAATGCTAAAAATTAAGAATCTAATGTTAGTGAGGTTAGTGCTCGGGTTGCCTCCCGAGAAGCGCTTGTTTAAAGTCTTAAGCTAGACTTACCCTATTTTCATTTCTAGAAGAAAGTTCACGGAGCTGAAGCTCCTCTCTCACATCCCTAAAATTTTCACCATTATAGATTTTGAGTCGGTGACCATTTACCTTGAATGTGCCTTGAGTGGGATGAGTTACCTCTATTGTGCCATAGGGAAAGATTGTTTTAATCATGAATGGGCCTGACCATCTTGATTTCAGTTTCCCAGGAAACAATTTAAGCCTTGAGTTGTATAGCAGGACCAAGTCCCCTACTTCGAATTGATTCGATTTCTTTAGACAAGCATCATGGCGTCGCTTTGTTGCCTCCTTTTATAGCTTCGAGTTCTCGTAGGCATCAGCTCTCCATTCGTTTAGCTCGTTCATCTGCATCATTCTTTTCTTTCCTACAGTTTTAAGATCGTAATTTAAAAATTTTATAGCCCAAAAAGCTTTGTGTTCTAACTCGAATGGTAGATGACAGCTTTTCCCGTAGACAAGTTTGTATGGGGATGTTCCTAAAGGGGTTTTAAAGGCTGTTCTATAGGCCCATAAAGCGTCATCTACTTTTATTGCCCAATCTTTTCTGTTTTGATTCACCCGTTTTTCTAGGATTCGTTTAAGTTCTCGGTTTGCTACTTCAACTTGCCTCTTTGGTTTGAGGGTGATATGGGGTAGCTATCCTGTTGTGTACTCCATATTTTTTAAGACTTTGTCAAATTGATTATTACAGAAATGAGTGCCCCTATCACTAATGATAGCTCTAGGTGTTCCAAATCGAGAGAACAGTTTCTTGAGAAACTTAACTACTACTCTAGCATCATTGGTAGGTAAAGCTTCAGCTTCCACCCATTTTGACATGTAATCAACTGCCACTAGGATGTATTTATTTCCAAATGAACTAGGGAATGGACCCATAAAATCAATACCCCATACATCAAATATTTCACATGATAGTATATATGTTTGAGGCATTTCATCACATTTAGAAGCATTACCTGTTCTTTGGCATTTATCACACGAAGTGACATACCTGTTGGCATCTTTGAATAGAGTGGGCCAATAAAAACCTGATTCGAGTATTTTATGTGCTGTCTTAATGCCACTGTAGTGCCCTCCTGAAGGTCCTGAATGGCAATGTTCCAGGATTTTGCTTGCTTCCGCCCTTGTAACGCATCTCTAAATTACTTGATCTGCACATATGCGGAAAAGAAAAGGATCTTCCCAAAAATAGTTTTCCGCATCAGCAAAGAATCATTTCTTTTGATGATGTGTTAACCTTTTTGGTAAGATGTTAGCCGCTAAATAATTCGCAATATCTGCAAACCATGGTACCTCGAAGTTGGTTATAGAAAAGAGTTTTTCTTCAGGAAACGAGTCATTTATCTCTCTTTCATCGAGCTCTTCGATATGTGGGTTCTCCAGCCTGGAGAGGTGATCTGCTGCAAGGTTTTCAGCTTCCTTCTTATCCTGTATTTCCAAATCAAATTCCTGTAAAAGTAAAATCCATCTTATGAGTCGAGGTTTTGCATCAGATTTAGTTAAAAGATAACAAAGAGCAGAGTGGTCAGTGTAAACGACATCTTTAGATAATACTAGATATTGTCTGAATTTATCAAATGCAAAGACCACAGCTAGTAATTCTTTTTCAGTGGTGGTATAATTTTCTTGCGCGGCTGTTAATGTCTTGCTGGCATAATAGATCGGCTGGAAGTGCTTGTCTCTTCGCTGTCCCAAAACTGCACCTACTGCAAAGTCACTCGCATCACACATTAGTTCAAAAGAGAGATTCCAATCAGGGGCAATTATAATTGGGGCGTTTATTAATTTCTCTTTAAGAATATTAAATGCATCTAAACATTCCCGATTAAAATTAAAAGGTACATCTTTTCTAGCAATTTCGTTAGAGGCTTAGCTATTTTAGAAAATCTTTAATAAATCTTACAGAAAAATCCTGCATGTCCTAAAAGCTTCTAATAGCCTTAATCTGAACTAGGGAGGTAATTTTTCTATGGTTTTAACCTTTGCTTTATCTACCTCGATTCCCTTACTAGAAATTTTATGTCCCAATACAATTCCTCTTGTACCATAAAGTGGCATTTTTCCCAATTTAATACAAGGTTTGTTTCTTCACATCTCATTAGAACTCGTTTTAAATTTTTAAGGCAAAGATGGAAAGAATTACCAATACCAAAAATCGTCCATAAATACCTCCATAATGTCTTCCACAAGTTCGTCAAAGATTGCCAACATGCAACATTTGAAAAGTAGCAGAGCATTACATAATCCAAAAGGCATTCTACGATAAGCAAACGTACCGTATGGGCATGTGAATGTTGTTTTCTCTTGATCTTCAGGTGCTATTGGGATTTGGAAATAACCGGAAAGTCCATCTAGGAAGCAATAGTACATATACCCAGATAACCTTTCTAACATTTGATCAATGAAGGGTAAAGGAAAGTGATCTTTTCTAGTGGCGTCGTTCAGCTTCCTGTAATCAATGCAAACTCTCCAACCTATGACTGTTCTTGTGGGAATTAGTTCATTCTTTTCGTTGGCTACCACCATTATGCCTCCTTTCTTTGGAACAACCTGCACAGGACTTACCCGATTCTTCGTCGTAAATAGGATAAATTATTCCAGCATCTAGAAGTTTAATTACCTCAGCTTTCACAACTTCTTTTACGTTGGGATTCAATCATCGTTGAGGTTGCACACATGGCTTGTATTCCTCTTCCATTAAAATTTTGTGGGTGCAAAATGATGGGCTTATTCCCTTAATGTCAGAGATTTTCCAAGCTATGGCTCTTTTATGTTCTCTTAGTACCTGTATCAACTCCTCTTTTTCCTTGGGTTCTAATTCTGAAGAGATAATTACCGGTAGCGTAGAATTGTCCCTGAGGAATGCATATTCTAAGTGTTTATGCAACTATTTTAATTCTAATTTGGGCGGCTCATCAATGGAGGGTTTTTGTTTTAGTTCATCATTGACTTTAATGCTCTCTTCTTTCGTATGTCTAGATGAAGATGTATTCAAATTCAGCTTTTCAACTTCATCTTCTTCCCCCTCTTCTTGACTCAGGCACAGTTCCATCGTTTCATCATGTATAATTTCCTGTAATGAGTTTTGAATGATATGATCAGTGGTATCAACAAAATAATAGGAATCATCTTGTTCTCTAGAATATCGCATGGCATCATAAATTTGAAAAATAATTTCCTCATCACCTATCCTTAATGCAAGTTTACCATCACCTACATTGATAACAGCCCTAGCAGTAGCTAAAAAAGGGCGCCCTAAAATCAAAGGAACTTCAATGTCCTCATCCATGTCAAGCACAACAAAATCAACAAGGAAAATAAATTTATCAATTTTTACCAAGACGTCTTCGATAACTCCTCTAGGATATTTAATAGATCTATCATTCAATCGAATACTCATCCTAGTGGGTTTTGGTTCCCAGCATCTAGTTGTTTAAACATTTTATAAGGCATTAGATTAATACTCGCACCTAGATCGCCTAATGCTTTCTTAATATTTAAACTACCAATTAAACAGGAATAGTAAAACTTCCTGGTCTTTTAATTTGGTTGGTAACTTGTTTTGGAGGATGGTGAACATTCTTCATTAAGCTCCACTCGTTGATATTTCTTCGAGCTTCCTTTTATCCGTCAGAGTTCTTTTAAGAATTTTGCGTGACGTCGACATCTGTGAAATGGCTTCAACAAAGGGTAAGTTAATATGTATTTGTTTAAAAAGTTCAAGAAATTTACCGTATTGGGCATCTAATCGGTCTTTCTTCAACTTTGCTGGGTATGGGATTGGTGGTTTACTTTCTTTGCGCACTAGAGTTACATCCTCAACTCCCTCATCCTTTGCTTTGTCATCTTCATGTGGTATTTTTTTCTTTGGTTCGGCTAACTCCTTTCCACTTCTCAGTGTAACAGCCTTTACCTGTTCTGTTCCTTTAGAAAAAATCTCTGATCGAATTTCAGAAACCATCTTAGTAAGTTGTCCAACTAACTCAGTAAGTTCCCCAACTTGGTTCTCGATTACTTTAAGTGATGCCTGTTGATTCTTAAGGGTGGTTTCAGTGTCTTAGAGACGGTTATATGTGGCTGCCATGAATTTTGTCAGCATCTCTTCAAGGTTCGGCCTCTTTTCCTGTGGATAGGGCTGATTTTGGAAATTTTGAAGAGGTTGTTGTCTCTGAATTCCTTGATTTCCTTGACCTCCCCATGAAAAATTTGGGTGGTTCCTCTAACCTGGATTATAAGTATTGCTATAAGAGTTATTATTAGATTTGAAATTGTTACCTATATAGTTCATCTGTTCGCTTTCGTGCCCGGGCTTGGTAGGGTGGGTACTCGTGGATTCGCCACAGTTCCACTTGCGTCGCCTTTGCATTCTTCGATGTACTGCGCTAAGAACACAAACTATCAAGCTTTTTATTCATCATCTCTACCGTGTTGATAGCATGGTTACTGCGTCGAGGTTGAAAACTCCGGCTGATTTTGTTGGTTTTATCCTTGTAACCTGCCACTGATAGTTATTCAGTGACATCTCTTCAATAAACTCGTAGGCTGCTTCAGGAGTTCTATTGTTCAGGGTTCCACTGGCGACTGAATCAATTAGTTGCCTCGTTGAGGGGTTCACACCGTTATAGAAAGTTTGGACTTGGAGCCACAAGGGTAAACCATGGTGCGGACACCTTCTCAAGAGATCCTTGTATCTCACCCATGCGTCGTATAATTTCTCTAAATCCATCTACACAAAAGAAGAGATATCATTCCGTAATTTGGCCGCTTTGGCCGGTGGGAAATATTTTATTAAAAATTTTTCGGTCATTTGATCCCATGTAGTGATTGACCCTGGTAACGAAGTTTAACCAATCGCTTGGCTTTATTCCTTAATGAAAAGGTAAATAATCAAGACGGATGGCATCATCGTAAACGCCATTTATTTTGAAGGTATCACGAACTCTAAAAATTAGCTATATGAGTATTTGGGTCTTCGCCCACAGAAACCATCAAATTGAACAAATTGTTGAATCATTTGTATAGTGTTAGGCTTTAATTCAAAATTATTAGCAGCTATAGCAGCCTAACAATACTTGATTCTCGCTCTCGTTAAATGAGGTTTAGCATAATCATACATAGTACGCGGAGAATTATTTTCTGCCACATCTTGTGGTGGTAGATTATTCTCGTCCATCCCTTCAGAGGATTGGATCCGCTTTCTCGCTCTTTTACTGTAATTTAGGGCTCGCCTAATTTCTCTGCGATTCCTCGCGAGCGGTAGCTTCAATATCACTGTCGTATACTAGTGGTCCTCTCGGGTTCTTTCTAGTCATAAACTAGAGGTACCTGCTAGGAAAACAAAGAAAGAAAAATTTAGCAAAGTTAAAAACAAAATAAAAATAAAAAAATAAAATTGCGGAAAATAATGGCTAAAGTAATAAAAATAGAGCTTTCTTAATATTTTAGTTCCCCGGCAACGGCGCCAAAAACTTGATCGTTGTTTTCGCAATGTCAAAGTCTTAAAATTTATAAAAAGAATGATCGAACCTGGAAACTAACTATGACAACAATTTGAGGCAAGCGCACCTATCGAACATTAGTATAGCTTAGGCAACACCAGATTGTCGAACCCAAAGGAACCAAAAGTACTAATACTAACTTTCTTTTTATTATCTAGCCTAAAATAAGTGAAGTTGTTATTTAATCTAAATTTAACTAACTACTAAGCTAAAGACGCAAAGACAAAAAGAATGAATTGGGGAAATACTGTTGGAAAAACTCAGTTGATTAAGACGATACCCTTAGGAAGAATTCACCTAGACTTCACTTGTTATCGAACTCTAAACCAGACGATTTATTCACTTGACTTGATTCGTAAGACTCCCTAATGTATATTAAACCCTCTCTCGAAGCGAATAATGTCTAACCCTAGGTTGATTAATTGAAATCTCTTTCTAATTAAAACCCCTAGAATTGCATTAACTCGATCTATGGACTCCCATATTAGGTTTCATCCTAATCCGGTAAAATCTCATCACCCTATCTCTAGGCATGCGATCAACTCCGCTTAATTATGCTAGATCTACTCTTAAGCAGGGACTTTTGCTCCACCACCTAAGCACATCAAACTTGAATCAATATCCCGAAATATTAACACAAGAATTAAGAACACGTAATTAAGAACAAATCAAGTATTTATCATATAGTTCAAAGAAACGATAACAAAATTCATCTAAGTTTCATCCCCTTGGTATATGAAGGGTTTAGTTAATAATAATAAAAGAAAACATCTCAGAAGAAAAGATAAAACAAAACATAAGAAATCCCTAAAACCCCCTGAAGGAATTGAAGGAGAGATCCGTCGTCTTGAGTAGAATTCTGGCTTGTTGAGATGGATCAACTTGCTATCTTCGAGTGTTTCCCACAAATCTGACCTTTTCGGCTTGGCTCCTTGGCCTAGCTCACCGCCCCCTTCTAGGTTATACTTAGGGTGTTTATATAGGCTTTTGAAATAGGTTTCTTTGCCCCTAAGTATCCAAATCCGAGTAAAACTCCTCTTGGCCGCGGCAGGGGCTCGGCCATGGCACACGCCTGCGTGAATCGTCTTTAGGCCGTCTTCGACTTTTAATGAGGTGACACGCTCGTGTAAATCGTGATCAGGCCGTGATCTAGTCTATCAAGGAGACACGACCGTGTTGGCTCAAGTCGAGGCCCTGTCGATTTTCACTTTGGCCCAATTTGGTCTGTTTTAAGCCCGTTTCTCGTTCTTTCCATCCTCCGGTGCTTTCCTGAGTATAAAACATGAAAAGAAAGGATTAAGAGCACCTTTTTACATAAATCAAGGGATAAATCATCCAAAAGTATGCTAAATGTGGGATTAAAATATGTTACTTTTACGGTTTATCAACAGGCTTTCCCAAAGATCAACCTATAGGGTGACATCCTTAAAGGTGTCTTGTATGCTGTCCTGTAAGCCCATAAAGCAGCATCCAGTCTTTTGGACCAATCTCGTCGATTTTGGCAAACTACCTTCTCAAGTATGCCTTTGATCTCTTTGTTTGCCAGTTCAAGTTGCCCATTCGTCTGCGAATTGTAAGCTGTGGCAACCTTGTGCTTCACTCCATGTTTTTCAAGTAACCATTTCAACCACTTGTTCACAAAATGGGACCCTTCATCACTAATGATGGCTCGTGGAGTTCCAAACCTTGTGAACACATGCTTCTGTAAAAAATTCATCACAACCTTAGCATCGTTTGTTGGATATGCTTCAGCCTCAATCCACTTAGACACGTAGTCTACAGCTACCAAGATGTACTTGTGACCAAAAGATGGAGGGAAAGGACTGAGAAAGTCAATACCCCAAACATCAAACAGTTCTACCTCAATGATGTTTGTTCGAGGCATCTCGTTTTTGTTGGTGACATTTCTGACCCTTTGACATCAATCACAACTCTTTACGTAAGCATATGCATCTTTAAATAGTGTTGGCCAAAAGAATCCAGCTTGCAATACTTTGGCCGCAGTACGTGTTCCTCCGAAGTGTCCCCCACTTGGAGCTGAGTGACAGTGGTATAAAATCTTATGTACTTCATCTTCTGCCACACATCTCCTGATCATTTGATCTGCACACTTTTTAAACAAATATGGTTCTTCCCAGAAATAGTACTTCACATCGTGAAGAAACTTTTTCTTTTGATGATATGTCTTATCAATTGGCATCAAACCACAAGCTAAATAGTTAGCAATATTAGCAAACCAAGGGGTATTATGGACATGATTTACCTTCAGTATGTGTTCATCTGGAAATATCTCCTGAATTAGTATAAGTGGAGAATTCCCTTCTTGCGGCTCCAATCTGGACAAGTGATCTGCTACTTGATTTTCTACTCCCTTTCGATCTTGAATTTCTAGATTGAACTCTTAAAGTAGAAGTACCCACCGGATCAGTCTCGTCTTAGTGTCTTTCTTGGAAAGTAAATACTTAATTGCCGAGTGGTCCATATTGACAGTCACTTTGGTACCTACAAGATAAGATCGAAACTTGTCAAAAGCAAACACAATAGCAAGTAACTCTTTTTCTGTTATCATGTAATTCAGTTGAGCTCCTGTTAGAGTCCGACTCGCATAGTAAATGGTATGAAAAAATTTGTTCCTTCGTTGACCCATAACAGCTCTGATCGCGAAGTCACTTGCATCACACATCAATTCAAATGGCAAATCCTAGTCAGGTGGGACTATTATGGGTGTCGAGACTAACCGACTCTTCAAATCGTTGAAAGCTCTTAAGCACTCCTCATCAAATTTAAACGCCGTGTCCTTTCCAAATAATTTGCATAAGGGTTTAGCAATTTTGGAGAAGTCTTTGATAAATCTTTGATAGAAATCGGCGTGGCCCAAAAAGCTCCTAACACCCTTTACAGATGTCGAAGGTGGGAGTTTTTCAATAACATCTACCTTTTCTTTATCAACCTCGATTCCATGTCTTGTTATCCGATGCCCTAGAACAATACCTTCTCGTACCATGAAATGGCACTTTTCCCAATTAAGTACAGGGTTTGTTTCTTCACATCGCCTTAGTACCTTGGCTAGATTGGCTAGGCAATCATCATATGTATCTCCGAATACTGAAAAATCATCCATAAAAACTTCCAAATATTTCTCAACCATGTCAGTAAAAATAGACATCATACATCTTTGAAATGTAGCAGGTGCATTACATAAACCAAATGGCATGCGCCTAAATGCAAATGTACCATACGGGCAAGTGAATGTTGTCTTGCATTGATCTTCTGGTGCTACTGTAATCTGATTATACCCCGAGTATCCATCAAGAAAGCAATAATAGTCTCGCCCCGCTAGTCTATCCAGCATCTGATCCAAAAACGGCAAAGGAAAGTGATCTTTCCTAGTCGCCTTGTTCAGCTTCCGGTAATCGATGCAAATTCTCCATTCCATAACTGTTCTAGTCGGTATCAACTCGTTATTATCATTTTCAATGACCGTGATACCTCCCTTCTTCGGTACACACTGGACCAGACTTACCCATGAACTGTCTGAGATGGGGTAAATTATACCCGCATCTAACCGCTTGATGATTTCTTTATTTACTACGTCCTTCATGATGGGGTTCAATCTTCGTTGTCCATCAATCGTCCCTTTCTCACCATTTTCTAGTATGATCTTGTGCATGCATATAGATGGACTAATACCGCGAATATCGGCTATGGTCCATCCGATAGCCTTCTTGAATTATTTCAATACAAGGATGAGTTTCTCTTCTTGCTCATTGGTTAATTCCGCTGAAACAATCACAGGCAAAGTAGAAGCGTTACCTAAATAAACATATTTTAAATGTAAGGGAAGTACCTTCAATTCTAATTTAGGTGGCTCCTCAATTGACGCTTTTGGTTGGGCATAATCCTTTTTCTCTAACTCTAAAGATTCAAAGTGGGATTGCGGATTAAATCCCCTTTGATTAGCTTCTAACAAAGCTAAGTATTCATCCTCCTCTTCATCATTTGGAGGATCTGATGTCAAAATTTGTTCTTGAGTTCCTTCTCCATGATTAAATCCTCTAAATTGGATACTGCAGAACAATCATCAATTGTGTCAGGAAATCGAATAGACTTAAAAACATTAAATGTTACCTGATCATCCTGAACACGCATAGTAAGCTTGCCCTTCTGCACATCAATAAGGGTCCTTCCGGTTGCTAAGAACGGTCTTCCTAGGATAATTGGAACCTCTTTGTCTGCTTCAAAGTCTAGAATCACAAAGTCAGCAGGAAAGATAAATTTGTCTACACGTACCAATACATCCTCGATTTTTCCTTCTGGATGTGCTAAGGATCAATCTGCTAATTGAAGTGTAACTGTAGTCGGTCTAACTTCACCTATCCCTAATTTCCTAAATATTGACATAGGCATCAAGTTGATACTCGCACCCAAGTCACATAGTGCCTTACCACAATATGTTGCTCCAATGTTGCAAGGTATGGTAAAACATCCAGGATCCTTCAACTTTGGGTGTAGTTTTTTTTGAAGATATGCATTGCATTCCTTTGTCAAGGCTACAGTCTCAAATTCTCCAAGTCTTCATTTTTTAGACGGAATATCCTTCATGAATTTGACGTAGTTTGGCATTTGTTCAAGTGCTTCAACCAACAGGATGTAGATATGAAGTTGCTTGAGTACGTCTAGGAACTTCTTGAATTTAATTTCTTGCTTCTTCTTCTGAAGTCTTTGAGGGTAGGGTGGTGGAGTTTTATTTACTAGAACTGGTTGATTCATCTTCTGTGGTAATTCTGCATCTAACGGAGTTGTTAGTTGATCAGAATTAGCTGGTTCTGAAGTTATGTAACATCCCGATTTAGGGCCTAGTCAGAATAGTGGTGCGAGACCACAAATCCGAGGTATATGAATGAGTTTTTGAGGTTTATGCTATGTATGCATGCTAGTGTGAAAGTTTCATGAAGCAATTTTGTGAAATTGCGGTTGAATTATCCAAAAGGACTAAATTGCAAAAGTTGCAAAATGTGAGATTCTAGAAGCTATTTGTGTGAAATAGCTTTAGAATATTAATTAGAGGTCCTTAAATAGAAAATTTTCCAATTTCTAATATTTGGACAAAATTGGGCATGGATGAGTTAAAATAGAAAGTTTATCAAAAAGGGATTTTGGTCATTTATCAATTAAGTGATTAAAATAGGAGAAAAGATGACAAAATTCATTCATCTTCTTCTCCAAGGTCACAAAATTTTCAAGAGCCATTGTTAGGGTTCTTCAAATTTTTCAAGCTTGCTAGTAAGTGCATCTAGCCTCGTTTTTTATATTCTTTGTATTTTTGAAGTCCTTGTAGCATGAGTAAGCTATTTTTAGCTATTTGATGAGCTATGATGGATGTTAAAAAATGTGGTCATGTATGACATGCATGTATTTTGATGTTTTATGGAAGATTATCAAAGCTTGATGTAGTAGAAACATCTTTTGCTAAATGAGTTTCCATAGAAAATGCATGTAGGGACTAGTTTGTGAAAGTCTTAAGTTTGGTCATACATGTGTGATGTAGTGAGAATTGATGATTGCTTTAGTTGAGTAAGTGATTCGGCTAAGCATGAAAGGCTAGGAAGTTGAATAAAAATCACTTTACGAGCCTTGGACCAATAGTGTAATTATGAGAAAGATTTGGGGCAAAAGAGTAATTTTGCCAAAGTATGATATGTCGGTCAATTTGGTCAATGTGTGTATTGAATAAGCTGATTTATTCATTATAGATCAAGAAAGATGAAGCCCGGATCAAAACCGAGGCAAAAGTAAAGTGGTGGACTAAATTGCACGTTTCTATACTTTTGTGTATCGAGGTAAGTCTATGCATAAACAATGCATTCATACTTACAATTTGTTAATGCTAGCTAGTGTGTAGCAGCATGATTAAGAATGAATGAGAATCTATGTGGAATGAATGTGGTAGAAATCGTGAATGTATAGTGATAATGCTAAATGGTGGGCTAAGTGCGATACCATCCTAAGGCATAATGACGGTGAGCTGGCTACTTGCGATGCTATTGTTAGGTATATTATCTAGTGGGCTATGTGCGAAACCATTATGATTACCTTCATGGTAGGCTAAGTGCGATACTACCTTATTAATTGATTGTGGTGGGCTAAGTGCGAAACCACCGAGACATTAGCTGTGTGGACTAGCTGTGTGGATTAGCTGTGTGGATTAGCTGTGTGAATTAGCTGTGTGGATTAGCTGTGTGGATGTATTATCGAGAAATAATGATGTGTTGTATATTGTGTAAATGTGATATTGAATGCAGGGGTGCATGCCAATGGTTATGAGTAAGTGACTCATGATGTGTTGGAATAAATGTGGTAAGGGATAGAAAGAGTAAGCATAGTTGTACATTATATGTTAGTATAATGCTAATTGTTGTTTAGCTTATACTATGTTGCTTAATTGTTTATGTGTAAACTTACTAAGCTCAAAGCTTACTCCCTTTCTTTTCCCTTGTCTTATAGAGTAAAGTGTTGAATCGAGATACGAGGATCAATTGGAAGATCGCCCACACTATCAAAGACACTCGGTACATTAGACTCAATGTTTTGTATATGGCATGTATAGGGGCTAGAAAAGTTAGTGAATTTTGTTGTATATGGCTATGATGAGTTGGCCTTTAAATGGATAATCTATTTTGTATAATGCCATAGTTGTTGGCTACTTTATTATATGAAAAGATGTAGTTATCCAAGTGAGATTGTAAGATTGTGAGTTGATTATGGATGTGTTGAATGAGTGCATGATTGTGTATGCTAGAAGGGTGAAAAGCACTTGGCAAATAGCTTTGTTCTTGTCAATGTGGATAGACACACGGGCGTGTGTCTAGGCCATGTCTGACACACGGCCAGCCCACGGGCGTGTGACTCAGCCTTGTGTCCCCTACATGTTAGTATTTTAAATCAGAATAGACCACGGACTAGCCACACGGGCGTGTGTCTAGGCCATGTGTGACACACGGCCAGCCCACGGGCGTGTGACTCAGCCTTGTGTCCCCTGCATGTTAGTACTTTAAATCAGAATAGACCACGAACTAGCCACACGGGCGTGTGTCTAGGGCGTGTGGGATTAATTAGTGTCGGCCACGGGCTAGCCACACGGGCGTGTGTCTAGACTCTAGGCCGTGTTAAGGTAGTCAATGTGCACCACGGGTGGAAGGCACAGGCGTGTGCCCTAATCGTGGGGCATTGGCAGAATGCTTGAGTTTTCATGCACGGGTAGTGACCATGGGCGTGTGTGACATCCACGGGCGTGCCAAATCTTACACGGGCGTGTGAGCCCTGTATAGATGGAAAAATTTTAAGATCATAAGAGTTTTTGATATGTTCTCGAGAGCCCTCGTGTGTTTGAGAGAGGCCTCGTAGGTCGGGATTGAGGTTGTTGTGATGGCCAAAGAGAGTGGTCATTTTGTGCCTAAGTGGCGATCTTGAGGTCTTTAATTCGGTGACGCATCGTGCCCGGTTCCGGCGTTGAATATGGGTAAGGGGTGTTACAAGTTACCTTGTCGAATTTTGCAGATTTTGGTTCTTGTGAAATTGGAATTTCAACACTCGGTCGAACTTCCTCTGAGTTTTGAGCGTCAGCTGGCTCCTTCTCAACTTCGACAGAATTAGGCTCTAAAGTCTTTCCACTTCTCAATGTCAACGCTTTACAATGCTCCTCCTTGGATTCCTTGCATTCTCTGTATAGCTAGGTAAAGCACCTTGTGGTCGGTTCCTGAGTTCAGTAGCAAGCTGGCCCATTTGGTTTTCAATATTTTTCAATGTAGCTACTTGCTTTGAATTAAGGCATCATTCTTCGCCATGTATGCCTTTAACAAATTTTCTAAGCCATTGGATGGTTCAGCTTGGGTTGGTTTCTGAACTTGTTGGGGAAAACTAGGTGGCTGGGTCGATCTAGGTTGGGCGTAAGTGTTACTGGTTCCAGCCCATTGGTTACTCCAGGAAAAATTCGAGTGGTTTCACCATAATGAGTTATAGAAATTGGATTGCAGTCCTTGCCTTCCTCGATTTTGGTTCTAGTTACCCATGTAATATACGGATTTTGTGTTCGATGGACATTCTTCAAAAAAATGTCCTTCTCCACAATAGACACAGGCTATACTTTCAAATTGATTTGGTGGCTGTGCTGCAAAACTATTAGATTTTTTAACATTGAGGATATTGGTGATACCTGAGATGCGAGTGAAGTAAGAGCGTCTACTTCATGTATTCCAGCAACTCATCTTCCTAACGCTGCTCGATTGGTTGGCCATTGATAATTGTTGCTGGCAATCCTTTCAATGATTTCATAAGCCTCATTGTATGACTTAGAAAGCAGAGCACTGTTAGCAGAAGCATCCACTACCATCCTCGTGTGAGCATTGAGACCATTATAAATCGTCTCAAGTTGGATGCAATGTGGGATTCCATGATGAAGGCACTTCCGTAATAATTCTTTGTACCTTTCCCATGCCTCATACAAGGACTCATCATCCATTTGTTGGAAGGCAGTGATCTCATTCCTCAACTTAGCATTCTTGCTAGGCGGGAAATACTTCATGAGAAATCTTTCTGCTAACTTTTGCCATGTGGAAATTGAATTTGGTGGAAATGAGTTCAACCAGGCTCGAGCTCTGTCCCTTAGCGAATACAAGAACAGCTTCAATCATAATGCGTCTTCGGGTACTCCGGCTAACTTGAAAGAATCGCTCACCTCCGTAAACAGTCTTAAGTGTAGGTGAGGTTCTTCGGTAGGCATTCCACTGAATTGGCCCACTCGTGCAAGCAAGCATCCGGAACATGACCGCTTCACTCGAATCACTGTTGTGCCTCGATTTCGGGTCTCCTAATACCCGGATTAAGATCATTAAACACTACCACTACATACTGTCTTAAAGCTCTATCCCTATCATCAGCAATAAGGATACGATTTTGAGCAGGGTCTGCTCCGTTTCCTTGATTCAGATTTTCGAAGTTCATCTCTTCGGTCCTTCTCTGACTTGCTTGTCTTCTTCGCTGTTGAAAAGTTCGTTCAATCTCAGGGTCTACAAGGAGTAAATCGATAATTCGGTCAATACTCATAAACACCTGAAATAATCACAGAAAAGTTGATTAAGTTAAAATTTAACCAAAAAAGTAAACCAAAATGCAAAACTAACAAATTCAAAAATAATGAATTTTTAAAACAGTCCCTGGCAACGACGCCAAAAACTTGGAACTACGGAAATGTGCAAGTGTACACAATCGCAACAAGTAATAAAGTGACAAGTAAATGTCGAGTTATCGTACCCACAGGGACTGTGAAAAGAATTATTTATGAATTCTATTTAAAACACTTTGGTGAAGAAAAATATTTTGTTTGAAGAGGGTGATTGAAAACTAAGATTTTAAACTAAGTAAACTAAATAAATAAATCTCAAATGCACGATTTCAAAATACGATTTTAATCAAGATGACATAATTGTGTTAGATTAATTACATTTCTTAACTTAGAATTATTAAACTCATGTTTATATTGTTACGAATAAATTCACGGCAACTCGGTAATTTGCTAACTTATGAACATACTCACCTACCAAAATCCATTCATCTCTTGACTATACCCCTATGTCAATTCAACCAATTAAACAAATCTTAATAGGCAAATATGTTATTGCACATACATAATTATTAAATCGAAATAATCTCTTGTACATATCCCTATGTCAATTCAAACGATTAATTAAATCTAATAAGCACATAAAAGACTACGTGAGGTAACAAAGTATCCCTACCTTGAAACAGTTTAATCACAATAATCTTGCAAGTTATGCAAGGCAAATGTATCGTCAGATACCGTTGCTAATTTAACCCTCAGCTACCTTAGATGATTAAACATGCACTGATTAAGTATTGTATCCATTAATTACAATTTCAATCCATTTAAATAATTAATTCATTAGCTACCTCACAATTGTAATGCAAGAATAACTTAGTCATGATTTTACTTAATCAAGCATCTTACCGAGGCCTATAACAACATAAACACAATTTTAACAATTTTAGAAAACGAAATGCAATCAACCTAACACGAATTAAATTCAAGCTAAATTGATTAAATTAACCATTCCAACAACATAAATATTCATAGATATGTTCATCATAACAACAAAAAAAATTAAAGAGATAGGGAACAAGAATCAAATCTGGTGTTTTTCCATGGCTTGACTAGTTTGCTCTGTTCTTCTATCTCTGTTGTCCTCGTCGACCAAGGCTACTATGAAAACTTAATTGCTACTCCAAATGGCTGATGAATTCCCCTTTTCCAAGAGGAGAAATCGGCAAGAGAGCAAGGGAATTTGGAATGGAAAAGAAAAGAGAAAGTGGAGAGAAGAGAGAAAAGATGTGAATGCTCGAGATGTGTTTCAAATGACAAGCCTAAGGGGGTTTTTATAGCTAAAGAGGGATGCTAAAAATAGCTAAAATTATCAGCCAAAGAGCCCTCCCTTGGCTGGCCACACATGTGGCAAGGATGATAGTTTCAACTTTGCTAATTTAGGCTTGGGGCAAATGTATAAAGCCACCAATTGTAGAGGGGTTTGTTTGCAACTTGAACAAGTCTTCAAGGGCCTCTTTGCAAGCTAAATAATCAGGCAATAAGCTGATTTGGGTCAGCATATGGACGGTTTTGGGCTGTCCACTTCTTGATCGGTTCGGTTCAACTGGACTACTTTTTCATAATTAATTAATAATAATTTATTTAATCCAAATTAAATTGGATATAAATTAAAATTAATTATATCATGAATTAATACACATAATTGGACCGACTTAGGTTGAAAATTAATTTGCCTTGATACTTCAAATTTTTTCTCGATTTTAGACTTCTAACAGTGTAACGCCCCGAATTTTGGGCCTAGAAGTATTGGGCCTTGTGCATGGATCAGTAAGGAGGCTGTACATAAGTATTTAATTGTGCAAGGAAATGACACAATTAAATGTCTTCTCAAGTGGTTAAGGGTCCTGAGAGGAGTTGGAAAAGTCCTGGGTTCAAACCTGGGCTTTAGCAAAAATTTTAGTTTTTAACTGAATAAAACCCTTGCTGCTTGATAGTAGGCCTTTTAGATTTGTGTGGTTAAAATATGACACAAAAAGCCTATTGGTGCAGTGGTGTGGCGTTGCAAGTGTGGCAAGGGGGTCTAAGGTTCGAGTGTTGGCACAGTATAGGGGGCATTTATTTTGCAGCTTGGACGGCTAGAGTTTGTGTTGCAGTGGAAGTCTGATGGATGAGAGGAGTTTGAATTGGTCATGGAGGGATTTTAGGAACAAATCATGGAGAGGATTATGGAGAGATTGGTGGAGTGAAATTAGGAATTTCAAGTGTGTCGGATGTGTAGTACCGAATGGGGAGTGCTACTACTCAGAATTTTGGCAAAGGTGGCTTTTGAGAGTAGTTCTGGTTTCGGTTTTCTTTCTTTTGGGCACTTTACTTCTTTTGTGTTTCCTTCTGGCCGAATGGCTGTTGTTCTTGGTAACGTAAAATCATTTTGGTTAATTCCTGGTAAGCAAGTGCCTCTCTGTACCTTTCGGGTTTCTTTCCTCTGCCATTCTCATTTTGCCGAAAGTGTCAATTACCGAAACCTCTCCTTTTCTCTCCTCATTCCCATATTTTCCCTTTATCGAAACTATTCTTCTCCTCTTAGTTCTCCTCCATTTTTCCCTTTTAGCCGAATATAGTCTCCTTCTTCCCTAATATTATATTCTTCATTCGGTCTTCTCTGAGCCGACCATCCCTCCTTCTTCCCTTTCGGGTTCTTGTCTGCTACTCGGTGTTTGGTGGATTGTTTCGGTGCGCTGGAGGTGGTGGTTCGGTCTTGCTGGAGTTTTAACAAATCGGTGGGGTGCGTTGGGGTAAGAGATCTTGAGGAGCGAAGTAGGGCAAAGATTATTCAAGTCATCAAACTCTGTCTCTCGTTAAGGGTAAGATCACTACCATACTCTTAGATTAGGCCGAATATCCCTGTGGTTGGTAAGTTAGCATTTGTGGATTAAGGCCACAGATTTGATCACTGTTTTGGTTAATAAGATCTGTTTTGATATAGATATTCGGCATAGGCGTGTGATCAATCCTGATCGGTGGTCTTAAGAGATTAAAGTCAGTCGTTAAGCAATATTAGTACTTGGAGATTTCTCGCGTGAATCCACAAACAGGTGTGTATCTGTACACCGTAAATCGTAACTATCGTAAAGCTGAAAGAGTGTGTGTAATCACACTATCTTCGCTATGACTCGGCAAAAGTCGAAAAGTCGAAACTTCGGTATTTGAGGCCTCACGAGCGTGCGATCGCTCGTGTGGAAAAACCGAGCCCACAATTGAGGGTGGTAGACTGAAGAGGCCACTACGAGTGTTCTCGTGCACTTGGGCCGTTATGGGCCTCGTTGGGCCGAAATGGGCCGTGTGGGCCCAATGGGCACGTGGGCCCTACACGAATAAAATTTATGAAAAGTAGCAGAAACTGGATTGGGCTATGAAGTTCGCATAGCCGTGTTTGAATTTGGGCCAAATGGGCCACACGAGCATGTGGGCCCATTTAGGCCGAATATTGGGCTTTGAGCCCATTTACATTGTTTTGACCATATGGATTATTTGTGTCGCTCGAGGTGACTGTAGGCCTTTGAAAATGTCGTTAACTGTACTAAGACCCCAAGGTAGGTAAAATGACCAAAATACCCCTGAACGGTGAAATGACTATTTTACCCCTAATAGATGGAAATGACCGTAAAACCCCTGTAGGGTAAAATGACCATAATACCCTGTAGGGTAAAATGACCGTAATGCCCCTGTAAGGTAAAATGACCGTAATACCCCTGTAGGGCGTAATGCCCCTGTAGGGTAAAATGACCGTAATACCCCTGTAGGGTAAAATGACCGTAATGCCCCTGTAGGGTAAAATGACCGTAATACCCCTGTAGGGTAAAATGACCGTAATACCCCTGTAGGATAAAATGACCGTGATGCCCTGTAGGTAAAATGACTGTAATACCTCTGTTAGGTGAATTGACCGACATACCCCCAAAGGGTAATATGACTATTTTGCCCCTCGAGGGTAAATGATTGATTTGTCTGCGATGTAAATGATTGATGTGTGCGTGACGTAAATGATCGATCTGTCTGCGTGATTTAAATGATCGATTTGTGCGTGATTTGTATGGTGATTACGAGCATGGCATTTTGCATACCACGACATACTACATGGGGTTGGGATATCTTTGTTATGGAGGAAGTATTGTACTAGTGGCTCTGCCACAATCATCGCATTCTTGTGGCTTTGCCACATATATCGTTATCGGCGGCTTTCTTTGCGATCTCGTTCTTTGGCGACTTTGCTTTGCGATGCTACTGATGGCTTTGTGCCGATCATGTTACCGTTATTGATGGTCGTGTACGGGGTCATATCACGCTCTCTCGATGGCTCATGCACCGATCATATTACGATTCTTGATGGTCGTGTGCCGATCATATTACTACTACTGATGGCTTTGTGCCAATCATATTACTGTACTCATGGCGTTGTGCCATTCTGTTTATGGCTTGTAGCCATTACATTTTATCTTGGTAGCTTTCTTTGCGATCGATTAGTGCCACAACCGGTGCTAATATTGGTGTGATGGCTGGGTGGGTCGATTTTATCCCTACATGGTGTGTTGGTTGGTACGGGTGGTGTGTTGGCTGGATTGGGATGGGTTGCATGATTGCATTGTTGCATTTCTGTTACTGATACTATCATTGTATTGGGCTTAGGCCCACATGTATTCTGTTCGATTCGACATCAGTAATGGGCTAAGGCCCACACTGCTATTCTTATTTTTGGGTTAAAGCCCACATTGTTCTCATTCTTGAAAAAGGCTCGAGGCCCAGCATCAAGCATCGCTTATATTACTGGATCGAATGATAGGGGATTACACACTGAGTTTTCATAAACTCACCCTTTCTTTTAACTGTACAGGTGATCCCCAGCCTTAGACGATTTGGAGTCGCGAGGGACTCGGAGGTGGCCACACGTTCGCTGATGATTATTTTAGACTTATATATTTCTTTTATATTGGGCTATTGATTCTATAATAAGGCCTCTTATACCTCAGTTATGTTATTTTGGCTTTATTTATTTGATACCTAACTGATAGTGATAGAACACTGGTTTTCAAAAAGAGTAAATATTTTCAAAACACCGCGTTTTCGTAACATTTTGGATATTCCTTCTGCAACAAACAATGTTTTTAAAGTAAAGACGTTTTAATTGGTTAGTAAATGGTTAAGATGTTTTGAGTTTTAACAAAGAGATTTCAACTCAGAAACGGTTTTCTCCCAACAAGTCCAATTTTTGAAAGACACCTCAACGTGACACGCCAGATCCAACCATAACGTCTAGGCCGGGTTTGGGGTGTTACAAGTAGTGTCTGCCGAGTCGTTTTTTTCCCTTTGTGCAAATCTGACGAAAAATGATCAAAATTAATCAAAATTTATTATAAAATTAATTAAAATTCATTATGTTAATAATTTAAGTACAAAATAATTATTTTATAAAAATTATATATTTTCGACAATAATTTTTCCGAAACTGCATGAATTTGAGTTAAAAAGGGCAAGAAAAAGTGTGTATATTTTCGCGTTTCCAATAACGCAATGTACCATTATTATCAACACCGTACTCTGTACTCAAATAATTTTGAACCAGTTGTCGTTTCAACATCAACTTTGGATCTTCATTTTGCAATTCTCGAATTTGTTGTAGAAATCGTGGTTTAGTTCTCAACTCTGCCAGTATAGAACCATATTCATTCAGAGCTAAATGAGTGTTCAACACTCGAAGTGCAAACAATGACGACTTTCGATTGAGTGCATCCGCAACTACATTAGCCTTTCCCGGATGATAATCAATAACTAGATCGTAGTCTTTCAGTACTTCTAACCAACGTCTCTGTCTAAAATTCAGTTCTTTTTGAGTCATCAAATATTTTAAACTTTTGTGATCCGTAAACACGTGACATTTCTCGTTGTATAAATAATGTCTCCAAATCTTCAAAGTGAATACAATCGCCACCAGCTCGAGATCATGAGTAGGATAGTTCTTTTCATGCGGCTTTAACTGACGAGAAGCATATGCTACTACTTTCCCTGCCTGTATAAGCACAAAATCCAAATCGTTGAGAGACGCATCACTATAAACAATATATGCTATCCTAGATTCAGGCTAAGTCAACACTGGGGCTCCCGTCAACATGTTTTTCAACTGATCAAAACACTGTTGGCACTTATCGGACCAAACAAACTTGACATTTTTCTGTAATAATCTCGTCATCGGTGATGCAATGATTGAAAAGTTTTTAACAAAACGTCGATAGTAACCTACTAAACCCAGAAAACTTCTCACTTTAGAAACATTCTTCGGTGTTTTCCAATTCATCAAAGCCGAAACTTTACTCAGATCAACTCGAATCCTGTCAGCCAATACAGTGTGACCCAAAAATCCAACCTCGTGAAGCTAGAATTCACATTTACTAAATTTTACGTACAATTGTGTTTCTCTCAAAGTCTGTAACACAATTCTCAAATGTTGGGCATGCTCGGATTTTATCTTGGAATAGATCAATATCTTCAATAAACACAACAAAAAATATATCCAAATGAGGTTGAAAGACCCAATTCATTAAATCTAAAAAAGCAGCAGGGGCATTTGTCAAACAAAATGACATTACTAGAAATCATAATGATCGTAACGAGTTCTGAAAGCAGTCTTTGACACATTGTAGTCTTTAACCTTCAATTGATAATACCCGGATCTGAGATCTATCTTCGAAAATACTGTGGCACCTTTTAATTGATCAAACAAATTTTTGATACGTGGCAAGGGATACTTATTTTTAATTTTGATTTTGTTCAACTGTTTGTAATCTATACACAATCTCAAAGAGCCATCTTTCTTTTTCACCAACAACACGAGTGCACCCCAAGGAGATACGCTCGGTCGAATAAATCCTCTGTCTAATAACTCTTGCAACTGTGTTTTCAATTCTTTTAATTCAGCTAGTGCCATACGATACGGTGATATAGATATCGGTGCAATTCTAGGAACCAGATCAATCACAAACTCAACTTCACGATCAAAAGGTAAACCCGGTAACTCTTCAGGAAATACATCAATAAACTCACTAACAACAGGAAAAATGATCTAGCTTTGATTCTAAATCTCTGGTATCAAGAATGTATGCTAGAAATGCTTCACTACCTTTACATATCAATATTTGAGCAGAAAAAGCTAAAATAATTCTAACAACATCTCTCAAACTCTCATACCTGTCTGACATTTCAAATCAATCCATTTGTGTCTACAGTTTACTATAGCATCATGCAACGATAGCCAATCCATACCCAAAATAACATCAAATTATTAAAAGGGTAGCAACATCAAATCGGCAAGGAATTCACAGCCTTTAACTTTCAATGGACATTTACAACAAACTAAGTTAACTATCACACTTTGACCTAGTGGATTAGTAACTTGAATATCATAATTAGTAGATTCAACAAGTAATTTCCTTTCCATTACTAATGCAGTGCAAATATAAGAATGAGTTGACCAAGGGTCAATCAATGCATACACAGTAACATCAAAGAGATAGAATATACCAGCAATCATATCAGGAGCAGCAGCTTCCTCTCTGGCTTGAATGGCGTATGTACGAGCAGGTGCTCTAGCCTCTGACCGAATGACAGTGTCTTTTACTTCCTACAAGTAGTCCCAGAAGCACTATTCTAGCCCGGGCGTCTACTTTTCTAAGAGGTGGACATTTTGTTTTCATTTTGTTCTTCATTTTCTTATAACTGTTTAGGACAATTCTGGAGAAAGTGATTAGTCGACCCACATCTGTAACAGGCTCCCAACTTAGTCTTACACTCACCAAAATGATATTTTCCATAATGTCTGCAACTAGGATTCGAAGCATTTCGTACACTTCCCACTCTATCAACTAATTTAACAGGAACTTTAAAATCATGCTGAATCAATTTACTTTTGTTCGGATGATCAGACACTGAAGTAGCTTGACTAAAATCTTCTTTAGTCTTCTTTGCCGGTGATGTAGAGAATGACTTAGAAGAACCTCTCTTGTGAAACTCTCGAATCCGTTTATCCCGTTGTATCTTGCGATTGTACACTTCTTCCATTTTCCGTGCAAGATCAGACAATACAACAAATTCACAAATTTCATTACCTCCGATCATCATTAAAATTTTGTCATTCAGGACATCTTCAAATCGGACACACATCTCTTCTTTAGTAGGCACAATTTCTCGGGCATATTTACTGAGATACACAAATTCTCTCTCGTACTCAGCCACCGATCTATTTCCCTAACGCAATTCAAGAAATTCTCTCTTTTTCTTGTCTAGATACCTTTTCCTGACATATTTCTTTTTACACTCGGTCTGGAAGAATTTCCAAGAAATTATCCCCCTCGGTACCAAAGCTACTATCGTAGACCACCAATTATACGCTTCCTCTTTTAATAATGAAATGACACATACAAGAAAATCATCAGGAGGGCAAGTCATTTCTTCAAAAACTCGCAAGACATTCTGAAGAAAATACTTAGCTTTAACAAGATCATCTTCCGATCTACCCTGAAATTCTTCGGCACCACACTTTTTGAGCTTCTCTATCGGAATACGTCGACCAGGCTTAATCCCAAGAGGAGGTAGAGGTGCAACCGAAGGTATAACAGGTGGTATAACAAGGGGTGGAGGTCGTTGAGCCGGAGTATTCATTTGCATAAACTTGTTAAACCACTGGTTCATAAATGTAACACCCCATACCCAAGTCCGAGACTGAGACTGGATACGAGACATTACCATACTTAAACTTAAGGAAACATGTACTTACGGGCTGTAAAATTTTGTTTCAAAATAGAAACTTCTCTTTCTTAATCAAATCATACGTTTCATGGGCCTACGAGGCCTTAAACACCTATCCGAAAACTTTCGGAACTCAATCGGGAACTTTTTCTCGAAACAGGGGTCACACGCCCATGTGACTTGGGACACGCCCGTGTACCCCTAAGACATGCCCGTGTCTTCCACCCGTGGTCGACACTGACTAATTTCACACAGCCTTGACACGCCCGTGGCTTTGGCTCGTGTGCTAAACTTTGGCATTCTGACTTATCCACACGGTCCATACACACGCCCGTGTACATCAGCCGTGTGGTAATTCAATTTACAAGTGCAAGGTGCACACTTCACACGGCTAGGGCACACGCCCATGTGCTAACCGTGTGGCACACACGGCCTAAACATACAGCCGTGTGATTAGCCCGTGGTCTATTCTGACTTAAAACACTAATGTGCAGGGGACACACCGCTTAGACACACGCCCGTGTGTCTATCCGTGTAGGCACCTAGAGGCTATCTTCCAAGCCAATTGCCACCCCGATATCAAGATCAAACCAGTACTCAATTAAATAACTCAATTATTACATCTAACATGAACGAGGATGCATACTTCATTGATAGATAAAAACATACATACTTAATCATTCATGACCCATCTCTTTGGCCATATACAAAAAGAATACTAAGCTTGATAGCCAACACTTTGGCTAATTCTAAAACATA
This sequence comes from Gossypium sturtianum, assembly GCA_025698515.1. NCBI lineage: Eukaryota > Viridiplantae > Streptophyta > Magnoliopsida > Malvales > Malvaceae > Gossypium > Gossypium sturtianum. The sequence continues at coordinate 106,841,460 of CM046943.1, forward strand.
ACTCAAAATGAAAGCTTCCTATACATGCCATACTTAATATAAACAACTTGGCTATACCAAAATAGTGATTGATAGTGTGCTCCGAGCTCCGATGACGATGATCCACGAGATTAGCTTGGCGGGACTACATTGAAAGAATTAATTAAAGACGTAAGCATTTCGCTTAGTAAGTTTGCATGTAATGTATATAACAACGTATATAAATGTATATACTTAACATACTCATTCATCATAAGCAAAGGCATTGCTAAGTTCACATGCTTGAGCTTACTTACTCTTAATGATTCTTACACTTATCATGGTACTTTGATGATAACTTTACTTGCTTAACTTTCATGCTTTCTCATTTATTCTTTACTCTTTTCCCCCTAATGAATTACTATGAATAACCGAGGATACTGAATCTCATCTCACAAATATCTCGATGCCAAAGCCATACCCTAGATATGGTCTTACATGGGATCTTTCAACTTGGTATCGATGCCATGTCTTGACATGGACTTACACGAAGTCTTCCTTGTGTTTTCCATTGGGAACTTACCATTGCCATGTCCTGACATGGTCTTACTTGGTACCTTTACTCTTGAACGGGTTAATGCCGAGCCTTGGCTTGGACTTACATGAAATCTTCCTTGTTACTCACCAATGCCATGCCTTGGCTTGGACTTACATGGGATATCTATCTCATGATAGCTTTTCAATGCCAAGACTTGTCTTGGACTTACATGACATCTTTACATGGAGACTCACCAATGCCATGCCTTGGCTTGGGCTTATATGGGTCTTCATCTCATAATAACTCTTCAATGCCAAGACTTGTCTTGGTCTTACATGATAACTTGCTTGATTGCCGATGCCATGCCTTGGCTTGGTCTTATACGGACTTCCTTGTCTCATGTGATAGATCGAGTATTCTAAGTAATTCAACTTCAATCGGGACTTTCTCATACTTAATCTCGTTGATTTCTTTGTTTAGCATAGCATCAAAAATCTCATGGAATTAAGATATATTCTACATCATACTAAGAAATTCAATGATATTAATCATAAAGCTTAGAAATCATACAAACTTACCTCAATGTACAAAATGTATGTAAAAATGCAATTTAGTCCTCGACTTTGTTCTTGCCTCGGTTTCGATCCGGGCTTCGTTTTTCTTGACCTATAATAATAATTTAGCTCATTTAATACACACATTGACTAAATTGACTCTTAACTCATACTTTGGCAAAATTACCATTTTGCCCCTAAACTTCCTCATAATTACACTTTTGCCCCAAGGCTCGTAAAGTGATTTTTATTCAACTTCCGTGAACTTCATGCTTAGCTGATTCATTCTCTTAACTATAGCAACAATCAATTCTCACTATTTCTATCATGTATGACAAATTTCACAACTTTTACAAACTAGTCCTTACTAGTATTTTTCATGAAATTCATTTAGGAAAAGATGTTTATCTAACATCAAACTCTCATAATCTTTCATAAAACATCATTTTACAAGCATGTCATACATGGGTAGATTTATGAACATGAATTATAGCTCAACTTATAGCTATAAATAGCTAATTCATAACACGAGGACTCTAAAAATACGAAGAATATTAAAAACGGGGCTAGGATGCACTTACTAGCAAGCTTCAAAAAATTGAAGAACCCTAGCTATGGAGTCTCTCAAATTTTCGGCACAAGGGGAAGAAGATGAATAAGATTTTTGTCATCTTTTTCCCTTTTTAATCATTTAATTGATAAATGACCAAAATGCCCTTCTCACTAAACTTTCAAAATTTCTAACTCATGTCCATTTTTGTCCAAAAATTATGATTTGGGCAAATTGCTATTTAAGGACTTCTAATTAATATTCCAAAGCTATTTCATACCAAAAGCTTCTAGAATCTCAAATTTTGCAACTTTTGCAATTTAGTCCTAATGGACCATTCAAAGACTATTTCATAAAATTTCTACATGAAACTTTCATACTATCATGAAAACATATCTTAAACCTCAAAACTCATTTTACTACTTCGGATTTGCGGTCTTGCACCACTGTTCCGACTCGGCCCTAAATCGGGATGTTACAATAAACCCAAAAAAACATGTTTTTAAGTTCATGTTCATGTACTGGAGGAATCAGAATATTACTACTTGTCCCATGATTAGAGGTCGGTACATTACTGTTAACCTTATCATTGTCAGCACGATCAGATCTGTCTGACATCTTTTCAATATATAAGAAAAACAAAGGTTAGATCGGATCAAACACGTCACACTATCGCAGATCTATATGACATGTAATTCTAGACATTTCACACGCTACGTTCAGTCTGAGAATTGACTAAATCTGGCTCTGATACCACTAAATGTAACACCCTTAACTTGTATCCATTACCAAAATAGGGTTACAGAGCATTATCGAATAAACAAAATAGTAGACCATTCAATTCATACATCAATGAAAACATAATCTAATTTCATTCAAATACATTCATAACATCCCTTAGTCGAGCCCTTGAGGCCCTAAAAATACTATAGAAACAATCTAGGACTAAATAAAAATATTTGGAAAATTAAGGAAAAAGTTGAAAATTTTGGACTGTAGGGGTCACACGGCTGAGACACACGGCCGTGTAAAAATCAAAATAAGGACACACCGCCGTGACCCAGCCCGTGTCCATGCCCGTGAAACTCTCGAACATGGGACACATGGCCAAGCCACACGTCCGTGTGCCAGGTCGTGTAACTCTCGAAATGGCCTTAGACGCCCATGTGCCAGGCCGTGTAACTTTCAAAATTCAACCTTTAAAACCTATAGGGGACACACGCCGTGTCACATAGTCATGCGTCACACACGGTCGAGGCTGTAACGCCCTGAATTTGGGCCTAGAAGTATTGGGCCTTGAGTATGGGTCCATAAGGAGGCTGCAAATAGGTATTTAATTGTGCAAGGAAATGACACAATTAAATGTCTACTTCAGTGGTTAAGGGTCCTAAGAGGAGTTGGAAAAGTCCTGGGTTCAAACCTGGGCTCTAGCAAAAATTTTGGTTTTAAGTGAATAAAACCTTGGATGCTTGGATGTAGGCCTTTTAAATTATTTTGATAAAAAAATGATACAAGGAAGCATGTGGCCTACTGGTTGTGGCGTCATTAAGGGTGTAAGGGAGTTTGGGTTCAAATCTTGGCTCTTACAGAATTTCTTTAATTTTTGGCTCTTATAAGAATCTGGACACTATCACATAGGTTTTATAAATATTTCCGCATATTTTAAGTCACAAAAGGAGCTTGTGTTGTGGTGGCATGTAGCGTCTGGAGCATAGGAGAGGGCAAGGGTTCGAATCCCATTGCAAGCAAAAAGGGATATTTATTTTGCAATTGGAACGGTTTTGGACGATTGATGGAGGGATCTCACATCGGGAAGCTAGCATGAGAGTAGGCGAGAAGCTGGCTTTAAATAGAGCGATCTATAAGGAGAGTAAGAATACCTTGGTTGGCTTTTGGGCATAGGAGTGTTTGGAGCGCGGATTAACTCCAGATTCCTATCAGGTGTGTAATTCGCACTATTCTAGCTGTAGAGCGGCAAGTGCCAAAATACCGGTCACACGGCGATGGTAGCCACACGAGCGTGCAAGCGCATGTGTGGGAGCTTCGACGCGATAGTTGAGGCCATAATGAGTGTTCTTGTGGATTTGGGCCACGATGGGACGAAAGGGGCCATGTGGGGCCAATGGGCCCGTGGGCCCAATCGGATAAGTTGTATGATTGTGTAGTAAATATTGGACTGGACTATGTGAATCTCATATCTGTGACTAGATTTGGGCTAAATGGGCCACACGAGCGTGTGGGCCCATTTGGGCCGAGAATGAGCCCTAGGCCCATTCGCATCGTTATCTCTGTTTAGAATACCTTGGTTTACAAAATTACTAAAATACCCTTGGTTTACAAAATTACTGAAATACCATTGGTTTACAAAATTACTGAAATACCCTTAGTTTACAAAATTACTGAAATACCCTCGACTTGTAAAACTACCGAAGTACCCTCGATTTGTAAAATTACCGAAATACCTTCAGTTTGCAAAATTACCAAAGTACCCCTAATTTGCAAAGTTACCTAAATACCCTCAGTTTGCGAAATTACCAAAGTACCCCTAATTTGCAAAATTACCGAAACACCCCCGATTTAAAAAATTACCGAAATACCATTGATTTGTAAAATTACCGAAATACCCATGTAGGGTAGAATTATTGAAATACCCCTGTAGGGTAGAATTACCGAAATACCCCTGTAGGGTAGAATTACAGAAACACCTCTGTAGGGTAGAATTACCGAAATACCCCTGTAGGGTAGAATTACTGAAATACCTCTATAGGGTAGGATTACCGTAATACCCTTGTAAGGGTAAAATGACCGTTTTGCCCCTCGAGGGTAATTGACTCAGTTGAGGTACAATTGGACTGATTTGACGGTAATTGACTGTTGTGACTATGTATGTATGATTGTTTATGGGCATAACATTTCGCATACATGACATACTGCATAGGGTTGGGACATTGATACGGAGGAAGTTCTGATAGGGTTGCACGGGTCGCATGACGACTGTGGATCCAATATTGATATGTTAAGGTCGCACGGGTCGCATGACGACTGTAGACCGACGGACGACTTAAAGCCGCGTAATCTAATTATGGCTCTGTGCCAACCTAAATATGGCTTTGTGCCATCTTGATTATGGCTTTGTGCCAATCGTATTTACCCGTGGCTATGTGCCTAACATATATATCTATGACTCTGTGTCGATCGTCTTTACCCAAGGCTGTGTGTCGGTTATATTACCGTAGCTGATGGCTATGTGCCAATCTTATTACAGTTACCGATGGCTATGTGCCAATCATGAGACCGTTAATGAAGGCTTAAAGCCGCATAAATACTAGCATCTATGCTGCGATTTTGGTTAGTGCCGCAACCAGTGCTAACACTGGGAGTGTAGGGATGGCGTGGGTGATTTATTCCCCGTAGGCAATGCAGGGTTGGACGGAGGCAAGTGCAGGGTTGGATGGGATGGGTTAGCATGCATCACACATTATGCATATGGAATTGATTCTGTTATGGGCTAGGCCCAATTATTACTGATATAGAGAATGGGCTATGCCCATTTGGTTCTGATAAGGGCTGAGACCCAAGTGAATTTGTACTGGGCTTAGATCCACACATATTATTTTGTTACTGTATTGGGCTCTGGCCTAGACTGACTCTGAATTTTGTCTGTTTTACTAACTGTTTTAGTTAGGAGGGGATTACACATTGAGTTTTCGCAAACTCACCCCGTTTTTAATTGTGCAGGTAATCCCCAACCTTAGATGGATCGGTGCTGCGAGGGACTCGGAGAAGGCCACACACTGCTTGTGTTTTTCATTTTGGTTATCTACATTCAAGTATTTTTATTTGGGTTGTAATAAGGCCTCTTTAAGTTTCTGGATTTTAACTTTGGGTCTTTCTTTACTTTGAATTATATCCGTTAGAAGTAAATCACGGTTTTCAAAACTGTTAACTGTTTTTAAAACAACACTATGTTTTCACAACATTTTCGAAATGGATTCGCGACTTAATCTTTTTCGTAAATCAATTACTTTCAAAATTAGCTTCCGCAACTGAAAAGATGTTTTGGGAATAAAACTAATAATTTTTCATTGTACCACGTTTTAAAAATAAACTAGCGTAACTGGGATTTTACTTAAGCCTTTAATCAAGAAGGGTTTTCAATGAAAACATGGTTTTTGAAAAACACTTCAATGGGACACGCCAGATTCGGGCCTAACTTCTAGGCCGGGTTTGGGGTGTTACATTTAGTGGTATCAGAGCCAAGTTGCAAAACTCGACTGTGGATTGGGTTTTTAAAATTGAATTTCCAAAAGAATTGTTTCAAAAAGGTTTGAAAAGAGTTAAAGTTTTTGAAATGTTGTATTGACTATTTTTCTGGTAGTGTGGTTCACCGAGTCTCCGGCGCCGAATCCATAAGTTTTCTGTTAGGCAGTATTTAAAATTAGATTTTGTATTTATTCAGTGTATATTCTGGAAAGCCGATTTTTTTAAAGCTAGCAACAATGCTGTGATGGATTCCGAAGCCAAGCAAGGTCACGAGGAGTTGCCCGTCTCTAAGGAACATAAGATGGGTCAGGAGACGATGGTTGAGGTAAGTCTGTCAACTTCGGGTAGCGATAATCCGGAGCTTGGTACGGAGGCACTGACCCGGTTGGTAAGGGAAGTGCTGGAAGAAGTGTTTGAGGCAGGAGTTAAGGCATATGGTGAAACACTTCAGGCTAGATGTTTGGAGTGCAGCAGGAAGAGGGATCACAGTCCTCTGAAGCAGGAGCCTCATTCTGTGAAACGCATTAAGACGCGTCTGAACTTTCTAGCTTGCGAGCATTGCAAAAGGTGCCATCCGGGTGAATGCTGGAGGAAGTCAGGAGCGTGTCTTAGATGCGGGTCTAAGGAGCATCGGGTTCGGGATTGCACAGTCCCATTTAAGTCAGGTAAGTTTTGTTTGGATGTGATGTTTGAATATAGAAATTGTATGCATGTGTGATAAATATCTGTTTGCTTCTGTGGTTAGATGTTTTGTTGTGTGTAAGAGGTTTCAAGATTAAGGTAAAAGTGTATTAGTGTTATTAGGATCAGAGTGCGTAGCGGTAGCGTAGGGGTGTAGTTGTTGCACAACCACCCTGTTAGTTGGAAATTTCGGGGAAGAAATTTCTTTAAGGAGGGGTGAGTTGTAATGCCTCGAATTTGGGCCTAGAAGTATTGGGCCTTGAGTATGGGTCCGTAAGGAGGCTGCAAATAGGTATTTAATTGTGCAAGGAAATGACACAATTAAATGTCTGCTTCAGTGGTTAAGGGTCTTGAGAGGAGTTGGAAAAGTCCTGGGTTCAAATCTGGGCTCTAGCAAAAATTTTGGTTTTAAGTGAATAAAACCCTGGATGCTTGGATGTAGGCCTTTTAAATTATTTTGATAAAAAAATGATACAAGGAAGCATGTGGGCTAGTGGTTGTGGCGTCATTAAGGGTGTAAGGGAGCTTGGGTTCAAATCTTGGCTCTTGCAGAATTTCTTTAATTTTTGGCTCTTATAAGAATCTGGACACTGGCACATAGGTTTTATAAATATTTGCGCATGTTTTAAGTCACAAAAGGAGCTTGTGTTGTGGTGGCATGTAGCGTCTGGAGCATAGGAGAGGGCAAGGGTTCGAATCCCATTACAAGAAAAAAGGGATATTTATTATGCAGTTGGGACGATTTTGGAGGATTGATGGAGGGATCCCACATCGGGAAGCTAGCATGACAGTAGGCGAGAAGCTGGCTTTAAATAGAGCGATCTATGAGGAGAGTAAGAATACCTTGGTTTGCGTTTGGGCATAGGAGTGTTTGGAGCGCGGATTAACTCCATATTCCTATCAGGTGTGTATTCCGCACTACTCTAGTTGTAGAGCGGCAAGTGCCGAAATGCCGGTCACACGGCGATGGTAGCCACACGAGCGTGCAAGTGCACGCGTGGGAGCTTCGACGCGATAGTTGAGGCCATTATGAGTGTTCTTGTGAATTTGGGCCACGATGGGCCGAAAGGGGCCATGTGGGGCCAATGGGCCCGTGGGCCCAATCGGATAAGTTGTATGATTGTGTAGTAAATATTGGACTGGACTATGTGAATCTCATATCTGTGGCTAGATTTGGGCTAAATGGGCGACACGAGCGTGTGGGCCCATTTGGCCCGAGAATGGGCCCTAGTCCTATTCGTATCGTTATCTCTATTTAGAATACCTTGGTTTACAAAATTACTGAAATACCCTTGGTTTACAAAATTACTGAAATACCCTTAGTTTACAAAATTACTGAAATACCCTCGACTTGTAAAATTACCGAAGTACCCTCGATTTGTAAAATTACCGAAATACTCTCATTTTGTGAAATTACCAAAGTACCCCTAATTTGCAAAATTACCGAAATACCTTCAGTTTGGAAAATTACCGAAGTACCCCCGATTTGCAAAATTACCGAAATACCCCCACTTTGCAAATTACTAAAATACCCTCAGTTTGCGAAATTAGCAAAGTACCCCTGATTTGTAAAATTACTGGACCACCCTAATTTGTAAAATTACTGAAATACCCCTGATTTATGAAATTATCGAAATACCCTAAATTTGCGAAATTATAGAAATACCCTTGATTTGTAAAATTACCGAAATACCCCTGTAGGGTAGAATTACTGAAATACCCCTGTAGGGTAGAATTATCGAAATACCCCAGTAGGGTAGAATTACTGAAATACCTCTATAGAGTAGGATTACCGTAATACCCTTATAAGGGTAAAATGACCGTTTTGCCCCTCGAGGGTAATTGACTCGATTGAGGTAATGCGATTGGGTGATTGTGAATTGATCGTTGTTACTGTGTATGTATGATTGTTTATGTGCATAACATTTCGCATACATGACATACTGTATGGGGTTGGGACATTGATACGGAGGAAGTTCTGATAGAGTCGCACGGGTCGCATGACGATTGTGGATCCAGTATTGATATGTTATGGTCGCACGAGTCGCATGACGACTGTGGACCGACGGACGACTTAAAGCCGCGTACTCTGATTATGGCTCTGTGCCAACCTAAATATGGCTCTGTGCCATCTTGATTATGGCTTTGTGCCAATCGTATTTACCCGTGGCTATGTGCCTAACATATATATCGATGACTCTGTGTCGATCGTCTTTACCCAAGTCTGTGTGCCGATTATATTACCATAGCTGATGGCTATATGCCAGTCTTATTACAGTTACCGATGGCTATGTGCCAATCATGAGACCGTTACTGAAGGCTTAAAGCCGCATAAATACTAGTAGCTATGCTGCGATTTTGGTTAATGCCGCAACCGGTGCTAACATTGGGAGTGTAGGGATGGCGTGGGTGATTTATTCCACGCAGGTAGTGCAGGGTTAGACGGAGGCAAGTGCAGGGTTTGATGGGATGGGTTAGCATGCATCACACATTATGCATATGGAATTGATTCTGATATGGGCTAGGCCCAATTGTTTCTGATATGGAGAATGGGCTAGGCCCATTTGGTTCTGATAAGGGCTGAGACCCAAGTAAATTTGTACTGGGCTTAGATCCACACATATTATTCTGTTACTGTATTGGGCTCCGGCCAAGACTGACTCTGAATTCTGTCTGTTTTACTAACTATTTTAGTTAGGAGGGGATTACACACTGAGTTTTCGCAAACTCACCCCGTTTTTAATTGTGTAGGTAATCCCCAGCCTTAGATGGATCGGTGCTGCGAGGGACTCGGAGAAGGCCACACACTGCTTGTGTTTTTCATTTTGGTTATCTACATTCAAGTATTTTGATTTGGGTTGTAATAAGGCTTCTTTAAGTTTCTAGATTTTAACTTTGGGTCTTTCTTTACTTTGAATTATATCCGTTAGAAGTAAATCACGGTTTTCCAAAATGTTAACTGTTTTTAAAACAACACTATGTTTTCGTAACATTTTCGAAATGGTTTTGCGACTTAATCTTTTTCGTAAATCAATTACTTTCAAAATCAGCTTTCGCAACTGAAAAGATGTTTTGGGAATAAAACTAATAATTTTTCAATGTACCACGTTTTAAAAATAAACTAGCGTAACTGGGATTTTACTTAAGCCTTTAATCAAGAAGGGTTTTCAATGAAAACATGGTTTTCGAAAAACACTTCAATGTGACACGCCAGATTCGGGCCTAACTTCTAGGCCGGGTTTGGGGTGTTACAGAGGCACATGCCCGTGTCACAGGCCGTGTAGACCCAAAATGAGCCTTGAACCACAAGTTTACCATTTCAGACTTACTTAAACCTCAAGAAACTCAAATACCAACCAAAACACTTATTCAAAGTGACATTATACAAGCCAAAAATATACCAAATCAACCTATTAAGTGCCTAACCAATGTACCCTCATTGGTACCACAAGTATATACAATTTTACATCAAAAATAATCTTCAAACACAAATTACCACTTACTCAACCTAACATCTAATTCAATACCATTTCAAACATACCATATCTAACCTATACCATAATCAATTGACCACCCACTAATTTGGCCATTCTAAAAAGCATCACATAGCCACTTTTACACATAATATTAAGACATCAAAAGTACCAAATAGATATCAACCAAAACAACTTATACAATCAAGTTCATACTTAACTATTTACATTTCCAAAATATTAGTATCAACATCAATCCTATTACATGCCATAAAATCTGGAATAAACATTTCAAAAACCACTGAGTTGAGCTGGATAGTGTGACTTGAGTGCCAATCTGTAACATCCAGGATTTAGGGGTTATGCATTTAGTGCATAGTGCAAGTGTTAGTGGGCTTGGTGTATGTTTGGATGTGTTTTAGGGGTTCTTAAAACTCTAGGATGAAAGAGAATGCTTTGGAAAATTATTAGATTTTAAGTTTAAAATGGGAGCTAGGCTAAGGAGGTCTTAAGAAAATTTGTAAGAACTTTTGGACATGAGATTGGGCTTGGTAAAGTGGCTTGAAGGCGCCACTTAGGGCCTTGGTAAGTGACGCCATATGCAAGTGGGCAAAGGGCCTTGGTTCGAGCAACGTGGGAAGCGATGGGGAGCCTTTATTTTTATGTCAAGAGAGGGAGGAGTATTGGACGGCATGGGACTCTGAAAAGATGAGGATTAAGACTTTATTTTCTTTTTAAATATCGGCTAGGAAGAGGAGATAAAGGTTGGACTTGTTCAAATTATTTTGAAAGAGTAACAGGGAGAGAATATAGGAGGAAATTTTGGGATATGATAAGGAAGGAGGTAGTGGCCGAATGTGGGGTTCTTTTGGATGGCAAATTCGGCCATGTAGAGGGGATAAGTGTCGAATTTTAGTTGTGAGAGTGTCCATCCTTCTTGCCGAAATTTGTTAGTCATAGGAGTGCTCTCTTTTCTTCTTTTTCATTTGAAGCCAAATTCTCCCTTGTCACCATTGCCAAAATTCTTCAAACTCTTCTCTTCTTCTTTCTCTATTTGTTCTTGGCCGAATCTATACCTCTTTCCCAAGCTTCTTCTTTTATTTTGGTGTTAGCCGAATATTTTATCATCACTTGAAGCCATAGCCGAACCTTAAAGGGACCTTATTCTCTTTTCTTTGTTCAAAGCCTTGAAGCCGAAACCTTAATTTAGTTTATTTGTGGCCGAATTCTCTAAGTATTAAACTCCCTCCACTTTTGTGTTTTCTTTCTTCACTATTAGAGTGTCGAAATCCTTCTCTTTGGGATCTAAAAGCCGATCCTCTGTGGATGCTTGTATAGCGGTAAGTATTTCCTTCTTTAGGCAATCAGTTTTGTCTCATCTTCATAAGTATGCCGAAATCAATGGTTAGGCCTTTGGTCTAAGGTTGGCCGAATGTCCTTTAAGGCCATAGTGATGTGTTCTTTTGTGTATAGCCGAAGGAAGGGAGCATTAAAGGAGTCTTGCAGGATTCGACTACTCAAGGTAAGTGATATGTGCTATACGGCCAAGGGTTATTTTCTCATGAATTATTGCTTAAAGCCGATTTTATAAATTGGTTAGCAGGGATTTCGACAGCTTCATAGTTAAGTGGTAATTCAGGATTTTGGTAAGCAAGGTAAGTGGTTCATGGTATTCGGCCATAGGCCATATTTGGTATTAAGGTTAGCCGATTCTAACTTTGATGATTTAGGGGCAAATCGATAGGGTCAAAGGAGGAGACTCGTGTCTCGATTTGTTTTGGTAAGATGGTTAAGATTTAGTTTCTATTCGTTTAAGATCTTGTATTAATCGGTTTTGATTTAAGTATTGTTGATGGAGGCGAACATCAGTCAAGAAGGTAAAGAGATAGTCCCTATCCCTAAGTTTAAGAGGAGATCTGCTTCTCGCTGTTCGGGATTGGCCACTGTGTGTGGGGCAGAGCGAGGCGGGACTATAGGCGATAGCGGTAGTTTCGCTTAGTGATAACATCGGGATCGAGGCGTAGTGCTTCAAGTTATCAGTGTATGGTTAGCCTATCGTTTTTCGGGTTTATATGTTATACTTGTATGAGTTTCACGTATGCTAACAAGTGCAATGGGTAATTATGAAACGGATACCCTTACGGTATATCGATGATCGTCCGAGACTAATCGGTGAAAAGTGGTTATCAATGTGTATATGTGAATATGTTCATGAAAATATGGTTGAATGCGTCAACATGTACATGCATTACTCATCATGACGTTATTATATGTTGCATGTGCATGGGATGGGATATGAATGTGAAAGAAGGACAGGGTGTACTTCGAGTACGTGGTTTGATGTTAGCCATGAGCTACATCGAGGATTGGCGCTGACTGAGGTCGCGTTGTGGATTACTTGTGATTAAGTTCACGTGGATTGATGAGTGGCTCTGTGCCTCATCGTGGTTGATATCGGCTGTGTGCCATATCGTGGTTTGATGAGTAGCTATGTGCCTCATCGTGGTTTGATGCTAGCTACGAGCTACATCGTGGACGGCATTAATTGCCAAATTGGTGTGTAGCGGTTGGAGGGTGATTTAGAAATCCCCACAGTGTGGTGGCCGGATACGGGGTGTGTAGAGGATGGACCCTAGGTTGGGTTGGGTGCACTTTGCATGATTATGTGTGGCATTGTGGTTATTGATGTGGTTATGGGCCAAGCCCAATATGTGGAATCATGTGGTTAATTACATTATGATCCGATATGTGGTATGGATATGGGCCAAGCCCGAATTGTGATATTATGTGAATAAGTTGCCTTGTTATCTGTTATGTGGGTTGATATGTGGTTTGATATGTGGGAGGAATTCAGTGGACTAATTGCACACTGAGTCTGTGTGACTCACCCAAATAATTATCAACATCGCAGGTGATACGTGATTCTTGGACCGAGTTGGAGTGGATACAAAGGTGGCCATGCAGAAGCTATATTTCATGCGTAAGATGTTTTATTTATTTTATGCGAATTAATATTAAGTATTTTTGAATAATTATTTGATGTAATAAGGGCCACTTAAAGTATTTGGACACGTTATTTATGATTTTGAAGTTATATTACTTTTATTCGGAAACCGGAAATGATTTTAGGAATCGATTCATATTATTAAAGCCTATATTAAAGTTTTAAATCCGGGAATTTGTAACAACATGATTTTACTTAGAATTTTAAATATACAATGTTTTACAACCGACAACAATTTTTTATGTTTTCAACCGTAAGTCAAATCTTTTCGAACGTTTTACTCAGTGACATACCAGATCCGGTCAAGGCTCGTGGGCCGGGTTTGGGGGTGTTACACAATCTAATCGTCCAACCTTTCGTGTATCTACAAGGACATTAAATAACACAAGTAAGCTCAATGTAGCTTAGTAAGTTCGACGTATTAAACGATAAATCTTACCGAAGTAAATACAAAATTTCAAACAATAACAATCAACCATGATAATTTCCTGTCATCCACAATTTCAATCGATAAATTCACATATGTTCAGATCAATACTTAAGTATATAACAAATCCTTCAAATTCATTAAACATATTCCCTTACCGAGATTTTCCATTCAAAGAACGACTTACGGATAAGAGTACATCGTTAGTCCAACCATAACACGCTGATGCTCATAAGAGCTAATCCAACCGAAACACGCCAAACATGAGTATATGTAACAGTCCGGTTTATACCCTAGTCAGAATAGTGGTTTCGGGACCACAAATTTGAGTTCGTATAATATTTTAATATTATTTTCTGTGCATTTGATATATGATTAAGCATGTGGTAGAGTTTCGTAGATTAATTTGTCTGTCTGTGTGTTTAATTTAAGAAAAAGGACTAAATCACATAATTCATAAAACTTGTCTTCTATTTTATTTTTGGCCAAATTGATGTGGCTTTTATTGTAAGGACCTTATGAGGCAATTTGCCTATAAATCTTGAAAGTGGACAGTTATGGTCCATAATAACCTTGGAAATTATGTTTTGTAATTTTATAATATAAGGTTAAATTTGGAAATGGATTATTAAGTTATATTATGATAAAATAAAGCATTAAAATGGCCATTTCTATTCATTCGGCACTCATTAAGCAAAATTAAGGTATGTGTTGAGCATGATTTTTGATTATTTTTATGTTTTTGAGATTATTGTTTAGTCTACTATCAAGCCCATGTTGTAATTTGAAGAATTTATGATATTTGTGAGATGTGCCATTGATGAAATGGTAAGCTTTATGATGATTTTAGTTGTTAAATGAAAGCTATGTGTTAGATGAACATATTTTGTTCTTGAATTTTTGATGAATTTAGCTAAATAGGGCTAAATTGAGAGAATGATAATTTGAGGGACTAAATTATGAATTTGATGGATAATATGGGCTTGTATGATACACATAAGCATTCGGCTAAGCATGGGTATGTGATGATTTTGTGTATTTGATGTTTTGAGAAAAATAGACTAAATTGATAAATTGTGCAAATGTGAGGGTTAAATTGCAAATTTACCCTAAATGCGTGTTTTTGGATTGAATTGAATGTGTTTATGAATAAAAGGGTTAAATTTGAATATGTATAGATCAAGAACCGAAGAAATCAGACTTAGATCGCGGGAAAGCGAAAGTAATCGAGTAGCCGTTTCTGTTTCAGTTAAATCGAATCTGAGGTAAGTCATTATGCAAATAAACATATTTGTATTGAATTGTATATGTTCGTATAATTATTGATAACGATGAACGGTTATGAGATGATGTGTACGTGAATTTTGAGATAAGAACGACATAGTGGCAATGTCCGAGAAGTCCCGTATAAACCTAGGAATAGATAGGATTAGCTATGTCATGACATAGGTGTCTGTTCTGAGATATCATGTAAGACCACGTATGGGACGTCGGCGTTGATTTGATATTTCGTGTAAGACCACGTTTGGGACGTTGGCATCGATACGAGATTTACGTGTAAGACCATGTCTGGGACATTGGCATCGTATTGGTTCGTGTAAAACCCTGTTTTGGACAGTGGCATCGATATTTGAGTACATGTAAGACCTCGTCTGGGACGTTGGTATTGTACGACTATTCCGATTTTTTTGAGTATCCTATTAGATTCTGAACGGTTCAATGGGCAAGTCTGTGATACGAATGGCTATGTGAATCGTAAATCTATTTTAGGTACGTTGATTTGTACACTAAGTGTGTATGAAAGGTAAGTATCAATATGAACTTATTATGATGATTAGGTATGTTGGAATTATGAAATGATATGTGAAAATATGTGTAAAAGAGCCATGTATATATGAAATTGTTGAGTTGATGAATGCGGCAAGATGTGGCCTAGTACATGGATCAAAGAATACATGTGATAAATTTGCTATGAGAATTAATTATGCCAATGTTCCTATATGATTATATGCTTTTCATGCTAAGTTTATTTGTATATGGCTTACTAAGCTTTTGGAAAGCTTACTCTGTGTGTGTGTTGTTCTGTTTTATAGATCGTCAAAGCTACTGAAGGCTCGGGAACTATCGAGGATCGTCATCACACTACTCAACTTGTTTTGGTACATTTTGGAAATGTATATAGCTAGATATGGCATGTATAGGCTAGTTATTTGTATAAGTTGAGAGATGAACTTAGCCATGTGATTTGGCTTGTTATGTGTTGATAATATGCATTAATGAATATGTTATATGATGAATGTTTTAGTATGGTTTGATAGCATATGAAATGGTTAAGTTGATAATAAGTATATGGAAGAAATTTGAGCATATATGTTTGAACAAAGGAATGAGTTCATGAAAGGTAAATAGGGATGAATTATGCTTGTGTATACTTGAGTTTTTGTTGTGTGAATTGGTATGTTTGGAAATGGATTTGAATATAGATATTGAATGGTTATTTTGATATGATTTTGGTTGCCAAATGTGCATGAGTTGCATTGGTAATTTGCTTGTAGGTTTGACCCTATGTGGGTGGCATCTTGGCCTTGTACATGGCCTGTTTTACCTACACGGTCAAGGCACACGGGCGTGCCTGATGACCATGGGAGTAAGTCAGTAGCTAACTAAGTGTACACGGCCTTGGCACATGGACGTGCCTGGTAGCCGTATTGTAACACCCCCAAACCCGGCCTATTCACTACGACCGAATCTGGTTATGTTAGTGAAAATATGTTTCTTTACTTAGAAAAATTTAGTAAAACTTGCTAACTTTTGAAAAATCCATGTTTATTTACTATTGTATGAGAAAAACTTGATATCACATAAATATTATAAAATGCCCAAAAGTGAACTTTAATGAATATATATATGACCAGTTTTGAATAAATAAGCTGTCAAAATAAATTCGTTTCCACTTAGTAATTTAATATAACCCAAACATAATTTAAAATAATAATTAAATAACTCCCAAAGTAAATAAAAAATCAAAGGGCCTTATAACATCAATGTTCAAAAGATCTAGTACTTAATATAAATAAATTTAAACTCTTCTTTCTCGCATGGGCCACCTCGTGTCCTCTCCAATCCCGGTCCAATCTCGCATCACCCGAAATGGTTAATGAAAAGAGTGAGTCCACCGACTCGATGCATAATCACAACACGGAGTTTTCCCGCGTATGGGCTTGGCCCCATACCAAACAATTCACATAGCAAGTCATGCACATATGCATCTCACCATCCCACTCCAACCGTAACACCAACCTTAGCGGACTCCTTTAAGGCCGTGGCTAATCCACCGTTCACATAGTGAACCACATATCTTACCTTGGCAGACTTGCTGCTCAAGGCCGTGGCTAATCCACCGATCACATAGTGATCCACATACTGATCACATCGTGATCCATAAATCTTACCTCGGCAATCTCGCTGCTCGAGGCCGTGGCTGAGCCACCGATCAACCAAAGTGATCCAAATATCGTAATCTGTCTACGGCGATGCACATAGCAATCAACCGCCGAGATGGGCACCAAGCCAACATCTCCCTTGAGGTAGCACAAAGCTAACCATCAAGCGCTAATGTAGCCGGAGCTATCATTAGACCACGTACACCTCGTGTACACTTCCTCCTTCATCGAATCAAGCCCCACCTCATGCAAATGTATAGATGCTTCATGTTAAGTCATTGTATCACATAGGTATATAAACATACACATATACAATTATACATCACAAATAATCTTACCATCACCAGGTACTCATCACTTAAGCCATTATAAATGGCTACCACACCTAACACACAGGTTTAAACGTTAGCAATCAAACCGAGAAATAGTGCGATGATTACGCACCTAAATGATACCAAAACCCAAAACGCTACTTCACCAAAACTCTGTCGACACACCCTTGATGAATCGAACCTACGAGTCCTCCCTACCGCTCCTCCTGGCCTTCACAATGACTAGAGCAGAGACCCAAACGCTCCACCCCCCTCTGCTTAAGATTCGGCCAACCACCACTAGGACAAGGAGAAAGGTTTCGGCAATAGAGAAAGAAAGAAGGTATGAGGGGACAATATGAA
Source organism: Gossypium sturtianum (assembly GCA_025698515.1). Classification (NCBI taxonomy): domain Eukaryota; kingdom Viridiplantae; phylum Streptophyta; class Magnoliopsida; order Malvales; family Malvaceae; genus Gossypium; species Gossypium sturtianum. The sequence continues at coordinate 106,859,025 of CM046943.1, forward strand.
ATGGTTTCGGCTTAGAAAAATGGAGAGAACCAAGTAGGAAAATCGGCTAGGTGACCTTGAAGATTCGGCCAAAGTGCATAGGTGAAGAGAAGGGATATTTTTAGTGTTGGTAGAGTATGGAAGACAAATGGATGAAGGCTTAAGAAAGAACTAGGATTCGGCAAAGGGTCCAAAAGGGATTCGGCACACAAAGAAATGGGAAACAAGTCAAGAAAGCACAAATGATGAATGAAAATGAGCACCTCCCCTCCCCATATTTATACTATACGGCCTAGCTCCAACCTCCCACAAAAATCCCATTATTTGCTCCTATAATTCCTCCCCAACACTCATTCAAAAGTTTGAATGAGTCAAACTTTACCTAGCCAAATTCAAAAAAATTGACCAAGTCTTCTCCACCTTTTAAGCCTTTCAAACCGTCCATCCACCCCACCAAGATGACGCAAAAACAATGCCCATCTCTTTGCTCTTGCGAATCGAACTGAGCCTCTTCCCCTCCACAAATGGCGTCACACACACAAGGCCTTAGTGGCGCCTATCCTGCCACTCCACCAGCTCCTTTCTTGTGACATAATCTCCCAAATAATTCTCTTAAGACACCCCTCACCAAGCTCCCCTTTTAACCCCTAAAACTAAAAATTTTCTAAGGCAACCTACCACCACCTAGGGTTCTCAGGACTCCTAAAACTTACCCAACCACACACTAGAGTGTGCCAACACCCGAGCTAAGCACCAAATGCCTAACCCCTAAAACCAGGGTGTTACACGTATGGTTTAGTCAGGATCGACCACGGCCAAGGTACACGAGCGTGCTTGGTGGCCGTGGAGACAAGTCAGGTTCGACCACGGGTAAGACACATGGGTGCGTCTAGCAGCCGTGGGAGGCACACGGCCTGCCCACACGGGCGTGTGTCCTGTATAACTTAGAAAAGTTTTTTTAAAAATTTTCGATAATTTTTGTAAGAGTTCGGCATAGTCCCGGCCCTAGTCTAAAGCATGTTTAAGGTTTCGTTGACCTATAGATGGGACATGATAATGATGATTGATGTTTTATATTACGAATTGTCTGAATAAGTTTCCAATCTGTCCAGTAACTCCTTTAACCCTAATCTGGCGACGAATACGGTATAGGGGTGTTACATTTGGTTGGTATCAGAGCTACGGTTTAGTCGATTCTCAGACTAACGTAGCGTGTCAGAGTCTAGCTATACATGCCATATATCTGAACTGTGATAGTGTGATGAATCCTGACGTATAAAATGTGATTTTCGTATAGTAATGGATCCCGAAAGAGCCGTAGGTGACGATGTAGAAAGCAATGCGTCTGTGCCCTCTGATTCGAGACCAGCTACGAGTGGTCATGAGGGAGAAGCTAAACAAGCTTTCTTCCAGATGATGAGTGAGTGGTTCACTCAGTTTGTTAGAAATAACCCGACTGTTTCGCAACCTCCGCCCCCGGTTAATCCCCCTCAGACTACAGTTGTGCCACCGGTTATGTATCCGAATCCGTTGAACAAGCCTCCGGTTGACAAAATCCGTAAGTATGAGGCTGAAGAGTTCAGAGCTACCAATGATGATAATGCTGAGAAAGACGAGTTCTGGTTAGAAAATAAAGTCCGGGTATTTGATGAAATGTCACTGAGTCCTGAGGAATGCATAAAGTGTGTGATTTCTTTGCTACGAGATACGGCCTACCAGTGGTGGAAAACTTTGATTTCTATTTTTTCGAAAGAACGGGTGACATGGGATTTCTTTCAGATTGAGTTTTGGAAGAAATACATCAGTGAGAGATTTATTGATCAGAAATGGAAAGAATTTCTGGACTTGAAACAGGTACGTGTATGATATTCTTCGAATACTGAACGAGTTCGTGAGACCGAAGTCGAGATGCTCGTGAATGTGTATCCACATAGGCAATAATGTGCAAAAGATTCGAAGATGGTCTTAACAAAGACATCCGTTTACTTGTTGGGATTCTGGAAATAAAAGAGTTTGTCGTACTTGTTGATCACGCGTGCAAAGCCGAAGCCCTCGGGAAAGATAAAAGGAAAGCTGAGTTTGAAGCTAAAGATGTGAGAAAGAGATTTCAGAGTAGATCATTCCAGTCTGCATCAAAGAAATTTAGAGATGAACAAAGCCGTTAAAGAGTTAATGTGGGATATTTGAATAAAGATCTAGCTAGATCACAAATGAGCTCCAAAACTTCGGTAACTTCAGTAGCAAGTGTTGGGAATGTTCGATCCGAACGACCTGAGTGTAAGCATTATGGTAAAAGACATCCGAAAAGTTGTAGATTGAATGATCGGGCTTGTTTCAGATGCGGATCATTAGATCATTTCATTCATGATTGCCCAGAGTTTGTTGAGCCAGAGACTAATCAGAATCCGAGATCAGATAATGCTCCAGTGAGAGGTAGACCTTCGTGAAATACAAGAAATGTCAGTGGTAGTCAGAGAACGACGAGAGATACTGTTGCGAGATCTGAAGCTAGAGCGCCTGCTAGAGCGTATGCCATTCGAGCTCGTGAGGAAGCATCATCTTCTGATGTTATAACTGGTACTTTTACAGTTTATGATACTTTTGTGATTGCTTTGATAGACCTTGGTTCTACTCATTCGTATATATGCATAAATTTGGTATCCAGTAAGACTTTGCATATAGAGTCTACTGAGTTTGTTATAAAAGTATCGTACCCCTTAGGTAAAAGTGTCTTGGTTGACAAAATATGCAAGAATTGTCCGTTAATGTTTCGAGATATCTGTTTCCCTGCTGATCTGATGCTATTACCGTTTGATGAGTTTGACATCATTTTGGGTATGGACTAGTTGACATTGCATGAAGCTGTTGTAAACTGTAAAAGAAAGACTATTGATTTGAGATGTCCGAATGATGAAATAGTTAGGGTTGAATCAAATGATCTGAATGGATTGCCTTCTGTGATATCTGTATTGAAAGCTCAGAGTTATGTGAAGAAGGGATATGAGGCATATTTTGCTTATGTAATTGATTCGAAAGTGTATGAAAAGAAAGTTGAATCAGTGCCAGTTGTTTGTGAGTTCTCTGATGTATTCCCTGAAGAACTACCGGGTTTGCCTCCGATACGAGAAGTTGAATTTGGTATTGATTTGTTGCCTGGTACTACACCTATTTCAATAGCTCCGTATAGAATGGCACCAACAGAGTTGAAAGAGTTAAAGTCACAATTGCAAGAGTTGACTGACAGAGGGTCGCTAGACCGAGTTTCTCACCTTGGGGTGCTTCTGTTCTGTTTGTGAAAAAGAAAGATGGCACGATGAGAATGTGCATTGATTACCTTCAGTTGAACAAAGTGACCATAAAGAACAAATATCTGTTGCCCAGGATTGATGATTTGTTTGATCAGTTAAAAGGAGCTACTGTGTTTTCGAAGATAGATCTGAGATCGGGTTACTACCAGTTGCGAGTAAAAGATTCAGACATTCCGAAAATTGCTTTCGGAACAAGGTACGGGCATTATGATTTTTTAGTTATGCCATTTGGACTAACCAATGCTCCTGCTATTTTTATGGATCTGATGAATAGAATTTTCAGACCGTACCTAGATCGATTTGTTGTAGTGTTCATAGATGACATTTTGATTTATTCACGAGACGAAAATGAGCATACTGAACATCTGAAAATTGTGTTGCAAACTTTGAGAGAAAATTAATTGTATGCAAAATTCAGCAAATGTGAATTATGGTTATATGAGGTCAGTTTTTTGGGGCACATTATATCAGCATCCGGTATACGTGTTGATCTGAGTAAGATTTCTGCTATTCTGGATTGGAAACCTCCGAAGAACGTGTCTGAAGTCTGTAGCTTTTTGGGACTAGCTGGTTATTATCGTCGGTTTACAAAAGGGTTTTCAGTGATAGCTACTCCATTGACCAGATTGCTTCAGAAAGATGTGAGATTTGAATGGTCCGATAAATGTCAGAAAAGTTTTGATCAGTTGAAAACTTTGTTAACTGAAGCTCAAGTGTTAGTACAACCAGAATCGGGCAAAGAGTTTGTAATATACAGTGATGCTTCGTTGAATGGTCTGGGATGCGTATTGATACAGGAAGGCAAAGTAATAGCTTATGCTTCAAGACAGTTGAAGCCTCATGAAAGGAACTATCCGACACACGATCTGGAGCTAGCCGCGATTGTGTTCGCATTAAAGATTTGGCGACATTATCTGTTCGGCGAGAAATGTCATTTGTTTTCAGATCATAAAAGTTTAAAATATCTGATGACTCAGAAAGATTTGAATCTGCGACAGAGAAGATGGCTAGAACTGTTAAAAGACTTCGAGCTTGTGATAGATTATCACCCTGGTAAAGCAAATGTTGTTGCTGATGCGCTGAGTAGGAAATCATTGTTTGCATTACGTGTTTTGAATGCTCAATTAGATCTGTCTGATGATAGTGCAGTGGTAGCTGAATTGAAAGAAAAACCATTATTCTTACAACAGATATGTGATGCTCAAAAAGTTGATAATGAATTGATAGCGAAACGAGCTCAGTGTGATTCGAATTCTGAATCTGAATTTCGAGTTATTGATGATTGTTTAAAATTTCAAAATCGTATCTGTGTTCCAAGAAATTCAGAATTAATTTAGTTTATTCTAAGTGAAGCACATAACAGTCGTCTATCTATTCATCCGGGAAGCACAAAGATGTATAATGATATGAAACGACACTATTAGTGGTCTGGTATGAAAAGAGACATTTCTGGCTTTGTTTCGAAATGTTTAATCTGTCAACAACAAGTTAAAGCTGAACATCAAGTTCTGTCTGGTTTGCTACAACCGATTCTGATTCCCGAATGGAAATGGGATAGAGTAACGATGGACTTTGTTTCTGGATTGCCTCTGACTCCGAGAAAGAAAGATGGGATTTGGGTCGTAGTTGATCGATTGACGAAATCTGCCCATTTTATTCCGGTAAGATCTGATTACCCACTTGATAGATTAGCTGAACTTTATATCTCTGAGATTGTGAGACTGCACGGGGTGCCACTATCCATTGTGTCAGATAGAGATCCGAGGTTTACATCACGATTCTGGAAGAGATTGCAAGAAGCTTTAGGCACAAAACTGCATTTCAGTACAGGTTTTCATCCACAAATGGATGGTCAATCCGAGTAGTTCATTCAGATTCTCGAGGATATGTTGAGATACTGCATTCTTGAGTTTGATGGTACGTGGGAACAGTACTTATCACTGATTGAATTTGCATATAATAACAGTTTTCAGTCGAGCATCAAAGTGGCACCTTATGAAGATTTGTACGGACGTAAATGTCGTACACCTCTGTATTGGACCAAGCTCAGTGAAAATAAGTTACACGGGGTTGATATGATAAAAGACATTGAGCAAAAAGTGAAAGTAATCCGTGATAGTATGAAAGCAGCGTCTGATCGTCAAAAATCCTATGCGAATTTGAAATGTAAAGATATTGAATTCGAGATCGGTGACAAAGTGTTTTTGAAAGTATCTCCGTGGAAGAAAATACTCCGATTCGGACGTAAAGGCAAGTTGAGTCTGAGATTCATCGGGCCGTATGAGATTATTGAGCGAGTTGGGCCCGTTGCATACAGATTGTTGTTGCCACCTGAGCTTGAAAGGATACACAGTGTATTTCATGTTTCGATGCTCCGTAGATATCATTCCGATCCGTTACATGTGATTACGCCATCTGAGATTGAAATTCGATCTGATATGACATATGAGGAAGAACCTATCCGTATCCTAGCTCGTGAAGTAAAAGAATTGAGAAACAATAGAATTTTGTTAGTTAAAGTGTTATGGCATCGACATGGAATAGAAGAGGCTACGTGGGAGCCTGAAGATTCAATGAGACAGCAATATCTGAATCTGTTTAACGGTAAGATTTTCGGGGACAAAAATCCCTAAGGGGGAGAATTGTAACAGTCCGGTTTATACCCTAGTCGGAACAGTGGTTTCAGGACCACAAATCCGAGTTCGTATAATATTTTAATATTATTTTCCGTGCATTTGATATGTGATTAAGCATGTGGTAAAGTTTTGTAGATTAATTTATCTGTCTGTGTGTTTAATTTAAGAAAAAGTACTAAATCGCATAATTTGTAAAAGTTGTCTTCTATTTCATTTTTGGCCAAATTGATGTGGCTTTTATTGTAAGGGCCTTATGAGGCAATTTGCCTATTAATCTTGATAGTGGACGGTTATGGTCCATAATAACGTTGGAAATTATGTTTTGTAATTTTATAATATAAAGTTAAATTTGGAAATGGATTATTAAGTTATATTATGATAAAATAAAGCATTAAAAATGGCCATTTCTATTTATTCATCACCGAAAATCAAACAAAAGAAAAAGAAAGAAGAAGCTAGGGCATTCGGCACTCATTAAGCAAAATTAAGGTATGTGTTGAGCATGATTTTTTATGATTTTTATGTTTTTGAGATTATTGTTTAGTCTACTATCAAGCCCATGTTGTAATTTGAAGAATTTATGATATTTGTGAGATGTGCCATTGATGAAATGGTAAGCTTTATGATGATTTTAGTTGTTAAATGAAAGATATGTGTTAGATGAACATATTTTGTTCTTGAATTTTTGATGAATTTAGCTAAATAGGGCTAAATTGAGAAAATGATAATTTAAGGGACTAAATTGTGAATTTGATGGATAATATGGGCTTGTATGATACACATAAGCATTCGGCTAAGCATGGGTATGTGATGATTTTGTGTATTTGATGTTTTGAGAAAAATGGACTAAATTGATAAATTGTGCAAATGTATGGGTTAAATTGCAAATTTGCCCTAAATGTGTGTTTTTGGATTGAATTTAATGTGTTGATAAACAAAAGGGTTAAATTTGAATATGTATAGATCATGAACCGAAGAAATCGGACTTAGATCACGGGAAAGCGAAAGTAATCGAGTAGCCGTTTCCGTTTCAGTTAAATCGAATCTGAGGTAAGTCATTATGCAAATAAACATATTTGTATTGAATTGTATATGTTCGTATAATTATTGATAACGATGAATGGTTATGAGATGATGTGTACGTGAATTTTGAGATAAGAACGACATAGTGGCAATGTCCGAGAAGTCCCGTATGAACCTAGGAATAGATAAGATTAGCTATGTCATGACATAGGTGTCTGTTCTGAGATATCATGTAAGACCACGTCTGGGATGTCACTGTTGATTTGAGATTTTGTCTAAGACCACGTCTGGGACGTTGGCATCGATACGAGATTTACGTGTAAGACTGTAACACCCCAAACCCGGCCTAGAAGTTAGCCCAAACCCGGCGTGTTACATGGAAGTGTTTTCCAAAACCAGGTTTCCTGTTGTTAAAACTTGTTTGAGAGTTAAAGCCTTTTTGTTAAAACTCAAAACACTTGAGCAATTGCTATCCACTTGCAAACGTAATTACTTTTAAAACTTTTTCTGTTGCGGAAGCATATTTAAAATAAATAATTTACGTAAATGTGATGTTTAAAAATTGAGTAGCAGAAGCGTTTTGAAAACGTTGCGGAAACGTAGTGTTTTGAAGATAGTTATCGTTTTGGAAATCGTATCCCACTTTTAGCTATTAGAAAACATCATAAATAAATATCAGAAATAATAAGTTAAAATTAGAGAGGCCCTATAAAAACCCAAATAAAAATATTTAAAAGTAAATAATCAAAACAGCAAGCATAAGCAGTGTGTGGTCTTCTCCGAGTCCCTCGCAGCTCCGATCCGTCTAAGGCTGAGGATTACCTGCACAGTTAAAAACGGGGTGAGTTTATGAAAACTCAGTGTGTAATCCCCTTACTAGAGTAACAATCAGTTTGGGCCAAAGCCCTTTAAGAGTAACAGTACAGTCAGTTCAAAGCATACGTGAGTCAAAGCCCACTACAATATCATTTGGGTCACAGCCCATAACAGAATCAATTGGGCCTAGCCCAAACCAATATCAGAACAAGTGGCCTAAGCCCAGTACAGTGACAGATCTCATAAACAGATATGCAACAGTATGAGGATGCATCCCAACCCAGTCCAGCCAACACACCTCCCGTACCAACCAACACACCACGTGGGGACCAAGTCGACCCACCCAGCCAGCAGACCAATAACGTGGCCTAGCTGCTAATAATAACACAGCAAAGCTGCTAATAACAGTATACATGGCTGAGCCACTAAAATCAGATTACGTGGCGATGCCACTATAACAGTAAAACGTGGCAAAGCCACTAGTACATAATACTAACGCAGCAGCAGAGCCGCTAATATGATGAACGTGGCCAGGCCACTAAAATCAATATACGTGGCGAAGCCACTAGAGCAGTAAAACGTGGCAGAGCCACTAGTACAATACTTCCTCCTACACAAGTCCCAACCTCATGCAATATGTCGTGTATGTCATGCTCAATCATTACACGTGTATGCAAAATGGCCATGCTTAATAACAGTCATTTCAACACATATTAACAGCATATCAGACACACGCCCACAGTCAAGTCAGTTAAAACACAGTCATACGATCACAGTCAAATCGGTCAAATCATAGCACAAGTCAGTCATTTTACCCTATAAGGGTATGTCGGTAATCCTACCCTTCAGGGGTATTTCGGTAATTCTACCCTACGGGGTAATTTGGTGATTCTACCCTACAGGCGTAATTCGGTAATTCTACCCTACAGGGGTATTTCGGTAATTTCACAAATCAGGATATTTTGGTAATTTTGCAAATCGGGGTATTTCAGTAATTTGTAAACCAAGGGTATTTCAGTAATTTCATAAATCACGAGTCTTTCAGAAATTTTAGAAATCAGGGGTATTTCAGTAACTTTACAAACTGAGGGTATTTCAGTAATTTTACAAACTAAGGGTATTTTAATAATTTTACAACTCGAGGGTATTTCTGTAATTTTGCAAACCAAGGGTATTTCGGTAATTTTACGACTCGATGGTATTTCGGTAATTTCGCAAACCAAGGGTATTTCGATAATTTTACGACCTCCTAGAAGGTCTACAGTCGCCTCAAGCGGCTTAAGAAACCTAATTTGACTTAACGGTGAAGATGGCCTGAGGCCCATTACCCTGCCCAAGTAGGCCCACACACTCGTGTGGCCCATTTAGCCTAGAAACAACCACGGCTATGCGACGGCACAGCCCAAATCAATAACTTATCACATCACAGACATTTCATCTGTGTGGGCCCACAAGCCCATTGAGCCCACATGGCCCCCTTTCGGCCTTACGCGGCCCAAACACCTAAGTCATGTGCGCAACCTGATAAGCTTGTCTATTTCACATTTAATAGTGAGATTCAACCCAATGGGCCCACGGGCCCATCAGGCCCTCTCAGCCCATCAAGGCCCAAGACGGCCCATGCCATGTGCGTGTCATGACAAACCTCTCTATCTCCCATTCGACAGTCTAACTTGCATTCGCGGGCCCTACGACCCATTGGGCCCATCGAGGCCCATTCCATCCCAAGTGGCCCACTACGGCCCAAGCCCATGAATTCGCTCATAGTGGCCTTCCTCATCACACAATCATGCTCTGTGAGCTCGGTTCACCACACGCGCGATCGCACGCTCGTATGGCATCGTTCTCTGGTATTTCGGCTTTTTGGCATAATGCCGATCAACAGTCAAGATAATAGAATATACGCACCTTCGGCTTTTTAACCGATTAACAATCAGAATAGTGTATACGGATACACACCTTATCACGTAGAGTACTAAATAATCACAAGCGCCTTCACCTATACAAAACATAACACACAGTTAACTCAATTAGCAAAAGAATTGGGAGATCTCTATTCCAAACACCTAATCATGAGATTTACTATCACTTGCCTTCACTAGAACGATCTACTACGATTTGCCTAGTTAAACCAAAGTTTGATGCCGTCACCCTTCCGCATCTAGGCGGAAAGTCCCGATCCGCTGACACTCTACGCCGCTTAAACTTGGGAGTGGAGGCTATGTGCACAGTCTCGGCTGGCACCTTTGCCACCACCCTATGGCTAGAATCCCCTTTGCTCATCAAGAACACGATCTTACAGAACCGGAGTCAACACGAATGCCTAAATCACAACCACAAAGTAACCGATCACCCTAACAGGAAGAAACGAGATAATGATGCGAATGGGACTAGGGCCTATTCTCGGCCCAAATGAACCCACACGCTAGTGTAACCCATTCAGCCCAAATCCAGCCACAGATATGAGATTCACATAGTCCAGTCCAATATTTACTACATAATCATACAACTTATCTGATTGGGCCCACGAGCCCATTGGCCCCACATGGCCCATTTCGGCCCATCGTTGCCCAAACAGCCTAAACCCACAAGAACACTCATGATGGCCTCAACTATCGCGTCGAAGCTCCTATACGTGCGCTCGCACGCTCGTGTGGCTACCAACGCCGTGTGACCAGTATTTCGGCATTTGTCGCTCTACAGCTAGAGTAGTGTGAAATACACACCTGATAGGGATCTGGAGTTAATCTGCGCTCCGAACACTCTTATGCCAAAACACCAACAAAGGTATCCTTACTCTCCTCATAGATCGCTCTATTTAAAGCCAACTTCTCGCCTACTGTCACGCTAGCTTCCCGATGTGGGATCCCTCCATCAATCTTCCAAAACCGTCCCAAATTAGCAAAATAGTCACCTTTCGCATGCAATGGGTTTCGAACCTCAGACCATTAGGACACTCCACACGCCACTTGCCATCTTTACCAGTAGACTTCTTGTGTAACAAAACAAGCACAACTAAATATAAGTCTATGGGCCAAAGTCTAAGTTCATTTAAAAGGAAATCAAAATGAATTGCAAGCGCCAAGACTTGAACCCATGCTCCCTTGCAACCTTAATGACGCCTTTGCACTTGACCACTCACTTCCTTGTGTCATTTTTTTCCCACAATTTATTCTTAAAGCCTACTTACTTACTCCCAGGTTTTATTCACCTAAAACCAAAATTTTTCCTAAAGCCCAGGTTTGAACCCGGGACTTCATGGAAGCCCCCTAGCCTTCCAAAATCACTCACCTAATAGGTCCAACTCGCATTAGTGTCGTTCTCTTGTTCTCAAAAAAATTTTAAACGCTCCCATACCCAAGGCCCAATAGGCCCAATTCTACTAGGCCCAAAAATTTGGGGCGTTACAAAGACCATGTCTGGGACATTGGCATCGTATTGGTTCGTGTAAGACCCTGTCTGGGACAGTGGCATCGATATCTGAGTACATGTAAGACCTCGTCTGGGACGTTGGCATTGTACGACTATTCTGAGTTTTTCGAGTATCCTATTAGATTTCAAACGATTCAATGGCCAAGTCTGTGATACGAATGGCTATGTAAATCGTAAATCTATTTCAGGTACGTTGATTTGTACACTAAGTGTGTATGAAAGGTAAGTATCAATATGAACTTATTATGATGATTAGGTATGTTGGAATTATGAAATGATATGTGAAAATATGTGTAAAAAGCCATGTATATATGAGATTGTTGAGTTGATGAATGCGGCAAGATGTGACCTAGTACATGGATCAAAGAATACATGTGATAAATTTGCTATGAGAATTAATTATGCCAATGTTCCTATATGATTATATGCTTTTCATGCTAAGTTTATTTGTATATGGCTTACTCTGTGTGTGTGTTGTTCTGTTTTATAGATCATCAAAGCTACTGAAGGCTCGGGAACTGTCGAGGATCGTAATCACACTACTCAACTTGTTTTGGTACATTTTGGAAATATATATAGCTAGATATGGCATGTATAGGCTAGTTATTTGTATAAGTTTAGAAATGAACTTAGCCATGTGATTTGGATAGTTATGTGTTGATAATATGCATTAATGAATATGTTATATGATGAATGTTTTAGTATGGTTTGATAGCATATCAAACGGTTAAGTTGATAATAACTATATGGAAGAAATTTGAGCATATATGTTTGAACAAAAGAATGAGTTCATGAAAGGTAAATAGGGATGAATTATGCTTGTGTATACTTGAGTTTTTTTTGTGTGAATTGGTATGTTTGGAAATGGGTTTGAATATAGAGATTGAATGGTTATTTTGATATGTTTTTGGTTGCCAAATGTGCATGTGTAATATCCCGAATTAATGGGCTTATGTGTTTAATGTGTAGACATGTTTAATGTGTTAATTTGAGAATTAGAGGTCCAGATTGGGCTCAAGGATTGGGCCGAGGCTTTGACTAAACATTCTGTTTAGACACTCTAGGGATTAAAATATAGTAGTTATTGTTTAAGTTAGCAAATCGGGCTTGTGGCCCATCACAAGGGCGCGAGAAAAGGGGAGCTTTAAGTGACGTTTTAGGCGGTGAGAGGCCCAAGTGTGGCGCATGGGGCCCAAGAAATTGGGCCAATTTCGGTACTTAAAGGGAGCAAGGAGGGGACGACAACAAGGCTAAAATTTAGGGACTTTTAATGTTTTATTTAAGTGGATAATGAGCAGAAAAAGGGAAGGAGTGGTGTGATGTAGGAATCTTTTGGATGTGAGTTACGATAAGGATAAGGGAAAAAGATGGGAGCTATCCTTTGGGTTGCGAATTGGCGAAAATCAAACACAAGAGAGGGGAGAATAGGTTTAGTATGGCAAGGTGTGTGCCGAAAGTTTGAAGGTTATCTCATTTGTTTTCTTTTCTCATCTTTTCTCTTCCAAAAGCCGAAAATCACCACCTCCCTCACCCTTTCTTTTCTTCATTGAAATTCCCCCTAGCCGAATCTTCTAATCCCCATTGTTATTCTTCTTCCATTCATTAATAGCCGAAACTACGCTCTTGTTTGGTTCTTGTAGCCGAAAACGCATCAGTATCTCTCTTGTTCATCTCTCTGGGATTTTCTTAAAAGTCGAAATCCCTAGATCTCATCTCCTGTGATTGCCGAATTTCCTCTGTGGTGTCTGCTTGTGCCGAATCTTGAAGGAAACTGAAGGTAAGTGTCGATTCACGTGATTCAATCTTTTCCCGATTTTTAGAGACCCTAGCCAAATGGCTATATAGAGACTGATCTTGTGTTTTTTCTTTCTTTCGCGGCATTCTAGGATTTGAAGGAGATCCAATCGCCTAAGGTTTTAAATCAGTAGCACTCGAATCACCCTACTTCAGGGGTCTAATCGGTATAGGGGAAACCTCAACCTCGCGTTCTTCCGGCTTTTGAGCAAAGTTGTAGACAAAGGGTAGTAGATCCGATTAGCGAGGGTATCGACATAGAGGGTAGTCCTACGTATTTATCAGGTGTGTAACATTCTCACATCATTAAGATTGCCTGATTAGTATGCATATAAACCTATTACATTCTGTTAAATGTCGAAATATTGGCATGGCTGTTGAAAACCTGTGGTGGGTAAAGGCGAATCACCAGGTTAGTGATTTCTGTTATTCTTAATTGAATGCCTTCGTTAACATGATATGATATGTATGCCGATTTCTATGTTGCACGGGGTTGGGTGATTGATAAAAGGGGAAGTGTTCTGGTCTGGTGGCTCTGCCACGATCTGTTGTAGTGGCTCTACCACGATCTGTTCTGGTGACTATGTCACAAATCTGACGATGAGCAGCTAACTGCAGCATGACTGCCATCGATGGTGTGTAGCGGCGTGGGTTGATTGTAGAAATCCCCAATGGTGTGATTGGCAGGTAAAGGGTGGTGTGTAGCGGATGGATCTAGGATTGGGATGGGCTTTGCATAATTCCTGTTGTATGATATTCTGTTATTACTGCTTTTACGTGGGCTAAGGCCCAATCGATGGTGCATGAGGGTTGCACACTCGAGTCTCGTGACTCACCCCGTTGTTTAACATTTTTCGTAACACCTAGTGCATAGGACCGGGCTGGAGAGGAGCGCAAGGTGGCCATGCATGGATTCATTTTGATTCAATAAAAGATGTTGATTTTATTATTTTCCCTTAGTATTTTCAATTTATCTGGTTTTATATTTTATTGTAATAAGGCCACTGGCTACTGTTTATTGGTTTTATGCTTCGGTTTTCGGGTTTCCATACATTTAGATTTTATGATTAATTGAAATTAAGGCATGTGTTTAAATACTAGAACTCAGAGGCAAAATTTCGATTTTATTCATTAAGGCATTAAGTAAAATTTATTTCTTTTACTTAATTTTCAAATTATTAAGTTTTCCCGATAAACGTTTAAACTATGTTTTTTTTAAAAAAATAATAATAGATGCGACAAGGTTTTCTAAAATCTTCTTAGTGACATGCCGGATCCGGTCGGGGTGTTTGGGCCGGGTTTAGGGTGTTACAAATTGGTATCAGAGCCAGGTTCAAAATTCAGCTTTGGGGTTTGGGCTCAAAACATTTTCTAAAGATAGGTTTTGGAAACATGCATGTTTATTAATAATACAGGATGGTTTTCTCGGAATGGCACCTGCATCTCCAAACCCAAGTCCGCTGTAAGTATTCGAGAACTCACTGTGTGTGTTATATGTATGTGGGCTTGATGGGCTTTAAGGGGCGTAGATTATTCTAGTTAGAGCTTGATGGACCTTAGGCCTAGTTAAACAACTCTTCAATTCCATAAGACTTAATCCAACCGAACAAACACAGTAAACAAGTCACAAGACTAGGGTGTGGCAACAGGCATACGCATGTTTAGGATTGGATTCAGGGAGAGCTTGGTACTTAAGCAATCCTAGTGACTCACCTCCTCTTGTTTGGAATCCTACACGGTGCATAGTGACTGCTCACCCTAGCCACGAGGATTTATTGTCGTGCCAAAATCTATAACTAAAACCGAAAGGGATCAGCCACCTTATTTTCACAAAATTACTAAAATGTCCTAGTTTTGTAAAAATTTACCAAAACACCCTTGGTTTGAAAAACAACCAAAACGCCATTGATTTGAAAAGAAAATTACCAAAACGCCCTTGATTTGGAAATTAACAAAATTTGCAAAATTACCAAAATACCCCTGGTTTACCAAATTTTTGAAATACCCTCGGTTTACTAAATTATCAAAAATACCCCTACTTCACGAAATTACCAAAATACCCTTATCTTGAAAACTACCAATATACCCATGATTTGTAAGTATACCCCCAGATTTACGAAAATACCCCGATTTACAAAGTCAACAGATTTAAAAAAAAACACACACATACAACACACAACAACAACCCAAAAACCACAAACACCTGAACGCCACTATTATTCTTTTGAAATCAAATTCTCCAGAATACCCCTGTTTTTTTTAAAATATATATATATCCCTTTATTTCAAAAATCCCCCAAGATAATTTATTACAAAGAAACCTTGTAGGATGAAATTACGGGAAAACCCCTGGGTAGTAAAATGACCAAAATCCCCTATGTGTTGAATGTGGGTTCGTGGATGTTGTCTATATGTTGATGTGTGATGGTTGGATGTATGTGGTTCCTAGAAAAAGGAGACAAACTTGAGACTGAAACTTGTGGATGTGATTTCGAATTCGAAAGAACTACTCTTAAACTACTGTTCATAAGACTGTTCGTGGTTAATCAGTGGAAAGAACTAATAATTCATAAAATTTCTAATCAGATAAACGCGAATCGGTAGAATGAGTATAAGGGGTTGTGGACGTCGGCTGCGAGGTCGTGGTAGGGGTAGGATGACCGTGTCAGAGCCAGCAAGGTCTGGCCACGGGTCAAGAAACGAGATGCCGAATATGCCGGCTGTGGAGGGAGAATTATGGGACCAGGCACCTGGAGATGATGCGGTATCTCAGGTGATGTTGAGGGTCCTCGAAAGAGTTACTGGGGCAGGCACGGGTTCAGGAGCTCGAAAATCTGTGTCGGAACGACTCCGAGCCAACGGAGCAGAGATGTTTAAGGGTGTTTCTGGCGTAGCCCCTAATACAACTGAGTATTGGTTAGAGGCAAGTGAGCGTATAATGGATGACCTTGACTTCACTGTAGAGGAGAAGTTGAAGGGGGTCGTGTCTCTTCTTCGAGATGAGGCTTATCAGTGGTGGCTCACGGTAAAGGAGGGTACTGCCGTAGACCAGATTGACTGAGATTTCTTTAAGGAGTCATTTCAGGGAAAGTACGTTGGGGCCAGCTATGTGGATGCACAGAGGAAGGCATTCCTAAACTTGGTACAGGGAAGTAAGTTTGTATCTGAATACGAGGCGGAGTTTCTGCGGTTGAGCCGTTACGCTCGAGGGATTGTAGCGACTGACTATGAGCACTGTGTACGGTTCGAAGATGGACTAAGGGATGAGTTGAGGGTGTTGGTAGCACCGCAGCGAGAAAGAGACTTTGCGGTCCTGATCGAGAAAGCTAAAATATCTGAAGAGGTAAAGTGAACTGAAAAGCAAAATAAGGATAAAGATCGGAACAAGAATAAGAGGAATTTTGGGCCGTCGGGATCATCTGGGAATTTTCAAAAAAGGCCTAGGTCTGATGGGCCAGCTCGTGCTCCAACGGGTCAGAATCGATCATGTCCTTCGTGTGGGAAGGTGCATTATGGAGAGTGCAGGAGGAGAACTGGTGGATGCTTCAGGTGTGGGTCTCTGGACCATATGGTGAAAGACTGTCCACAGGTGGATCAGTACAGCCAGCTGGACGAGGTTCCGATCAGGTTAGGAGGGGTGGTCAGCCATTACCAAGGGGTCGTGGCCCAGTCAGAGGAGGAAATGGGTCTGGTCGAGGTCGTGGAGCACCTGGTAGGGGTGCAGGCAATGTAGACGCGAGACACAGTAGAGTCCTGTTTATCACGACTCACCGACGGGAGGATGGTGACGATCGGACGTTATAACCGAATGCGTTTCTTATAGCTGATAATCTATTTCTTGCTTTGATTGATATTGGATCAACCCACTCTTACGTTGCATGCTCGATATCTGAGACCCTAAGTATAGACTCTGAAACAACTTCTAGGAAGATGACTGTGATTAGTCCTTTAGGACAATCTAGGGTAGTGGACAAACTATTTAGGAACGCACCTTTAAAGACGCAAGGGTAGTGTTCTGCGGACTTAATGGAATTACCGTTTGGAGAGTTTGATCTTATCCTAGGAATGGATTGGTTGATGAAACATCGTGCTAAGTTGGATTGTGAGACTAAGCGCATGGTGTTGAGTACCCCGGAAGGCGGGGAGGTGGTTGTGTTAGGAGAAAGAAGGAATTACTTGTCCAACGTAGTGTCCGCATTAAAAGCTGTTAAGATGATTCGGAAGGGATGTAATGCGTTTCTAGCTTTTATCAGTGCTTTGGATGCTGAGGAGATGACTGTCGATGAGGTTCGAACAGTCAAAGATTTCGCGGATGTCTTTCCTGAAGAATTGCCTGGATTACCCCCGGATCGCGAAGTGGAGTTTAGAATATAGCTACTTCCGGGTACGGCTCCGGTGTTTATTGCTTCTTATAGAATGGCGCCGAAGGAGTTGGTGCAACTCAAAGCTCAGATCTAGGAACTGTTGGATCGTGGTTTTATCCGACCGAGTGTGTCTCCGTGGGGAGCCCCGGTCCTATTTGTGAAGAAGAAGGACGGATCCATGCGTATGTGCGTGGACTACCGTCAACTAAATAACTTGACGGTTAAGAACAAGTACCCACTGCCAAGAATCGATGACCTGTTCGATCAACTCAAAGGAGCTTCAGTTTTTTCTAAGATTGACTTAAGGTCGGGATATCATCAGTTAAGGGTAAAAGAAGGAGACATTCATAAGACGGCGTTCGGACTCGGTACAGTTATTATGAGTTCTTAGTGATGCCGTTCGGGTTAACGAATACACCAGCAGCATTTATGGATATGATGAACCGGGTGTTTCAACCATACCTTGATCGGTTCGTGGTGGTGTTCATCGACGATATCCTGGTTTACTCCAAGTCCGAGGAGGAGCATGATGCACATCTTCATGTGGTGTTACAAATTCTGAGGGAGAAGCAGTTGTACGCAAAGTTCAGTAAGTGTGAGTTCTGGCTAAAGGAAGTGACTTTCTTGGGGCATGTAGTTTCCGCAGAGGGAATTAGGGTGGACCCTCAGAAGATAAAAGCCGTATTGGATTGGAAACCGCCGAAGTCTGTGGCGGAGATTCGAAGTTTCTTGGGATTGGCCGGGTATTACAGAAGGTTCGTTGAGGGGTTCTCAATAATAGCGGCACCTTTAACTAAGTTGTTGAGGAAGGGAGCACCGTTTGTGTGGACCGACAAACAGCAGGAGAGCTTTGAGAAGCTAAAGAGAATCTTGACGGAAGCGCCAGTGTTAATTCAGCCAGAGGCGGGAAAAGAATTTACCGTCTACTGTGATGCGTCACACACGGGTTTAGGATGTGTGTTGATGCAAGATGGAAAAGTTGTTGCATATGCGTCTCGACAGTTGAGACCGCATGAATTGAACTACCCTACGCACGATTTAGAATTAGCGGCGGTAGTGTTCGCTCTGAAGATTTGGAGGCACTACTTGTATGGGGAGAAGTCGGTTATTTACACGGACCATAAGAGCCTGAAGTATCTCCTTACCCAGAAGGAGTTGAATCTGAGGCAACGTAGGTGGATTGAGCTCTTGAAGGACTATGATTGCTCAATCGAATATCATCCGGGTAAGGCTAACGTGGTGGCGGATGCACTGAGTAGGAAGGCGATAGCAGATTTGAGGGCGATGTTTGCTCATTTTAGTCTGTATGAGGATGGAAGTTTGGTAGTTGAACTCCAAGTAAGACCTATGTGGACAAGTCAGATCAAAGAGAAGCAGCTTCTAGACGATGTCTTGAGTGCTCGACTTCGGCAAGTGCAAAGTGGTGAATAAGAGGACTATAGTTTGAATGGTGATGGGGTTCTGTGTTTTTGTGAGAGAATTTGTATGCCAAAGTATGTTGAGTTAAGGCAGATGATTCTACGGGAGGCGCATAGTAGCCCATACGCTATGCATCCTCGAGGGGTGAAGATGTATCGAGATTTGCGAGAGCACCTGCGTGGCAGTGTCCGGCGAGAGGTAACAGATTTATGGGTAAATGTTTGACGTGTCGGCAGTGAAGGCGAACACCGCTTGCCCTGGGGTTGTTGCGACCGGTGAAAATTCCATGATGGAAATGGGAAAGAATCACGATGGTTTTTGTTAGTGGGTTACCTCTTACGCCCACTAAGAAGGATTCGATTTGGGTGATTTTTGATCGGCTGACGAAGTCTTCTCACTTCATACCGGTTCGTGTTGACTATTCTCTGCAAAGGTTGGCTAAGCTGTACATGGCTGAGGTTGTGAGACTACATGGTGTACTTGTGTCGATCATATCGGATAGAGACCCTAGGTTCACGTCACGATTCTGGAAGGCTCTGCATCAGGCAATGGGAACAAGGTTAGACTTTAGTACCGCTTTCCATCCGTAGACCCGATGGTCGATCCCGAGAGGGTAATTCGATTTTGGAGGATATGTTAAGAGGTTGCATCATTGATTTCAGGGGTAGTTGGGAGGAGTATTTACCTCTGGCAGAATTAGCGTACAATAACGGCTACCAATCTAGTATTCAGATGGCGCCCTATGAGGCGTTATACGGACGGAGGTGTCGTACTCCTACTTGTTGGACAGAGTTGGGTGAACGTCAGGTGTTGGGTCCAGAACTAGTATCGGAGACGGAAGAAAAAGTTAGGTTAATTCGGGCTCGGTTGAAGGAAGCGTCTGATCGGCAGAAATCTTATGCGGATCTAAAATGTAAGGAGTTGGAATTTGCAGTGGGAGATCAAGTCTTTTTGAAAGTGTCGCCGTGGAAAAAAGTGATGAGGTTTGGACGTAAGGGCAAGCTAAGTCCCCGGTTTATTGGACCTTATCGGGTGCTAGAACGTGTGGGCCCAGTGGCGTATCGATTGGAGTTGCCTTCAGAGTTGGAGCAGATACATGACGTGTTTCATGTCTCGATACTAAGACGTTACCGTTCTGATCCATCGCACATTGTGCCGGTGGAAGAGATTGAAGTAAGGCCAGACTTGTCTTTTGAGGAGGAGCTAGTGCAAATCTTGGAGCGAGACATAAAAGTGCTGAGAAGGAAGTTCGTCCCTTTGGTCAAGGTTTTGTGGCGAAACCATGGTGCAGAGGAAGTGACATGGGAACCAGAGGATGTTATGCGACAACAGTATCCCCATCTCTTCTGATCAGGTAAATTTCGACGCCGAAATTTATTTTAAGGGGGGTAGAACTATAATATCCCAAATTAATGGGCTTATGCGTTTAATGTGTAGACATGTTTAATGTGTTAATTTGAGAATTAGAGGTCCAGATTAGGCTCAAGGATTGGGCCGAGGCTTTGACTAAACATTCTGCTTAGACACTCTAGGGCTTAAAATATAGTAGTTATTGTTTAAGTTAGCAAATCGGGCTTGTGGCCCATCCACAGGGGCGCAGAAAAGGGGAGCTTTAAGTGACGTTTTGGGGTGTGAGAGGCCCAAGTGTGGCAAATGGGGCCCAAGAAATTGGGCCAATTTCTGCGGTACTTAAAAGGAGCAAGGGAGGGGACGGCAACAAGGCTAAAATTTAGGGACTTTTAATGTTTTATTTAAGTGGATAATGAGCAGAAAAAAGGGAAGGAGTGGTGTGATGTAGGACTCTTTTGGATGTGAGTTCTGATAAGGATAAGGGAAAAAGATGGGAGCTATCCTTTGGGTTGCAGAGTTGGCCGAAAATCAAACACAAGAGAGGGGAGGAGAATAGGTTTAGTATGGCAAGGGGTGTGCCGAAAGTTTGAAGGTCATCTCATTTGTTTTCTTTTCTCATCTTTTCTCTTCCAAAAGCCGAAAATCACCACCTCCCTCACCCTTTCTTTTCTTCATTGAAATTCCCCCTAGCCGAATCTTCTAATCCCCATTGTTATTCTTCTTCCATTCACTAATAGCCGAAACTACGCTCTTGTTTGGTTCTTGTAGCCGAAAACGCATCAGTATCTCTCTTGTTCATCTCTCTGGGATTTTCTTAAAAGTCGAAATCCCTAGATCTCATCTCCTGTGATTGCCGAATTTCCTCTGTGGTGTCTCGCCAGCCGAATCTTGAAGGAAACTGAAGGTAAGTGTCGATTCACGTGATTCAATCTTTTCCCGATTTTTAGAGACCCTAGCCAAATGGCTATATAGAGACTGATCTTGTGTTTTTTCTTTCTTTCGCGGCATTCCAGGATTTGAAGGAGATCCAATCGCCTAAGGTTTTAAATTAGTAGCACTCGAATCACCCTACTTCAGGGGTCTAATCGGTATAGGGGAAACCTCAACCTCGCGTTCTTCCGCTTTTGAGCAAAGTCAGTAGACAAAGGGTAGTAGATCCGATTAGCGAGGGTATCGACATAGAGGGTAGTCCTACGTATTTATCGGTGTGTAATATTCTCACATCATTTAGATTGCCCGATTAGTATGCATATAAACTGTTACATTCTCATTAAATGCCAAATATTGGCATGGTCATTGAAAACCCGTGGTGGGTAAAGGCGAATCACCGTGTTAGTGATTTACTGTCATTCTTAATTGAATGTCTCCGTTAACATGATATGATATGTATGCCGATTTCTATGTTGCACGGGTTGGGTGATTGATAAAAGGGAAGTGTTACGCTCGGTGGCTCGCCACGATCGATCTTCTGTGACAATGTCACAAATCGGCGATGAGCGACTAAGCGCAGCATGACGCCATCGATGGTGTGTAGCGGCGTGGGTTGATTGTAGAAATCCCCAATGGTGTGATTGGCGGGTAAAGGGTGGTGTGTAGCGGATGGATCTAGGATTGGGATGGGCTTTGCATAATTCTGTTGTATATGATATTCTCGTTATTCTCGCTCGTGGGCTAAGGCCCAATCTGATGGTGCATGAGGGTTGCACATCGAGTCTCGTGACTCACCCCGTTGTTTAACATTTTTCGGTAACACCTAGTGCATAGGACCGGCCGAGAGAGAGCGCAAGGTGGCCATGCATGGATTCATTTTGATTCAATAAAAGATGTTGATTTTATTATTTTCCCTTAGTATTTTCAATTTATCTGGTTTTATATTTTATTGTAATAAGGCCACTGGCTACTGTTTATTGGTTTTATGCTTCGGTTTTCGGGTTTCCATACATTTAGATTTTATGATTAATTGAAATTAAGGCATGTGTTTAAATACTAGAACTCAGAGGCAAAATTTCGGTTTTATTCATTAAGGCATTAATTAAAATTTATTTCTTTTACTTAATTTTCAAATTATTAAGTTTTCCCGATAAACGTTTAAACTATGTTTTTTTTTTAAAAAAATAATAGGTGCGACAAGTTTTTCTAAAATCTTCTTAGTGACATGCCGGATCCGGTCGGGGTGTTTGGGCCGGGTTTGGGGTGTTACAGCATGAGTTGTATTGGTAATTTGCTTGTAGGTTTGACCCTATGTGGGTGGCATTTTGGCCTTGTACATGGCCTGTTTTACCTACACGGTCAAGGCACACGGGCGTGCCTGATGACCATGGGAGTAAGTCAGTAGCTAACTAAGTGTACACGGCCTTGGCAAACGGGCGTGCCTGGTAGCCGTGTGGTTTAGTCAGGATCGACCACGACCAAGGTACATGGGTGTGCTTGGTGGCCGTGGAGACAAGTCAGGTTCGACCACTGGTAAGACACATGGGCGTGTCTAGTAGCCGTGGGAGGCTAACGGCCTGCCCACACGAGCGTGTGTCCTATATAACTTAGAAAAGTTTTTTTTAATTTTTGAGAATTTCTGTAAGAGTTCGGCATAGTCCCGGCCCTACTCTAAAGCATGTTTAAGGTTTCGTTGACCTATAGATGGGACATGATAATGATGATTGATGTTTTATATTATGAATTGTCTGAATAAGTTTTTGATTTGTCCGGTAACTCCTTTAACCCTAATCCGACGACAGATACGGGATAGGGGTGTTACAGTATAACACAAGAGTTTGCAACAAATGTCGAACCTCGGTTTACTCGGGAAATAAATGTATAAATCCCTCCAAACCATCTCCACTCCAACCCCTTATAACATACCCTATCCCACTGTACCTTATCCCGCGTTCAATCCCATTTGAGCAATCAAATTCAATAACATAATTTTTTTTAACAAAACAAAAAACGAAGGTACGGGCTAGCTGGACCTAGTTGCAACGATCTCAAAAACATAAAAATTACAAGAAATCAAATCAAAATGGAATTACACGCAAGAGTTATCTATGGCCGAACTTTGAAGCTCCAAAAATGGAGAATTCCCTTTTGTTTTTGGTTGGAAACATGAAAAAGATGATAAAATTTTCTTTTTGTTTTACTAGTCTTTAATTGATTTACTAAATTACAAATTTACCCTTAATTATAAACTTTTAATTCAACAATTTAAAAGCCTATTAATGTCCATTAATAATATTATGGACTAATTGTTACTTTAGTCCCTTTTCATTTAATAATTATGCTATCAAATCAATAGAATTCAAGATTTGCTAACTTTTGTATCTTTTTCAATATAGTCGTTTTTCCTTAATTAACTATTTAAACGTTAAAATTTCTAAACCAAATTTTAATACGACTCTAATGACTCCATAAATATTCTAAAAATAATATTTATGAGTCGATACGACAGGAATTTGTGGTCCCGAAATCACTGTTCCGTCACCACTGAAAATCGAGTTATTATAGTAACATTTTTAGCATTAGGGCACATCTCTTTCCCATAGCCATAGAGACTACACGCAAAGCAAGCGATTGGCAAAATTTCATACTCAAAGCACTGAAGTACTCCATTAATCAGGATTTGAGAAATTAAGGGTTTGTCTAAATTGACGAAGACAGCTATATGGGCGAACCTACCTCTAGCCCACTTTCAGTATTAAAATCCAATCTCACAACCCACAAATTCTCTAATCTCCCAAAGAATTCTCTAGTTGTACAGGTGTCCCGAAAGCCCAGGAAGGTGGATCTAGGACTTAACCACACTCAGGTAAGGTTTTGCAGAATGAAGGTCCATAGACCAAGGTTGAACTGTAAGGTACTATTCAAAAATATTCCAAGGACCCTGGTACAATACTTTCTCATAATCATATTTATTTTAGAATTTAACCAAGTAATAGATGTTCTCGATATCCATCAAATGAAAGGGCATCGACGGCCTCCACAAATTGGAAATTCTATTTTGGAGTGTCGTAAAATCAATATTCCGGCCAAGTAGTTTAATCACTACCGTTAAGGCCATATCCTTGACTAACAATTGATTAATCCTATTAGATAAGTCGATAGATGGAATACCGTTGATAGTCGATTTCATAATGTCTTCTTCTACAAATTCCAGATCTGATTCCATCTCCAAATCAAGAACTTCAGACACATTTCCCATAATAGAAGAGCCTTCTACTAACTTCTCTCTCCAGGACATTATCGATGCTAGAGTAGAAACCCCCATGGTCGACACAATCGACTCTACCTGCTGATCCTTGAGACGGACCTTCTTGGTAGAACGATCCTCAAACAAGCCATTAACCTCACCCTCATTACGAACCTCATCAGAAGAAGCCATCTTATTTCCCAACTAACCCTATCCTTAAAAGGCCCAATTTTTTTAAAAAAAACTTCGCAAATCGCTTTTTAAGTTCTAAAATTTCATGGCTCGAGGTTTTACCTAATAGTATAGTTGTGTTCCCTATCATCATCATTATATTGGATTTTGTCGTCCTCATTCTCTTATTTATTGTCATTTGTACTATCTTTAATCTAGTAGTTGTGCTATACACTCCAAAATAAAATTAAAAAAAATTAACCAAATCAATTGGTTATAATTTAATATTAAAATTTCAAACGTGATAACAAATACTAAAATTTTTAATTAATATTAAAATTTTTAATGGAGACCAATATTTCTAATTAATACTAAAATTTCGAGTACAATATCGAAATTTCTAACATGATATCAATATATACTTTTAATGTGATATCAAAATTTTTATCTTATACCAACAAGTTTCTAAGCTTAATTGTAAATTTTGCCCATGTTTTTGTTTTTAATTTTAATTTTTCCCTAATTCTTTTTTTTTGTTGTTGTTCAATTGCACTTTTATTATTTCATTTTTATTCAAATTGATCATTTTTTTTATAGAAATGCTAATGAAGTTGTTAGTTGACTAACGATCAACAACTTTTACTTATGTGACTCATTATGGACATTTATTTACTGATGTGACATTGTTTTGGCATATGTAATGTTAATAAATCATTTAAAAAATTATAAAAAATGAAAAATTATAAATAAAATTATAAATAAAATTATAAATAAAATAAGTAAAATTTTAAAATATAGACTTTATAAAATTTTCAATAAAAGTTTAAAAAAAAAAACAACTTCTAAAAAGCTACATAAATTTTTTATAACATTAAAAAAAAATTATGAAAGACAAATCCTATGTTGGTTTCATTTTCTCTTTATTTATAAAAGAAAAATGGTCACTAATAAATACAATTCTAAGAAAAAAATTAAGGTCCTCAAATCATTAAAAGCTATTCAAAATCTTCATATCCTTCAACACCTCAAAACTTTCGAGTTTTCCTAGGAAACATTTTCAAAATTTCTATCCATATCTTGATATCTCTAGAGTTAGTTTGCTTTTGAACATTTAAAGAGTCATGTGTTAGCATTATAAGTTATTTTTAAAGTTTTGTACCAATCATGTAAAAATACTAGGTGAGGGATATCCCTCAGAGATTTTTGGCCATTTGACATGTGTTTGCGGTTAAATTATTTGTGTAACATCCTGAAAAGGGCCTATGCATTTTCGGTTTAATTGTACGAAATGACATGTCTTATGTGTTATGAATGAATTTTTGAAACCTGGAAATGTATAGAAATGTTAAGTTTAAAGTGGACATTTTTGGAAACTAGGAAATGTAAGGAAATGATTTAGAAATGATTCAAAAGAGGAAAGCGAACATTTTTGGAAACTTGGAAATGTAAGGAAATGTTAGGTTAAAGGAGGGAAACGAACGTTTTTGGAAACTTGGAAATGTAAGGAAATGACTTAGGAAATGTTGAGTTTTAAAGTCTAAAAGAGGAAACTAAGGCAAGGAGGCCTTAAGAGAAAATGTATGTGAAATATGACACACAAATGGGCTTGGAAAAGTGGCCTGAAGATGTCACTTAGGGCCTCTGGAAATGGCACCACATACAAAGGAATTGGGCCTGAGTTCGAGTCACATGGGAAGCAAATAAAAGAAATTTTATTTTTGCTTCCAGAAGCAGAGAGGTGGACGGCACAAGGCATTTAAAAAGAGGAGTTTTATCCTCTTTAAATTTCGGCTAATGAGGATAAATAACGGATTTTATTTTAGATTATTTCCAAGAGATAAATAAGGATTATTCTTTAATTATTTTAAATTGAGGAGATAAAGTTATCAAGATAAAGGAGAGTGGTGGCCAAGTAAGGGACTCTAGCTAGTAATTTCGGCTACTAGAGGAAAAGAGGCCATCCATCCCTTCACTTTTCCTTTGCCGAAATTCCCTAAGCAATTCTCCTCTCTCTGCCGAATTTTCCCTAGCAAATTCTCTCTTCTCTGCTATTTTGCCAAAACCGAAAACTCTAGCAGAGCAAGCCAATTTCTTCACCTTTCTTTTCTTCCTATTTCTTTCTTTCTAATCCATTCAAAAGCCGAATCTTGGAGGGGCATCAAGCATAGGTGTTGCTGATTTCCATATAAAAGGGTAAGGATCTATTGCTATTATCTTCTTTTCTTTAACCGAAAGTCAAGATTCTAATGACATATTCATGTTGGCTGAAACTTTGAAGGAAAACTTTGGGATTTTGTGTAACATCCCCAAACCCGGCCCATTCACTACGACCGAATCTGGTTATGTCACTGGGAAAGACGGTAGGAAATCTTTGACTTTAGAATTAAACTTGAAAATTTATTATCTCTGGAAATCGTGTCCTATTTAAAAATTTAATAAATAATATAAGCTTGTTGAAAACTTCCGAATTAAAACATTATTATAAGTTGCTATAATATGAATCTTTTGCGAAAATATTACTAAGTGTAGTGTAAACTTCAACATCAATAAATAGAGTACTTTAAATCAAAGAGGCCCTTATTACATCAAATAAAATCCCAAAATACTGATAATATAAAATACTTAAATAAAGTAAAACATCTTCTCAGATGAAAATCTCCTTCCTCGCATGGGCCACCTTGTATCCACTCCAACCCGGTCCGATCAACATGTCTCTGCGATGTTTGAAAATAATTGGGTGAGTCATAATGACTCAAAGTGTAATTAAACCACCGATATCCACCCACATGTTAGCCACATAATATCCCAATTATCAAATGCAACAAGTAATATATATATATTCATTTTAACACTTTCCACAATCTGAGCTTGGCCCACATTCAACTCATACTCAAATACTAGGCTAGGCCCGTTTCTCAATAAACCACATATCAACTGGGCTTGGCCCATTTCACGTATGTTTCCAAAACATACCTATCCACATGTCATATTGGGCTTGGCCCATTTCCATGTTATTACAAAAATAATGCAACATGATTCCCAACCCAACCTAGGGTCCATCCGCTACACACCCCTTATCCAAATTTACCACACACTGTGGACTATCGAGTCACCCTCTCCTTTTCCCTCCAAAAAGGCAACCAATGCCATCCACGATGTAGCGTATAGCTAACATCAAACCACGATGGAGCACACAAAGAATCCATCAAGCCACGATATGGCATAAAGCCCATATCAATCAAGGTAACCACGCGAACTAAATCGCAAAGATCCACAACGCGACCTCGATCGGCGCCAATCCACGATGTAGCACAAAGTCGACATCAACCACGCACTCAAGTACACCCGCACCTTCTTTCCATAACCCACCCATGCACATGCCACATAAAATATAATCATGATAATGCATGCACATGCTTATTAATATCCATAAACACACTCATATACAAATAATCACACTGCAATAGATCCGATACTAACCTGGTCATCGCTATACCCTTTAGGGGTATATATGGCACACTCATTACTCGCACTTGTTAGTAAAACATATAACACATAAAACCCTAAACAAAGTGGGTTAGTTACACACCTTATTACTAGGAGTTCTAGACTCTCGATCCTCGACGCTATCGTCTAGCGAAACTACGGCTTTTTGCCTAACGTTTTCTTTTGTTGGCCCACACCCTGGTGGCCAATCTCGTACAGCAGAAACGGATCTTTTCTTAAACTTTGGGACAGGGACCTTCCCTTTCCCTTCTTGACTGGTATTGGCCTCCATCGAAAGTCACTTAATCAGAACCACACGATTAATCAACAAAGTCATAATCAACTAATTCTAAGTCACTTACTAATATCCTTACCGAAATAATCTGAGATCCCGAAGGCTTCCCTTGCTCTTGTCGATATGCCCCTTAGATGATCGAATCCAAGAGACTTCCTCAATGCTTCCTTCTTTCGGCACTCTTGCTTAAGATTCGGCCAACCACACTAGGACACCAAGGGAGATCAGCACCACCCTACTATTCGGCCAAGATGACACTAAATAGGGGAAGGGAATTTCGGCACACCAAGAGGGAGAGGCAAAAGACTTGATGAAGAATTAGCACTCTACCCTCCCCTATTTATAGCATTCGGCCAACCCCCCTTGAAGACTCCAAGATTTGGCCAACACCTTCCTAGCCACTAATTCAATTCCATTTGAATTAGTTCACTTCAAAACAAGTTGAATTACTCCACTATTATCCCACTTATCACTTAAAAAAAAACCAAATAAATAATAATTATCCTCACTTAATCTAATTAATAATAGATAAATAAAAAAATAAATAAAAAAAACACATTGTCCACATCCAAATAAGAGTCTTCTAGCCGTCCAACACCTTCAAATTGCTGCCCAAAATAACAAAAAAACTAAAACTCCATCTGCCATTCTCCAGGTTCGAACCTGGGACCAACTGCCGCACTCCTTGCCCCCAACGCCCAGGCCACTCGGCCACTTTGATTTTTATGCTAGAGACCCTCAACATTTTATTTTAAACCCTTTCTAATCAAGCCCATAACCACCAAAAAAAATAAAACGCCAAATGCTTTGCTCCACCCCTCGAAACCGCGACTCTCCTCTTCCAAATACTAAGTAGCGCCAAGAGCCACTTTGCCAATTGGACTTCCATGTCCATCAACTTGGACATTTATTTTTAAGGCCTACTTAGCCCAGTCCCTTGACGCAAAAATAAAACAAAATCGCTGCCGCTTGGACTCGAACCCAAGCCCCCACCGGGCGCTACTTCCACCCACTAAAGCAAAACGCATGAAGCCACTATGCCGATCCTTTCTTGTGCCTTAAACGCCTAATTAATTGTTTTAAACCCTTAGAAACCAAGCCCCCTCTTTATTACTTAAAAATCCAAAATTTTCCACACTTCCCTATTATCCGAGCATTCTCAAAACCTCTAAAACACCTCTAAATACACCCAAAACCTACCAACACCCGAATTACACACACCCCTGCATAGCCCCTAAACCAGGGTGTTACAATTCTACCCTCCTTAAAAATAATTTCGTCCTCGAAATTACTTTACTAAAAACGTCCATACAACCTTTCTTACCACCTTACGCTTATGCATGCGCAACTCGATCTTACTAAGGCTATCGTGACCTACACAATCTCTAAGTTCGCGCTCAAAATTCAAACACCTCTCTTAGCAACACGTAATAGGTTAACTCTTAAGCAATCAAAGTAATTAAAGCATGTACCAAAGCAAAGGAGCTTACCTAACATCACATCCTTGGTTGACTCGACTAGAACCATTCCTTCCATGACTTGAACCACGACCCTCGTCCGCCGAGGACAATTCTTAACTAGATGTGCCTTAGATCCGCACCAAAAACATTCTTTACTATTTCCCCAACACTCTCCTGTGTGAGGTCTTCCACATCGAACACAAGAACGATTCCGATCCATTGGTACAAGTGCACTTACGGGTTCTCGGTCCTTGGTCTTTTCTCGACATTACCAAGCGATGCCGACGGTCCAATATCTCTCTTATTCTCGCCTCCTATTCTTTTCTCGGTTTTCTCTTATAGTCTTCTTAACTTCTTCAATGATCCGAGCTTTCTCCACTAGCACCGCAAAGTCTCTCTCCTCTGTGGAGCAATCAAGATTCGGGTTCATCTCGCAATCCGCCCTCAAACCGGACGCACCTCTCATAATCAAGGGCCACAATTCCCTTAGCATACCGGGCTTAACCGCACAAATTCCGCCAGACTCAAATATCGACTTACTCCCTTGTACTAGGTTTAGAAACGCTTTCCTTTGTGAGTCCAAATAACTGCTCCTACGCATTTTCCTTCAAACTTTTCCTTAAAGAAATCCCAATCTAGTCGATCTGTAGGTACACCTTGTTTGACAAAGGAGCCACCAACGATACGCTTCATCCCGAAGAAGCGAAACAAAGACCTTTAGGTTTTCCTCCGGGTACAATCCAAATCGCCCATGATTCTTTCAACGCTTCTAGCCAATACTCCGCTACGCTCGGAGCTACTCCAGATATTCCTCTAAAGATCTCACTCCGCTCAATCTAAGCCTTTCCGATACCGACTTTCGAGTTCCATTTCCTCTACTAGCTCTCGCTACACGCTCTAAAATTCGTAACATGGCCCGCGACATCTGCGCCATCTTCTCCTATTTGATCTTGCCCTTCTACGCCCACACCAAGCAGCACTTCACTTTCTCGACTCATGGCGGACCCTACGGGTTCGAAACGCCATTCTACCTCTACTGCGGCCCCTAGAACTCATCTCTATCGTCGCCGCATTTAACTGATTAAGGAGTTTTATGCATTAGTATTTGTTCCATCTGCTTAACCACGAACAATTTTATGAAAAGAATTTCTAGAGGTAGTTCTTTCGATCACACAAATTTTCAGCCAAGTTTACTACTCTAGTTCAAGAATCATATTCACACACACATCCGTTCGTCCACAAGAACACATTCCTTCCTCAAGAAAGGCACACTCGGTGATATCTTCAACCCATATTCACTATTCTGGACCTTTTCGCCTGCTTTCTACCTGTGGGTATTTCCGTCATTTTGTCCTACAGTGACATTTCCGTCATAAACCAGCAAAAAAAAACTTTAATAGGTCAGATCTTTTGAAATTCCCAGAATTGAAGAGTATTTTCAAAAATTCCATAAATTAAAGGTATAACAGATTTTGCAACTGGGTATTTTGGTAATTTTGTTAATCGTGGTAATTTTGTGAATTTCCAAAGTCAGAGGTTATTATTTTTGCCATACAGAAAATTGGATACTTTTGTAAAGTAAGAAAATTTTATCAAACTTGGGGTTAAACCGAAATTTTAAAAGTCGGGGGCATTTTAGTAATTTTCAACATAGGGGTATTCTTGTAAATTTTAAAACCAAGAATTTTTAAAATAAAGAAGGCTAATCCCTTTCGGGTTTTAATAATTGGTTTAGCCTATGAACAAGTCCTTTTGGTTAAGGTGAACCGTAGCTACGCACTGCAGGATTCCAAACAAGAGGAGGTGAGTCACGAGGATCGCTAAGTACTGTGCTCTTCCTGATCCACTCCTAGACATGCGCACAATGGTTGCCACACCTTAACTCGGCGACTTAATCACGAGTTTGATTAGTAACCTTAAGTCTTATGCATGTGTTTGAGTAGACTAGTCCTAGGGTTCAACAGATCCTAGTTCACTAATCTACGAGCCCAACTAAGCCCATAATAGTTCATATAACCGAGCATTTCACAAGTCCAAGTACTTACATGATGGACTTCTGCCTGAGGTACAGTGCCATGCCGAAAACCTGAAATATTTCTTAAAAGCCCATTTTGAAAATGTTTTTGGGCCCAAAACCCTCAAAGCCGAGTTTTGAACCGGCTCGATATTAAATCAGAACATCCCCAAACCCGCCCATTCACTACGACCAATCAATCTGGTTATGTCACTGGGAAAGACGGTTGGAAATCTTTGACTTTAGAATTAAACTTGAAAATTTATTATCTCTGGAAATCGTGTCCTATTTAAAAATTTAATAAATAATATAAGCTTGTTGAAAACTTCCGAATTAAAACATTATTATAAGTTGCTATAATATGAATCTTTTAAGTAAAATATTACTAAGTGTAGTGTAAACTTCAACATCAATAAATAGAGTACTTTAAATCAAAGAGGCCCTTATTACATCAAATAAAATCCCAAAATACTGATAATATAAAATACTTAAATAAAGTAAAACATCTTCTGTATGAAAATCTCCTTCTGCATGGGCCACCTTGTATCCACTCCAACCCGGTCCGATCAACATGTCTCCTGCGATGTTTGAAAATAATTGGGTGAGTCATAATGACTCAGTGTGTAATTAAACCACTGATATCCACCCACATGTTAGCCACATAATATCCCAATTATCAAATGCAACAAGTAATATATATATATTCATTTTAACACTTTCCACAATCTGAGCTTGGCCCACATTCAACTCATACTCAAATACTAGGCTAGGCCCGTTTCTCAATAAACCACATATCAACTGGGCTTGGCCCATTTCCACGTATGTTTCCAAAACATACCTATCCACATGTCATATTGGGCTTGGCCCATTTCCATGTTATTACAAAAATAATGCAACATGATTCCCAACCCAACCTAGGGTCCATCCGCTACACACCCCCTTATCCAAATTTACCACACACCGGGGACTATCGAGTCACCCTCTCCTTTTCCCTCCAAAAGGCAACCAATGCCATCCACGATGTAGCGTATAGCTAACATCAAACCACGATGGAGCACACAAAGAATCCATCAAGCCACGATATGGCATAAAGCCCATATCAATCAAGGTAACCACGCGAACTAAATCGCAAAGATCCACAACGCGACCTCGGTCAGCGCCAATCCACGATGTAGCACAAAGTCGACATCAACCACGCATCTAAGTACACCCGTACGTTCTTTCCATAACCCACCCATGCACATGCCACATAAAATATAATCATGATAATGCATGCACATGCTTATTAATATCCATAAACACACTCATATACAAATAATCACACTGCAATAGATCCAATACTAACCTGGTCATCGCTATACCCTTTAGGGGTATATATGGCACACTCATTACTGCACTTGTTAGTAAAACATATAACACATAAAACCCGGAAACAGTGGGTTAGTTACACACCTTATTACTAGGAGTTCTAGACTCTCGATCCTCGATGCTATCATCTAGCGAAACTACGGCTTTTTGCCTAACGTTTTCTTTTGTTGGCCCACACCCTGGTGGCCAATCTCGTACAGCAGAAACGGATCTTTTCTTAAACTTTGGGACATGGACCTTCCCTTTCCCTTCTTGACAGGTATTGGCCTCCATCGAAAGTCACTTAATCAGAACCACACGATTAATCAACGAAGTCATAATCAACTAATTCTAAGTCACTTACTAATATCCTTACCGAAATAATCTGAGATCCCGAAGGCTTCCCTTGCTCTTGTCGATATGCCCCTTAGATGATCGAATCCAAGAGACTTCCTCAATGCTTCCTTCTTTCTAAGACTCTTGCTTAAGATTCGCCAACCACACTAGGACACCAAGGAGATCAAGACCACCCTACTATTCGGCCAAGATGACACTAAATAGGGGAAGGGAATTTCGGCACACCAAGAGGGAGAGGCAAAAGACTTGATGAAGAATTAGCACTCTACCCTCCCCTATTTATAGCATTCGGCCAACCCCCCTTGAAGACTCCAAGATTTGGCCAACACCTTCCTAGCCACTAATTCAATTCCATTTGAATTAGTTCACTTCAAAACAAGTTGAATTACTCCACTATTATCCCACTTATCACTTAAAAAAAAAACCAAATAAATAATAATTATCCTCACTTAATCTAATTAATAATAGATAAATAAAAAAATAAATAAAAAAAACACATTGTCCACATCCAAATAAGAGTCTTCTAGCCGTCCAACACCTTCAAATTGCTGCCCAAAATAACAAAAAAACTAAAATCCATCTCGCCATTCTCCGTGTTCGAACTCAGGACCAATCGCCGCACTCCTTGCCCCCAACGCCTGTGCCACTCGGCCACTTTGATTTTTATACTAGAGACCCTCAACATTTTATTTTAAACCCTTTCTAATCAAGCCCATAACCACCAACAAAAATAAAATGCCAAATGCTGCTCCAGCCCCTCGAAACCGCGACCTCCCTCTTCCAAATACCTAAGTAGCGCCCAAGAGCCACTTTGCCAATTGGACTTCCATGTCCATCAACTTGACATTTATTTTAAGGCCTACTTAGCCCAGTCCCTTGACGCAAAAATAAAACAAAATCGCTGCCGCTTGGACTCGAACCCAAGCCCCCACTCGGCGCTACTTCCAAATTTCTAAGCGCAAGCATGAAGCCACTATGCCGATCCTTTCTTGTGCCTTAAACGCCTAATTAATTGTTTTAAACCCTTAGAAACCAAGCCCCCTCTTTATTACTTAAAAATCCAAAATTTTCCACAGCTTTTCCCTATTATCCGAGCATTCTCAAAACCTCTAAAACACCTCTAAATACACCCAAAACCTACCAACACCCGAATTACACACAACCTGCATAGCCCCTAAACCAGGGTGTTACATTTTGTGACTGTCGACTACAAGGAGGAAGGTTTCAGGATTTCTAAGATTAAGGTAAGACACATGTATATTCGGCCAAAGGCCATGTTTTATGTCCTGATGATTAGAATAAATCTAACGTAAGGTTATAGTAATTTCGACATTCCTAGGAAAACAAGGATCAACTTCGGGATTTGTTGGTGTTCCAATTGGCAACAAGGTAAGTTTAAGTATACCAATCCTACTAGGATTTGGATTTATGGCCGAATGGCTTTTTATTAAATTAGTAAGTGATTAATCAAATGTAGGGATTAAGGATCTAAGCGGTAGATCGATTTCGGGATTTCAAGGAAATTGTTAAGCAGATCAGGTGTGTACCCCACACTACTTCATAATATGTTTTGTGGCTATGTATAATTAATATATGTGATATTAAGAATATGAAAGTGGCTAAGATACCATGTTATGGTAAAGTACTCAGGTACGTTTCCTACTCCTACTAGGATTATGAACTATGTTAATTGTAACATAAGAGTAAGAATAAGAATGTGAACTCGCATATTTATGCATATTATTATATGGGGCATATGGGTTATTGAAAAGGGGAAGTGAATGTGGTGACCTAAGACCACGAACGCGGTGACCTAAGACCGCGATATCTGAATGTGGTGACCTAAGACCGCGATATGGAGTGTAGCGGAAGGAGGGTCGACTTAGTAGTCCCCACGGCAGCGGGTTGGTACGGGGAGTGTAGCGGATGGCTAATTAGGTTTGGGTTTGGGAATGCATCATAATTTGTATGCTATGATATGAATGTGTAACATTTGTATGCCCGATTCTATTTTGATTTAGTGTTTGTGTACACATTGAGTCTGTTTGACTCACCCTGCTGTGGGAACATGTTTCGTGATGAACAATGATGGACCGAGACTACAGAACTTGTGGTGACCATGCTCACTTTGAAGTTTTATTTAATTTGGACATTTTAATTTATTTAAGCACTTTATAAATTTTATTTTGGGTTTATTTGATGTAATAAGGCCACTAGTATGAAACTGTTTATGCATGCATTTTTATTTGATTTTATTACAATTCGATTAAGGTTAAATCAAGGTTAAATGGTTTACTAAAAAATAAACTTTAAATATTTTGTCACTCTAGATAAATGGGTTTTTAACATAAAACAAACTTGTTTTCAACTCAAGCCCAACCCACAAACAATATTTTTTTTATCACACAAGTTTTCCCCTAAGTAATAGAAGAACTTTGAATCGGTTTACTTGAGGAACATACCAAATCTGGTCAAAGCTCGTGGGTCGGGTTTGGGGTGTTTCAGTTTGGTATCAGAGCCAGGTTTTAAACTCTCGGCCTAAGGTTTAAGGCCCAAATAAGTTTTATAAAAATATTTTATGAAATCAGCAGGTTTTCTGGCATGGCACCCAAGTCTCCGACCCGAGGTCCACTGGTAAGTACCCTATCCCTTGTGTGATTTTTAATATGATCTGTAGAGAAGGGTAGAAAAGTAATGGAATGTAGAATAGTATGATAGGTACTTGAACCGTAGGTCTAGTCTACTCAAACACAAATACATAAGACTTAAATGCCTAAACAAACCTATGGCTAAGTCGCCGAGTTAGGGGTGTGGTAACCCCCATGCGCATGTCTAGGATTGGATCCTAAGAGCCTCAGTATTTAAGCAATCCTAGTGACTCACCTCCTCTTCACTGAATCCTACTGCAGTGCGTAGCTTCGGTTCACCCTAACCAAGAAGACTCGGTGGGTGTGGCAACCTCTGTGCACATGTCTAGGACCGGTTTCGGTGGGAGCTTGGTACTTAAGCAAATCGTGTGTGATTCACCTCCTCTCCACTCGAATCCTACAGTGCGTAGCTTTGGTTCACCCCGACCAAGAGGACTCGGTCATATAAAGCTAAACACAATGACTAAAACCCGAAGGGAACTAGCCGTGTTTTTATCAAAACCCTAGTTTTAAAACTCTTAAAATTACTCTTTTAAATTGCAAAAACTATCTTTACAAAAATTTTCTCGAAAAATTTTCTGATTTGTGAAATTACAAAAGTACCCCTAGTGGTAAAATTACAAAAATGCCCTTGGTTTATAAAATGACCAACTACCCAACAGTTTTGCCAAAATTTCATTATTTTAGAAATGTTCAAAAACCTTAATTTGCAAACTATCAAAAATACCTTGAATTTTGGAAAATTACAAAATTGCCCCTAACTTATAAAATTACAAAAATGACCCTGATTTCTAAAATTTTTGCAACATCACCGTTTTGGAAAAGAGAAGTCTCAAAAAGAACCCTCAAAGTTTTGCAAATTTTGAAATACCCCTAAATTATTAGACTTTACAAATTTACCCTGGTTTATTACCAAAATACCCCCGAGATTCAAAATTTCCAAAATACCCCGGGAATTCAAAATTACCAACACATTCTTATTGAAAAAATCAACAAGGAACCTTATCTTGAAAAACTACGAAAATACCCCTGTAGGAAAAATTACGAAAATACCCCTGGGTAGTGGAAAAACAGCAACAATGGAAACTACAACATTTCTCTGAATGAACGGAAGTTCATAATTGATTGATGGATGTATGAATGCAAAGACTGTGTGCATGTATGAATACGAAAGAACCACTCCTAAAATTCTTCTCATAAAACTTCTTCGCGGATAATAAGTGAAACGAGGACTAATTCATAAAACTTCTTAATCAGATCGCGACAATAGAAATGAGTTCTAGAGGACGTGGACGTAACGTACGAGGACGCGGTAGAGGTAGAATGGCTGTCTCGAAACCCGTTAGATCGGGTCAAGGATCTGAAAATGAAGTACCACCGCCACCACCACCACCAGCTTTTGGTGCTGAACAACAAGATCAAACGGGGGAGGATGCTGTGTCGTAGGCTGTGCTGCGAGTGCTAGAAATGGTGGCTGGTGCTGGAGGAAACATGGGAGCTCGAAAGTCTATACCTGAGCGACTTCGAGCCAACGGAGCTGAGGTGTTCCGTGGCGTATCTGGTGTAGCGCCCAGTACGGCTGAATATTGGTTGGAGGCAACCGAACGGATTATGGATGAGCTGGATCTGACCCCTGAGGAGAAGCTGAAAGGAATGGTGGCATTCCTACGCGGTGAAGCGTACCAATGGTGGCTTACAGTTTGTGATGGTGCCACAACTGAGGATCTGACGTGGGACTATGTTAAGGCGGCCTATCAGAAGAAGTATGTCGGTACTCGGTATACTGATGAGCAAAGGAAGGCATTTATGGGGTTGGTTCAAGGAACAAGTCCGTGGCGTAATATGAAGCGGAGTTTACGGGTGAGCCAGTTATGCTCGAGGAGTGGTGGCTACGGAGCATGAATGGTGTGTCCGATTTGAGGACGGTTTGAGGGATGATTTAAGGCTGTTGATAGCTCCGTATCAGGAATGGGAGTTTTCTGCTCTAGTAGAGAAAGCTAAGGTAGCTGAGGGGATTAAGGATGCTACAAAGCAGAACTTTGACCGGAACAGGCAGAAAGGAGGTTTTGGATCTTCAGGATCATCTGGGAATAAAAGGCCTAGAGTTGATAGGTCGCGAGGTCAGCAAGCTGCTACAGGAGGGCAGTATCGTACTTGTGACCAGTGTGGGAAGAAACACTTAGGAGAGTGTTAGAAAAAGACGGGAGGATGTTTTAGGTGTGGGTCCAAGGACCATATGATCAAGGATTGTCCTACGAAACCGGATGGGAATCAACCAAAGACTCGGAATGTTAGTCGGTGGTAGAGGTGTACAACACCTCAATGAGGTCGCGGTTCGAATAACAGAGGTAATGGTGCTTTGGCAGAGGACGAGAACGCAGGCGCGGTGCCGCGCTAATCTTTGAGGCAAGGCAACCGGGTTTGGTTTATGCGGTTCGCGAGAGGAGGATGGAGATGCTCCGGACGTCATAACCGGTACATTCCTTATATTTGGGAAACCTTATTATGCTCGATTGATGTGGGCTCGACCCATTCCTATGTTGCATGTAGTGTAGTGGAAACACTAGGCCTAGACTCTGAACTCTCTAATAGGCAGATGACTGTAATAAGCCCATTAGGCCAAACTGTAGTGGTGGATAAGATCTTTCGGAGTGTACCCCTAGAAATTTAGGGAGTGAACTTTCGAGCTGACTTAATGGAGTTACCCTTCGGAGAATTTGACCTCATACTTGGTATGGACTGGCTAGTAGAGCATCGAGCCGTGTTGGATTGTGCGGCTAAACGAATGGAACTAAGAACCCCGGAGGGTGAGGTGATTATCATGATAGGAGAAAGAAGAAACTACTTGTCTAATGTAGTTTTGGCACTAAAGGCTGAAAGGATGGTTCGGAAAGGGTGCAAGGCGTTTTTAGCCTTCGTAAGTGCGTTAGATGGAAAGGAGGAAGGAGTCAATGGAGTCAGAACGGTAAGGGACTTCGTGGATGTGTTTCCAGAGGAATTACCAGGAATACCCCCAGAAAGGGAGGTGGAATTTGGAATAGACTTGCTACCGGGAACAGCTCCTGTGTCAATCGCCCCATACCGAATGGCGCCAAAGGAGTTAGTTGAGCTCAAGGCTCAAATTCAGGAGTTACTTGACCGTGGGTTTATTCGACCCAGTGTGTCTCCGTGGGGAGCACCGGTCCTGTTTGTGAAGAAGAAGGATGGAACTATGCGAATGTGCATAGACTATTGTCAGTTGAATAAACTGACCATTAAGAACAAGTATCCTTTGCCAAGGATAGACGACTTGTTCGATCAGCTAAAGGGGGCAGCTGTGTTTTCGAAGATAGATCTACGGTCGGGATATCATCAGTTGAAGGTAAAGGAGGCAGATATCCATAAGACCGCCTTTAGGACAAGATACGGCCATTATGAGTTTGTAGTAATGCCGTTTGGGTTGACGAACGCTCCAACCGCGTTCATGGATATGATGAACCGGGTCTTCCAACCCTACTTGGATAGGTTCGTCGTCGTGTTCATCGACGACATCTTAGTATACTCGAAGTCAGAGGATGAGCATGATGAGCACCTACGGATAGTGCTACAAGTATTAAGGGAAAAGAAGCTCTATGCCAAATTCAGCAAGTGTGAATTTTGGCTTAAGGAGGGGCATTCTTAGGACATGTGGTATCCGTAGAGGGGAATAAGGGTGGATCCTAGAAAGATCGAGGCGTTGTTGGATTGGAAACCACCTAGGTCCGTGGCTAAATCCGAAGTTTCTTAGGTTTGGCAAAGCTATTACAGGAGGTTTGTAGAAGGGTTCTCGCCAATAGCCGCGCCTTTGACAAAGTTATTGAGGAAGGAAGTACCCTTTGTATGGACGGATAAGCAACAAAGAGCTTTGAGAAGCTCAAGAAGG
The DNA here is from genome assembly GCA_025698515.1 of Gossypium sturtianum. NCBI lineage: Eukaryota > Viridiplantae > Streptophyta > Magnoliopsida > Malvales > Malvaceae > Gossypium > Gossypium sturtianum. Next base: position 106,899,002 of record CM046943.1, read on the forward strand.
TCTTGACCCAAGCTCCAGTGTTAATTCATCCGAGGCGGGAAAGGAGTTTGTGGTATCTTGTGACGCTTCGCATACGGGATTAGGGTGTGTTCTAATGCAAGATGGAAAAGTGGTCGCTTATGCGTCTCGACAACTAAGGCATCATGAGGTTAACTACCCAACCCGACTTGGAATTGGCGGCGGGTCTTCGCTCTTAAGGTGTGGAGGCACTATCTTTATGGAGAAAAGTCGATAATTTACACGGATCACAAGAGTCTCAAGTACTTGTTGACTCGAAAAGAGTTAAACTTGAGACAAATGGGTGGGTAGAATTATTGAAGGACTATGATTGTTCGTTAGAGTATCATCCGGGCAAGGCAAATGTAGTAGCGGATGCCCTGAGTCGGAAGGTTGTATCGGATCTGAGGGCGTTGTTCGCACACTTGAGTCTGTATGATGATGGCAGCCTATTGGCAGAATTGCAAGTCAAACCAACATGGTTAAATGAGGTAAAGGAAAGTCAGTTGGTGGATGAGGACTTAAATGCTAAGCTACAGCAAGTGCAGAACGGAGAGTTAGAGGATTATGGTGTTAATGATGAGGGAGTATTGTGCTTCAAGGGAAAGGTCTGTATGCCAAAGGACGAGGAGTTAAGATAAAAGATTCTTCGAGAGGCGCATAGTAGCCCTTATGCTATGCATCCCGGAGGCACTAAGTTGTACTGAGGATCTAAGGGAACAGATTTTGGTGGCCTGATCTTAAACGGGAAGTTATCGAATTAGGTGGGAAAATGTCCGACGTGTCGCAAGTTAAAGCTGAACACCAAGTTCCATCGGGATTACTTCAGCCAATCGAGATTCCGCAGTGGAAGTGGGAGAGAATCACCATGGACTTCGTTAGTGGGCTTCCCCTTAGGCCTACTAAGAAGGACTCGGTATGGGTAATAGTGGACCGTTTGACCAAGTCCGTGCATTTCATTCCAGTAAGAATGGATTATTCTCTTCAGAAGTTGGCCAAATTATATGTAGCGGAAATTGTGAGGTTGCATGGAGTGCCAGTGTTAATTATCTCAGATAGGGATCCAAGGTTTACGTCTCGATTTTGGAGGGCACTTCATCAAGCTTTAGGCACTAAGTTGGATTTCACTACGGCCTTTCATCCACAGTCGGACGGGCAGTCCGAACGAGTAATCCAAGTGTTAGAAGATATGCTGAGGGGCTGTGTGATGGATTTCTGAGGAAGTTGGGAAGACTATTTGCCTTTAGCTGAGTTCGCCTACAACAACAGCTATCAGGCTAGCATTCGGATGGCACCATATGAAGCGTTGTATGGTCAGAAATGTCGAACACCTACTTGTTGGACCGAGTTAGGAGAACGTCCGAGTTGTGGGCCCAGAGTTAGTGGCAGAATCTGAAGAGAAGGTTGAGACAATTCGAGCACGGTTAAAAGAAGCCTCGATAGGCGTGAAGTCGTGCGCAGACCTTAAATGAAGGAAATAGAGTTTGAAGTGGGAGATCAAGTGTTTACGAAAGTCTCGCCTTAGAAGAAGGTGATGAGATTTGGGCGCAAAGGAAGTTAAGCCCAAGGTTTATAGGAGCCTATCGAGTCTTCGAAGCGAGTTGGACCATGGCATACCAATTGGAGTTGCCACGAGTTGTTGCGCAGATGCACGACGTATTCCATGTATCCATGTTACGTGCGTTACCGATCGGATCCGTCTCATGTGGTACCGATTGAAGAAGTGGAGCTAAGGCGGACTTATCCTACGAAGAGGAGCCGGTTCGAGATATTGGAACGTGATGTGAAAGTGCTACGGAGGAAGTCGGTTCCTCTAGTCAAAGTGTTATGGCGCAATCATGGATCGGAAGAAGCTTCGTGGGAACCGAGAAGAGGCAATGCGGCGACAAAGAATACCCTCAATTATTTTAGTTAAGAAATTTCGAGGACGAAATTATTTTAAGAGGGTAGAAGCGTAACATCCTGAAAAGGGCCTATGCATTTTCGGTTTAATTGTACGAAATGACATGTCTTATGTGTTATGAATGAATTTTTGAAACACGAAATGTATAGAAATGTTAAGTTTAAAGTGGACATTTTTGGAAACTAGGAAATGTAAGGAAATGATTTAGAAATGATTCAAAAGAGGAAAGCGAACATTTTTGGAAACTTGGAAATGTAGGGAAATGTTAGGTTAAAGGAGGGAAACGAACGTTTTTGGAAACTTGGAAATGTAAGGAAATGACTTAGGAAATGTTGAGTTTTAAAGTCTAAAAGAGGAAACTAAGGCAAGGAGGCCTTAAGAGAAAATGTATGTGAAATATGACACACAAATGGGCTTGGAAAAGTGGCACAAGATGTCACTTAGGGCCTCTAGAAATGGCACCACATACAAAGGAATTGGGCCTGAGTTCGAGTCACATGGGAAGTAAATAAAAGAAATTTTATTTTTTGCTTCCAGAAGCAGAGAGGTGGACGGCACAAGGCATTTAAAAAGAGGAGTTTTATCCTCTTTAAATTTCGGCTAATGAGGATAAATAATGGATTTTATTTTAGATTATTTCCAAGAGATAAATAAGGATTATTCTTTAATTATTTTAAATTGAGGAGATAAAGTTATCAAGATAAAGGAGAGTGGTGGCCAAGTAAGGGACTCTAGCTAGTAATTTCGGCTACTAGAGGAAAAGAGGCCATCCATCCCTTCACTTTTCCTTTGCCGAAATTCCCTCAGCAATTCTCCTCTCTCTCTGTGCCGAATTTTCCCTAGCAAATTCTCTCTTCTCGCGCTATTTTGCCAAAACCAGAAAACTCTAGCAGAGCAAGCCAATTTCTTCACCTTTCTTTTCTTCCTATTTCTTTCTTTCCAATCCATTCAAAAGCCGAATCTTGGAGGGCATCAAGCATAGGTGTTACCGATTTCCATATAAAAGGGTAAGGATCTATTGCTATTATCTTCTTTTCTTTAACCGAAAGTCAAGATTCTAATGACATATTCATGTTGGCCAAACTTTGAAGGAAAGCTTCGGATTTTGTGATTGTCGACTACAAGGAGGAAGGTTTGGGATTTCTAAGATTAAGGTAAGACACATGTATATTCGGCCAAAGGCCATGTTTTATGTCCTGATGATTAGAATAAATCTAACGTAAGGTTATAGGAATTTCGACATTCCTAGGAAAACAAGGATCAACTTCGTGGATTTGTTGGTGTTCCAATCGGCAACAAGGTAAGTTTAAGTATACTAATCCTACTAGGATTTGGATTTATGGCCGAATGGCTTTTTATTAAATTAGTAAGTGATTAATCAAATGTAGGGATTAAGGATCTAAGCGGTAGATCAGATTTCGGGATTTCAAGGAAATTGTTAAGCAGATCAGGTGTGTACCCCACACTACTTCATAATATGTTTTGTGGCTATGTATAATTAATATATGTGATATTAAGAATATGAAAGTGGCTAAGGTACCATGTTATGGTACAAAGTACTCAGGTACGTTTCCTACTCCTACTAGGATTATGAACTATGTTAATTGTAACATAAGAGTAAGAATAAGAATGTGAACTCTGGCATATTTATGCATATTATTATATGGGGCATATGGGTTATTGAAAAGGGGAAGTGAATGTGGTGACCTAAGACCACGAACGCGGTGACCTAAGACCGCGATATCTGAATGTGGTGACCTAAGACCACGAATACGGTGACCTAAGACCGCGATATGGAGTGTAGCGGAAGGAGGGTCGACTTAGTAGTCCCCACGGTGTGCGGGTTGAGTGCGGGAGTGTAGCGATGGCTAATTAGGTTTGGGTTTGGGAATGCATCATAATTTGTATGCTATGATATGAATGTGTAACATTTGTATGCCTGATTCTATTTTGATTTAGTGTTTGTGTACACATTGAGTCTGTTTGACTCACCCCGTTGTGGGAACATGTTTCAGGTGATGAACAGTGATGGACCGAGACGGTAGAACTTGTGGTGACCATGCTCAGCTTGAAGTTTTATTTAATTTGGACATTTTAATTTATTTAAGCACTTTATAAATTTTATTTTGGGTTTATTTGATGTAATAAGGCCACTAGTATGAAACTGTTTATGCATGCATTTTTATTTGATTTTATTACAATTCGATTAAGGTTAAATCAAGGTTAAATGGTTTACTAAAAAATAAACTTTAAATATTTTGTCACTCGAGGTAAATGGGTTTTTAACATAAAACAAACTTGTTTTCAACTCAAGCCCAACCCACAAACAATATTTTTTTTATCACAGAAGTTTTCCCCTAAGTAACAGAAGAACTTTGAACCGGTTTACTTGAGGAACATACCAAATCTGGTCAAAGCTCGTGGGCCGGGTTTGGGGTGTTTCAATTTGTGTGTATAAGAATGTGTGGTGATGATATGGTTTTTGAGCCTTAAAACTCATTTTTAAATTTAAAATCAATAATGACCACATAAATCTATGTCTTTATCATCTAGGATTTATCCACTTTGATACTTAAGATAAGATATCTCCTATTCGGGCTTGGTAGATGGCATAATAGTCTTTTAATTGATTTGTTATATTTTTATTAGACTATGGACCATTTAGATTAACTACTAATATAAATTATCTTCTCGTATTATGATTTGACTAGATAATGCAATTTAATATTAGTTAACCATTAGGCAATCAATGAACTAATAGTTGCTTGTTCATTTTTCATTGCATGCAAAAACTATTGAGCACAAATACAAACAATATTAATTTAAATGATGTACTTTTATTAAACCAATTGTTCAAAAAATTACAAGTACATTATGACGAAAAACTACACTAACGGAATAAATCTCAACAATTTTCCACTTGCCGTAGTGAAGTAGATGAGTCATATTTCGCATACCCATACCCTCTACATGTTTCTCAAAACTCCTAGCGATCAGAGTCTTGGTAAATAGATCCGTAAGGTTGTCCTTAGATACAACTTTGACTAAATCCATTATTTTGTTTGCCATCACCTCTTGTATAATATGATATTTTTGATCAATGTATTTTTTTCGTATATGATTTATAGTTACCTTGGTGTTAGTTATTGTTGTACTATTATCAAAATACACTATGATAGCTTTTTCCATACTAGGAATGCATTCGATATCCATGAGGAACTTCCAAAGCTAGACTACTTATAGTAGCATATAACCCTTCTTTTTTCGTAAATACTTAAGTATATGCTTAACTGCTTACTAGTGTCTTGATGTGTCATATTTCTATACAACAAATTAAGCTCTTTAAAACTTAAAGAGCTTATTCTCGAGCAATTCATAGTGGCTTTTGTTATTTTTCGCACTTAATATATTTTATGTTTAGTTTAAGTATTTTGCTTATTTTCATGTTTTACTTAATAAAATGGAAATTGTATGCAATTAAGGACTTAATCTGTGAGTGAAGCTTGTTTCAAGTACTTAGTTGAAGCAAATGTGAGAAGATAAGCTTAAACAAGAGCCAAAGTTGCGACATTGAGGAGTTAATGTCACAACACCAATGAACTTTCCATCGACTAAGGATTTGGGTTTAAAGAATTTGCACCCTCGAGTGGACTGGCACCAAGGTTGTGACACCAAAGAGTGAATATCACAACACCAACCTTCATGGTCACGACATCAGCTTGGTGATGTCGTAACACTAGCCACAATCCTTGAAAATGAAGAATTGAGCCAAACTGAGCACAATGTCCTAACACTAGCTACCATTGTCACAGAATCAAGAGATCAATAGCACTGAAGGACTAAACTGTTGAGGATATCACAACACCGACATCTGACGAGGAAAATTTGTTGAAGGGTAACTTGAAGGAACTTTGGTCAACCACTCAACTTATAATGGAAGGCATATTTGTCAATTGTTGGTTAAAATAGAAAAGACTATAAATATCACTTTATAAGTCTTTTTATAGGAGATAAACATTTTTAGGTTAACCATTAGATTTCTATTTCAATTTTCTACGTCAATTTTACATTTCTTAGAAAGGTACAGCAACCACTCTTTACTTTAAAAATTTCTTTAACGTTTTCTTTAAATTTTCCACTTTTACTTTATCTAATTGCACATTTTTATTGTTAGGCTTTCGATATTTATGGAATTGAAATATTTCTCCTTCATTGATTCATGGAATTCGATAAATACACTAGCAATTCTAAACTCTCTTTAATTTTGATTACTTTCATGTTTGATTTTAGCATAAATTATTGGGTGTCTTAATTTTGCAATGGGTATGAACTAATTTCTTGGGAAGTTGATTAATTGAAATGTGAAATGGTGAATTTTATGTTTAGGGACTAGATTGTAAAATTTAGAATAAATTGAATTTATTGAAAACTTAGAACTAACAACTCTAAGAAACTATTAACATAGGTGAGACCAAGAGGACAAGCTATTATGTAGTAATTCAATTAGTTCAGTTTAATCTAGTGAGACCAAGAGGTAAATTTCTAACAGCCCGATTTTTTCAATGAAGTCGGAAACAGTGGTTTCAAGGCCACCAAATTCGGCGAGTAAGTTCGTAAATATTATTATTTAATATTTACGAGTCAAATATGGTTTTAAAAAAAGGTTTTTGAATTGGTAATTTATGTTTTATAATGATTTATTAGGTTCGAGTGGTAAGACCCTAGGTCAAATGGTTTTAGAAAGTGAGGCATCGGGACGTCATTTCTATAAACAGAGCCGTAAATATTTTTATAAATATTTACGGAGTTTCATTAAGGTGGTATTAAAGTTTCGTGAAAAATTTTAACATTTTGATAGTTAATTAATTAAAAAGGACTAAATTGAAAAAGGTGTAAAACTTGCTAATTATAATAAATAAGTGATTAAATAGCTTGATTAATAAATAAGGAAGGACTTAAGTAATAAATATACCTAAATTAATGAGGTGGGGCGGCATATGAAGATAAAATAATAAAATAAAGTGATAGAATGGCAAAATTGTAATTTACTTGAAATTAAAATAAAACAAATTGGAATTGGAAAGTTTTCTAGGCATTTCTTCTTCAATTTTCAGCCTAAATTGACATAGGGAGGGAGATTTAAGTTGGTTTTTCATATTTTTGCTTCATGTGAGTTCAATTCTAACCTGTTTCTTGTAATTTTTATGTTTTTGAGATTGTTACAATTAGGTCCAACTAAACCGTACCTTCATTTTTAATTTTATTAAAAATTTTGGAAGTTTCCATTGATAAATATTAGATGTCTTTGATGAATAAAATGGATTTAGAGCTTTGATTGAGTTGTATGATGATTTTATAAAGTGATTTTGTTAAATATTGATTTTAGGATTAAATTGTGAAAAGGTTAAAATATTAGGGTTTGATAGTAAATTATGGGTTTATTAGGGGCTGTATGAGGGCCTAAAATATTTGGATAGATTATTGATTGAGAAAATAAGTTAATTTGATAGATTAATAAATTAAGGGATTAAATTGCAAAAAAAATAAAAGTTTGGGGAAATTGCATAAATTATTAAAATAAAAGGGTATGAATTGGAAATGATATATATGCTAATAAATGAGTAATTTTTATATTCTAGATCAATGTAACATCCCGAAATTGGGCCTAGCAGAATTGAGCCCAATGGGCCTTAGGCGTAGTAGCGTTCAAAATTTTTGAGAACGGCATTAATGCAAGTTAGACTTATTAGGTAAGTTATTTTGGAAGGTTAGAGGGCTTCTATGAAGTCCGGGGATCAAATATTAGCTTTAGGGAAATTTTGGTTTTAGGTGAAAAAAACCCTGGAAGTTGGCAGGTAGGCCTTAAGAATAAAATATGGAGAAAAATGACACAAGTGGAGTGTGTGGTGTAGTGGCAAAGTGACGCCACATAAGAGACAAGGGGGTGACGCCACAAGGAAGGAAGGAGGTCCAAGGTTCAAGTCTTGGCTCTTGCATTTTGGTTTTCTTTTTACATGGACTTTAGTATTTGGCTATAGATTCAAATTTAGTTGCGCATGGTTTAAGACACAAGAGGAGCTTGTGGCCAAGTGGTTAGCGGCATGGATTATGTTGCAAGGGAGCTTGGGTTCGAATCTCATGACAAGCAATGGAGTATTTATTTTGCGGATTAGACGGCAAGAGTTTCAGTTGAATTTAAAATCTCATCGTGAAGGGATCCTACATCGGAAAGATACAAAGAAGGAAGGTGAAGAGCTAGCTATATAAAGAGCATTCCAGGAGGAGGGTTGACACACACCTTGGAAGGCGTTTGGGCACAGGAGTGGTCGGAGCGCGGACTAACACCAGAGTCCTATCAGGTGTGTAACTCTCTCTACTCTAGTTGTAGAGCGGCAAATGCCGAAGTGCCGGTCATGGCAATAGTAGCCACACGAGTGTGCAAGCGCACGTGTGGGGCTTCGACGCGATAGTTGAGGCCATCAGTAGTATTCTTGTGGGTTGGGGCTGCTTGGGCCGCGATGGGCCGAAGTGGGCCCAATGGGCCCGTGGGCCCTTATGAGTAAATTGTGCGATTGTGTAGTATATAGTGAACTAGACTAGGTGGAACTTATATACATGGCTAGATTGTGCTAGGTGGGCCACACGAGGCGTGTGGGGCCGAATGGGCCTAATCGAGTTTTAGGCCCAATCGTCCAGTACGACCGAAAATGGTAGCTTAGTCGCTTGGGGTGACATTTGGGCCTTTGGGAAAGGCCTTTGTAGGTGCAAAATTACGAAAATGCCCTTGGTGGGTAAATTACGAAAATACCCTTGGTAGGTAAAATTACGGTTATACCCTTAGAGGTTGATTAGGGTTATTATGTTGTTTAAGTTCTTAACCGATTGTAGGGAAGGCTTGTCATCGTGTGCTTGAGATTTGCTTGAGGTACGAAAGGAGTAAGGAAGGAGATCTAGTGCGTTAGATCTCGACCTCCACGGGTTCGATAGTCGCGTTAGTAACGGTGTGTACATACACACTTTATAGCTAATTAATGTGCTAAGTATTTTGTGTATGCTAAATCTGATTTGTGTAGATATGGGATTTAATACCATAAAAGGTATGAGCAAGGATCCGGTAAGTCCTTGTTGTTATGATGCTTTTGGGAAGCATGACATATTTGGTATATGTGGTTATAGCTAACAGTAAACTCTATGTATGTTGCTAAATAAACCTATTAGCATGATTTCTCGCATATGCATGTAGTTGATTGATGTGGGTTGATGAGAGGAGGGGCGGTGATATTCGTGTCGACGGACACGGTGGTTTGGTACCACATTGTGACTACGGTCACGGAGGTTTGGCACCTCGGAGGTTTGGCACCTCATAGCGTCTCGTCCCAGGTGGTTTGGTACCACGATTAGGTTGGCCCCACGATTTACATTATGGGATTGACCCGGTGATTTGGTATCACACGATGGGTTGGCCCCATCATTTGATTTGTGACTACGGTCACCGGTGGTTTGGCACCACCAGTGGTTTGGCACCACAATATGACGGATTTCGTGACTATAAGTCACCGGTGGTTTGGCACCACCAAAGGGGTTTGGTACCACACGGGGTAGAGAAAGGTGTTTGGATGGCTAGGTTGGGTGCATGATTTAGTGCATGTTATTTTGTTATAAATTGTGTATGTTGTTGCACTAAATTGGGAAAGGGTTACACATTGAGTCTTGGTGACTCACCTTCTCCTTTAACATTTTTCAGTGTGACTCGTAGATGGCGGTTGAGGAGCCGGTTGGACTCGAGGTGGCCATGCGATGGGATTTGAATTTAATGAACTTGGATTTTAGTTATTTTATTTTTATTGTTGGTTTTGTTTTAATCAAGTTGTAATAAGGCCTCCTAGGATTATTTTTATTATCTTTACATGTTTTGAATATTTTTTTAAACTATTTAATAATATTAAAATGGGTGCACATGTTTTCTCAAATCAAACGCAAAATGTTTTAAAGTGCCATCGGGTACATTTGAAACCTGTAACAACTTGACTTACTAAATATTTTTAAAACAAACCAAGTATGGTTTTAGCAAGATAATTGAAAATGAAGATGTTTTCATCAAAACTCAAATCGGCTAAAGGGATTTTCAGAATGGTTTTCTCTGTGACATACCAAATTCGGTCGTAATGTTTGGGCCGGGTTTGGGGTGTTACAATCAAGATCCCGTAGATACTCATGAAAAAGGAAAATAGTTGAATAGTCCCTGAACTTTTGCAATTACTACAATTTAGTCCAAGTAAGTTCGTACGGTTAAAATTTAACATTTGTATAAATTAATTATTGGTATTATGTATATATATTTTATTGTTATAAATAATTTATTGTTGGAAATATAATATTGAAATGGATATTCGGTTTGAATTGAACGCGGGATTTGAGTACATTTGTGATTTGGTTTATGATGGTATTGGAGGGAGATATCGGCATTATTCCCAAGTAAATCGGGGTTCAGAATTTGTTGCGAATTCTTGTGTTTTACTTTTTGTTTGGCGTAATTGGATGGATCAGCTCTTACGAGCTTCTGTTCAGCTCTTACGAGCTTCTGTTCAGCTCTTATGAGCTTCTGTTCAGCTCTTACGAGCTTCTGTTTAGCCTTCGAGCTTCTGTTGACTTATTTGGGAGAACTAGCTCTTATGAGCTTCTGTTAACAATGTACTCTTATCCGTAAGTCGTTCTTCAAATGGAGAAATCTCAGTAAGGTGATTTATTTATAAAAAATTGAAAGATATGTTATTTATTTTGTATTGATTTGAATACAGATGTATTTATCGATTGAAGTTGTAAATGACAGGGAATTGTCATAGATGATTTTTAATACCTAAATTATTATTATAGTTAGTTCGGTAAGATTTTTGTTTAACCCGTCGAACTTACTAAGCTTCATTAAGCTTATTTCTATTGTTTAATGTCTTTGTAGATTTTTGAAGGTTGGGCGATCGGATCGGCACGCAAATCACACTATCCAGCTTATCTCGGTAGTTTATGAAACGTTAAATACGATTTATATGGCATGTATAGGCTTTTGTATGGTCTTGGTCACAGTTTAACTTATGTAAATATTATGAATAATATTTTGTTTATATAATCAACCTACATATTGGTAAGAGATTAAGGTATAATTGTGATGTTAGTATAAGTGATATATGTATGTATGTATTTGAATTATAGTGAACTTTGGTAACTTGGTTAGGTAAATTAATTAGGTAAGTTTGGATATTTGGTGGACATATTTATTTTAAGTTGTCATTTGAGGTATCTAAGGGCATATTGGTTGTATGTGGTGATAATACATGTTTAAGACTTGATTTTAGCTTGTGTTGAATGCCTTGTTATGGCTTATTGATGTGTAAATTGTTGAGGCTAGGTTGGTATCAATTTGGGTGAGAAATGTGGCTTAGAAAATGGCTTATTTTCGTCCACACGGGTAGAGACACAGGCGTGTGTCTCAGCCGTGTGTGACACACGGCCAAGTGACACGGCTGTGTATCCCCTGTATCTTCTTAAGAATGCAAGTCAGTATGCTCACACGGCCTAGCACACGGGCGTGTGACTTGGCTATGTGACCCAAGTCAGAGAGTTACACGGGTACGGACACGGGCTGGACATGGCCGTGTGTCCCTATTTCGAATGCCCACACGGCCTGAGACACAGGCGTGTCTCCTGACCGTGTGAGTCACACGGTCGTGTAACCCCTACAACTTTGAAAATTTTCAATGTTTTCTAAAAAAAAATTCTTTGAGTACCCGATTTAGTCCCGACTTGTTTCTAACACGTATTTTGGGCCCCGAGGGCTCATATAAGGGATAATATGTTTGATTTCGATTGATTTCTAAATGAATGTTATATCATATGAAATGTCTATTTATTTGATCTGTAAACTCCGGTAATACTCCGTAACCCTGTTCTGGCGATGAATACGGGTTAGGGGTGTTGCAAAATTGGACTAAATTTCTTATTTGGGTAAAAATGAGACTGAGAGGTAAATTTTGACTAAATAGGAAAATTAGGCTTTTAGTATCCTAAACTATGAATTCACCACTAGCAGGGATATTAATCAACTATGGTTGTTGCCTAATTATGTGAATTGTGAAATTGGATAATTTACATTTTATGTAACAGTCTGTTTTTAGTCAAATTGGAAAAGTGGTTTTGGGACAACAAATTTGAGGTCAAAATAATTATTTTATTATTATTTTAATGTTTACAGCATGATGGTATGATTGTGTGAAAATTTCGTTAAGAAATTTTATCGTTTGAATGTTCAATTTGATAAAAAGGACTAAATCGCGTAAAGTGTAAAACTTGAGTTCTATTAGCTAAAGGTGTCTAATAGCTATAGAACCTTAAAGTGGAGGTCCTTATGTTGTAATTAGACCATTTTATATTTGAGTGGACTTATATGGACATATTATTAAGTCTTTTAAAGGTTATTCATTAAGGTTAATTAAGTAATTTAGTAAATAAACTAATTAAAAAAAAAGAAAAAAAGGTATCATCTTCCTTAATGGATGATACCACCGAATTTTCGAAGGAGAAAACCTCCATGAAAGCTTAAGTGTTCGGCCTTCACTCCTAGCCTTGCATGTGAGTAATTTTTGTCTCGTTTTTAATGGTTTCTATGTTTTTGAGATCTTTGCAGCTTAATCTAGCTAGCCCAGGGACTAATTTGCAAAACTTTTAAAGGTTTAGGGTTTTACCATTGATGAATGCATATGTATTTTGATGTTTGATGATAGAAAATGTATGGTTGTTGTTAGATAAACAACAATTGTAAAGTGATTTTTGGTAAAATTGTCAATTTGGGGTTAAATTGAGAAATGTGAAAACTTTTGTGGTAGAAATGTGAAATAAATAAAAAAATATGGGCTGCTAAGGGAAATTCGGCTAGCATGGGTAGGGACCTAATTGCATGAATTTGTATTTTTATGAGCTAAGGACTAAATTGTAAAGATGTTTAAATATTAGGGGAAAAAGTGTAAAGTTGCCATAACATATATTTTGGGCTAAATTGAATATAATGATAATTGAATAAGTTAAATCTGATATTATATAGATCAAGAAAAATGAAGTTCGGGTTTAGATCGGGGGAAAAAATTAAGTTTTGGACTAGTCTATCCATTTCGTCGTTTTTGCGATCGAGGTAAGTTCGTATGTTAATAAGCATTAATATAATTGTGTTTTAAATGCTTTATTATTGAATTTATTGTGAATACGACCTTACGGATATGTTCGATGAAGATTTGGAAATGTGAAATCCCGGTTGAACCTTACGAATAGATTAGGATACAAATGACATGTCATTAGGGGTTATGTGTTTGGGTGCTGGTTCGTACATCCTACTAGTGGCTGAGTTATCTGGCATGTGTTACGGATTCTCGTCAGCTTGTGTGAGCAGCACCGTGTAGCTTCGTCATGACCGTCAGCTTGTTTGAGCAGACCCGTTGATAGCTCGAGAGTGAGCATTATATGAGATATGAGATATGAGATTGAGATAGCTTCGGCTATGTATTCTGCACTTAGGGTGCGAGATTCCCGAGTATCCGATATTATTCCAAATGGTTCAATGGGTATATCGAAGATATGAAATAGTGAGAAATAGATACGTATCAGTACAGGTATGTACGGAAACTATATGAACATTGAACCTATGAAAGTTGTGAGTTCATGATTACTTATGGGATTGAATATATGTTAACGTTATGATTTAATGATTTTATAGTATATTATGTTCATACTACTTGATTGATGAATGAATGGTGAGCTTAACTTATTAACTATACGAGCTTACCAAGCTTTATAGCTTACTCTGTTTACTTTTCCGTGTTTTATAGAGATTATCGAAGCTTGCTCGGATTTGGGATTCATCGGAGATCTCATCACACTATCAAGCTATCACTTTGATACTTTTCAACTTATGTATTTGGTTATATGGCACGTATAGTTTAACATCCCGGTTTAGGGCCTAGTCGGAATAGTGGTTTGAGACCACAAATCCGAGGGTCATGAATGAGTTTTTGAGGCTTATATTATGTATGCATGCTAGTGTGAAAGTTTCATGAAGCAATTTTGTGAAATTGTGGTTGAATTGTCCAAAAGGACTAAATTGCAAAAGTTGCAAAATGTGTGTTTCTAGAAGCTATATGTGTGAAATAGCTTTAGATTATTAATTAGAGGTCCTTAAATAGCAATTTATCCAAATTCTAATTTTTTGACAAAAATGGGCATGGATGAGTTAAAATTGAAAGTTTATCAAAAGGGCATTTTGGTCATTTATCAATTAAGTGATTAAAATAGGTGAAAAGATGATAGAAATTCATTCATCTTCTTCCCATAGCTGCTAAAAATTTGAGAAGCCATTGTTAGGGTTCTTTCAATTTTTCAAGCTTGCTAGTAAGTGCACCTAAGCCCTGTTTTTGATATTCTTCGTATTTTTGAAGTCCCTTAGCATGAGTAAGCTATTTATAGCTATTTTGTGAGCTATCATGGATGTTAAAAATGTACATATGTATGACATGCATGTATTTTGATGTTTTATGGAAGAATATGAAGGCTTGATGTAGTAGATACATCTTTTGCTAAGTGATTTTCCATGAAAATGCATGTAGGGACTTAGTTGTGAAAATCTTAAGTTTGGTCATACATGGGCGATTTAGTGAGATTTGATGAATGCTTTAGTTGAGTAAGTGGTTCGGCTAAGCATGAAAGAGTAGAAAGTTGAATAAAAATCACTTTCTGAGCCTTTGGGACTAAAGTGTAAATATGAGAAAGTTTAGGGGCAAAATAGTAATTTTGCTAAAGTATGAGATGTGGGTCAATTTAGTCAACGTGTGTATTGAATAAGCTGATTTATTCATTATAGATCAAGAAAGACGAAGCCCGGATCGAAACTGAGGCAAAAGCAAGGTGGTGGACTAAATTGCACATTTCAATACTTTTAAGTATCGAGGTAAGTCTATGCATAAACAATGCATTCATACTTACAATTTGTAAATGCTAGCTAGGGTGTAGCATGAATGAGAATGAATGAGAATGATTGGGAACCTATGTGGTTCAAGTAGAATGAATGTAATATAGATGTTAATGGATGAATAATTGGGTAAATAGACTTGTGCATGTGTTGTGATAATGCTAGATGGTGGGCTAAGTGCGATACCATCCTAATGCATATTGACGATGAGCTAGCTATGTGCGATGCTATCGTGAGGTATATCATCTAGTGAGCTATGTGCTGAATCACTACGAATACCATTGTGGTAGGCTAAGTGCGATACCACCTTATTAATCAAATGTGGTGTGCTAAGTGCGAAACCACCGAGATATTAGGTGTGTGGATTGACTGTGTGTATTAACCGCGTGTGGATGAGTAGTGTGGATTAGTTATGTAAACTAGCTGTGTGGATGAGCTGTGTGGATAAGTTATGTGGATTGACTGTGTGGATGTATTACGATAAATAATGATGTGTTGTATATTATGTAAATGTGATATTGAATGCAGGGGTGCATTTCAATGGTTATGAGTATGTGACTCATGATGTGTTGGAAATGTGGTAAGGGATAGAAAGAGTAAGCATAGTTGTGAATTACTTGTTGGTATAATGCTAATAGTTGCTTAGCTTATACTATGTTGCTTATTTGTTTATGTGTAAACTTACTAAGCTCAAAGCTTACTATCTTTCTTTTCCCTTGTCTTATAGATTAAAGCGTTGAATCGAGATACGAGGATCATCAGAAGATAGCCCACATATCAGCACACTTTGGTAAATGAAACTTAATGTTTTGTATATGGCATGTATAGGGGCTAGATAAGTTAGTAAATTTTGTTGTAAATGGCTAAGATGTGTTGGCCTATAGATGGATAGCTTATTTTGTATAATGCCATGGTTGTTGGCTATTACATTATATGAAAGAAAGATGTAGTTTTCTATGTGAGAATGCACTTCAATTTGAGTTGATTATGATGGTGTTAGATGAGTATATGTTGTGTATGTTAGAAGGGTGAAAAGAACTTGACACTTAGTCTTGTTCTTGACCATGTGGGTAGACACACGGGCATGTGTCTAGACCATGTGTGACACACGGTCAGCCCACGGGCGTGTGCTGTGGCCGTGCATCCTCTGTATGTTAATATTTGAAAATAGAATAGACCACGGACTAGTCACACGGGCGTGTGCCTAGGGCGTGTGGGATTAGTCAGTGTTCACCACGGCTGGGGAGCACGGGCGTGCCATGGTCGTGGGGCAATTGGCAGAATGCTCGAGTTTTTAGCACGGCTAGGGAACATGGGCGTGTGTGTCCATGCACGGGCGTGTCTAATCTTGCACGGGCGTGTAAGACCTGTATATAAGAGAAAAAGTTTAAGGATCGTAAAAGTTCCGGATTAGTCTCGAGAGCCCTCGTGTGTATGAGTGAGGCCTCGTAAGTCGAGAATGAGATTATATCGAGTAATGACGTTGAGCCTATGTGGCGATTAAGCGGTTTGAGTTCGGTAACGCCTCAGGCCCGGTTCTCGACGTAGAACCCGGGTAAGGGGTGTTACATATAGGAGTTATGGTCATTTTGGTATATGTGTTAGTAATGGATTTAGCCATTTGATTTGGCTTGTAAATGATGAATGGTTAGTTATGTGTATAGCCATGTGACTTGGCTTATTTTGGTATATTTGGTTAAGTATATATATGTGCAAAAAGGCCTTTTGATATGTTGTGTATAATTGTCATTTATATGCTTGTTGTGAATTGGTATTTGGAGTATCAAATGGTTGAATTTAGGATTGGTATGCTTTTGGTTTTAGGTAAAGTGATGCATAATTGGAAGTAACCATATTGATGACTTGAGAATGTGAATTTTGGTATAAAATTGAATGGCTTATTGTGATACTTGTGTAACTTGTGATTAATGGTGTGGATCTAGCATGAATTAGACTTGATGGAGATTGGTTGGAATGCCTATTTATTCCATGTTATATGCCATTTGGTTTGTGTAGGTGATGGAAAGTTTGGGTGAGAAAAATGGCTTGGTAAATAGCCTATTTTTGTCCACATGGGCAGAGACACGGGTGTGTGTCTCAGTCGTGTGTGACACACGGTCAGGTGACACGACTGTGTGTCCCCTGGTGCTTAATTACAAACCAAGTCAGTATGTTCCACACGGGCGTGTGACTTGGCCGTGTGGCATAAGTTAGTATACCCTACAAGTTTGGCACGGCCTAGCACACGGCCTGGCACACGGGCGTGTGTGGCCATTTCGAAGGGCACATGGGCTAGTCACACAGGCGTGTGTGTTGGTCGTGTGACCCAAGTCAGAGAGTTACACGAGGTCGGACATGGGCTGGGACACGGCCATGTGATTCCATTTCGAATGTCCACACGGCCTGTGACACGGGCGTGTCTTTGGCCTTGTGAGACACATGGCCGGGCCACACGGGCGTGTGTCCCCTGTTTTTTCTAAAATTTTCTAAGTGTTTCAAAATTTCCTAAGTTATCAGTTTAGTCCCGAACCACTCCAAGTGCATGTTTTGGGCCTTGTAGGGTCGTATTAGGGACAATGTGATTGATTATGAATGATTTATATTTGGGATGGAAAATTGTATGAGAAATGTATGTTTATTTGTGAAATAAATTTGGTAATGCTCTGTAACCCTATTCCGGCGTTGACTACGAGTAAGGGGTGTTAAATTTTAGGCCTCTTAATTTAGGAAATTCATAAACTCTCTAATTTTGTTTTGTCGTAATATTATGTCATTATAGTAGCTAGCTAGAATTTCCCTTGTATGCTTAATTGTTTTTAATTGGTTCTGTTACCCTTTCTCTCTTGAGTTCGATCCTCGGAATACTCCATGTTCTATTGTAACATAAGAAATATTACAACTAGACCTATGAAACTTGCAAAAGACCACATTTCAATTTATTTGTTTTCAATTTTCTTTGCTCGATGTACATACGCCAAGGCACGGTCAAGTTGTTGGGGCCATAGCCGGGGACGTTGTGTGATGATTGATTGTGTAAAAATAAAATGTCGATAATGGCAAGAAAAGAGAAATAATAGAACAGATAGATTGTACTTGGAAACCATTTTGGGAAAAAACCACGGGTAGAGGAGAAGAAAATTCACTATGTCGAATTTGAATGATACAAGAGGAGAGACGACTACGTCTATTTATAAGTTTATAAAACCATATTCTAATCAAAGTCAAATAGAAGTAATGCAGTAAGGTTAAAACACCTTCACCCTCGTAGATCCCCCTATCTTGCCACTTGTATTTTTATTTAACAAGAATTTAGGTCAAATATCTTTAATATATTGTTAATTATTTTTGCATGCTTTAATCAGGAAAGATAATTAGCAAAATTTTTACTTTTAGATACAACGCTTGTTTTTCTTTTGTTTTTAGTTAATTTCCACTACAGCAAAACAGGTGTTTAGCGGCATTTTTTGGGCTTATAAACGCCGCTAAAACTATTTGCGGCGTTTTGATAAGCACCTCTATAGATAACGCCGCTAAATTTTGTGGCGTTTATGTGGAAAGATGCCGCTATAGAACATGACCTTTAGCGGTGTTTCTCAAAAAAAATGCCGCTATAGAACATGACCTTTAGCGGCGCTTTTCCCACAAACGTCGCTAAAGAACATGACCTTTAGCGGCGCTTTTCCACAAACGCCGCTAAAGAACATGACCTTTAGCGACGCTTTCCCATAAATGCCTTTAAAGAACATGACCTTTAGCAGTGCTTTCCCCACAAACGCCGCTAAAAAACGTGACCTTTAGCAGTGTTTGTGGAAAAAACGCCACTAACTTTAGCAGATTTTTAACAATCCATTTTTATTCATATAGAACTCGAATTGTCGAGATAATTTCCTGTAACAGCAAATCCAGCCAAAAACTGCAAATCTAAATGATACTTCAAATCCAACGAAAGAAATATGTATATGATCAATATTCATAAATGAAATAACAAAATTTATTATATTCAAAATGTAACGCCCCAAATTTGGGCCTAGAAGAAATGGGCCTTGAGTGTGGGATCAGCTAGGAGACTGCACAAAAATATTTATGTGTGCAAGAAAATGACACAATTTGCTTGTTTGCTTTAATGGCTAAGTGATTTGGGTGTGTATGGGAGTGTTTGAGAAGCCTGGGTTCAAGTCTTGACTCTTGCAAAAAATTTATTTATTTTTCCCTTAAATGAACCTGACGCTGGCACTTAGGCCTTATTAATAATAATGCTTGTTTTATGACACAAGAGGAGCTTGTGGCTTAGTGGCAAGTGGCATGAATTGGCTGATGCGAGAGCTTGGGTTTGAATCCCTTGGCATGCAAAGGAGTATTTATTTTATTTCCTTGCAGCATGAGAAGTGGAGTTAGACTGAAACTCTGCAAGGTGAAGTTTGAATTGGTCTTGGAGTTGCTATGGAGGATATCAAGGAGGGATAAGGGGAGTGATTTGTGGAGATTTTCAAGGAATTTGAATTGTGAGGAGAGTTGTGGCCGAATGGGACTCTAAGCCCTTAGAAATTTCGGCTGAGGGGTTTTCTATCAGTTTTGGTCAGTTTGTCATCAGTTTCTGAAACTGTGAAGGCTCTTTTCTTTCTCTGCTCTCTTGTGCCAAATTTGGAAGTGGCCATTTGTGCATTTTGGGGTATTTGACTCCTACCATTCTGGTAAATTAAACTATTTTGTTTTCAAGTCCATTCCTCTCCCCTCTTTTTCACCAACATCTGCCGAAACCTCTCCTTCTTCTCTATTCTTTTCAAGTTCGGCCAACTACCTGTTTCATCCCTTCTTGCCTATTGATTTCTTTCGGCCAAACCTATCGCCCTAGCCCTTGTGACTCTTTCTCCTTTTCGGCTTGGGACCGAAAGTTCTCCCCTCCCTTTTCGATTCAGATTCTTCTCTTCTCTGGGTGGTTCTTACTCTAGCTGAAACTCAACACTGTCCCCTCTCTGTTTTGGTTCCGCAAGTATTTCTGACAAGGCGGTAAGTGGTTGTATTCCCTCTTTCCATTCAAATCTAGTTTCTTTAAAATTTTCTAAAAGCCGAATATTCATTTGTTGAGAAGATGGTATTCGCGGATTTAAGCCACATTTACAATCGACCCTATCTAACAAGATCTGTTTATAATTCAGATTCTCGACAAGGCGTGTGATCAATTTTGGGTTAAAGATCTTAGAGGATTAAGCCACCCTCATCCAATCAAGGTAAGGTGGTGTATTTTTGGGCTAAAAGTTAAGAAGTGGTTAACTTGAATCGTCAGCTAATTAACTGAAGGTCTTGTTGAGTGTAGGTTTGGCACGTGGAATTCTTCGCGCGTCTCGTTAAACAGGTGTGTACACACACCAGTCCAATTGTAGATCGGCAAATGCTGAAATGTCGAAATGCCGAAAAGCCAAAAATACGGCAACGGATACCATACGAGCGCACGAACACTCGTGTGGGAAAGTCGATACAATGACGGAGGCCACCATGAGTGATCTCATGGGCATAGGTCATTTTGGGACACGTTGGGCCGCAATAGGCCGTATGGGCCCAATGGGCTCGTGGGCCCTACACGGGCAAATCTCAAGGACATGTGGAAATTATTGGACCCGACTGTGTCGTTCACATGGCTAAGGTCGTTTCTAGGCTTACCGGGCCACACGGGCATGTGGGCCCACATGGGCCACATAATGGGCCTTGGGCCCATTCACACTGTTGACTGTTAAGGTAAGATGACCGAAATACCCCCATAAGGTAAATGACCGAAATACCCCCATAGGGTAAAATGACCGTAATGCCCCTGTATGGTAAAATGACCGTTATGCCCCTAAAGGGCAAAATGTCTAAAATACCCCTATATGATACATGATTGATCTTGTGTGCCATTTGATGATATGTTCGCATTCATATGTGATATTTTGTTGCATGGGGATGGGATCTTGTATTCGAGAAAGTGATTGATATGTGAGGGTCGCACGGGTCACGCGAGATGACTGTGGACCCACCAATGGCGTTAAGCCGATTATGTGATTGGCACCTCTGCTGCAATATTGGTTAGTGCCGCAATCGATGCTACATAAGGAGTGTAGGGATGGATGGGTCGATTTAATCCCCACAGGAGTGTAGGGTTGGACAGGAGACGGAGTGCAGGGTTGGTATGGGTATTTATGCATTGCATATACTGATTCTGATATTGAGATAGGCTTAGGCCCAGATATATGTGATATGTGTCTTTTGATATGGCCTCAGGCCCAATCGAGGCTGATGGGGGCTAAGGCCCAATTGCCACTGTTACTGTAATGGGCTTAGGCCCAGATAGATGTGATGTATGTTATTTAATTGTTGGGGTTGTACACACTGATTTTTTGCAAACTCACCCCTCTTTTTAATTTTTCAGGTAATCCTTAGTGAGGCGGTTCGACGTACTGGGGGACTCGGAGGTGGCCACACTATGAACAGTCGCATTTTCGTGTTTTTAATTTACTTCATTTTT
This sequence comes from Gossypium sturtianum, assembly GCA_025698515.1. Classification (NCBI taxonomy): domain Eukaryota; kingdom Viridiplantae; phylum Streptophyta; class Magnoliopsida; order Malvales; family Malvaceae; genus Gossypium; species Gossypium sturtianum. The sequence continues at coordinate 106,920,407 of CM046943.1, forward strand.
AATTATGTTTTCTTTAATTTGGGTTTTGTTGTAAGAAGGCCTATCTCTGGTTTGTTTTAAATTTTGGGATTTACTTGTGTTGATTGCATAACTTCTAGTTTTAGGTCTCGGGTTTTAAAAAGGAAAACAACGTTTTACAAACCAATCGTAAGTACACAAACCTTTTCAAAGAAAAGCTTTCGCTGTAGTTTGAAAGTTTAAGTAACAAGTTTAAAGATTCCTACATAAAGTTTTTAATCAAACCCTAATTTACCAAAAGAATTTGAACTTAACATGAGGTTATCACTGACAAATGTTTTAAACTAAAAACTCCTCAAATGACTTCAAGGTTTTACATCAACTTCGGATTTTACGATTCACCATTCAATGTGACGCCGCCAGATTTGGCCATAACGTCTAGACCGAGTTTGGGGTGTTATATTTAGTGGTATCAGAGCCTGGTTGCAAAACTCGGCTGTGGAATGGGTTTTCAAATCTTGGATTTCAATAAGTTATTTTTCAATATGTGAAGGGTTTGAGATATTTGCTCTGAAAAGTGTGGCACACCGAGTCTCCGACGTTGAACCAAGTAAGTCTTCTATACTGAGATCTGTTTTAAATGGTTATACTGTGGATACTACCGGGATTACTTTAGATAACAGGCTATATTGAGACTCTTTAGTTAGAGTAAACTGAAAAACAGTAGGAAACTAAAACTGTAGAAAGCTTACGATTGTGAAAACAACTCTTAAACTACTACTCTCATAAAATATCTGCTTTAATTACTGAAATTGTAACTAAATTGCATAAAATTTTTAATTCAGATAATACACAAAGTGAAAATGAGCACTAGAGGTACTCGTGGAAGGGGTACAAGAGGTCGCGGCAGAGGTCGTAGAGGTGCTAGGGCTGGGTCCTCAACATCTGATCATTTGCCTAATTTAGAAACCAGTGCGACACCAACCTCACCTGTGACTGAGACTGGGTCACACGATCGAGCAGCTCGGGACGACGCATTGTCCCAGGCAATGTTAAGGATTTTCGAAAGGGTCGCTGGGCCCAACACTGGTATTGGGAGCCGGGGGTCGATTTTAGAGTGACTCTAATCGAATGGAGCTGAGATCTTCAAGGGCATTGCGGGAGTAGCTGTTAATGCGGCCGAATATTGGTTGGAGGCCACAGAAAGAATAATGGATGATCTTGACTGCACTTCCAAACAAAAACTAAAAGGTGCGGTGTCGTTGCTGCGAGAGGAAGCCTACCAGTGGTGGCTTACCGTGAAAGAGGGTACTCAACCTGACCAGGTAACTTGGGAATTCTTCAATTCTGTGTTCCAAGGGAAATATGTGGGTGCAAGTTATGTGGATGCCATGAGGAGAGAATTCTTGAATTTGACTCAGGGGGATAGGTCTGTGGCAGAGTACGAGGCAAAGTTCCTAAGACTTAGTCGATATGCTAAAGGGATGGTGGCGACAGATTATGAATGTAGCGTGTGGTTTGAAGACGGCCTCAGAGATAGTCTTCGGGTATTGATAGCTCCACAAAGGGAACGAGATTTCGCAGCATTGGTGGAGAAAGCAAAAATCACTGAGGATGTGAAGCGCATTGAGCGCCTATACCGGGAAAGAGAAAGGGGAAAAAATAAAAGGGATTCAGAGCCTTCCGATTTCGTGCAGAGGCCTAAGAAAAGGGCCAAAGTGGATGGGCCAACCAGAGCTGGGCCCCCTGTTGCTACTACTGGGTTACCGCCTTATGCTGTTTGTGGAAAAGACCATGTGGGTGAGTGCTGGAGGAGGATGGGAGCCTGTCTGAGTTGTGGTTCCATGGAGCACCGTATCAGGGAATGTCCCAGAAGACCGGATCAGATGCAAGCTATTGGTAGGGATAATGTGCAGCCGCCGAGGGGTGGTCAGCAGCCGCCTAGAGGCCGTGGTCAGGCCAGAGGTGGAAACGGTTTGGGACGTGGCCCTGGAGCACCAGGAAGAGGTGCAGAACATACCGAGGCGAGGCAGCCAGCCCTAGTTTATGCTGCTCGTCGCTGAGAGGACGAAGACGCCCCAGATGTGATAACCGGTACGTGTTTTATTCATGAAGTACCTTATACGGCACTGGTTGACATTGGATCTACTCATTCGTACATTGCATACACAATGACTGAGACTGTGGGTGTTATGTTTGAAATTGTTGTAAATGAAGTCACTGTGTTAAGTCCTCTAGGGCAGTCAATGAAAGTGAATAAGCTATTTAGGGGTGTGCCTTTAGTGGTCCAAGGGGTGTTACATTTAGTGATAAAACGCGAATAGACAATGGGCACAAAAGATACACGCGGACGTGGTTCAAGAGGTTGTAATAATGTTTTAAAATCAGAGTGCGCAGCGGGAGCGTGGTGGTGAAGTCTGTGTGGTGCGACTATTCCGATAGTTGGAAATTTTGGGGGACGAAATTTCTTTAATGAGGGGAGAATTATAACGCCCCGAATTTGGGCCTAGAAGGAATGGGCCTTGAGTGTGGGATCAGCTAGGAGATTGCACATAAATATTTATGTGTGCAAGAAAATGACACAAGTTGCTTGTTTGCTTTAATGGCTAAGTGATTTGGGTGTGTATGAGAGTGTTTGAGAAGCCTGGGTTCAAATCTTGACTCTTGCGAAAAAAAAAATTCCCTTTATATGAACCTGGACTGTAACAGCCCGATTTAGGGGTTAGTCAGAATAGTGGTTTGAAACCACTAATCTGAGGTTATATAAAATTTCTTTTATGATATTTTATGAGCTAGAGCATGATTATATGTGTACATGAAAATTTTAGTGCCTTAATTTTAGCAATTTCTTGCTTAATCGTGAAAAAAGACTAAATCTCATAAAGTGTGAAAGTTCTATTTTATAAGCTAAAGGTACCTAATAGCCATAGAATATTAATTTGAGGACTTTAAAGGGTAATTAGCCCCTTTGTAAATGGATGGCCGACCATAGGGGATCATAGGAGACAAGAATTGACAAATTGGTCAAAGTTGGTAATAGTTGTTGACTAAATTGATAAATAGAATAAAATAAAGAAAAGATGATATCCATCTTTTCTCTCCATATTTCTCCACCGAAAATAGCAAGCAAAATAGGGGTTTTGAAAGCTCAAAATTTCAGCAAACTCATCTCCATTCAAGTAAGTGATTTTAATGATTTTTCTTGAAGATAAGTGTACTTTTAGAACCCCTAGAGCTTAAGCTTTCAAATGAAGGGACTAGTTTGTAATATGGTGAAGGGTTTAGAGATTTTCCATGAGAGCTTTCATTGTTATTTGCTGCATTTTTATGGAAGAAAATGAGTCTTGGTTGTTAGATGAACAACTTTTGTGAAAGGTGTTGCCATGAAAACACCTAAATGGACCTTGTTGTAAAGGTTATAAAGTTTGTAGTAAATGTGTGAAATGTTGGGTTTTGATGATAGCCATAAGAGAAATAAATTTTCACCTAGACTCATTAAAGGTAGAAATTTGATTAGAATTAATTTCTGAGCCTAGGGGTAAAATGGTCATTTTGCCAAAGTCTAAGGGCAAAATGGTAATTTCGCCAAAGCATGATTTTTGAAACACATTTATTAATGTGATGATTAAAATGAGCTAACTTGCTATTATAGAGCAAGAAGAACCAAGAATCCACCTCGATCGGGGAAAGAATAAAGTCTCGGACTAGATCGACGATCTAGCTTATTTTGAAATCGAGGTAAGTTTGTATGTGATAATTTAACATTTATGCTAGCATGTTTGAGAATGGTTGATCTTATAATGAAATTCTATGAAATTGAATATTGGTATTGAATGAGAAAGATGATAAGAATTGAGATGTTGAAGTCCCGGTGGGACTAAAATAAGTGTGAAAATGCTATCATCAAGACATAAGATGAATAAGGTCCCGTGTAAGACCATGTCCGAGACATGGCCTCGGTACCGAATTGAAATCCCGTATAGGACCATATCTGGGATATGGCTTCGGTATTGAGTATGAGAATCGTATAAAACCATATCCGGGATATGGCATCGATACTTAATGTGAGATTTCGTATAAGACCATATCCGGGATATGGCATCGGCACTCAGAGGTGACCCCAAGTAATACCACATCCGGGATGTGGAATTGGTTTCGTTTTTATGCTAATGGTTATAAATATGCATCTTTGAGCATCCCTAGTGATTTATCGGGATGAATAAATCAGCTTAGAAATAGAAACGAGAATTTTATTAAATGTTATGTGATTGAGTTAACACAGGTACTCGTGAGTAATTCACGACGGAACACTTACGTATGTGGCATGGTATGTGCTAAATAAGGGCAAGTATGAGTAAGTATGGCAAGAAGCCTAATACTTTGTGTATGGTTAATTAATGCCATGGATGAATTTTATCATGAGCTTATTATTGCTATTTATTTCCATGCAAACTTACTAAGCTTATTGCTTGCCCCTTTTTATCGCCCTTTTCCTTGTAGTATTGCCTTGATAACTCGAGAATCGTGGGACGCAGGAGTTCGGAAATCACACTATCAACATCACTTTGGTATAACAATTTAGACTTATTTTGAGTATGGCATGTATAGGACTTGGGTATTTTGTTAGGTCGTAATTGTTAGCCAAAGTGTTGGCTATGTTTGTAATCAAAGTCATTTTGTAAATGGTCATTGGAAATGGGCCAACACTTGATAAGTTTATATATGTATATTCAATGTGATGAAATTGTGAAGTTTATGCTTGTGTGAACGCTTTTAATTGAGTTCTTAGAGGTACCATATGATCAACTTATGTATTGAATTGTTTGGTAGGAGTGTGAATGCTTGTTAAGGTGGCAAAAAGGCTTGGTAGATAGCCATATAATTGTCCACACGGGTAGACACACGGGCATGTGCTCAGGCCGTGTGAAGTCTGCACTTAAAATGTGGAATTTAATTCGACACACGGTCTAAGGACACGGGCGTGTACCTTAACCATGTGACCATAGTGAGATGATGACGTCATAAACAGAATACCAAGGTTTTGGCACACGGGCTAGGGCACAGGCGTGTCAAGGCCGTGGGAGGGACACGGGCTAGGGACACGGGCGTGTGCCCGATCGTGTGAAATAAGTCAGCGTCGACCACGGGTGATGAACACGGGCATGTCTTAGGGACACACGGGCGTGTCCCTAGAACAACACGGGCGTGTGGCCCCTGTTTGGTTAAAAATTTTCTAAGCGCGTATTAGTTCTCGGTTTAATTCTGAAACCTTCCAAAAGTATGTTTAGGGCCTCGTAAGCCCAGAATGAGAATGTTATGGGTTTAAATAGAAGGTCTTTGAGACAAAATGTCACGTTTAAGCAAGTAAAGTTAGGTAATGCCTCGTATCCGGTCCTGGCTTCGAACCCGGGTAAGGGGTGTTATATGGACGTTGGCACTTAGGCCTTATTAATAATAATGCTTGTTTTATGACACAAGAGGAGCTTGTGGCTTAGTGGCAAGTTGCGTTAATTGGCTAATGCGAGAGCTTGGGTTCGAATCCCTTGGCATGCAAATGAGTATTTATTTTATTTCCTTGCAGCATGAGAAGTGGAGTTAGACTGAAACTCTGCAAGGTGAAGTTTGAATTGGTCTTGGAGTTGCTATGGAGGATATCAAGGAGGGATAAGGGGAGTGATTTGTGGAGATTTTCAAGGAATTTGAATTATGAGGAGAGTTGTGGCCGAATGGGACTCTAAGGCCTTAGGAATTTCGGCTGAGGGGTTTTCTCTCAGTTTTTGTCAGTTTGTTATCGGTTTCTTAAACTGTGAAGGCTCTTTTCTTTCTCTGCTCTCTTGTGCCGAATTTGCAAGTGGCCATTTGTGCATTTTGGGGTATTCGACTCCTACCATTCTGGTAAATTAAACTATTTTGTTTTCAAGTCCATTCGTCTCCCCTCTTTTGCACCAACATCTGCCGAAACCTCCCCTTCTTCTCTATTCTTTTCAAGTTCGGCCAACTACCTGTTTCATCCCTTCTTGCCTATTGATTTCTTTCGGCCAAACCTATCGCCCTAGCCCTTGTGACTCTTTCTCCTTTTCGTCTTGGGACCAAAAGTTCTCCCCTCCCTTTTCGATTCAGATTCTTCTCTTCTCTGGATGGTTCTTACTCTAGCCAAAACTCAACACTGCCCCCTCTCTGTTTCGGTTCCGCAAGTATTTCTAACAAGGCGATAAGTGGTTGTATTCCCTCTTTCCATTCAAATCTGGTTTCCTTAAACTTTTCTAAAAGCCGAATATTCATTTGTTGAGAAGATGGTATTTGCGGATTTAAGCCACATTTACAATCGACCCTATCTAACAAGATCTGTTTATAATTCAGATTCTCGACAAGGCGTGTGATCAATTTTGGGTTAACGATCTTAGAGGATTAAGCCACCCTCATCCAATCAAGGTAAGGTGGTGTATTTTTGGGCTAAAAGTTAAGAAGTGGTTAACTTGAATCGTCAGCTAATTAACTAAAGGTCTTGTTGAGTGTAGGTTCGGCACGTGGAATTCTTCGCGCGTCTCGTTAAATAGGTGTGTACATACACCACTCCAATTGTAGATCGGAAAATGCTGAAATGTCGAAATGCTAAAAAGCCGAAAATACGGCAACGATTACCATACGAGCACACGAACACTCGTGTGGGAAAGTCGATACAATGACGGAGGCCACCATGAGTGATCTCATGGGCTTAGGTCGTTTTGGGCCACGTTGGGCCGAAATGGGTCGTGTGGGCCTAATGGGCTCGTGGGCCCTACAGGGGCAAATCTCAAGGACATGTGGAAATTATTGGACCCGGCTGTGTTGTTCACATGGCTAAGGTCGTTTCTGGGCTTACCGGGCCACACGGGCATATGGGCCCATATGGGCCGCATAATAGGCCTTGGGCCCATTCACACTGTTGACTGTTAAGGTAAGATGACTGAAATACCCCCATAGGGTAAAATGACCGTAATGCCCCTGTAGGGTAAAATGACCGTTATGCCCCTGAAGGGCAAAATGTCTAAAATACCCCTATATGATACATGACTGATCTTGTGTGCCATTTGATGATATGTTCGCATTCATATGTGATATTTTGTTGCATGGGGATGGGATCTTGTATTGGAGGAAGTGATTGATATGTGAGGGTCGCACGGGTCGCGCGAGACGACTATGGACCCACTGATGGCTTTAAGCTGATTATGTGATTGGCAGCTCTGCTGTAATATTGGTTAGTGCCGCAACCGGTGCTACATAAGGAGTGTAGGGATGGGTGGGTCGATTTAATCCCCACAGGAGTGTAGGGTTGAACAGGAGACGGAGTGCAGGGTTGGTATGGGTATTTATGCATTGCATATACTGATTCTGATATTGAGATGGGCTTAGGCCCAGATATATGTGATATGTGTCTTTTGATATGGGCTCAGGCCCAACCAAGGCTGATGAGGGCTAAGGCCCAATTGCCACTGTTACTGTAATGGGCTTAGGCCCAAATAGATGTGATGTATGTTATTTGATTGTTGGGGTTGTACACACTGAGTTTTCTCAAACTCACCCATCTTTTTAATTTTTCAGGTAATCCCTAGTGAGGCGGTTAGATGTACTGGGGGACTCGGAGGTGGCCACACTACGAACAGTCGCATTTTCGTGTTTTTAATTTACTTCATTTTGAATTATGTTTTCTTTAATTTGGGTTTTGTTGTAATAAGGCCTATCTCTGGTTTGTTTTAAATTTTGGGATTTACTTGTGTTGATTGCATAACTTCTAGTGTTAGGTCTCGGGTTTTACAATCGTAAGTACACAAACCTTTTCAAAGAAAAGCTTCTGCTGTAGTTTGAAAGTTTAAGTAACAAGTTCAAAGATTCCTACATAAAGTTTTTAATCAAACCCTAATTTACCAAAAGAATTTGAACATAACATGAGGTTATCACTGACAAATGTTTTAAACTAAGAGCTCCTCAAATGACTTCAAGGTTTTACATCAACTTCGGATTTTATGATTCACCCTTCAATGTGACGCCGCCAGATTCGGCCATAACGTCTAGGCCGGGTTTGGGGTGTTACACAAAAGTTATAATGTTAAAATTCTTACAATAAGAAAACAAACGTCTAAGATGGCAGATTCTACGACTGCTGAAACATCTTCATCATATTCTGAAGCTGTAGTTGGAGTTCGTCATATTTTCTACTTGCCTCTGCTTCCCTCGCTGCTGCCTCTGCTTTAAGTTGTAGCTGGAGTTCTTCATATTTTCTTTGAGCCTCTGCTTCTCTCGATGCTACCTCTGCTTTAAGTTGAGCAATTTGCTCAACTGTCCTCGCTAGCATCTGAGCCATATGGTCTCTTAACCTCTGAACTTCAACTTGAGCCTGATCCCCCGAAGGCATGTATTGCTGCGAGCTGGATCCAAAATATTGGGTTGGGTTAACAAAAGATCCTTGAAATCGAACCCGACCATACCTTCCAGGACCCAAAACTTCAATAATAATTCGTTTATCAATGTCGTGAAGATTAACAGAACTATCATTCGAAGCGATCGCTTCATACTTCGCCCTTTTATCCTTTAGTTTCTCCTACTAAATCAATCAAAGAGTTGGAAACGAAATATATAATAAAAAAAATGCAACATAACTTAACATTATTTGCATTACAAACAATGAATTAAATCATTATAATTAAACATGATAAATATTTAAAATAATTCAAATTTCATTAAGTAAATATACCATAATTTCTGCAGCTTCAGTAGTCATAGGAGACCCATCTTTCTTTCTATGTGTAATGTCAAAAAGCTGAAGGCGTCCAACTTTTTGACCAGACGATAGTTCCCACAATATAGTAGGAAACATATTATTTAGTAGAAAGTAATTAATATTTGACATAATTAATAAATTCAAAATACCTCGTCATCAGCTACACAAGCAAAACTTTTCGACCCAACTGTGTGCGTGAATTTTTGTTTTTGCCTACTTGTAGTTCCAACTCGCTCACGATCCTACATTATGAAATTATTATTACGTATATAGAAAATAATATAAACCAAAATAATTATAAGAGTTTGGAAGTATGTAATACCTCTCCTTTCTTTGAATTCCAAAATCTAACTGCATCTTCCCATTGGTACCTCAGCATTCTCGGTGGGACATTTTGCAATTTCTCTTCGAGGCTTATATTTTTCTTAAAATATTTCTTCTTTAAAGCACTTTTATGGTCTCTCCATTTTTTTCCTAATGCCTTCTTCACATAATTATCCGAGACCTCTAAAGCAAATCTCTCCTACAAATAACACGAGTTTAGAAAGTAAATATAAATGAAACTTAAACCAAAGTATTATAAATTACGTTCACGTTATTACCTTAATATTATCGAGAGCTTGATTTTTGTTACTATTAGGCATATGATGCCATGACTCATAGTTGATAGGCAACAGATTGCCATTTCGTTCTATAATGCCAAAGTATCCTGCTAAAAGTCGAGCTTCTGATCCAATAGGCTGATCAAGACAGTTTCTAGTTACTTTGACACACTCTGTAACACCCCAAACCCGGCCCATGCGTTATGAGCGGATTTGGTATGTCACACAAGGGTTAAGAGAAAGAGGGGTGAGTTACAAGAAATCAGTGTGAAATCCCCTTACCGTTATTCATTGGGCCGGAACCCAATTAGCAATATTTTGGGCCTAAGCCCATTTACAACAACAATAAAGTATCAAATATAATATGCATATGATATGCAATTCCCAAACCAAACCTAGTTTTCCATCCGCTACACACCACCCGTACCAACCAGCACACCTGTGGGGAGCTTTAGTCACCCACCCCGCCAACACACCAAACGTAGGCATTAAGCCATTTATATCAGATTTGTGGACAAGCCACCAGATTAACAGAATTTACATGGCATTGCCATTTTTCAAATTTGTGATAGAGTCACCAGATTTATGTAGCAGAGCTACCAGAACTTCTCTTCATCATTATCCCATCCCATGTAAAACATGTATATAATGCATAACAATTCACAACAATGTATTCAGATATTTCTTACAAAAATTTATGGCCCATTATAACAATAAATCAAATTGCCCATTAAGCAAAATATCAGATTTGGCCCATTTAGCAAAATATCAGATTGGCCCATATAGCAAAATATCAGATCGGCCCATTTATCAAAATATCAGATTGGCCCATTTATCAAAATATCAGATTGGCCCATTTATCAAAATATCAGATTGGCCCATATAGCAAAATATCAGATCGGCCCATTTATCAAAATATCAGATTGGCCCATTTATCAAAATATCAGATTGGCCCATTTATCAAAATATCAGATTGGCCCATTTATCAAAATATCAGATCGGCCCATTAAATAATTTCGTAATTCGGCCCTTTAGGGGCATTTTCGTAATTTCAACCCATAGGGGCATTTTCGTAATTTCGACCCATAGGGGCATTTTCGTAATTTCGACCCATAGGGGCATTTTCGTAATTTTGTAATTTCGTAATTTCGTAATTTCGTATGAAATATTATGTGAATCGGTCAAAATACCAAAGAACACCAAAAACCGGCACCCGTAATCACTCGGGTGTGCGTATGATCGCAGTGGTAATCGTATTTTGTAATAAAATAGCTTCCGTTAGAAGCAGTGATGTGTTTTTGGAAAATCACGAAAAATAGGAGAAAGGGAATTAGAAAGTGAATAAGATATTGAATTAAAGCTTACTGTGTCTATTTTAATATGGAAGAAACAGAGAAGGAAAAATATTTTTATATTCTGAGATATGTTAATTTGAGTGAGACTGGTTCTGAATGACTTCGTGGTTCCATGATCTGTCTTGGAAAAATCGTATAAAACTGTACAAAGTGAATTATAAGTTATAGTTTATATATACAGATTCCTTAGTGAGTCTATTTTCAATTGAAACAAGTGGGAGCAACATATGAAAACTGTACAGTGAGATATTTGAATTTTGGGTAAGAGAGGTCAGAATCATTGGTCAGTGAAACAAGGGAATCTTTAAGGAATAAACTGTACTAAATGGCTTTGCCAAAAACTCCTAGCAAAATTTGACTATCACTCCCTTTAGCCCCAAAACCGTCCACATTCATGTCCCTAATAGTCAAAATTTTACCAACCACCCTTTCCATAATACATCCCTTGAAAAAGGCCACATGTTCCCCCTACATTCCCCTTTCTCTTGATTTCTTTCCTCACATTCATCCTTTCCTATTTTCCTTAGCCATCTTGCCAAAAATAAAAGTCCACCTTGCCTTATTTACATGCTTGGCTGACACTTAAGGAAAGAGTGCAAAAATAATAGTTAAAGTTTGCACACAATGGGATTTGAACCTTTTCCCTCAAAGTCCATCACTTGATGCCATAACCTCTTTACCAATAGCTCATTTATGTAAGCACATTACTCATTTATTTCTATAAGTCTTGAAGCCACTTACCATCTCTCCTTAAAGTGCTAAAATACCAATTTTTTTTCCTAAGGCCCAATTAAACCCGAGACTTCAAAGAAACCTCGTAACCTTCCAAATTCACTTAACTAATAAGTCTAATTTGCAATAATGCCATTCTCTTGTTCTCAAAATTTTAAACACTCCAACACTCAAGGCCCATTGGGCCCAATCCTACTAGGCCCAATTTTGGGATGTTACACACTCGACAGGATTTAACTTGTATAAATATTTTAATAGCGTACGTCCTCGAGTTTTGCGCGTGCCACCACTTTCAACTGAAAAAATGGTATATTATAATATAAGAAATTAAAACAAAAATCAATAATAAAAGTCAACATGCATGTAAATTAAAGTTAACATTACTTTGAATTTCTGCAGGTTCGTCAGTTGTATTCGGAACATTCGAAGATCCAATAGCAGTCTGTTGTTCACTATTTGTTTCTTCCGAATTTGGAGGATTTTGAATAATACTGAGGTCTCGCAATCTTATTCTAGGCATTTTATCTGCAATACACATAAAATAGTTGAAATATTAGTAACTAATTACAACAATAATAGTACATATAAAATAGTTGAAATATTTAACAAGATCAAGATTTAAATTATAATATTACATATAATTAAAAAATCGTAAAATCTTACTACATCATGATTCGTCAATATCTTCATCTACATCCTAGCGAACCCATTAAAATTGTGTACTATTATTAGGGATAGTTTTATAAGTTTTGTTCTGGAAAAGGCAAAGTTTTTGATCTTCCGTCGATGTCATCTTTACTTCTATTGCTCATGTCAAACAAGTCTCTAGGGGTGTTACGGAGTACAATGTACCAACCCTCATTAGTTGGATCTTTCGAGTAAAAAACTTGTTTGACTTGAGAAGAAAATACATACGGCTCGTTTATCAATTGTTGTCCAGTGTGAATTAATCGAGAGAAGTTCACCATTGTAAAACCAAATTGATCTTTTTTTAATTCTGCGAGCAGTATTAACATCATCCCATAACTATTTCAACTCTTCAATAAGTGGTTGCATATAAATGTCAATATCATTCCCGGGACCTTTCTCTCCAAGGATAATCATAGATAAGATAAAACAAGATTGCTTCATGCAAATTCACGGAGGAAAATTGTAAGGAACAAGCACTACATGCCAAGTACTTTACGAAGTACTCATGATTTTCAAAGGATTAAATCCATCAGATGCTAGCCCAAGCCTCACATTCCGAGGATCACTTGCAAAGCTTGGAAATTTACTATCAAATGATTTCCAAGCTAAAGAATCCACAGGATGCCTTAATAATCCATCACCGGTTCATTGATCATGATGCCACCTCATAGACTCGGCTGTCTTTGACGACATGAAAAGCCTATGAAGCCTTGGTATTAGTGGAAAATATCACAAAATCTTTATTGGTTTCTTTCTTGACTGTGCCTCACCTTCATCCACTTTCACATCTTCTGTATTCCTATTCATCCAACGAGATTTACCACAAACATGACAAGACTGTTGGTTTTTCCAATCACCCCAATACAACATGTAGTCATTTGGGCAACTATGAATTTTTTCATACCTAAGGCCTAAATCTTTTATCAGTTTCTTCATATCTTTGCATGAATGAGGGATTTTTGCAAACATAAACATATCTCTCAAAAACTCTAACAGTAGTGTAAAAGAGTTTTCGGTCCACCCTCCCAAACATTTTAAGTGAAAAAGACGAATGCAGAAGGACATTTTTGAATATTTCGATCCCTCATAAAGTTCTTCATTCATTTCATTAAGTAACTTGTAGAACTTTGCCGCTTCTCCATTTGGCTCTTCATCAGGTACACTTCTTCCCGTTTCGGTAAAAACATTTCCACCAATATCACAATTATCGAATGCAATAATTTTAGGTGGAAATGATTGCAAACCATGACTGTGCATATTAAATGCATCCCACAACATACCTTCCATGTCATCTTCTCTAATAGACTGATGGTAAGCATTATGAGGATAAGCCAGATTAATCATTGAAGGGGTTCTACGATGTGTACACTCTCCATGGAAAATCCATTTTCTATACCCCCGAATAAACCCATCGACAATTAGATGTTAGTAGACAACTTCACGAATATGTCAATTGATGTTGCCACACTTCTTACACGGGCAAAGAATCATATTCTCTTGACTTGTATTTTGAAATGCAAAATTTAGAAAAGTTTGTACTCCATTTTGATAGTCGTTGCTTACCCTTGATGTAACATCCCAAAATTGGGCCTAGTAGGATTGGGCCCAATGGGCCTTGAGTGTAGGAGTGTTTAAAATTTTGAGAACAAGAGAATGGCATTATTGCAAATTGGACTTATTAGTTAAGTGAATTTGGAAGGTTACGAGGTTTCTATGAAGTCTCGGGTTTAATTGGGCCTTAGGAAAAAAATTGGTATTTTAGCACTTTAAGGAGAGATGGTAAGTAGCTTCAAGACTTATAGAAATAAATGAGTAATGTGCTTGCATAAATGAGCTATTGGTAAAGAGGTTATGGCATCAAGTGATGGACTTTGAGGGAAGAGGTTCAAATCCCATTGTGTGCAAACTTTAACTATTATTTTTGCACTCTTTCCTTAAGTGTTGGCCAAGCATGTAAATAAGGGAAGGTGGACTTTTATTTTTGGCAAGATGGCTAAGGAAAATAGGAAAGGATGAATGTAAGGAAAGAAATCAAGAGAAAGGGGAAAGTAGGGGGAACATGTGGCCTTTTTCAAGGGATGTATTATGGAAAGGGTGGTTGGCAAAATTTTGACTATTAGGGACATGAATGTGGACGGTTTTGGGGCTAAAGGGGGTGATAGCCGAATTTTGCTAGGATTTTTTGGTAAAGCTAGTGCTTGAGAGGTTGTCCTCTTTAGTTTTTTTTGTATCATTCTCTTTCTCTGCAAATTTCCTCTTCTCTTTGCCGAATTTTCAAGCCATTAGTGTGCATTTTTGTTTTTCTTTTCTTCCTTGTTGTCGAAAGTACCTAAGCCTTGGAGATCAAATTGTTCACTCGTTTTCCTTTAGAAAAACCGAACCCTTCATTTCTTCTTTATCGTTCTTCTCATCCGTATTAACACTCACTCCTTTGATCAATCGGTAAGTGGTTCTATTCAAACAATTTTTTATTTTTATTTCTCCTAGCTGAATATATGTCTTGGCATAGGATGGTCCTTTTAACCGAGACCATCATTTTATTCTACCCTCTCAAACGAGATTATTTTCTCTTTTTCGTAGTGTTTTAAGTGGGAGACCGTGTATTGTTCTAGCCTAAGTCAAACGGTGGAAATTGGGTCCAATATCGATAAGGTAAGGGGGTTCATTTTGGATTTTTCGTTATATCTCTATTTGGCTATGTTCCAAATCAGATTGAAGTTTTGACTAATCAATTATGTTTTAGGGATGAAACCACTCGATATATCCTATTTGCAAATCCTTCGGATATAGTGGGTCAACGAAGAGTGGTTCTTTAGGGAATCCTAATCAAGGTGTGTAATCCCGTACCTTTTGAATACATGTTTGATATGGTGTGTAATCTCACATCTCTCTGAAATTTTGTATGATATGTTCTTTGATTTGGTCAAAATACCGAAGAAAACCGAAAACCGGCATCCGTGATCACTCGAGCGTGCGTATGATCGTAATGGTAATCGTATTTCGTAATAAAACAGTTTCGGTTAGAAGCAGTGACGCGTGTTTGAAAAATAATGAAAAATAGGAGAAAAGGAATTACAAAGTGAATAAGATATCAGATTAAATCTTACTGTGCCTATTTTGATATGGAAGAAACGGAGAAGGAAAAGGAATTTTATATTTTGAGATATCTTAATTTTAGTGAGACTGGTTCTGAATGACTTCGTGGTTCCCTGATCTGTCTTGGAAAAATCTTATAAAATTGTAAAAAGTGAATTATGAGTTATAAGATATATGTATGGATTCCTTAGAGAACCTATTTTCAATAGAAACAAGTGGGAACAGTATATGAAAACCGTACAGTGAGATATTTGAAATTAAGGAAAGAGAGGTCAGAATTATTGGACAGTGAAACAAGGGAAAATTTAAGGAATAAACAGTACTAAATGGTTAAGCCAAAAATTTTGGAAAAATAGTAGTAAGAAGATATATGAGTCTAGTTTCAAGAAAAATTTACGGATTTAGATTTTGAGATTCCTAACTCGAGTTATAGTCAATTTAGTCAGTACGACGCAGATGGACAGTTTTGATTTTTATGCTCCACATTAGTAGTTAAGTCTAGGTTGCGAAATTACCGAATTACCCTTAGTGGGTAAATTATCGAAATTACAAAAATGCCCCTAAAGGGTCGAATTACGAAATTGTTATATGGGCCAATCTGATATTTTGATAAATGGGCCGATCTGATATTTTGTTATATGGGCCAATCTGATATTTTGATAAATGGGCCAATCTGATATTTTGATAAATAGGCCGATCTGATATTTTGATAAATGGGCCAATCTGATATTTTGATAAATGGGCCGATCTGATATTTTTCTATATGGGCCAATCTGATATTTTGCTAAATGGGCCAAATATGATATTTTGCTTAATGGGCCTTTTGATTAATTGCTGTAATGGGCCATAATTTTGTAATAAATATCTGAATAAATTGTTGTGAATGGCTATGCATTATATACATGATTTGCATGGGATGGGATAATGATGAAGAGAAGTTCTGGTAGCTCTGCTACATAATTATGGTGGCTCTGCCACAAATATGATAAATGGCGATGCCATGTAAATTCTGTTAATCTGGTGGCTTGTCCACAAATTTGATATAATCGGCTTAATGCCTATGTTTGGTGTGTTGGCGGGGTGGGTGACTAAAGCTCCCCACAGGTGTACTGGTTGGTACGGGTGGTGTGTAGCGGATGGAAAACTAGGTTTGGTTTGGGAATTGCATATCATATGCATATTATATTTGATACATTATTGTTGTTGTAAATGGGCTTAGGCCCAAAATATTGCTAATTGGGTTCCGGCCCAATGAATAACGATAAGGATTTCACACTTTGAGTTCTTGTAACTCACCCCCTTTCTCTTAACCCTTGTAGGTAATGCTTGATGATATGGACTTGGGCTATGGATGACTCGAGGAGGCCATACTTCGGAAATGGTTTATTTGGACTTTAGACTTCTTTCTGGTTTATTTTATTACTTTACTATTTTAGGTTAAATGTTGTAATAAGGCCTCTGGACTATTTTTTTTTTGCTTTTTGGTTGGGATGTTTTTATTATTTTTCTTAAATTGTTTAAAAAGGGGAATTTTCTAAAAACTTAAACAATGGTTTCCAAAATCGATGAACAAATGGATTTCAAAATAAACTTTTACAAATATTTTTAACACGGATATTTTCTCTCGAACTAGTAACGATATTTTCAAAAGACTTGGATTCTCTTTCGAATTTTCAACATCGTTTTCAAAAGTCACGGTTTTGTAAGATCATTAGTTTCGATTATCGATTTATCAAACAACCTCTCAAAATACTTGTATTTTATCTACGTTTCCGCAACGTTTTCAAAATGCTTCTGCAACTCTATTTATAAACGCCACATTTTCGTAAATTGTTTATTTCAAATATGCCTCCGGAAACGAAAAGGGTTTTTAAAGATTATTATGTTTTCAAGTAGTTAACAATTGCTTAAGTGTTTTTGGTTTTAACAAAGAGGCTGTATTTCTCAAGCAAGTTTTTAATAATCGCAAAGATGGTTTTTACTTCCATGTGACACACCAGATTTGGGCCTAACTTCTAGGCCGGGTTTGGGGTGTTACACTTGACAAATTCATCCAACTCTTATCCATTTCGTAGTTCTTGAAGTCTAAATTTGACAATAAATTACAGTTACTTAAGCGTTCCAAATTGATTTAAATCATGTCATTGTACTAAAATAGATAATACATATCAAGTATCAAGTATCTAATGGGTGTAAACTAATTCAGGTAAGTTGTTTATTTATAAGTATAATTAAGAGTAGGGAAAAACAATATATATTTATGTAAGCTATGTAAGTTATGTAAGTTATGATCCAAAGTTATGATATGATATATATTTTTGTATTATGTAAGTTATGTAAGTTATGAACCAAAGTTTTTTTTTTTATTCTTTAAATGTTTATGTAAGTTATGATAATAATAAACTTTAAGTGTTTATGTAAGTTATGGTTATCATCTTTAAATTTTAACTTTAAATTTTAACCCTTTAATTATACTCTTTTAATGTTCTAAATTTGTGTTTTTTATCACCTTTATGTTTACTATACTTAAAAAGACAAAAATTAACAAATTAATAATTATATGTTAATAAAGTTAATATTTGTTAATTTTTCATCTATTATGAGTTAATATTTAAATTAAATTTCCATGAACTTTTTAACTTTATACTACACATTAAAATCGATCAATTTATTTTTATGATAATCTTTATGATTAAAATAATTTTAACATTAAGATAAATATTATTTTCCTTTAAAGAATTTATTTTAATTAAATAATATTTATTTCTATGATAAATATTATAATATGTTTTATTTTGGAAATTTGAACTTTAAACTATATACTTTAAAGGATAAATAAAAAATATTATTTAAATTAAATTTTCTATGAAAATTTTAACTTTAAAACTAAATATAAAAATTAATGAATTTAAATTTAGAATTTAAAATAATGAATTAATAACACAATTAAAATCGAAGAGTTAGAACTCAAGTTATCTTAAATTTTAAAATAAAAATAAAAAATTTAGAATCAAAACTAAAATAAATAAATAAAAATTGGACTAAATATAAAGATATCAATAAAGTAAGATATTATAATGAGTAATATACTACTCTTTTAATGTCCCATAAGGCACATTTCCACAACCTATCACTAATATAGATAACTAATTGCCCAACCAAGAAAACCATAAGATAATTAACAACAAATTTAGCTAACTTCCATTTCCAAGACTTAAAATGTTCATATATCATATGCAAAATGCTGTCCCT
Source organism: Gossypium sturtianum (assembly GCA_025698515.1). Classification (NCBI taxonomy): domain Eukaryota; kingdom Viridiplantae; phylum Streptophyta; class Magnoliopsida; order Malvales; family Malvaceae; genus Gossypium; species Gossypium sturtianum. Next base: position 106,938,850 of record CM046943.1, read on the forward strand.
CTACCATTCGACTATACACACTACAGGAAAACAGACTTTTAGCGGCGTTTATAAGCGCCACTAAAAGTATTTGCGACGCTTTTAGAAGCGCCGCAAAAAACGCCGCTAAATCAAACGCCGCAAACTTTAGCAGCGTTTTTTTCACAAGCGCCGCTAAAAGTCATGACTTTTAGCGGCGTTTTTCTCACAAGCGCCGCTAATTTGTACAGATTTGCAGTGAACAATTTGTTTTATATCATACCCCTCCTGCACTAAAAACCAACCAATAACAGTAAATATAGCATATAATTCCAACCCAAAACAGCAAATGTAGAATATAAATCACACCAAATGCATTGATTGTAAATGAAACTTGAAATTCAATAAACTAATGCATTATAACTGAAAATATTCTTACAATAATGTTAAATGTAATAATGTTTTAAAATAATCAAACAACGAGAAAGTACATGTCTAAGATGGCGGCCTCTGCAACTGCTGAAACATCTGCATCATTTGCTTTGAAAATTCGTAGCCGGAGCTCATCGTACTTTCTCGCTTCGCTCTCTTCTAGCATCGATCGATCTCCGCCTCCGCCTCCCTCGCACTGCCGCCGCCTCCTTAGTCATTCTTTGCTCGCATCCGCTCTAACCCGTTGCTGGAGTTTTTCATATTTTTGTTGAACATCAGCAATTTGCTGCCTCTGCTCAACCGTGCTCTCTTGCATCTGAGCTATCTAGTTTTTGAGCCTCTGAACTTCAGCACGAGATTGACTCCCGGAAGGCATGTATTGCTGGGAGCCGGATCAAAATATTGGGTCGTGGTAACACGGATCCTTGTAATCGCACCCGACCATACCTTTCAAAACCAAAAACATCAGTGACAATTCTATTATAAATATACTCAAGATTAACAGAACTATCAGTCGAAGCAGTCATACCTTTCAGGACCCAAAACTTCGGTAATAATTTCGTTATCAATCTCCTCAAGATTAACAGAACTATCGGTCGAAGCGGTCGCTTTATACTCCGCCTTCTTCTCCTTTAGTTTATCCTAATAAATCAATGAAAGAGTTAGAAATGAAATACATAATAAGAAGGAATGCAACGTAACTTGTAATTGAAGAATTTTATTAAGTAAATATACCATAATTTCTGCAGCTTCGGATGTCATCGGAGATCCATCCTTCTTCCTATGCGTAATGTCAAAAAGCTGAAGGCGTCCAACTTTTTGACCAGACGAGGCTTCCTACATTTTAGCAGAAAGAATATAAATTAATAGTATAAAGTCATTAATATTTGACATAATTAATAAATTATAATACCTCGGCCTCAGCTACACAAGCAAAACTTCTGGACCCTGCCGTGTGAGTGAATTTTTGTTTCTGTCTGCTGCTTGTGCCAACTCGCTCACGGTCCTACATAATGAAATTTGAATTATGTATATAGTAAATACCGTAAACCGAAAAATTTATAAGACTTTAGAAGTACGTAATACCTCTCCTTTCTTTGAATTCCAGAATCTAACTTGATCTTCCCATTGGTACCTCAACATTCCCGGGGACATTTCTTAATTTTTCGTCGAGGCTGATGTCTTTCTTAAAATATTGTTTTTTCAACGTGCTTTTATGGTCTCTCCATTTTTTACCCAATGTCTTCTTAATATAATCATCGGAGACCTCTAAAGCAAATCTCTCCTGAAAAAACACAAGTTTAAAAAGTAAATATAAATGAAAGTTAAACCAAAGTATTATAAATTAATTTCACGTTTTTACCTTAATATTATCGAGCCCGATTTTTGTTGGCGGCAGGCATGTGATGCCATGATCCGTAGTTAATGGGCAACATATTGGCATTACGTGATAGAATGCCCAAATAGCCTGCTAACAGTCGAGCTTCAGATCCAACGGGCTGGCCATGACTGTTTCTCCTTACTTTAACACGCTCGACAGGATCTAGCTCGTACAAATCTTTAAGGAGTGTACGTCCCCGGCCTCTTCGTGTCCCACCACCTTCAGCTAAAAAATGATATATTATTAGTATATTAAAATTGCAAAATGAATCAATAATAAAATTCAACATGCATGTAAAATAAATTAACATTACTCTGAACTTCTACAGGCTCGTCATCTATGTCCGGCACACTAGAAGATCCAACAAATGTTTGTTGTTCACTATTTGCTTCTTCTGAATTTGGAGTATTGTGAACAATACTTAAATCTCGTAATCGTCTTCTAGGCATTTTTTCCTGCAATACACATAAAATAGTGCAAAATTTTAGTAACAAATAAAAATAATAGTACATTTAAAATAGTTAAATTATATAACATGACCAATATTAAAATTATAATATTACATATAAATAAAAAATCGTAAAATATTACTACATCATATTTCATAAATATCTTCATCCACATCTTGACGAACCCATTGAAATTGTTGACTAGTACTAGGGATATTTTCATTCAAGTTTTGTTCTGGAAAAGGCAAAGTTTCAGATCTTTCGACTATGTCATCTCTACTTCCATTTCCCATGTCGAACAAGTCTCTAGGGGTGTTTCGGAGTACAACGTACCAACCCTCATCAGTTGGATCTTTTGAGTAAAAAACTTGTTTCACTTGAGAAGAAAATACATACGGCTCGTCCATCAATTGTTCTCCAGTGTGAATCAATCGAGAAAAATTCACCATTGTAAAACCATATTGATCATTTTTAATTCCGCGAGCCGTATTCACAGCAGCCCAATCTCCTCGAAATAAGACAACTTTCCATCTGCCATAATAATCCAACTCAATTATGTCGGTAAGAAGTCCGTAATACTCCACATTCCCCTCGACAGGATTATTGTCCCTAGCACTAGTATAACTCGTAATTGAAGAATTAACAACAATTCCACAATTTTGTGTTCTCCTCAATCTCTCACAATACTTTGTATGAAATTTGAATCCATTGATGAGGAAGGCACTAAATCTTTTCACTATCCTATTTGGACCTTGTGAAAGCCATTTAACTTCGTCATTTACTTCATTCTAGCTCCAAACCTATTGAACCTAAAGTAAATTGAGTAACTATAAATGTTACGAGAAAACATTATGACTTGTCAATGAAAACTTCAATTGTATACCGTTTGGCTTAACCATTCATGAAATGATTCCGTGAACAACTTATTAATTTCTCGCCGATGTAATCTTCGGGACCGTGAACGAGCTCTTAATATTTGTTTGTACTCACTATGTTAAAAAGGGCTACTTTGTTAGAAGACAAACAAATTATAGTTGATGAGTATTTATCGAATTCTACAACTTACTTGCGTAATGGTTCCATTGAATCGTGATTAAAAAGAACATATCGATGTGCTTGGACCCACGATCTATCATCTAATTCTACAATTTCGACTTTGCCGATTGGTTCTCCGAAACTTTGAAATAAATAAGTTCCGGCCAAGTTATGATCTGTGAGCCCAGCATTTCTAGTTGGTCTGTTCATTCTTTTTTCAACATCTTCCAAATACCTTGAACAAAAAGTCATACATTCCTCTGCCAAGTAGCCTTTGGCAATTGATCCTTCCGGATAACATTTATTGCGGCAGTAAGACTTCAATTTGGATAGGAACCTAAACACGGTATAGAACACTATCAAAAATTGCAACTAAAGGCATTTAGGTGAATGAAAGGAATAATTTACAAATAAATGAAGACCTTTGAATAGGGTACATCCATCGATAGAAAACGGGTCCACCAAGTATTGCTTCACGAGGGAGATGAATTAACAAGTGCACCATAATTGTGAAGAAGAAAGGCGGGAAGATCTTCTCCAAATTGCATAAAGTCAATGCGGCTCGATCTTGTAGTGTCTCTAGTTCTTGAACATCTAAAACTTTGCCACAAATGCCTTTCATTATATTGGACAGTTCAATTACACAAGACGTCACCTTTTTCGACATACAACACCGCATAGCAACTGGCAGTAAGTCTTGCATCAAGATGTGATAGTCATGCGATTTTAAGCCATATGGTCTTCGATCTTTATGACTCACACATCGAGATATATTTAATGCATACGCATCCGGGACCTTTATATCCTTCAACACCATACAGAACACTTCTTTCTCCATCTTCGACATTGAAAAAATAGCAGGCGACAACCGATATTTCATATTCGGAAGTGCTTCGGGATGAAGCTCACGCCGAATTCCCATTTGGACTAAATCAAGTCGACTCTGAAGATTGTCTTTCGATTTTCCATCGACATTCAAAATAGTCCCAATGATGTTCTCCCAGACATTTTTCTCAATGTGCATGACATCTAGATTATGGCGTAAAATCTGATGCTCCCAATAAGGCAACTCAAAAAAAAATACTTCTCTTTTCCACAGGTCCGCCTCATTAGGATCATCCTCTTCATCAGAATCATCATCAGATTCATCCCTTGATCTTCTATTTCTTTGCGTGTTTGCCGGTTGATTCATCTTCCCATAAATAAAATTCATATCTTTCAACATGAACAATATTTCGGATCCACCGGTCTGCGAAGGAGCTTCTCCGAACTCTTGATGCAGATTAACCGAGTACTCACGATATCTAAATCTATGATTCTCCGGTAACCACCAACGATGAACCATGTAAGAGAACTTCTTCCCATTATATAACCATTGTGAACATGTCTACGCAGCACAACACGGACAAGCATAACGTCTCTTGGTACTCCAACCAGATAAATTAGCATAGGCCGGGAAGTCATTAATAGTCCACATCAAAGCTGCACGTAAATTGAAGTTCTCTTTTCTCATTGCATCGTATGTCTCAACACCAGCCCATAATTGTTTTAACTCTTCAATAAGTGGCTGCAAATATATGTCAATATCATTTCCGGGCCCTTTCTCTCCAGGGATAATCATAGACAAGATAAAGGATGATTGTTTCATGCAAACCCATAGAGGCAAATTGTAAGGAACAAGAACCATAGGCCAAGTACTGTACGCAGTGCTCATGATTTTGTACGGGTTAAATCCATCAGATGCTAGCCCCAGCCTCACACTCTGAGGATCATTTGCAAAACTTGGAAATTTGGAGTCAAATGATTTCCAGGCTAAAGAATCTACAGGATGCCTCAACAATCCATCATCGGTTCGTCCATCATGGTGCCACGTCATTGACTCAGCTGTCTTCGACGACATGAAAAGCCTTTGAAGCCTTGGTATTAGCGGAAAATACCGCAAAATCTTAACTGGCTGCTTCCTTGACTGTTTATCGTTTTCATCCTCGTTACCATCCTCTGTATTTCCATTCATCCAACGGGATTGATCGCATACATGACAGCACTGTTGGTTTTTCTGGTCGCCCCAATACAACATGCAGTCATTTGGGCAACTATGAATTTTGTTGTAGCCAAGGCCCAAATCTTTGATCAGTTTCTTCATGTCTTTGGAAGATTGAGGGATTTTCGTAAACGGGAACATTCCTCTCAAAAACTCTAACAACATTGTCAAAGAGTTTCCGGTCCACCCTCCCAAACATTTTAGGTGAAAAAGACGAATACAGAAAGACATTTTTGAAAATTTAGATCCCTCATACAGTTCTTCGTTCATTTCACCAAGTAACGAGTAGAACTTCACCGCTTCTTCATTTGGCTGATCATCAGCTACACTTCTTCCCCTTTCGGTGAAAGTATTCCCACCAAAATTGTAATCATCGGTTGCACCCAAGTCATGTGGAAATGATTGCAAACCATCACCGCACATATTAAATGCATCTCGCAACATGCCATCCATATCATCTTCTCTAACAGTCTGATTGTAAGCACTATGAGGATAACCCAGATTCGTCGATGAAGAGGCTCTACTAGATGTATACTCTCCATTAAAAATCCATTTTTTATACCCCCGAACAAAGCCATCAACTACTAGATGCTCGTAGACAACTTCACGATAATGCTAATTGTAACACCCCAAACCCAGCCCACAAGCCCCGACCGGATCCGGTATGCCATCAAGGAAAAACGTTTGAGAAGATTCGACCTAAAGATAAAATCATGACAACTTGTTGAGTTTGTAAAACGGTGACCATTTAAAATCTTAAGTAAAGTGTGGTGTTTATAAAAATATCCTGGTTAAAACTTTATGATACATTTTAGGATATAGTTTTGCTTTAAAAATAAACCTGGTTTCAAAATAATAATTCAATCGTCACTTTGCTTTAACATAATAAAAATACTCAAATAGAAATACTTAAATACTTTAATCGGGCCTTATTACTACAAATAATTAAACAAAAGTTCTTAGTAATAAATCGAATAAAATATAGAAGATGTTTTCTCAGCATGGGCCACCTCGTATAAACTCCAACCCGGTCCAATCACTCACGAATCATCTGCGATGTTTAATAAAAATTGGGTGAGTCATACAGACTCAAAGTGTGTGTAATTAATCCACCGAATTCCACCCACATGTTAACCACATATTAACCCATATATCGAGATAACAAATATCAAATTCACATGTTAACACATTCGGGCTTGGCCCATATTCATATCACATTCATCTAATAGGGTAGTTAACCACATAATTTCCACATACTTTGGCTTAGCCCATTTCCACACCGATCCACATTCATATCTTTGGGCTTTGCCCATTTTACATTAATCAACATATCATATTGGGCTTGGCCCATTTCCACATATGTTCACATACGAAATCATGCAATTATGAAGCCCAACCAAAACCTAGGGTCCATCCGCTACACACCCCTTATCCACCTACCACACACACAGAGAGATTATCAAATCACCCTCTCCTTTTCACTCCAAAGGCAATCACTGCCGTCCACATGCAATTAAGCACAATAGTCCACAACGCGACCTCAGTCAGCGCCAATCCACGATGTAGTCGTAGCTAACACCAAAACCACGATGGGACACATAGTCACTCATCAACCACGATATGGCACATAGCCGATATCAACCACGATGAGGCACATAGCCACTCATCAAGCCACGCGAACTAAATCGCAATTAATCCACAACGTGACCTCAGTCAATGTCAATCCACGATGTAGCTCAAGGCTAACATCAAAAACCACGATGGGACACATAGTCACTCATCAACCACGATATGGCACATAGCCGATATCAACCACGATAAGGCACATAGCCACTCATCAAGCCACGCGAACTAAATCGCAATTAATCCACAATGTGACCTCAGTCAACGTCAATCCACGATGTAGTTCAAGGCTAACATCAAACCACGTACTCGAAGTACACCCGTACCTTCTTTCATATCCCAACCCATGCACATGCCACATAAAATAATGATACAATGTAATGATGCATGAGCATGTTCATCAAGCATATTATCACATATTCATATTAATAATAACATATCATCAGGTTTGGTACTTATCGGATTATCAACATACCCCTTGAGGGTATCCTTATCACAATTTCCACTGCACTAGTTAGCACATTCATAACACATACACATTTCACATACATATCATACACCCGGAAAACGGTGGGTTAATCACACACCTAATCACTTGGAGAACTATGCTTTCGATACTAATGCTATCACTAGGCGATACTACGACTGTTTTGCCTACTTTCTTGTTCTCGACGTGTTGGTCCACACCCGGTGGCCAATTCCTAACCGCCGAGACAGATCTCTTCTTAAACTTCGGATAGGGACCTTCCCTTTCCCTTCTTGAATGGTATTCGCCTCCATCAACACACTTAATCAGAACAATCGATTTAATCATCAATATACAAATTCTTAACCAAATATCCACAACTTATCATACTTACCGGAAGGGTCTTGAAATCCCGAAAAGCTTGATCTAATGCTTAGATCCTTAATCCCTACATTTGATTAATCACCTACTACTTTAATAAAAAGCCATTCGGCCATAAATCCAAATCCTAGTAGGATTAGTATACTTAAACTTACCTTGTTGCTGTTTGACTTAAGAATCTAGTCTTGAAATCTCTACTATACTCTTCTTGCATTCGGCCAAGCATTGAATCAATTAACTTGGTTAGTTTTCGGCTTTTGAATAATTAATGAACACATATATTTACCAAACATGGCCTTGGCCGAATGCTATAGACACTTACCTTGTGGATTTTAAATCCCGAAACTCACCGAATAACTAGGGAACACTTGGCCTATGGTGTACCTTCGGGAAAAGAACTTCTCCTTCCTTGTAGTCGACACTTAGTAAATCCCAAAAGATCTCTTCAAAGTTTCGGCAATAAGATATTAATGGGGTTAGTCCTAGATTTCGGCAAATCTTAAGAAAAAAGGATGAAACCGAATGAGATCTTACCCTTACTTGAAGAAATCGATTGCACCTTCACTTCAACCTTCAGAGATTCGGCTATGGCTAGATGATGATCTCACAAATTTCGGCTTTTGGAGGTATTAGAAAGAAAAGAAAAGGAAGAATAAAGATGGAGGATTCGGCTAGAACACAAGGTATTTCGACTTGGCAAAAATAAAAGAAGAAGAAGATTTTGTGAAGAGAATTCGACAAAGGCTTTCAAAGAAGAGAAAATAATGCAGAATGGCCTCTCTTTTCCTTTTATAGCCGATATTACTAACTTAGAATCCCTTACTTGGCCATCACTCTTCTATTTTAATAGCTTTATCTCTTTAATTATCACTTAAAATAAAAGATAATTCAGCAACTATCCTTACTTAGCTAAAATTATTAAACTCAAAGTCCCTTACTTGGCCATCACTTCTCCCTTATTTTCCTCTTTATATCTTTATTCAAATTAAAAGAATTTAATCCAACAATTATCTCTTGAAAATAATGATAAATAAATCCCTTATTTATCCACTATTTATAAAATAATAAAACCTCCTAATTTATAGCCATGTGCCGTCCACCTCTCTGCTCCTTGTAGCAACATAAAATTTCTTTTATTTGCTTCCCATGTGACTCGAACTTAGGCCCATTCCTCTTGCATATGGCGCCATTTCCATAGGCCCTAAGTGGCATCTTCGGACCACTTTTCCAAGCTTTGTTTGTGTGTCAAATTTCACAAACTTTTTCTTTTAAGGCCACCTTGCCTTAATTTCCCCTTTTAAACCTTAAAACTCGTCATTTCTAGGTCATTTCTAAGTTTCCAAAAATTTTCGATCGGCTCTGTAAACTTGACATTTCCTTACAAGACATTTCCTTACATTTCCAAGACATTTCCTTACATTTCCATGACATTTCCTTACAAGACATTTCCTTACATTTCCAAGGTTCTAAAAATGTTCACTTTCCTCTTTTAAACTTAACATTTCCATACATTTCCAGGTTTCCAAAAGTGTTCAAAATATATTCATAACACATAAGATATGTCATTTCGTACAATTAAACCAAAAATGCATAGGCCCTTTTCAGGATGTTACAGTTCTACCCTCCTTAAAAATAATTTACCCTTACTTAAATAATCGTACATCTTAACTCACCGCACTACGCTTATGCTGCGCACTCGATCTTAATAAAACCATCATACTTTCTAGGCACCAGTCTCTAAGTTCACGTCCCCTAGAACTCATTTCTAACGTCGCGATTTAATCTGATTAAAAAGTTTTATGCATCAGAAATTTTGTTCCACTGATTATTCGCGAACAGTTTTATGAAAAGAGATGTTCAGAAGTAGTTCTTTCGATCAACCAAAGTTTCTAGTTCAAGTTCACTACTCTAACTCAGGGAGTCACATTCACATTCATAAGCAGAGACACATTCATTTTTCCATGAAGTCACATTCATTCACAACATCATTCACTACACTTTTATGGCCATTCCATCCATTTCCCTACCCGGGGTAATTTCGTCTTTTCCCTACGAGGTATTTTGGTAATAAATCGAGTCAATTCGAAAATATTTTTCAAATTAAAGGTATTTGAAATTTACAAAATCTACAGGTTATTTTGTTTTCCAAATCGAGGTGTTGCAAAATTTCAGAAATCGAGGTTATTTCGGTAATTTTGGAAGTCGAAGCGATTCCAGTAAATTTTCCAAATCAGGGTATCTTGTTATTTGTAAAATGTAAGTTTTGATATCTTTGTAAAGTAGAAATATTTTAACAAAAGTCGAGGTATTTTTGAAAATCTTAAAAACTAAGGGTATTTTAGTAATTTACAATACAGGGCATTTTTGTAATTTTGTAAATCGGAGATATTTTGGGAAAAAAATTTCACAATAATCTTTTACTACAATTAAAAGGGTAATTTAGGGATTTTAAAACTAGGAATTTTATAAAATCGCATGGCTAGTCCCTTTCGGGTTTTAATGATTGGTTTAGCAGTGAATAAGTCCTCTTGGTTAGGGTGAGCAGTTTACTACGCACTGCAGGTAGGATTCGAGTAAAGAGGAGGTGAGTCACTAGGATTTGCTTAAATACCAAGCTCTTCACTGAATCCACTCCTAGACATGCGCACAACAGTTGCCACAACCTAGCTCGGCGACTTACTTCACAGGTTTGTTTAATAGTCCTTAAGTCTTATGGATGTGTTTGAGTGCACTAGCCCTAGGGTTCAATAGCCCTAATATTCTAATCTACGAGCCCAAATAAGCCCATAACAGTTCACATAAACAAGTCACTTCAATAATTAGAAGTACTTACCGTGGACTTGGTAGAGATACAGTGCCATGCCGTAATAACTTGAAAAGTTTATGAAAGCCCATACTTTTGAAAAGCCCATCTTTGAAAAAATTATTTTTGGACCCAAAACCCTCAAAGCCGAGTTTTTGAACCGGGCTCGATACCAATTTGTAACACCCCAAACCCACCCACAACCCCGACCGGATCTCGGTATGCCATCTGCGAAAAAGCGTTTGAGAAGATTCGACCTAAAGATAAAATCATGACAACTTGTTGAGTTTGTAAAATGGTGACCATTTAAAATCTTAAGTAAAGTGTGGTGTTTATAAAAATATCTGGTTAAAACTTTATGATACATTTTAGGATATAGTTTTGCCGAAAATAAACCGGTTTCAAAATAATAATTCAATCGTCACTTTGCTTTAACATAATAAAAATACTCAAATAGAAATACTTAAATACTTTAATCGGGCCTTATTACAACAAATAATTAAACAAAAGTTCTTAGTAATAAATGAATAAAATATAGAAGATGTTTTCTCGCATGGGCCACCTCGTATCCACTCCAACCCGGTCCAATCACCACGAATCATCTGCGATGTTTAATAAAAATTGGGTGAGTCATACGGACTCAAGTGTGTAATTAATCCATCGAATTCCACCCACATGTTAACCACATATTAACCCATATATCAGATAACAAATATCAAATTCACATGTTAACACATTCTGGGCTTGGCCCATATTCATATCACATTCATCTAATAGGGTAGTTAACCACATAATATCCACATACTGGGCTTAGCCCATTTCCATGTGATCCACATTCATATCTTTGGGCTTTGCCCATTTTTACATTAATCCACATATCATATTGGGCTTGGCCCATTTCCACATATGTTCACATACGAAATCATGCAATTATGAAGCCCAACCCAAACCTAGGGTCCATCCGCTACACACCCCCTTATCCAGCCTACCACACACCAGGGGATTATCAAATCACCCTCTCCTTTTCACTCCAAAGGCAATCACTGCCGTCCACATGCAATTAAGCACAATAGTCCACAACGCGACCTCAGTCAGCGCCAATCCACGATGTAGCCGTAGCTAACACCAAAACCACGATGGGACACATAGTCACTCATCAACCACGATATGGCACATAGCCGATATCAACCACGATGAGGCACATAGCCACTCATCAAGCCACGCGAACTAAATCGCAATTAATCCACAACGTGACCTCGATCCAACGTCAATCCACAATGTAGCTCAAGGCTAACATCAAAAACCACGATGGGACACATAGTCACTCATCAACCACGATATGGCACATAGCCGATATCAACCACGATGAGGCACATAGCCACTCATCAAGCCATGCAAACTAAATCGCAAATAATCCACAACGTGACCTCGATCAACGTCAATCCACGATGTAGCTCAAGGCTAACATCAAACCACGTACTTTCGAGTACACCGTACCTTCTTTCATATCCCAACCCATGCACATGCCACATAAAATAATGATACAATATAATGATGCATGAGCATGTTCATCAAGCATATTATCACATATTCATATTAATAATCACATATCATCGGGTTTGGTACTTACTGGATTATCGGCATACCCTTGAGGTATCCTTATCACAATTTCCACTTTGCACTAGTTAGCACATTCATAACACATACACATTTCACATACATATCATATACCCGAAAACGGTGGGTTAATCACACACCGATCACTTGGAGAACTATGCTTTCGATCACGATGCTATCACTAGGCGATACTACGGCTGTTGCCTACTTTCTTGTTCTGACGGTCCACACCCCGGTGGCCAATCCCTAACTAGCCGAGACAGATCTCTTCTTAAACTTCGGGATAGGGACCTTCCTTTTCCCTTCTTGAATGGTATTCGCCTCCATCAACACACTTAATCGAACAATCGATTTAATCATCAATATACGAATTCTTAACCAAATATCAACAACTTATCATACTTACTGAAAGGTCTTGAAATCTCGAAAAGCTTGATCTAATGCTTAGATCCTTAATCCCTATATTTGATTAATCACCTACTACTTTAATAAAAAGCCATTCGGCCATAAATCCAAATCCTAGTAGGATTAGTATACTTAAACTTACCTTGTTGCCGTTGACTTAAGAATCAAGTCTTGAAATCTCTGCTATACTCTTCTTACATTCGGCCAAGCATTGAATCAATTAACTTGGTTAGTTTTCGGCTTTTGAATAATTAATGAACACATATATTTACCAAACATGGCCTTGGCTGAATGCTATAGACACTTACCTTGTGGATTTTAAATCCCGAAACTCACCGAATAACTAGGGAACACGTGGCCTATGGTGTACCTTCGGGAAAAGAACTTCTCCTTCCTTGTAGTCGACACTTAGTAAATCCCGAAAGATCTCTTCAAAGTTTCGGCAACAAGATATTAATGGGGTTAGTCCTAGATTTCGGCAAATCTTAAGAAAAAAGGATGAAACCGAATGAGATCTTACCCTTACTTGAAGAAATCGATTGCACCTTCACTTCAACCTTTAGAGATTCGGCTATGGCTAGATGATGATCTCACAACTTTCGAATTTTGGAGGGATTAGAAAGAAAAGAAAAGGAAGAATAAAGATGGAGGATTCAAGCTAGAACACAAGGTATTTCGACTTGGCAAAAATAAAAGAAGAAGAAGATTTGGTGAAGAGAATTCGCGAGGCTTTCAAAGAAGAGAAAATAATGCAGAATGGCCTCTCTTTTCCTTTTATAGCCGATATTACTAACTTAGAATCCCTTTACTTGGCCATCACTCTTCTATTTTAATAGCTTTATCTCTTTAATTATCACTTAAAATAAAAGATAATTCAGCAACTATCCTTACTTAGCTGAAATTATTAAACTCAAAGTCCCTTACTTGGCCATCACTTCTCCCTTATTTTCCTCTTTATCTCTTTATTCAAATTAAAAGAATTTAATCCAACAATTATCTCTTGAAAATAATGATAAATAAATCCCTTATTTATCCACTATTTATAAAATAATAAAAGCTCCTAATTTATAGCCATGTGTCGTCCACCTCTCTGCTCCTTGTAGCAAAATAAAATTTCTTTTATTTGCTTCCCATGTGACTCGAACTTAGGCCCATTCCTCTTGCATATGGCGCCATTTCCATAGGCCCTAAGTGGCATCTTCAGACCACTTTTCCAAGCCTGTTTGTGTGTCAAATTTCACAAACTTTTTCTTTTAAGGCCACCTTGCCTTAATTTCTCCTTTTAAACCTTAAAACTCGTCATTTCTAGGTCATTTCTAAGTTTCCAAAAATTTTCGATCGGCTCTGTAAACTTGACATTTCCTTACATTTCCATGACATTTCCTTACAAGACATTTCCTTACATTTCTAAGGTTCTAAAAATGTTCACTTTCCTCTTTTAAACTTAACATTTCCATACATTTCCAGGTTTCCAAAAGTGTTCAAAATATATTCATAACACATAAGATATGTCATTTCGTATAATTAAACCAAAAATGCATAGGCCCTTTTCAGGATGTTACACTAATTGATATTGCAACACTTCTTACACGTGCAAAGAATCATATTCTCTTGGCTTGCATTTTGAAATGCAAAATTTAGAAAAGTTTCTACTCCATTTCGATAGCCGTTGCTTACCCTTGACAAATTCATCCAAGTTCTATCCATTTCGTAGTTGTTGAAGTCTAAAGTTGAGAGTAAATTACACGGGTAAGTTGTTTATCTATACAACTATTATGTAAGTTATGTAAGTTATGTATTATGTAAGATAAATTAAAATTTGAAATCGAGAATCAGTTGATGTGTGAACATATATGGCATGCAATACGTTGTAGTTTTTCTTAAAATATTAATTGGTTTTAGTTTTTCGTTTGAGGTAGGCTGGAAAATGTTATTATATGTTTTTTTATAATTCAAATTTGGTGTGATGATGTTAAATTTAAAAAGTTTTTAAATAATGATCAATATTATTATTATATTTAAATAATGATCAATATTATTATTATATTTATAAAAAAATATTTATAACTTTTTAAATTTAAGAAGTTTTTAAATTACTTCTTTTAAAAATATTTTATTCTTTATAATAAAACGTATTTAAATAATGATCAATATTATTATTATATTGATAACAAAATATTATGACCATTTTGGAAAACATTGAAAATATTAAATATTAAAATCAAACATTAATGTAAAAAATTAGTAATTAGTAATTAGTAATTAGTAATAAACCGAAAAGGCATATAAATGTAAGTTTTCTTTAAAAAAAATAAATTGTTTTCTTTTTAATTTATAAAACATTTATTAAAAATAAATACAATTAAATTCATTTTGTTGAAAAGCTACTGCTATTATTACCCCACTACTTTTGTGAGGAGATTAATTAAATCATTACACCATAGGTTATTATTAGGGAAGATAAAGTAAAAAAAAATTCTTTAATATAATATATAATATAAGTAGTGACCGGTTTGTATTAAAATATGTTAATCTCTTCTTAACTTGCAAATATTGATTAAAATATGAAATTTATGTTAAAATATTTATTAAAATATGAAATTTATGTTAATCTCTTATCTTAACTTGCAAAATTCAACTTTGTATTATCATTTTAAATCAATAAATACGAAAATTAGAAACGAAATTTTTACATTTTTAAATTTAACAACAATAAATTTAACCAAAAAAAAGTATAACAATTAAATTTAAAATATAAAAAATTTATAACATATTTTAACAAATAACTTTTATATTTTGTTTATGTTATTTTGTTTTTCGTGACTGTACCTTAAATTTTAAAAATAATACACGGGGCTTGTCAAAAATCTAAGCGGCATGATTAGACAAGAATTTGGAGGTTGTTCAAACATTATTAATAATAAACAAGCAATAATAAATCAGTAACATCCTGAAAAGGGCCTATGCATTTTTGGTTTAATTATACGAAATGACATATCTTATGTGTTATGAATATATTTTGAACACTTTTGGAAACACGAAATGTATGGAAATGTTAAGTTTAAAAGAGGAAAGTGAACATTTTTAGAACCTTGGAAATGTAAGGAAATGTCTTGTAAGGAAATGTCATGGAAATGTAAGGAAATGTCTTGGAAATGTAAGGAAATGTCTTGTAAGGAAATGTCATGGAAATGTAAGGAAATGTCAAGTTTACAGAGCTGATCGAAAATTTTTGGAAACTTAGAAATGACCTAGAAATGACGAGTTTTAAGGTTTAAAAGGGGAAATTAAGGCAAGGTGGCCTTAAAAGAAAAAAGTTTGTGAAATTTGACACACAAACAGGCTTGGAAAAGTGGCTCAAAGATGCCACTTAGGGCCTCTGAAATGGCGCCACATGCAAGGTGTTGGGCCTGAGTTCGAGTCACATGGGAAGCAAATAAAAGAAATTTTATTTTGCTACAAGGAGCAGAGGTGGACGGCACATGGCTATAAATTAGGAGCTTTTATTATTTTATAAATAGTGGATAAATAAGGGATTTATTTATCATTATTTTCAAGAGATAATTGTTGGATTAAATTCTTTTAATTTGAATAAAGAGATAAAGAGGAAAATAAGGGAGAAGTGATGGCCAAGTAAGGGACTTTGAGTTTAATAATTTATTAAGTAAGGATAGTTGCTTTGAATTATCTTTTATTTTAAGTGATAATTAAAGAGATAAAGCTATTAAAATAGAAGAGTGATGGCCAAGTAAGGGACTCCTTAGATGATAATTTCGACTATAAAAGGAAAAGAGAGGCCATTCTACATTATTATCTGTTCTTTGAAAGCCTCTGCCGAAATTCTCTTCACCAAATCTTCTTCTTCTTTTATTTTTGCCAAGTCGAAATATACCTTGTGATCTAGCCGAATCCTCCATCTTTATTCTTCCTTCTCTTTTCTTTCTAATCCTCCAAAAGCCAAAAGTTGTGAGATCATCATCTAGCCATAGCCGAATCTCTCTGAAGGTTGAAGTGAAGGTGCAATCGATTTCTTCAAGTAAGGGTAAGATCTCATTCGGTTTCATCCTTTTTCTTAAGATTTTCCAAAATCTAGGACTAACCCCATTAATATCTTGTTGCGAAAACTTTGAAGAGATCTTTCGGGATTTACTAAGTGTCGACTACAAGGAAGGAGAAGTTCTTTTCCCGAAGGTACACCATAAGCCACGTGTTCCCTAGTTATTCGGTAAGTTTCGGATTTAAAATCCACAAGGTAAGTGTCTATAGTATTCGGCCAAGGCCATGTTTGGTAAATATATGTGTTCATTAATTATTCAAAAGCGAAAACTAACCAAGTTAATTGATTCAATGCTTGGCGAATGCAAGAAGAGTTTAGCGAGAGATTTCAAGACTTGATTCTTAAGTCAAACGGCAACAAGGTAAGTTTAGGTATACTAATCCTACTAGGATTTGGATTTATGGCGAATGGCTTTTATTAAAGTAGTAGGTGATTAATCAAATGTAGGGATTAAGGATCTAAGCATTAGATCAAGCTTTTCGGGATTTCAAGACCTTTCGGTAAGTATGATAAGTTGTGGATATTTGGTTAAGAATTCGTATATTGATGATTAAATCGATTGTTACGATTAAGTGTGTTGATGGAGGCGAATACCATTCAAGAAGGGAAAGGAAAGGTCCCTATCCCGAAGTTTAAGAAGAGATCTGTCTCGGCGCTTAGGGATTGGCCACCGGGTGTGTGAGACCAAGATCGTAACAAGAAAGTAGGCAAATAGCCGTAGTATCGCCTAGTGATAGCATCGATGATCGAAAGCATAGTTCTCCAAGTGATCGTGTGTGATTAACCCACCGTTTTCCGTGTGTATGATATGTATGTGAAATGTGTATGTGTTATGAATGTGCTAACTAGTGCAAAGTGGAAATTGTGATAAGGATACCCTCAAGGGTATGTCAATAATCCGGTAAGTACCAAACCCGATGATATGTGATTATTAATATGAATATGTGATAATATGCTTGATGAACATGCTCATGCA
This sequence comes from Gossypium sturtianum, assembly GCA_025698515.1. Classification (NCBI taxonomy): domain Eukaryota; kingdom Viridiplantae; phylum Streptophyta; class Magnoliopsida; order Malvales; family Malvaceae; genus Gossypium; species Gossypium sturtianum. The sequence continues at coordinate 106,956,474 of CM046943.1, forward strand.
TCATTACATTGTATCATTATTTTATGTGGCATGTGCATGGGTTGGGATATGAAAGAAGGTACGGGTGTACTTCGAGTAGTACGTGGTTTGATGTTAGCCTTGAGCTACATCGTGGATTGACGTTGGCTCGAGGTCACGTTGTGGATTAATTGCGATTTAGTTCGCGTGGCTTGATGAGTGGCTATGTGCCTCATCGTGGTTGATATCGGCTATGTGCCATATCGTGGTTGATGAGTGACTATGTGTCCCATCGTGGTTTTTGATGTTAGCCTTGAGCTACATCGTGGATTGACGTTGGATCGAGGTCACGCGTGGATTAATTGCGATTTAGTTCGCGTGGCTTGATGAGTGGCTATGTGCCATATCGTGGTTGATGAGTGACTATGTGTCCCATCGTGGTTTTGGTGTTAGCTACGGCTATCATCGTGGATTGGCGCCGATCGAGGTCGCGTTGTGGACTATTGTGCTTAATTGCACGTGGACGGCAGTGATTGCCTTTGGAGTGAAAAGGAGAGGGTGATTTGATAATCCTGTGTGTGTGGTAGGCTGGATAAGGGGTGTGTAGCGGATGGACCCTAGGTTTGGGTTGGGCTTCATAATTGCATGATTTCGTATGTGAACATATGTGGAAATGGGCCAAGCCCAATATGATATGTGGATTAATGTGGAAATGGGCAAAGCCCGATATATATGAATGTGGATCAGTGTGAAATGGGCTAAGCCCAAATGTGTGGAAATTATGTGGTTAACTACCCTATTAGATGAATATGATATGAATATGGGCCAAGCCTGTAATGTGTTAACATGTGAATATGATATTTGTTATCCGATATATGGGTTAATATGTGGTTAACATGTGGGTGGAATTCAAAGTGGATTAATTACACACCGAGTCCGTATGACTCACCCAATTTTTATTAAACATCGCAGGTGATCGTGATTTTTGGACCGGGTTGGAGTGGATACAAAGGTGGCCATGCGATGCATTTCCATGCGAAAGATATTTTAATTAATTAAGTAGTTATATTTTCAGTATTTTGATTAAGTGTTTTAATTATTTGTTGTAATAAGGCCCAGTTAAAGTATTTAAGTATTTCTATTTGAGTATTTTTATTATGTTAAAGCAAAGTGACGATTGAATTATTATTTTGAAACCGGTTTATTTTCGGCAAAACTATATCCTAAAATGTATCATAAAGTTTTAACCAGGACATTTTTATAAACACCACACTTTACTTAAGATTTTAAATGGTCACCGTTTTACAAACTCAACAAGTTGTCATGATTTTATCTTTAGGTCGAATCTTCTCAAATGTTTTTCCGCAGTGGCATACCAGATCCGGTCAGGGCTTGTGGGCCGGGTTTGGGGTGTTACATAAACAGCAATTTTACAAGAAATTCTTTAAGATTCATCATGCGTGGCATTGTTACACCTGGGGAGGATCCGTTATATCTTACAGTGAGATATAAGGCAACCCGTTAGGTTTCCACCTATATACTTTGAATCTTTTTTTTTGGACAACAATAGAACAAACAAGATATATACCAACCAAGCGGGATAATAAACGACAATTTGGACAAACAATTTGGACAAATTCATCATGATACAATCATATTCGATCCGAATTTTGAACTAAAACGTACCTTAATAATTTCAAACTACGGATACCTTTCTCAATACAAATCAGAACAAAGACATATGAAATTTATTAAAACAAAAGTCTATTCACATACATTATTAAACACTAGTATGAAATTTTATACAAATATATGTTTATGTATTACACATATATTGAAATTAGTATTCATATTTTATATCACTTTTTTTAAAACCTATTACTTTTATTATACATAGACATATGTATATTGTGTTCATGTCCTTTACAATAATGGATATATAGTCCAACTATTAATAAACACATAAATTTAGAATGTCGAATGCTAACTAATTTGTTTGTATATAATTTTCTAAACTAAAAATTTTATTGTTAATTTAGGAGGAAAGTATATAATGTATTACCTACTTAGACTAATTTTCAAGTTTCATAAGATATAATTACCAAATTCAATCAAATTACGTAAAATAAAGAGAGAAAATTCACAATTAAACATAACCCTAAGTAGTAGATTATGATCAAACAGTCTATTCATGTCCCACATTTTCAACTAAAGTAAAACAACTTAAAACAAAATCCACCAACTAATCCCAAAGTTTTGAACTAAAGTAAAACAAAAACAAGAATAACACCCACTTGCAATTGTCATGTGAAGAATGTAATAAAACATTCCAGAATTAAAATGTGCACTTTTATGCCATTAAAAACAAAACATAATCAATTTATACAGACCAAAAGTAATATATCCATTTGCTATGCTCATGCCAAGAATGAAAAAAAAAATCCATAGAAACCTCAAAATAAACCAATCCTAAAAACAAAAACAGGAAGTACCCATTTTCAATCTTCATCTAAAGAATGTAATAAACAAAAACAGTAAGTACCCAATGCACATATACAACATACACACCAAAAACAAAATACAGTCATTTGCCAACACAATCCCACAGACGATACAAACCATTCAGAAATTAAAATGCACCATTAGAATTCAAACACACCAAAAATAAAACAGACATATTCTCCAGATTCTTTTAAAAAAGAACATTCTAATTGATCGATCAAAAGAAATAAATAACTCAAACCCGATGCTGTGATAAACAGTCATATAACAGAAACAACACCATTCAAAAAGATAAAAATAACAAAAAATTGATCAATCAAAATTCTCATAAGCCACATGCAAACATATCTTCCACATCTACATTACACAGATTAAGCAAATAATCATAAATAAAAACATACCCAGCGACAAGTTTCTACTCCAGCCTCGTACCTTTGCTGAGGACAACCCTTCGGGCCACTAATTCCACCAAATGTTGTTTTTTTACCTAAATCATACTCAGCAGCACAAAAAATAAAGAAGTTAAACAAAATAAAAAAACAAAATTATATAAATAAACAATAATCCCTAAATCGAAAAAGTTTCTGTTTACAACTTACATACCGTCGTTGTTTGTTGAATGTTGGGATATTGGGAAATTTTAATTCGTGAAATTTTGGAGGGGAGAATTTAGGGGATTTAGGGATTTAGGGGAAAATTTAGGGGATTTAGGGATTTAGGGGACTTAGAAATCTCTTAGGGATTTAGGGGAAAATTTTGAGCGTAAGAAAAGGGCTGACGAATATAGGGAAAAATTTAGGGAAAATAGAGGGGCAATGAAATTTTGAGCAGAAAAATTTAGGGACAACGGAATTTAGGGACGACGGAAGTACTTGAGCAGAGAAATTCGCAGAGAAAAAATGTAGGGAAAAGTTTTAGGAGAAACTTAGGGATTTCGGGGATGGAGGGGGATAAAACCGAGCACAGCAAAACGATAACGTTTTGCTCAAACTCAATTTATATTTTGCAGTGTTTCTGAAAAGCGCCACTAATTGTTGATAAAACGACGTCGTCCTGCATTGTTGCACATTATACTGTTGATAAAACGACGACGTGAAGCTTAATGTCCATACATATTTGTGGCATTTACAAAAAAACACCACTAAAGGTAGAGTTTTCGCGGCGTTTTTGAACAAGCGCCACTAATTGTTGATAAAATGACGTCGTCCACCTTACTGCACATTAAACTGTTGATAAAACGACGACGTGAAGCTTAACGTCCATACATATTTGCGGCGTTTTCAGAAAACGCCACTAAATATAGACTTTTAGCGGCGTTTTTGAACTAGCGCCACTAACAACTAGCTCTAAACGACGACGTCCTGCCTTTTATTGATATATTTTTGTGGCGTTTGACTCAAAAAACGCCACTAATTCATACAACAAAGTTCCAAACGACGCCGTCTTAATATATATTGATGGATTTTGTGGCGTTTTTTTAATAAACGCCGGTAAATTTTATGTTTTTAAATCTATTATTAATTACTCAATTAATTAATATTATTAACACTAATAAATAATTAAATAAATTAATACATAATTCATATCAATTTTAAATAAATAATTTTTAAAACTTTGAGTAATATTTAATTTAAAAGAATTAGATACATGACATAATTTTTATATAAATTTTTTATGTAAGAAAATAAAAACAAAAAATTTCAAAATATGAAATGAAAAAGGTTTAAAAAACTATAATGATAATTTTTATATAAAAAATTTCATAATATCACTTTTACGATTATATAATAAATTATTTAATATATAAATTTAAATACTTAACCACAAACCCCAATATTTAACCCCAACTCCAAACTAATTCAAACCCTAATCTCTAACACATAACCCCAAACCCCAAACTATATATAATGATAATTTTAATATTAAAAATCATATTATAATTATATAATAAATTATTTAATATTTAAATTAAGGTTAAAAATTTGAACCTATTTTAAAGAAATAAAGATTCGGATAATGGATACATATACCATTAATTCGGGGTTATGGCAAGATAGTTTCACAATAAAATGAACGATCGGTATACGATGGTTGGATCCAACGACTTGAGTTATACGATTCTCTACAGATTTTGTGGGTTTGAATTAGGAAAATCGATTTGAGGATTTTGGTTTCCAATTTTGGGTCATATACCCTAACCCCTAAACCTTAAACCTTAAAACCCTTAAACCCTAAACCCTAAATCCTAAACTCTAAACATTAACCCGTAACCCTAACCCACAAGCACTTAACCCTTAACCCTAAACACATGAACCCTTAAACTAAACCTTAACCCCTAACCACTACTACTTAAATACACCATAATATCGTTAAACACCACGATCTTAAACCCTAAACAACAAACCCTAAATAATAAACTTTAAAACACTAAACCCATATCCCAAAATAATAAACCCTAAACCATACAATTAACATACTAAATATTAAACTATCAATCAATTTTAATAGCTTAATTTGTAACTTAAATTAATGAAAACTTCTAAATTGTTTAGTTATAAATTTGTAATTTTTCATAATTAAATAACTAAAATGAAACTTTCTCATTGCTTATAAGTGAATGTATAAAAATAAAATATAATTCAAAGAAAGAATAGGAAAAAAATATGAAAATTAAATCGGATCAAATCGAAACAAGTCCATACACAAAAATGGCTACTCAACTTTTAGCGGCGTTTGCATAAAAACGCCGCTATTGCTCAGATTATTAGCGGCGCTTGTAAAAAAACGCCGCTATTGCTCAGATTATTAGCGGCGTTTGTACAAAAACGCCGCTATTGCTTAGATTTTTAGCGGCGTTTGTAAAAAAACGCCGCTATTGCTCAGATTTTTAGCGGCGTTTGTACATAAACGCCGCTATTGCTCAGATTATTAGTGGTGTTTGTACATAAACGCCGCTATTGCTCAGATTATTAGCGGCGCTTGTTAGAAAATGCCGCTATTGATTTATTTTTAGCGGCGTTTGGCCCCTAAACGCCGCTATTTCTCAGTTTTTAGCGGCGCTTTCATTGAAATGCCGCTAATGTATAATATTTGTGGCGTTTTTTGTCCAAACGCCACTAAAAAACGCCGCTAAAGCCCTGTTTTGGTGTAGTGACAAGTACCAAAAGAAACTGCTAGAATATATAAAATCATAAAGATAGAAAGGAAGCAAACAGTTGAATATTCAAAAGAAACTGCAATAAGTACCAAAAGTCAGCTGAATCCTTGTCCTGCCAAAATCTGAGGCAATGTCGTTGCAAAGTTTTTAGCAATAAGTGTACAAGATGAGCACTCCCGCATAGGTGAATGCTGTTAAACAAGAGTAGATTTAAACAATTCTAAAATAAATTAACAAAAAAATCTAAATAATAATTCAAACAAACTAAACATAACAATTTCACAAAAAATTAAATATTACTAACAATTTAAATATAAAAATTCCAAGCAAATTAAAATTTCAATAACAATTCTAGAGAACTTGATTTACTAGTTCTGCTTCACTTCTTTGACTATATAATGATGGAATAGACCTCGATGGAGCATTGTCACTCTATTTTTCACAAGATCGAAATATATTCTCATTTCAAGGAAGTCCCTTGCAAGCTTTCAAAACTGCAAATTAACAACTAGCATTCAAATGAGCTTTCATAACCTAGTTGCTCTACAAAATTAGAAAATTCCCCAAGCAAATGGAAGCAAAACCAAAACCTTCATCAACCACTTACTGATCTTGCATTAAACATGAATCGCCTATTTCCATTTATAAGAATGCTGAATGTGTTTTGTTCATGCATGCAATGTACTTAAATTGCTTGTACAAGTATAAATGGCATTAACTAGAATGATATCAGATGTCAATGGCTCTAAAATCCTCCTTACAATCATCATCATAGAGCAGAATTTATCACTTGAGCTAAAACGATAAAGCTAAATTAACACGTCTAACAATTTCTATCTCTAGTTCACAATCAATATCAGTTGGAATATCAATATAAATGTTTAACTCCGGCCAGTACAATTTTACCTTTGAGCTAGTTCAACATGAGCTATCCCTGGAAAACCAAAACAATCAACATTTAAAGACAAGATCAAAGAAACAAAAACCTTATCACTATCCCCCATAAACTCATTGTTTTCACTACAAGCCATTTTTCAATATACCTATAAAATTTTAAAATTAACAATTCAGTTCATAAACATTAACAATAAGCATCAAAATCAAAACATTATAAACATTTTTCATGGTTCGAACATCTATGTTCTTCTAGCTAAGTAAATTTGGTGAGACAAAGAAAAAGGAAAGTTATTATTATTTTATTACATTCGGACATGACAGACTTTGTCTCTCTGTTTTGGTCTAAACTTCAAACTCTTTCCATTTCTTGTTTTTCTTTCTTTATTAGAAAATAAATGAAATATATTAGAATGGAAGTGAGTGATGTTTGGAAGTTGTAAGAGATTCCATGTTTCCTCATTAGCTCATTGTTTGTTTCCTTCAAATTCAATGCTCTTAAATCTTTGATCACTAGCCTACATAGTGATAAACTTAACCAAGTAACCAGTCAAAGGAGATTAAGGGCTGACATAGTAATATCTACAACTAAAAATCAACCAGAAATAGAATCCTAAAACATCAAGAATGGGTTTACAAGTTGTAACAGCCCGATTTTAGGTCTAGTCGGAACAGTGATTTCGAGACCACAAATTTGATGCAGTAAAAATTGTTTTTATTATATTTTTATGGTCTACAATTGTACGGAACTATTCTAGAAAATCTTGTTCGAAAATTTCGACGTTTGGGCACTCAATTTAGTTTTAAGGACTAAATTGTAAAAAGTGCAAAACTTGAATTCTAGATGTTAAAGGTGTCCAATTGCTATGAGATTTTAAATTAGAGGTCCTTATATGATAATTAGACCATTAGTTAAGTTTATGGACAAAAATGGATATGATTAGGTGAAATTTTAAAGTTTGGCAAAAAGGGAATTTTGGTCATTTAGTAATTAAATGAATTAATAAGCAAAATGAAAGCAAAAATTTGCTCATCTTTCTCCTACCTTGTGCCAAAAATTTGAAGGTCACCATAGCTAGGGTTTGTTCAACTTTCAAGCTTGATTGTAAGTACATTCTAGCCCCGTTTTTAATGCTCTTTACATTTTTGAAGTCGTTATCATCCGATCTACCTATTTCTACCATTAATTTAAGATGTGGTTGATGTCTAGGGTTTGACCCATGTTAGACATATTTTTATTTTGATGTTTAATGGTAGATTATGCATGTTTAATGTGTGATAAACAACTTTTACTAGGTGATTTTTGATGAAAATGCATAAAAAGGACCTAATTGTAAAAAGTTATAAAATGGGTAGTAAAAATTTGATTTAATGGAAAAGGTGGACTGCTATAAGCATGAAAATGGTTCAGCTAGGCTTGGGTTGCCAATAAATTTAACACATTTCATTTTACGAGCCTAGAGACTAAAATGTAAAATGTAAAAAAGTTAGGGACAAAATAGTAATTTTGTCTAGGATGCAAATTAATATAAATGTATGTGTAAAATGATGAATTGATAGTCAAAATTTGCTTATATAGACCCGGAACAACCGATTACAGAACTAGATCGAGGAAAACGAAAAGTCTCGGATTAGTTGAGTTTCAAATACAAACCATTCTCAAGGTAAGTTCGTGTAATTTAATTTGGTATGTTATTATGTTTTAATTGAATTGTGTAATTGAGATAACATATATGTGATGATATACCCTATGAAATAATCACAAGATGATAAACACGAATAAAATGTCATTGTCCCGGTTGAACATTGTATTTCGATGGATTATAATAATTTTCTTGAAATGAACAAAATGATATAGAAAGGATTTAGCTCGAACGGGTAATCCTGAGCTACACTCTCTTGAGTAAATGTTATGAAATGGATTTAGCCCGGATGGGTAATCCATAGTAGGCTCATTAGAGCTAACGTTATCGAAAGGATTTAGCCTGGACTGGTAATCCTAAATAAGCTCTTGGGAGCGAATGTTAAAGACGGGATTTAGCCTGGACTGGTAATCCTGTTATATAAATGTGGCTTGAGAGTGTGCTTTATGAATATGTGCTTAAGGAGCACTTTGGATGTGAATTGACAAATGATTGAAATGTATACCTCGAGTATACTACCCGAGTATCCATCAAAATTACAATAGTTCAATGAAAAGAAATCCTAAAAAATGGAATAGTGAAATGATATGAAAGTTTATACTATGGTGAGCTCATCTATGTTGGTTTGATAACTTCATGATGTGCATATGTAACACCCCAAACCCGGCCTAGACGCTACGACCGAATCTGACGTGTCACATCGAAGTGTTTTTTTGAAATCAGGCTTGTTGAAAGAAAACCGTTTTTAAACGATCGCCATGTTTGTTACTGTTGGTTTCTTAGTTGGTTAAAAACCCGCAGAAGCTACTCTAATTAATGTCATTTTGAAGTTTGAAAATGTGTGTTTGTCTTTTAAAACAGTTATTATTTTTGAAATGTAACACCCCAAACCCGGTCAAAACGTTACGACCAGATCCGGCATGTCACATAAAAAGGTTATTTAAAAATTGCGCGTTTGTTAAAAATTTCGAGTTTAATTATGTATTCGCTTGTTATCCTTTTGTTAATGTTTTGAAAACGGTTATTAAGGATTTAGGAAAATCCCGTATTAAACATTTAAGAATAATAGGCAATATCATATTAAAAGCTAAACCAAATAAAATACCAAATTTAAAGTTAAAGCGGCCTTATTACAAAATATTAACCCAAGTTAAAAATAAGTAAAATACTAAAGTCCAAAACTGCTCGTAGTGTGGCCACCTCCGAGTCCTCCAGTACGTCGAACCGCCTACTGAGGATTACCTAAGAAAAATTAAAAAGAGGGGGTGAGTTTACGAAAACCCAGTGTGTAATTCCCCTTACGAACAAAATCTCTAAGAACATGCATCAAAACAATTCGGGCCCAAGCCCATTAAGGTAACGGTGGCAATTGGGCATTAGCCCAAATTAGCCTCGGTTGGGCCTTAACCCATATCAAATGTCACATGTCATACATATAAATCGGGGCCTAAGCCCATCTCAGTAATATAATCCAGATATGCAATGCGTTAATGCCCATACCAACCCTGCACTCCGTCTCCTGTCCAACCCTACACTCCTGTGGGGATTTAATCGACCCACCCATCCCTACACTCCTTATGTAGCACCGATTGCGGCACTAACATTATTGGTGCAGCATGGCTTCTCGGTAGCTAAAAAGCCTTCAGTACTGGTATTACAATTGGCACAAAGCCATCAGTGACTGTATTATATTTGGCACATAGCCATCAGCGACGGTAATATAATCGGCACACAGCCTTGGGTAAATATGATCGACACAGAGTTATCGATATATAAGTTAGGCACATAGCCACAGTAAATATGATTGGCACAAAGCCATAATATCGGCACAAAGCCTTCGGTATTGGCACAAAGCCCATAATTACGGCACGAAGCCATATTAATGGCACACGACCCTCGATAACATTATCGGTGCAAAGCATGGTCGCTCGGTGGCTAAAAAACTGCGGTGGCTATAAAGCCTTTGGTGAATCCACAGTCGTCAAGCGACCATGCGATCCTATTAGCACTTCCTCCGTATTAATAATCCCAACCCCATGTAATATGTTGTGTATGTCATGCTCAATCATTACACGTGTATGCAAAATGGCCATGCTCAGTAACAATTATTCAAACATGTAATAAAAGCATATCAGTCATACAACCACAGCCAAATTAGTCAACTCATTGCACAAGTCGGTCATTTATCTACAAGGGCAAATCAGTCATTTTACCCTATAAGGGTATTTCGGTAATTCTACCCTACAGAGGTAGTTCGGTAATTCTACTCATAACCAATCCATGTATACAATGCATCTCAACCATAATCAATCATACAATTAACACATACAACGCTAGTACTGCCACGAGGGTACAACGGTCATTTTGTCGTTTAAGGGTAAAACGGTAATTTCACCCCTTGGGAGTATTTCAGTAATTTCACAAACTAGGGGTATTTTGGTAATTTTGCAAACCGGGGGTATTTCAGTAATTTAACAAACCAGGGGTATTTCGGTAATTTTGCAAACTGGGGGTATTTCGGTAATTTTGTAAACCAGGGGTATTTTGGTAATTTTACAAACCAGGGGTATTTCGGTAATTTTGCAAACCGAGGGTATTTCGATAATTTCGTAAACCAGGGATATTTTGGTAATTTTACAAACCAGGGGTATTTCGATAATTTTGCAAACCCGGGGTATTTCGGTAATTTAACAAACCAGTGGTATTTCGGTAATTTTGCAAATCGGGGGTATTTCGGTAATTTCGTAAACCAGGGGTATTTTGGCAATTTTATAAACCAGAGGTATTTCGATAATTTTGCAAACCGGGGCATTTCAGTAATTTCACAAATCGAGGGTATTTCCATAATTTTGCAAATCGGGGGTGTTTCGATAATTTTGCAAACCGAGGGTATTTCGGTAATTTCACAAATTGGGGGTATTTCGGTAATTTTACAAACTGGGGGTATTTTGGTAATTTTGTAAACCAAGGGCATTTCAGTAATTTTGTAAACCAAAGGTATTTTAGTAATTTTGTAAACCAAAGGTATTTCAGTAATTTTGCACCTGCAATGGCCTTTCCAAAGGCCTAATGTCGCCTCGAGCGACTAAACTACCATTTCCGGTCGTACCGGACTATTGGGCCTAAAACCTGATTTCGGCCCGTTCGGGCCCAAACGCTCGTGTGGCCCACCTAACACAAATCTAGCCACGTATATGAGATTCACCTAGTCTAGTTCACTATATACTACACCATCATACATTTTATTCAATTGGGCCCACGGGCCCATTGGGCCCACTTCGGCCCATCGTGGCCCAAGCGACCTCAACCCACAAGAATACTACATGATGGCCTCAACTATCGCTCGCCGAAAGCCCCACACGTGCGTTCGCACGCTCGTGTAACTACTATTGCCATGACCGGCACTTCGACATTTGCCGCTCTACAACTAGAGTAGAGAGAGTTACAAACCTGATAGGAATCTGGTGCTAATCCGCGCTCCGACCACTCCTGTGCCCAAACGCCAACCAAGGTATCCTTCCTCCTATCATAAAATGCTCTATATATAGCTAGCTTCTCACCTTCCTTCTTTGTATCTTTCCGATGTGGGATCCCTTCACGATGAGTTTAAATCCAACTCAAACTCTTGTCGTCAAATTCGCAAAATAAATACTCCCTTGCTTTTCATGAGATTCGAACCGAGGCTCCCTTCAATAGTTCAACACGCCACTTGCCACCAAGCCACAAGCTCCTCTTGTGTCTTAAACCATGCGCAACTAAATATAAATCTATAGCCAAATTCTAAAGTCCATTTAAAAAGAAAACCAAAATGCAAGAGCCAAGACTTGAACCTTGGACCTCCTTCCTTCCCTGTGGCGTCACCCCCTTGTCTCTTATGTGGCGTCACTTTGCCACTACACCACACACTCCACTTGTGTCATTTTCTCCACTTTTTATTCTTAAAGCCTACCTACCAACTCCCAGAGTTTTTTTCACCTAAAACCAAAATTTTCCTAAAGCTCAAGTTTAATCCCGGGACTTCATAGAAGCCCCCTAACCTTCCAAAATCACTCACCTAATAGGTCCAACAAGCCGTTCTCTTGTTCTCAAAAATTTTAAATGCTACTACGCCCAAGGCCCATTGGGCCCAATTCTCCTAGGCCCAATTTCAGGTCGTTACAAATCTACCTCCCTTAAAGAAATTTCGTCCCCGAAATTTCCATTCTTTGAGTGATCGTGTAACAACTACCCCACAACGCTACCGCTGCTACTCTAATTCTAATATCCATATCACATTTTAACTAGAATTTGGAACTCCCTACACAAACTCAAAACACCTAACCATTAAAGCAGACAGATATCTTATACGCAACAGATTTCTATATCCAAACATCACATCCAAAAAAACACATACAAAATAGATACCAAAAATACACAATCGTTCTGACACATAGAGTATAAGGTCAGGAAACTTACGAATTTGGCGCTGGAGACTCGGTGTACCACACTTTCAAAAATCGGTCAATACAATTTCAGAACTTTAAATATTTTCAAGCCTTTTTGAAACAATACTTTCAGAAATTCAATTTTGAAAACCCAATCCACAGCCGAGTTTTGTAACCTAGGCTCTGATACCATAATTGTAACACCCCAAACCCGGTCAAAACGTTACGACCAGATCCGGCATGTCACATAAAAGGGTTGTTTTAAATTTTGCGTTTAAACTTCATGTCTATGCGACGGTAAACAATTGAGTAATCAAATATTTTCTTAAAACAACTTCAAATGTTTTATCACCTAATCAACTTACGGTTTTCAACTTAATAAGCCCTAAAATCCGGCAATTCTTTTAATTTACGAAATATGAAGGAAACGTTTTAATGAAAAACAAACTTGAACGACAACTTGGTTTTCAACTCGTTAAAATTTCAAACTTGTTTTAATAATCGACTTATTTTACTAGAACAGGAAACGAAATTAAGTTAAGTTTTTCTGAAGGAACATGTCAGATCCGGTCCAGGCTTGTGGGTCGGGTTTGGGGTGTTTCATGAAAACTTATTTGTATCAGTTTGGCAGTTTCAAAATAAGAAATTAAACCCAATTAAAAGAAATTAAAATCACCAGAGGCCTTATTACATAAATATCAACCCAATATAAAAATTTAAATAACTAGGTCTAAAATAAAATATTAGCGAACGTGTGGCCACCTCCGAGTCCCTCGCAACTCCAAATCGTCTAAGGCTGTAGATTACTTGTACAGTTAAAAGAAAAGGGTGAGTTACGAGAACTCAGTGTGTAATCCCCTATCATGCGAGAATGATGCCGGGCCTAAGCCCTATTCAAGATAAGATGCAGTGTGGGCCTTAGCCCATCACAGTAGTCAATGTGGGCCTAAGCCCAATACAGTATCAGTATGGTGCAAATATGCAATCCACCCCAATCTAGCCAACACACCACCCGTACCAACCAACACACCATGTGGGGATAAAATTGACCCACCCAGCCAACACACCAATATTGCAGCATAGCTGCCAGTAACAATAACGCAGCAGAGCTGCCAGTAATAGTATATGTGGCAAAGCCACCAGTAACAGTATCGCAGCAAAGCTGCCAGTAATAGTATTTGTGGCAAATTCACTAGTAACAATACACTTCCTCCATAACAGTATCCCAACCCCATGCAGGATGCCATGTCATAAATATCTCGTGTATGCAGTATGTCCTACTTAGTACAGTCATACAATAATATGCATTCATCAGTCGACTTACCTCTAAGGGTAAAATGGTCATTTTACCTATTTTAGGGTTTCAGCGTAGATAACGACCTTTCCAAAGGTCCACAGTCTCCTCGAGCGAAACAGATAACCTATATGATCGAAACGGTGCAAATGGGCCCAAAGCCCAATATTCGGTCCAAGTGGGCCCACACGCTCATGTGGCCCATCCAACCCAAATTCAGTCACGGCTATCGAACTACGTGGCCCAATCCAGTATCTTCCAGTTTTCGTGGATTTTACCCGTGTGGGGCCCACGAGCCCATTGGGCCCATAAGGCCCATTTCAGCCAAACGAGGCCTATAACGGCCCAAGAGCACGAGAACACTCGAGGTGGCCTCTACAGTCTATCGCCCATGATTGTGGGCTCAGTTTACCACACGAGTGATCGCACGCTCGTGAGGCCTCATATGCCGAGGTTTCGGCTTTTCGGCTTTTGCCGATTCGCAGAGGAGATAGTGTGATTACACACCTTTTTCACGAGAGCTAGCGAAACACCTCTTGGCACCAACCTACATTGATTCGAATATTCAATCAGCCCTTCAATAATGGATATTTTCAAGTACTTAACCACACTTAAACAATCACCTACCACGATTGAATGAAATATGGCCTACTCTTCTAAGATTGTTGGCCAAGCCACGGTTCCACGCTCCTGATGATTATCTGTTTAAGCAACGATTCTTATTAGACAGATCTGTTCACTAGAATGTGATTTAAAACAAACCCAACACCAACATCACAACCTAATTGGCCCACCTTACCAAACTTACCCCAATGATCAATCAGTTGGTGAAGGGGAAGATTTGGAACGCCTCTATACCCTAGAGACTCCTCCTTTCTCTTCTAGAGATTTTAGAACCCTAAGAAAAAAATAAGTGTGGCTTAGAAACACAGTGCTAATGAAATAACTCACTTGGAAAAAAGTTTGAAGACTTACCAAAATTGATGATGATGGAATCGGCTCGAATAGTTTAGGTATATTCGGCCAAGCACAATAGGGAAAGATGATAAACTGAACGTACACAAAAAGCCTTATGAAGAATTCGGCTATGATTGGAAGAGAGTGGGAAGTAGAGAAGAAGAAGATAGAGAGTAGGTTCGGTTTAAAAGGGAGGCCGAGAGGAGAAGGATTCAGGAGGAAAAGAAGAAGCAAAACCAAAAGTGAGAGAGGAAAGGGAATTCGGCAAAGAAAGAAAAATAAGACCAAAAAGAAAGTTACCTATTCGACAAATGTAGGAAGGAAGAAAGTAGTAGAAAATTTGGTCACCTCAATAGAAAAACCCGAAAGAAACCCCAAATTGTAAAAAAAAT
The DNA here is from genome assembly GCA_025698515.1 of Gossypium sturtianum. Lineage (NCBI taxonomy): Eukaryota > Viridiplantae > Streptophyta > Magnoliopsida > Malvales > Malvaceae > Gossypium > Gossypium sturtianum. The sequence continues at coordinate 106,971,695 of CM046943.1, forward strand.
TCCAAAGAAAATTCGGCACTCTCCTTTCAACCTTCACAAAACCGAACAAAAAAATGCCTGGTGCCGAAAATGCTCCCTACTTTTCCCTTAGCCGAATTTCACTAAAGCCTTAGAGTCCCAATCGGCCACAACACCTTACCAATCTCCCATTTCAAAATTCCTTGATTTTCTCCCCAATCTCCTCCTTGATTTGCTCCACAAAACCCTCCAAGACCAATTCAAACTTCACCTTACAGAGTTTCAGTCCAACTCCACTTCTCATGCTGCAAGGAAATAAAATAAATACTCCCTTGTGCACCATGAGACTCGAACTTGAGCTCCCTTCCAGCCTTAAACACGCCACTTCCCACTGGACTACAAGTTCTTCTGTGCCACATTTCTGCCACAATTATTCTTAAAGCCTACTCTCCAGAACCAAGGGCCTTATTCACTTGAAAATTAAAAATTTTGCTAAAGCCTAGGTTTGAACCCAGGACTTCCCAAACATTCCCAAACACTCCAAAATCACTTAACCATTAAGGAAAGCATTCAATTGTGTTATTTTCTTGCACAACTAAATACCTATGTGCAGTGTCCTAACTGTTCCCTTGTTTCAAAACCTATTTCTCCTAGGCCCAAAATTCGAGGTGTTACAGTATGACTAACTTGTTTAATGAGTGAATGTATTTAGGTAACTTGTCAAAATATTGATGGAATGAATGCATATATATATGCTTATTTGAATAATTATAACCGGTAAGTTTCTTTCTATTATGCGAACTTAGTAAGCATGAAAATGCTTACCCCGTTTTACTTTTCCTTATTTTATAGTGCTCGTAAGGCTCGCGAAGGTTGGAGGATTCGGTCGGAGCAAGATCACACTATCCACAAATCTCCTTTTTGGTATAGCTAAATGATTCATTTTTGTATAATGGCATGTATAAGCTACTTGTCTTAGATGAAGACTTGTAAGTAATATTTTGTGACTTAGCAATCTCAATGATGATATCCTTTCACTTCTTAAAGTCCAACCGGGACTTCAACATCATAAATTTTTCTTCATTTTCTCATTCAACATCATTACTTAATTTCATGGAAATAATATACATCTTTACTAATATCAAGCATTTTAAAACTTAATAACATGATGTGGAATTTATTTCACACAAACTTACCTCGATTTCAAAATAGGCCAATATACCGACCTAGTCCGATACCTTGCCTTTTCCTCGGTCAAGGTTAATTCCTCTTTCTTCTTGATCTATAATAAAAAATTAGCTCATTTAATTACCACATTAATCATTACATTTCAAAAATCATACTTTGGCAAAATTACCATTTTGCCCTTAGACTTTCACGAAATGATGATTTTACCCTTAGGTTCGTAAATCGATTCTAATCGAATTTCCTCCTTTTACAAGCCTAGATGAACAATTATTACTCTTATGGCAACCCTTAATACTCATTATTTCACACATTTAACACCTATTTTATAACCTTTACAAAAAGGTCCTATTAGGTGTTTTCATGGTAACACATTTCACAAAAGTTGTTTATCTAACAACTAGGACTCATTTTCTTCCATAAAAATGCAGCAAAAAACAAAAATGATCACATGGAAAGACCCTAAAATTTCAACCTTTTTTGCAAAATAGTCCCCTCTTTAGCTAGCTTAAGCTTTAGGGGTTCCAAAAGTACAAAAATTATCAAAGAATGGCCATTAAAGCACTTACTTGCAAGGAGAAAAGCTTGGCTGAAATTTTTGAGCTCTCAACCCCTATTTTTCTGCTAATTTTTGGTGGAGAAGATGGAGAGAAAAGATGATATTTTTCTTTTCTTTATTTTATTAATACAAATCAATTTAATCCACCTAATTCCAACAACTTTGACCAATTTTGACATTGTTTGTCCCCTATGGCCGGCCACCCTATTTCTAAGGGGTCTAATTGCACTTTAAGGGCCTGAAATTAATATTATATGTCTTTTAGACACCTTTAGCTTGTAAAATGGAACTTTCGCACTTTATGCGATTTAGTCCTTTTTCGCAATTAAGCATGCAATCGCTAAAATTAAAGCACCAAAATTTTCATGCACCTATATAATCATTCTTTAACTCATAAAATAATATAAAAATAATTTTATCCGGCCTCGAATTAGTGGTTCCACAACCACTGTTTCAACTAGCCCCTAAATCGGGCTATTACAGGTTTAGTCCCAAACCGCTTCCAAAGCAGGTTTTGGGCCTCGTAAGCTCGTTTTAGGGACGATAGGAATGTAAATAAAAAGTTTTATATTTGGATGGAGATTCACGTCTTGGTTTTGTATGATTGCTTATGTTTATGCCCGATAATGCCTCGTACTTTGTTCCGGCTTCGAATACGGGTAAGGGGTGTTACACAAGTAACAAAACCAACCAGTCAAATGAGAATTTTACGACTAGTGGTCAACAGTGCCTTGTTGGTGCTTGCAGGTGACTGCCTGACTGATGAGAGGCTTAGAGCTTGAGACGACACTTTTGGGAATTTTTTAGGTTTTGGTTAGAGTTGGCCTTAGCCGCTTGTATTTTCAATATCTTAACTTTCTAACTCAAAACTTGGTTGAATGGTTGCGGGCCTGCTTCAAACCAACATCTATTAAATTTAAAAAATACAACACAAAACATATCAGATTTAAGAAATCCCATTTGAATCAAAACAAGAGAGAGAGGGGGAAAAGATCGAATTATAAAAAGAAAAAGAAACTCTCTATGTAGTCCGAAACAGGAGAGAAATAAAATAAAGTGAGAGAACTCAAAACTTAATAAACCAAAACTTTCAATCAAGAAAAGGGACATGACATTTAGCTCTTTAATTTCTAGGCTTCAAATTGACGATCTCACTATTGAAGAGGCGTGACTGGCCATGAGGAAGCTACATCTGGAATGGTGCGACGATCATATGACATAATAGACTATTATGGATAGAAATATAAAGCCAGAAGAAAAGCAAAAAATAGAAAGGAGGACAGAAGAAGAAGCCGAGGATTCAGAAGAAAATAGAGGAAACAAAGAAGAAGAATAGCAGGGAGAAGGAAAAAGAAAGGGGAAGGGAGACGATTCGGGGATGAAGATTTAGGGATTTTGATTTGGGGAAAATTTTTAGGGGAAAAAAATAAGGGATTTCAGGGTTGAGTTGGGGATAAAACTGTGCATAGCAAAATAGTGTCATTTCGTTTACAATAAAATTTACCTTTTGCGGCATTTTTCTCCTAGCACCGCTAATGCTTGACCTTTTGCGGCATTTTTCTCCTAGCACCGATAATGCTTGACCTTTTGTGGCGTTTTTCTCATAAACGCCGCTACTGATTTACCTATTGTGGTGTTTTTCTGTTAGCGCCACTAATGTATAATATTTGCGGCGTTTTCCATCCAAGCGCCACTAAAAACGTCGCTAAAACCTTAAATTCTTGTAGTGCTCATTTGTTTAAGTTATAATTCTTTTTATTTCTTTGGTGGTTGGATTGTGTAATGTATGACTTAGAGAGATAATGAGATCATACCATTTGATCCGGAATCGGAGAAAACACTTAACAACACCTGGAGGAATGTATTTCGTGGGTAAGATCCACTAAAAGAAGATCCATTGATAGAGCATCCACCTCAACAGAATCGATTTTTTGTGGAGCTACCTCCAAATAACCTATAGTTGGATGACCGAGAACCTTTGATTCAACCTAGACTAATGGAAAATCTTACTCTACGTGATTGCGCAATGCCTAATCCTGATGTTGTGCGAGGAAACATCACTAGGCCGACTATAAATGCCAGCAATTTTGAGAAAAAAAAAGGGCAATGATACAAATGGTGCAAAGCAATTTACATTTTAGAAGGACCATGAATGAGGACCTTAATCAGCACCTTAAGCATTTTCTTATTTTATGTAATGCTTTCAAATATAATAGGGTATTCGATGATGCTATTCGTCTAAGGTTATTCCCATTTTTTTGTTGACGCTTTCATGTGGTTGGACGCATTCAATAGATTCAATCGCTACCTGAGATGAGTTGGTGAATTATTTCTTGTCAAAGTATCTATCACCAAGAAAAATGATGAAGCTGAGGATGGACATCACCAACTTAAGGAAACTAGAAGGGGAGCTGCTCTACGAGGCATGGGAATGGTTCAAGTTAATGCTACATAAGTGTCCCTATCACGGCCTTCAAGATTGGTTTTAGTTACATATTTTAATAATGGTTTAGATAGGAACTTGTGATCTAGTCTAGACGAAGCATCCACTAGCATGTTTATGTTTAAGACTTATGTAAAAGGTTTCCAGTTAATCGAAGATATGGCAATGAAATCCTACATGTGGTTGAATGAGCGGTCACATATTGAGCTAAACCACCTACTATAAATGCAATAGGTGGCAAGGATAAGTTTCAACAAATCCTCAATAGGCTTAATAGCCTCGAACATGGCCCCTCTAGATTATAATTTCTCGATCAAACTCGTCAGATTGAAGGTTATGTAGGAGGGGAAGTACAGAATGCCAATTGGGGTAGTACTAATGAGAATAACTATGCCGATGTGAACTACATGGGAAGTAGGGGTGGTAACCCCTACTCAAACACTTATAACCCAAGGTGGTGTCACCATCCTAACCTTAGGTAGGGAGGTAACCAGGAAGGGACTTCAAATCAAGGGATGGGAGGCCCTACTTACCCTAGGCAAGCCCAAAGCTACTAAGCTCAACACCCTTTTAGGCCCTGAGAACGAGATAAGAAACCAACCTTCTCGAAAGACCCTCTGATGAACATTAGGGTAAACAAGTTAGAAGGGATGCATTTGATGCATGAGACCGTGCATCAAATGTAAAGCGCGTTCCAAATGAAATTTAATAATGGTATCCCAAGTAATATGGAGAACAACCCTAAAAGGGATGAAAATGAGCACGCCAAAGTGATTCATCTTAGGTTGGGTAAGTTAGCACATGAGACGGTTAGACAACCTGTTGTTGAAGATAATGAGTAATTTACCCCCAATCCTAAAGATGTAGAAGTTGGTGAGGGGATAAGTGAGGAAGGAAAAGAGAATGAAGTTAGGGTAGCTAGAGGGTAGCTAGCCCTAATAAGAAGCAAGTAGAAAATCCTAGTGATAAGAAAGTCCCATTTTCAGCTAGACTAGAGGACAAGAGGAAAAAGGAAAATGAGGAGTTTCTAAATTTCCTTAATATCTTTAAAGCATAAATGTTAACTTGCCCTTGTTTGAACTTTTAGAAAAAATACCTAAGTACACCAAGTTCCTTAGGGCAATCATGTGTAGGCGTAAGAAGATAAATAAGAGAGAGAATATTATTGTTAATGCTAAGTGTAGCGTAGTTATATCCCAAAAGATTCCATCTAAGTTAAAAGACCCTAGTAGTTTTACTATTCCTATAGAAATAGGAGGAGTGAACTTTGGGAGAGCTTTGTGTAATTTAGGTGTGAGTATAAACTTGATGCCTTTCTCTTTTTTTCGTATGCTAGGCTTAGGTGACTTGTGTGCTACCACAATGACCTCACAACTAGCGAATAGGTCCTTAGAATACCCAGAGGGAATATTAGAAGATGTGCTAGTTAAGGTTATGCAATTTATTCTCCTAGTTGACTTTATTATCTTAGAATTTGAGGAAGATTTAAATATCCATATCTTGTTAGGAAGACCATTTTTAGCGACCTCTAAGTCTACTATAGACGTAGAGAAGGGAGAGCTTACCATGAAAATAGATGGTGAGGTTAAGATCTTTAAGTGTGTCAATGATCTTTCGGATGAGGTAAAGGTTTCTTCTTATTTTGCTCAAGCTTGTAAGATGATTAATCTTTTAATTCCTCATTTATCTTATAAGTTTAATCATAGTTCTTGTGAGTAGATTCAAATGGCAGGTGTAGCTTCAAGGCCATGATGAGATTATCTGAAAGGAAGGAAGTTGAAGTTATTTTGATTTAAGAAAGGGCTTTATATTGCTCGACTAATGAAAAAATAGAGGAATCGAGTGTCGAGCACTCCTCTCAAGTACTATTTTAGGGGGGCGTAGGAAACTTTCATTAAAATTTTGATGGATTTTTCATGTACATGTGAATTAGTTTGGTTTTGTTGGTTGTACTTTTTTGTTAAGAATTTGATTTTTAATTTCTTGTTAGCTTTAGGGTTTAAATTCATTGCATGGAGATGGGTTTTATTATGTCTTACTATTGAAAAAATGAAGGCATTTGGTTGAGACTATGGTCAATGTCGCAACATCCACCTTGTGATATCGCAACTTTGCAAGCAGTATGGTTGCGATGGTCATTACATGTTTGTTGTCACGAAAATGATAAGGAATGTTGTGACATTGAGGCCAATCTTAAGTAGGTCAAATGAGACCCGTTTTGAGGCTAGTTCTGCGACATTCGGACTGCAAAGTCGTGACTTGGCCCATAATTTACATCCAGTGTTGTGACACCAAAGGTGGATGCACGACACCACGATTGGGTTTTGCAAAATGTAACACCCCAAACCCGGCCCAAACTCTACGACCAGATCTGGTATGCTACGGGGTTTATTGTTAAAAACTTTACTTTAATGGTTTTTGGAAATCTCAATTTCTTTACTTAGGCATTTGTTAAAAATAAGATATTTGTTGACAACCTTTGTTTTTACGTTGAACATGTTTGGAAAACCCATTTAATTACTTTTTATGACTTAAGTCCTTGAACATAAACTTTCAAACTGTAAACATGAACAAATGTAACGCGATAACCTAAGCCATGGGGCCTTATTACATAAATAGTCCCAAAATTAAAACTTAAAGAAAACCGAAAATAGTTCATGAAGATAAATAAAATAAAACTTGATGGCCCCTCGAGTCCGCCTCGGCTCCCACGTCCACGATCTACTGCTCATCTAAAAAGTCAGGGAAAAATAAAGGGGTGAGTCACCAAGACTCAGTGTGCAAATCCCAAAAACACATAAAAGGCTTTAGGCCCACAAACACAGTATGGGCCTTGGCCCATACACAATGGCAACAGAATATTTACATGCAACATGGCCCAACCCAACCTAGAAATCCATCCTCTACACACCACCCGCATCACCCAACACACCTTGGGATTTCTACAATCAACCCACCAACCGCTACACACCATATAGACAAATCATGCCGCCTATTCCTAACAATCAGGAATCAATTTAACGTGGCTTAGCCACCGATCACTATTGTGACCTAATTTTATAGTTCGTGGTTTAACCACCGATCACCAAGTGAACTATTAACATGCTCTTCCCCTTTAATCGTATTAACCCTATCCCATGCAAAATCAAAATAGTAAACTACCTAAAATATCACAGGTTTTTACATGCATCGATACACACATAGAGAAGTTTCTATGGTTACGTACCTGGCATCCTTTGCCTACCCTTTTTGGGTAACATGACTCATCCATACACCTTTTTTCGCTTTTAGCCCATAGCATATATATACAGATTAATTAGTGTGATAGAGATCTACACACTGATTACACCAAGACGAGACCTTCTATGTCGACACTATTAGAAACCGATACGACTGCTAACTGTCTAAGATTTTGTTCTGACGCCGGTCCACAACCCGGTGGCCAATCCCGAACTCATCGACATCACTGCGTTTCTTAAACTTAGGGATTGGTTTAATGATCCAATCCCTCCTTTACCTGATCGATATTTGATTCCATCCAAAAGACCCTTTTCAGTTGCTACCATCATAACATATGGTTAAGATTACAATTACGATAGCGAATCTAACGAGAATCTAAAGAGAACCCCTTACCTTGAAATCTCGAAAGAGATGGAGTTTAGAGCCTAGCGATTTATGGCTTTTAGATCTAGACGATCTACTTCGATTCCCGATATGTCACCCAACACAATAACACAATAAACCAACAATTCATTAGCCTTTCGGCTTTGTCTTCTAGAAACCGAAAGAGAAAAAAATGGAACAGAAGAAATCGACACCTACCTTTACAGAGAATTCGGCAACTCCTAGAAGATTTCGGCTTTTGAGAAGATCAAAAAGAAAGATGATCTCAAGAGATCTATGAAGATTCAGCTATGGAGATGAAAACAATCAGATTTCGGCTTTTGCATAAAAGTGGAGATGAGAGCATAGGACTAGGGATTTTGGCTTAAGCAGAGAATGAGAGAAAAGAATGAGAATAAACCCTAATGCCAAAAATAAAAAGATATTCCCCCACTTAATCACAAAATTTCGGCACCTACTTCCTAAAACCGAAAATGCCCCTTTTGATAACTTAAAATTGAGCTACTAATCAAGGGAAATTTTGGCACCCCTTTGCCATATTAAAACCGATTCCTCCTCCCTCCAAGAGGTGGAAATTTGGCCACCACTGTTGATCAGCGGATAAATCCTAAATTTCCTCCCTTATCTACCTGATCACATCTCCAAAAGAAACCTAGATCACACCACCTCTTCCTCCCTTTATCTGCCATATTATCAGCATTATCCACTCGAGTAAATCTTCCTATTTTTAAGCCTTATTGCCGTCCCTCTCTATTCATTTAAATGCCGAAAATTAGCTAAAATTTAATTAAAAGGATTGGGCTTCATGCAACTTAAATTTGGGCCTCCCCACTTGATGCCACCTCTCTGCTCTCTATGTGGCGCCACTTTGCCACTGGGCCATAAACCCATTTGTGACCTAAAACATAGATAATATCTTTAAGCCCTATCTTGACAGGCTTTCCACTAGAGTGCCCAAACAACAAATTAGACTAAGGGCTCGCCCAACCCCTCGAGCCCACCAACCCCTAAGCATTCTAATTAACACCTTAGAGATAACATAACCATCACAAAGACATTAAACGCAAAGGCCCATTAATTCGTGGATGTTACGGTTCTACCCTCTTAAAGAAATTTCGGCCTCGAATTACCTCGATCAGAAAAGATACGGGTACTATTGTCGCATCGTCTCCTCTGGTTCCTAAGTAGCCTCCTCAGAACTGTGATTCTACCATAGAACTTTAACCAACGAAACCGTCTTCCTTCGCAGTATTTTGACATCACGATCCAGGATTTCCACTGGCTCCTCATCAAAGGATAAATCGGGTCTTACTTCGATTTCTTCCATCGACACCACATGAGATGGATCCGAACGGTAACGTCTTAACATAGAGACGTGGAAAACATTGTGAATCTGACTTAGCTCAGAAGGTAACTCTAGCTGATAAGCTACTGGTCCCACTCATTTCAACACCCGATAAGGTCCAATAAATCTGGGACTTAATTTACCTTTCCGTCCGAACCTTAGTACTTTCTTCCATGGCGACACCTTCAAGAACACCTTGTCACCCACTGCAAATTCTATGTCCTTACACTTCGTGTCAAGATAGGACTTCACATCTTCGGCCTTCGCTTTTTAGTCGAGCCCGAATTAACTCTACCTTCTCCTCTGTCTCGGTAACCAACTCTGGTCCCAAAATCCGACGTTCACCTAATTTCGTCCAACAGGTAGGAGTACGACACTTTCGCCCGTACAATGCTTCATAAGGCACCATCTCGAATACTTGACTGGTAGCTATTGTTGTACGCAAACTCCGCCAACGGTAAGAACTCTTCCCAACTACCCTCGGTCAATGACACATCCTCTCAACATGTCCCCCAAGATCTGGATTACCCGCTCGGTCGCCCATCGGTCTCGAGGATGAAACGCCGTCTTCAAATCCAACTGCACTCCAATGCTTGATGCAACGCCTTCCAAAATCGTGAGGTGAACCTAGGGTCCCCGTCCGATATGATTGATACTGGTACCCCATGCAACCTCACTACCTCCGCGCTATGTATAACTTAGCCAATTTCTGCAGAGTAATCGACACGTCATCGGTATGAAATGAGCGGACTTCGTCAAGCGATCAACAATCACCTGCATCGAATCTTTCTTTGTAGGCGTGAGGGGTAGCCCACTAACAAAGTCCATCGTGATCCTTTCCCACTTCCATTGTGGAATCTTCACCGGCTGCAACAACCCTGATGGTAGCTGATGTTCTGCCTTTACCTGCTGACAGGTCAAACACTTTCCCACAAATTCAGTCACCTCTCGCTTCAAACCCGGCCACCAGAACTGATCTCGCAAATCTCGATACATCTTACTTACTCTAGGGTGCATAGCGTATGGACTACCATGCGCTTCTTGCAAAATCTTATGCCTCAACTCAGGATCTTTCGGCATACACACTCTCCCTTGAAAACATAATAGCCCTTCCTCATTCACACTAAATTCTATCGATCCTTCACTTGATCCTACCGGAAACTTCTCCTTTAGCAACTCGTCAGTCTATTGTTTCTCCTTAACCTGACTGACCCAAGATGGTTTCACTTGAAGTTCAGCTAATAAACTCCCATCATCATATAGACTAAGGTGAGCAAACATTGCTCTCAAGTTAGAGATTACTTTACGACTCAAGGCATCCGCCACCACGTTAGCTTTACCCGGATGGTACTCGATCGAGCAGTCATAATCTTTTAACAACTCGATCCACCTCATTTGCCTTAGATTCAACTCCTTCTGGGTCAACAGGTATTTTAAGCTCTTATGATCAGTGTAAATAACAGATTTTTCCCCGTACAAATAATGCCTCCAGATCTTTAGAGCAAAAACCACTGCCACCAATTCCATATCATGTGTGGGATAATTCGATTCGTGCGGTCTTAACTGTCGAGATGCGTACGCAACAACCTTTCCACCTTGCATCAACATGCATCCTAGTCCTGTGTGTAAAGCATCACAGTAAATCACGAACTCCTTTCCAGCCTCCGGCTGAATCAACACCGGAGCCTCCGTCAAAATCCTTTTTAATTTCTCAAAACTCTCTTGCTGCTTACTAGACCAAACGAACGGAACCTCTTTCCGTAATAACTTAGTCAATGGTGCCGCAATTAAAGAAAATCCTTTAACAAACCTTCGGTAGTACCCGGCCATACCAAGAAAACTCTGAATTTTCGCCACAGACCTAGGCGGCTTCCAATCCAACACCGCCTCAATTTTCTGAGGGTCAACCCTAATCCCCTCTGCCGACACAACGTGTCCTAGAAAAGTAACTTCCCTTAGCCAAAATTCGCACTTAGTGAATTTGGCATATAACTGCTTCTCCCTCAGAATCTGCAGAACCACTCGAAGATGTGAATCATGCTCCTTTTTCGATTTTGAATAAACCAGAATATCATCTATAAATACCACGACAAACCAATCTAAGTAGGGTTGAAATACTCGGTTCATCATATCCATAAATGCTGCTGGTGCGTTAGTCAACCCAAATGGCATCACCACGAATTCGTAGTGACCATAGCGAGTCCTAAAAGCCGTCTTATGAATATCCGCCTCTTTGACCTTAAGCTGATGGTACCCTGACCTCAGATCTATCTTTGAAAAGACTGAGGCTCCCTTCAACTGATCGAACAAGTCATCGATCCTCGGCAACGGGTATTTGTTCTTGATGGTCAACTTATTCAGCTGGCGATAGTCAATGTACATACGCATTGATCCATCCTTCTTCTTAACGAATAACACCGGTGCTCCCCAAGGTGACACATTCGGTCGGATAAACCCTCTATCCAGCAACTCTTGGATCTGAGCTTTCAATTCCACCAACTCCTTTCGCACCATCCTGTACGGAGCGATAGATACTAGCGCTGTTCCCGAAAGAAGATCGATACCAAACTCCACTTCACGATCCGGGGGTAATCCCGGGAGCTCTTCTGGGAAAACATCTAGAAATTCCTTCACCGTCCTAACATCTCCGACAGTTAGTTCCTTGGCTTCCAGAGCCCGAACAAACATTAGAATTGCCTCGCATCCTTTCCTCACATCATTTCTACCCTTAAGGCAGACACCACATTTGACAAACAGTTCCCCCTTTCACCTATCACCAACACTTCACCACCCTCGGGAGTTTTTAACACCATACGCTTGGTCGCACACCCAAATTTGCTTGATACTTCACCACCAATCCATTCCTAAGATCAAATCGAACTCCCCAAACGGCGGTTCCATCGATCACCCCAAAAGCTACCCCTTGAACTTCTAGGGGTACATCCCTATACAGTTTGTTTACCACTATAGTTTGTCCTGTAGGGCTCACTACAGATCATCTCCCTAGAAGAAGTCTCATAATCTAAGTTCAAAGTTCCCGCTATAGCACTAGCAACATAAGAGTGCATCGAACCAATATCAATCAAGGCGTTATATGGCAAACCATAAATTAAAAACGCACTCTGGTATGACATCCGGTCGCGCGACCTCCTCTCGACGTCTGGCGGCAAAGATAGACTAACCCCATTGTGCCTCGCCTCGGTGTTTCTGCGCCCTTGGCTCGGTGCTCCACGGCCCCGACCGGAACCGTTACCACCTCTGGTGGACCACGACCTCTCTGTGGCTCGCCGACCACCTCTTTTGGTCATGCATTCCCTTGGCCCGTGGGACCTTCACTACCCCGTTGTCGCGGACAAGCTTTCTAACTTGGTGGTGCTGTAGATCCACACCTAAAGCACTTCCCACCGCCCACCCAACACTCACCTACATGGAATTTACCACATCGAGCACACTTCGTAATCGACTAGCAGCAGAAGCAGTCTCTCCTCTCGCCTCGGCCCGCCTAACCTAGGCCTTTTCTTAGTACGCCCACCGCCCGACGATCCAAAATTCCTCTTACTTCCACCCCTATCTCTATCCCGATTTAGTTTCTCTGTCCGCCGCGCTCCTCGGCCTATCTTAACTTTTTCCACAAGTACAAAGAAATTCCCTCTCATTTGTGGAGCTATCAATACACGCAAATCATCCTCGGACCATCTTCAAATCGAACACAACGTTCATGGTCCAGGGCCACCATTCCTCGAGCATAACGGCTAAGGCGTAAGAATTCCACTTCGCACGCCACCGACCTACTTTCTTGCACCGCATTCGTAAATGCTCTACGCCGCATCCACATAACTTGTCCCAATGTATTTACTCAAACGCCGCTTTGAAGAGATCCTGTGTGATACTGGTCGACCACCGCACCATCCTTAACCGTAAGCCACCATTGATAAGCTTCGTCCCGCAGAGAGATACAACCCCTTTCGCTTTTTCCTCTTCCGTGAAATCCGGATCATCCATTATACGCTCAACCGCCTCCAACCAAGATTTCTCACCAGACGGGGGGCTATTCCAGAAATTCCCTAAACACTTCGCCCCATTAGCCCTAAGTCGCTCCGACACACATTTCAGGCTCTGCGCCCATGCTCGCTCCAAAGAACCCTCTTTAAAACCATTAACATCGCTCGATATCTTGCATCATCTCCTACCGTCTCGTCTCGAAATTCCACCTCCGCACTGGTGGTATTGGCATCTCGCTTCGGACCCATAACCGATCCTCTTGGTTCGCACACACCATCCTACCCCTACCACGGCCACGCCAGGACGGCCACGACCCCTTGTACTCATTCTACCGATTCGCGTTTATCCGATTAGAAATTTTATGAATTATTAATTTCTTTCCACTGATTAACCACAAACAATCTTATGGACAGTAGTTTTAAGAGTAGTTCTTTTGAATTCGAAATTATATCTATAGGTTTCAGTCTCAAGTTTATATCTCCTAGTTCCACACACATTCAACCATCATACATCAACATACAAGTAGCATCCATGAACCCACATTCATCACCTAAGGGTATTTTCATCATTTCACTACCCATGGGTATTTTCGTAGTTCTTTCCTACAGGGTATTTTTCGTAATTTCACAAAATAGGGTATCTTGGTGATTTTTCGAAATAGAGATATTTTGGTATATATATATATTTTTTAAACAGGGGTATTTTGGATTTTTTTTAAAACGAGAATATTGTGGTAATTCCTCAAATTTTGATGATTTCGTAAATCGGTACTTTTGCAAATCTAGAGTTTTTCGGGTAAATTTACAAAACATGAGTATTTTGGTAATTTTGCCAACCGAGGGTGCTTCGATGATTTCACAAATTTTGGTAGTTTTACAAATCTGGGGTATTCTGGGAAATTTTCACAAATCAAGGGTATTTCAAAAATTTTACAAAATAGGGGGTATTTTTAGTAATTTTGCGAAATAGGGTGGCCGGTCCCTTTCGGGTTTTAATTACAAATTTTGGCCCGTCAACAAGTCCTCGTGGCTAAAGTGAACAGTCACTACGCACCAGGTAGGATTCCAGCGAAGAGGAGGTGAGTCACTAGGACCACTTAAGTACAAAGCTCTCCCTGAATCCAATCCTAGACATGCATATGTCAGTTACCACACTCTAACCCAGCGACTGGTTTACGGACATGTTTAGTTAGATTAAGTTTTATGAATTTAAAGAATTGTTTAAACAAGGCCTAAAGTCCATTAATTCCTATCATACTAGTCTACGTCCATGAAGCCCATCAAACCCAACATGCATATCAAATCAAGAGTTAAAATACTTACCGCATGGATCGGTGCTTGAGTAGACTCGAAGGCCATATCTCAACCACAAATTTTTTACCAATTTATAAACTACTATCGACCCATTTCACAAAATTCGAGTTTTGCAACTTGGCTCTGATACCAAAATGTAACACCCCAAACCCGGCCCAAACGCTACGACTAGATCTGGTATGCTACGGGGTTTATTGTTAAAAACTTTACTTTAATGGTTTTTGGAAATCTCAGTTTCTTTACTTAGGCATTTGTTAAAAATAAGATATTTGTTGACAACCTTTGTTTTTACGTTGAACATGCTTGGAAAACTCATTTAATTACTTTTTATGACTTAAGTCCTTGAACATAAACTTTCAAACTGTAAACATGAACAAATGTAACACGATAACCTAAGCCATGGGGCCTTATTACATAAATAGTCCCAAAATTAAAACTTAAAGAAAACCAAAAATAGTTCATGAAGATAAATAAAATAAAACTTGATGGCCCCTCGAGTCCGCCTCGGCTCCCACGTCCACGATCTACTGCTCATAAAAAAAGTCAGGGAAAAATAAAAGGGTGAGTCACCAAGACTCAGTGTGCAAATCCCGAAAACACTTAAAAGGCTTTAGGCCCACAAACACATTATGGGCCTTGGCCCATACACAATGGCAACAGAATATTTACATGCAACATGGCCCAACCCAACCTAGAAATCCATCCTCTACACACCAGCCCGTACCAGCCAACACACATTGGGGATTTCTACAATCAACCCACCAACCGCTACACACTATATCGACAGTCATGCTGCCTATTCCTAACAATCAGGAATTAATTTAACGTGGCTTAGCCACCGATCACTATTGTGACCAAATTTTACAGTTCGTGGTTTAACCACCGATCACCAAGTGACCTATTAACATGCTCTTCCCCTTTAATCGTATTAACCCTATCGCATGCATACATCCATGCAAAATCAAAACAGTATACTACCTAAAAGATCACAGGTTTTTACATGCATCGATACACACATAGAGAAGTTTCTATGGTTACGTACCTGGCATCCTTTGCCTACCCTTTTTGGGTAACACGACTGTCCATACAGCCTTTTTTCGGCTTTTAGCCCATAGCATATATATACAGATTAATTAGTGTGATAGAGATCTACACACCTGATTACAGTCAAGACGAGACCTTCTTTGTAGACACTATCAGAAACCGATATGACTGCTAACTGTCTAAGATTTTGTTCTGACGCCAGTCCACAACCCGGTGGCCAATCCCGAACTACTGACACCACTCGTTTCTTAAAATTAGGGATTGGTTTAACAGATTCAATCCCCTCCTTTACCTGATCGATATTTGATTCCATCCAAAAGACCCTTTTCAGTTGCTACCATCATAACATATGGTTAAGATTACAATTACGATAGCGAATCTAACGAGAATCTAAAGAGAACCCCTTACCTTTAAATCCCGAAAGAGATGGAGTTTAGAGCCTAGTGATTTTCGGCTTTTAGATCTAGACGATCTACTTCGATTCCCGATATGTCGCCCAACACAATAACACAATAAACCAATAATTCATTAGCCTTTCGGCTTTGTCTTCTAGAAATTGAAAGAGAAAAAGAATGGAACAGAAGAAATCGGCACCTACCTTTACAGAGAATTCAGCAACTCCTAGAAGATTTTGGCTTTTGAGAAGATAAAAAAGAAAGATGATCTTAAGAGATCTATGAAGATTCGGCTATGGAGATGAAAACAATGAGAATTCGGCTTTTGCATAAAAGTGGAGATGAGAACATAGGACTAGGGATTTTGGCTTAAGCAGAGAATGAGAGAAAATAATGAGAATAAACCCTAATGCCGAAAATAAAAAGATATTCCTCCACTTAATCACAAAATTTCGGCACCTACTTCCTAAAACCGAAAATGCCCCTTTTGATAACTTAAAATTGAGCTACTAATCAAGGGAAATTTCGACACCCCTTTGCCATATTAAAACCGATTCCTCCTCCCTCCAAGAGGTGGAAATTTGGCCACCACTGTTGATCAGTGGATAAATCCTAAATTTCCTCCCTTATCTACCCGATCACATCTCCAAAAGAAACCTAGATCACACCACCTCTTCCTCCCTTTATCTGCCATACTATCAGCATTATCCACTCGAGTAAATCTTCCTATTTTTAAGCCTTATTGCCATCCCTCTCTATTCATTTAAATTCCAAAAATTAGCTAAAATTTAATTAAAAGGATTGGGCTTCATGCAACTTAAATTTGGGCCTCCCCAGTTGACACCACCTCCCTGCTCTCTATGTGGCGCCACTTTGCCACTGGGCCACAAACCCATTTGTGACCTAAAACACAGATAATATCTTTAATCCCTATCTTGACAGGCTTTCCACTAGAGTGCCCAAACAGCAAATTAGACTAAGGGCTCGGCCCAACCCTGAGCCCAGTCCGAACCCCTTAAGCATTCTAATTAACACCTTAGAGATAACATAACCATCACAGCACATTAAACGCAAAGGCCCATTAATTCAGGATGTTACAAGAAAACTCATTCCGATGTCGCAACTTGGTTTGGGAATACATTTTTTATTATAGCCATTTTAGACCTATTTGCTTCATTTTCTTTCAATTTTAAATTTTTAAAATCCCTCAAACTCTCTATCTCCTCTTTTCTCTCATTCTAGGGTTTTAAAGTCTTCTTTTTTTCTTAAAAAATCTATACTCATCATACAAATTATACACTTTCTCTTTGTTTCTTTTTCAAAATCTCAATAAGAGGAGTTATTCTTGAAGCAAGAAGCAATCAAAGGGAGGGCAAAAGTTATCTTCTTCCTTAACAAAAACTACATTTGAGGGTTTAAATCTTTATACCTTAGTGTGCTTTAATATATTTTTTTAAAAATTTAGATTTTGATGATTATATTAGGTTCTTTGTTGAGTAGTCTTACTCCTTGTTGAATGTTGGAAAAAATCTGGTTCAAAAATGATTTTCTTGTACAGCGAAAAATTAAAATTATGAAAACTAAGCCATTTTGTGATATTTATAGCAATAAACCCTTTACCGAAATTGCATTTGTGTTTTCGGCTAAAAAGATCCTTATTATAACACCCCTAACCTATCCCCGACGTCGGAATCGAGATACAGGATGCTTCGGCAAATAACAAAACATTTACATGAAATTTTAAATCAAGAATTCATTTAGTATTCAATAAATTTCATGCAACACACAATTCATGATTTATAAACATAATCGGGTTTAAAACGAGCTTACGAAATCTCTAAAATCATCTCGGAAGTAAGAAAGAACTAATTTGAAAACTTAGAAAAAAGTATAGGAAAAATCTACAAAAAGGGGTCACACGACCATGTTGCCAAGCCGTGTGATAGGTTGAACCCGTGTGACAAAAATTTACACAATCGTGTGGCTGGGCCGTGTATCTGACTGGGACCGTATGGCTATGAGTTACACGGTCGTGTGCTTAAACCGTGTATCTCACTAGTGTTGTGTGCAAAAATAAGGAATTTAATTTCAAAACATACACGGGCATGTGGCCAGCCCATTTAACAAAATGTGATCGTGTATGCAAAGGTTCCATAGCTTTCAATGAGCACACGGCCGTGTCACCAACCTGGGTGTGACACACTACCGTGTGTTTGACTGTGTACGGGAAAATAGACCACATGTTTCATGTCACCAACCAACTTATCCAAAAGGACCTATAATACATTCACTAACCAATTCAACCTACCCAAAACATGCCCAATTCATGATAAAACATAACATAAAATCTTTCCTAAACATACAACAAATATGCCATCATTGGCACCAACACAAACATTAAACACAAGTCATTACAATTCATACCTTAACCTTAACCATTCTTACCACATACTAGATCATTTTCATACCATCATCTTAACTTTGTCATTCATAATAACATCATACCAACAAGTTACTATATAGAAATATGTACTTATAAGCAAAGATCAACTAAACCAAAACACATATTTCTACCCAATCGAGAGATGGTAGGCGTGTACTTCTTGCTGATCTAATCGACACGTTCCGAACGTCCAAAATCTACAGAGAAAGTAGTAACATGAGTAAGTATTATAAATACTTAGTAAGATCATACAATATAAATGATTTACTTACCTTAATTACTTAATATAATAAGTACAATATGCAAATAAATTTCCCTACCAAGGCATGACACAACAACATAAAATAAGTGAGATTTTTTGTTTATGACCACACTTTTAATCTCAAATAACAATATATCAAGCACAAGTCAATTTGCATCTCATATCCATATCATGTTCATCTTTTTCCAACATCAATTTCATAGTTCCACATTTTCCAATATTTTATATTTACCCGATGAAACATTGTAAAAAAACTCAGTACACAAGTGAAATAAAATCAAATGCTCATTCGAGCTAAACATAAACACTAGTTTCAGGTTACCTATCCGAGCTAAACCTTTATCGACACAACAAATAGCCAGGCCAGGGCTTTATACACATGCAAGATTACCCATCTAGGCTAAACCTCTAAAACGACATCAAGTTACTTGTCCAAGCTAAACATGTGTCACATGTATCTTCGAGTCCGCAACAAATGCTAGAGCTCGGAATCATTTGGCATCAACCCGTAGCCTCATATAAGAGACTTTTACTAAGTTCATCGGGATTTAACCTCAACATTTCCATCTCTTAACAATCCATTTCAATTAAGTTCAATCCTAAATTTGTGTACTAGTTCATAACCAACTCAAGTTTTCAATAAAACACAATTACACATTTAACCATAATACAACAACAATTTAAAATTGGTTATACTATATGAACTTACCTGTCAAACAACAACAGTTTTGGTGTTAGGGACTATTCAACAGTTTTCCCTTTTCCTTATATATTCTCCACTGGTTGTAAATCTTGATCTAAATCACAATTTAACTCAATTATCCATTACAAATATCATTTAATAGTATAATACAATTATGAACTAACTCAATTTCACTAATGGAAAAATTCCTTAAGTTTTACATTTATTTCAATTTAGTCCATAGAATCGAAAATCATAACTTTTGAATTTGAGCTTCAATTTTGAAACTGGTCCCAAATTAATCCTTAGCTAACTCACTTGCAGCACACAACATATAATTTTCATGCCACTATTTGCAAATTTTACATTTTAGTCCTTAATGATAAAACTATCAAAATCTCACTTTACAAATTAGTCCAACTAACATTTAAGCTTACATGCAACTATTTTAACACCAAAAGCTTTAAGAATCCATCAATGGTAGCTTGTCAAAACTTTAACAATTTCATGAAATGGTCCCTGGGTTAGCTAAATCAAGCTCCCGGGATCTCAAAAATATAAAAATCACAAGAAACGGACAAGAATTCACTCACCAATCAACAACCGAAAGCTTTGAGCCCTAAGAGAGCTTCCAAAAATGGTGAATTTGGTGAAAGGTTGAAGATGAAAATATGATTTCTCTCTCTTTCCACCTTTTATTTTAACTTATAAAATCATATTTTATCATTTATTTTAATCATTCAAATTTTAGAAAAAAGTCCACCATATCTAAAGTTGTCTTAATTTCTATATTAATCCCTATAGATTCATTATTTAAGCTATTTATCAACTAAAATCCAATAGCGATTAAGTTTTATGGTTTTTACTATTTAGTCCTTCCACATTAATTACTAATCGTTAACTAAAGTTACCCAACCAATACATAGTATAATACTATAATAACCTCATAAATATTAATAAATAATATTTATTGACTCGATCATCGAAATACCAGGTTTCAAAATTACCATTTTCGACACCACTGAAAACGGGTTGCTACACTTATCGTTCCCGACTTTCAACCAAACGGCCTTCTTCGTTATTCTCATGCTGCGAACTGCTTCAAGTCTGGGCTCAAACAAATTCAAATTCTCACTATTTTCGGGCAGAATAACAATATCTCAAAGTTGTGCATTTAGTCTTACCGGTACCATCTATTTATAGGGAGAAGAAGTGAAACCCTTGTTGAATTAGTAGAAGTCTATTTCAATAGAAAAACTAAATCCTAGTCTAACTAGGATTAGGGGGCCGACAACCCTAGTTGAATAACCTAGGGTTTTTCATCCCATATATCAACTAAGAGGCTTTTAGGCCTCTCCCATATCGAGTTCGATTATAAGTACTTCCTGGACATTTAACTCAGTACTTTATAATTCAAGCCAACCCAATATTTATTTTGCTATTTCCCAAAATAAACATCATAAATTAATTTAAGTAAATAATTTTCTCAACTCGATTCTAATTTCGTTAAAATCATGACTACTTTACCGTAAAAGAATCTATGGAAAATATATTTAATATTTCTAAATTCAACAGATTCACAATGATCAACTAATTTAATTCCATTTTTAACTTAAATTAATTAATTAATAATTCGAAAAACTATAAATTATTTTTTAGGTTATTTCCATTTAGAGAAAACCACATTCATTTCCAAATGTTTCCCATTTCTCTAAATTTACCATTTTTATCCATTTTTGTTCATTTGATTCAACATGCAATTCAATTCTGGTTTCAACGAGCTAGCGGAGGGACCAGTTGGACATATAATATCAGGGCTCAAATGATTTATAATTAAGTTCCAACTTTTCACCTGTTAATTATAAACTCATTTAGTCATGAAGTCATTTCACTATAGTATCGTGATTGAAGCCCTAATGACATACCATTACGAAAGCATCCCGATCAGTGCTCGTGCAATGACCTTGTCATAAGTGTGTTACCCTCATAGGATATCCTTAATCTTTTTGGGATAAATCCACTCTCCCAATATGATTTTATTTTATCTCATGGAATGATTACATCTTCCTTCATGAAAAGTCAATTACTATCAAATAGTAAACAATTCATTCATCATAAAGAAATACTGAACAATTACAAGGAGGAGGAGGAAATACTGAACAATCTGCTCAGGTGGCTAGAGAGTCCCAACCTGAAGTGAAGACTAAGACGGTGGTGAAATCAGGATCAGTCTAGGGCGCTTCAAGAAGAAATACAGTTAGGCCTTGTCCAAAAGCATCAGCAAGGGTATGTGTCATGAAAGCAAAGGAGGATGCTAAAGCCCTCGACGTCATTATGGGTAGTTAAGCTAAAAAGATGATAAAAGGTGTCTCTTTTAAGTTTGATAGCCAAAACATCTTTAATACAAAAAAAAAATTCAACCCTAAAATTGACAAATTTTCCCTTGAAGTGTATGGGTTGACTTGGGTTTGTGTTGGACACAAGACTACCCTTGCAATATTTTTCATCTCATCAGGCAGCAATGTCGCAACATCCAAGCTTTAGTGTTACGACACCCTTGACAGTGACACACTCTTCGCTTTGGTGGTTCTCGATGTCCTAGCATTGACTAGATGGTGTCCCGACATCCTCGACAGTGGCCATGACTTCTTCACTTCAACAACTAGTAGTGATATCACGACCTTTGAGGCTTCGTGTCACGACTTTGGGCTCAATGTTGCAACACAAAACCCTTAGTCGCGACATTCTCAACAGTCTACTCTAGGTTGACTTCTTATTGAAGTTTTACACCCTTAAAGTAATAGAGGCTCAATGACGTGACATCCTAGCATCAATGTTGCTACACCCGTGTCAAATGTAGTTCACCTCAAAGTTTGGCAGTCGTCGTCTCCCTACACAACTTAAGCACACCATTAGATTCCCAATGGAACCATTTTGCCAATTTGGGCCTCAAAAGGAGTAAAACTAAAAAAATTATCATAAATATTAAAAACAAGAAATTAATGAATAGTATAGAAAAGACTCATAAATTGCTTAAGAACAAACTCATTAAGTGTTTTAAATAGTCTAATTTGATGTATCAAATTACAATTGATCAAGGGACTGATTGGACATATGTAATTAGGGCTCAAATAATTTACAATTAAGTTTCAGCTTGTTGCCTATTAATTATAAACTTATTTAGTCTCGAAGTCATTCTACTATAGTATCATGACTGAGCTCTCCCTAATTACATACCATTACGAAAGCTACTTAACCAGTGCTCGTCCAATTATCTTGTCGTCAGTGTGTTAACCTCATAGGATATCTTTAATCTTTTTGAGATAAATTTTTTCTCCCAACATTATTTTATTTATTCTCATGGTAACGATTACATCTTCATTCATAAAAATTCAATTGCTATCAAATAGTAATTAAGTTACTTATCATAAAAGAAAAACAACTCGTGGCCACATTTTATTTTCATCTATCATGTAATACTGATGAGAGGATATCATTTACCCATTAGTTGAGTTATGAATTCCACTATTGTGAATGATGCTACATACTACATAAGTCATATACTCAACACACCAACTTTTGTTTCCTTATCTAGTTGAACATAGGCTTTTACTTAAATCAAAGTATATGAGTCGCGCATATATAGTTCATCATCCATTCAAGATTAAGGTATGCCACACAATGAATATCACAAGTGAATAAATCCATAAATGGATCTAGGATCTATTCTACTTGGGTCTTGTCTGATGTACTGTTAGTCTAGTCAGCCACATTTATGTCTCTATCTTCTGGGATTCATTTGTTTCGATGCCCAAGACAAAGCATCTCCCAATTGGACTTGGTAAAAAAATATTAGTCTTTCAATCGGTTTGCTCATTTTCGATTAGACTAAGGACATGTTTAGGTTCATTTACTAATACAATCACTTAGTATTAGTTAAACATTAGATAACTAGTGAGCCAATATTTGCTTCCATTTTTCTTTGCATGCAAAAACATTTTGCTTGTAAAGTGAGCCTCGCATTTTTGGCCGAAAAAAGTTGACATCCAGACGAGGCAGTAGCCATGTCATGATGTGGCAGCGTGTTTCCAAAGCTTCTCAATTTTCTTCTCTCTGTTAAACTTTGATTTCTTTCCCTACTTAAACTCTGATTATTCTAGGGATGTTTTAGTCAAATTTGTACACAAAACTTAGCCTATAAATAGACATTTTTCTACCCTAGAAAGGTTTAACACATAACACATTTAGGTATTAGATTTTACAAGCTTTTAGGGAATTTTGTGATTATGTTTTGAAGGTTATTATTTTTGGGTTTTAGGGTTTAGTTTTTATCTCTATTTTGTACTCTTCATTTTTTTGATTTAGTGAAATTATCTTTGCTCGTGATTTTTTATCCTTGTAACACCCCTCACCCGTATTCAACATCGGAATAGGGTTACAGAGCATTACCGAACTTATCACACATTAAAACATACATTTCTCATACAATTAGTCAATTCAAATACAATTCATTCACAACCAATCATTTTGTCCCTAATACGAGCCTACAAGGCCCTAAACATGCATTAGGAGTGGTTCGGGACTAAACCGATAACTTTGGAAACTTTTTGAACATTTAGAAAATTTTCTCAAAAATAGGGGACACACGCCCGTGTGGACACACGGCCAAAGACACGCCCGTGTCACAAGCCATGTGGACATTCGAAATGGAAGCACATGGCCGCGTCCTAGCCCGTGTCCGACCCCGTTTAACTCTCTGACTTGGGTCACACGGCCAACACACACGCCCGTATGGCTAGCCCGTGTGCCCTACAAATGGCCATACATGCTTGTGTGCCAGGCCGTGTGCTAGGCCGTGTCAAACCTGTAGGGTATACTGACTTATACCACACGGCCAGGTCACACGCCCGTGTGTGAGGCCGTGTGGAGTATACTGACTTGGTTTCTATTTCAACACCAGGGGACACACGGCCGTGTACATGACCGTGTATCACACACGCCTTAGACACACGCGTGTCTCTGCCCGTGTGGACAAAAATAGGCTATTTACCAAGCCATTTTACCACCCAAACTTGCATGTAGCTACACCATATCAATTGGCACCAACACATAGCATATATAAGCATTTGAACCAGCCAATTCAAACATAAATCATGCACATTCTACACTTCCATTTTACATATTCACAAATCACCAAAACATGCCATACCATTTATACCAAACTTTGCTTCCTTAAATCATCGATATGACCATTATCACTATGCATCATTTGATCTATTTTCTCAAGCATGCCAATCAATCAAAACTTGGCTATTACATATCTATTATGCTAATTATCCACAAGCATCACATGCCCAACTTTCAAAACATCACACAAGCCATATACACATATATATACATGATTCAAACATACCAAAATAAGCCAACTTTCATGGCTATATAAACAACCAAATCACTTACATTTACAAACCATTTCAAATAACTAAATCCATTACTAACACATAACCAAAATGACCAAAGTCCCTATACATGCCATATACTTAAAACATAAGTTCAAAAGTACCAAATTGATAATTGGATAGTGTGATGAAGTCTCCGACGATCCCCAAATCCAAGCTATCTTTGAAATCTCTATAAAACACGAAAAATTTAAACAAAGTAAGCTTTATAGCTTAGTAAGCTCATGTGAAATAAACTCAAACTAATCATAAATACACAAATCATCAATTTGAACATATCAATATGTAATTCATGTTAACTATCAAAACTTTCACATGTTTAATCATATGCTTATATGTGCACTTCACAATTTCTTCGATTTAATGCTTATACGGTTCATGTACATACCTATACCATCTCGTATCAATCTCATACTCAACCACGTCTTTCATTTACCCGTTGAACCATTCGTAATACTATTGGATACATGGGAAACTCGCACCCGAAGTGCCACATATATAGCCGAAGCTATCTCAATCACATATCACATATATGTTCACTCTCGAGCTATCAACGGGCCTGCTCACACAAGCTGTGGGTCAAGATGTAGCTACACGGTGCTGCTCACACAAGCTGTCAAGTAACCGCAACACATGCCGGTATACTTAGCCACCGTTAGGACGTACAGGACTAGCACCCGGATCACATAATCACAATAAGCCCAAATGACATGTCACTAGTATCCAAATCTATTCCTAAGGTTCAACGGGGATTTCACACTTTCCAAATCGTCGTCAAATCATTGTCGAACATGTTTGTAGTCTCGTATTCACATTTTATGCAATATCAAAGGGTTAAAAACATAATTATAACAATGCTTATTACATACGAACTTACCTCGGATGTAAAAATGGCTAAATTGGTCGATTAGTCGAGAACTTTGTTTATCCCTCGATCTAGATCCGAGTTTCACTTTTATTGATCTATATGTAATCAAAATTAACTTATTTAATCATCTCTCTATTCAATTTAGTCCAAAATTCATATTAAAGCACTTTTATACATTTGCCCCAAATGTTTCACAACTTTTACAATTTAGTCCTTATTTCTTAAAATCACAAATTCATGAAATTTAACTACATCCCATGCTAGCCGAATTACTATTATGTCCCTAGAAGCCCATATTTTTCCTTTATTTCACATTTTAACCACAAAGTTTCCATATTTCACAATTTAATCCCTAATTTGCATTTTCACTAAAAATCACTTAACAAAACTTGTATAACTATCATTAAACATTCATAATCTATCATTAATGACTCAAATACATGCTTAATCATCAATGGCAACATCCTAAATCTTTAATAGTTTTGCAAAATAGTCCCTGGGCTAGCTAGACCTAGTTGCAACGATCTCAAAAACATAGAAATCATTAAAAACGGATTAAAAATACATACCAAATTGAAGGAATTAGGGTTGCCGAATGTTAAACACCAAAATGGCTTTTTTCTCTTTAAGTTTTGGTTGAAGATTGATAATGGAAGATGATGATAAATTTTATTCCTTTTGTTTTATTCATTAATTACTTAATTACTAATTTAACCTTTTAATACTTTAAAATTTACACAAAATGCCAAGCCATTATCATCCATTAACTAACTAATGGGTTAATTACCACTTAAGGATCTTAACTTTAAGGTTCTATAGCTATTTAACACCTTTAGCTAATAGAACACAAGTTTTACACTTTACGCAATTTAGTTCTTTTTATCAAATTGACCACTCAAACAATAAAATTTCTTAACGAAACTTTCACACAATCATATTATCATGCTGTAGACCTTAAAATAATAATAAAATAAATATTTTTACTTCAGATTTGTAGTCCTGAAACCACTTTCCGATTTGACTAAAAATGGGCTGTTACAATCCCCTTCGAAAGGGTTTTTCCACGTAAAATATTTGTGTTCGATCTTTTCAATTTTTTCATTATTTTACTTGTCCGTTGCTTATACAGGTTTATCCCCAACAAATTAGCATTAGAGCTTGGTCGATTTTTGCATTCAACCTGTTCAAAGGTGGAAGCAACAAGGTTCAACATTGAGAAATTTGATGGCATCACAAATTTCAATCTGTGGCAAGTTCAGATGATGGCAATACTGGTCCAGAACGGTCTAAAAAGGTTGTTACAAGGAAGAAGACCGTGGATATGGATCAGTCAGAATGGGAAGAGCTTGATGAGAATGACCTATCTGCAATTTAGTTGTGCCTCTCGAATAGTGTATTGTAGGAGGTGTTCATGGATAAAATGACATCCACCTTGTGAAAAAAGTTAGAAACCCTTTACGCGACAAAGTCTCTAGTTAATTGATTGATGTTGAAACTACGGCTATACACGTTCTGCATGGACAAAGGTGAGCACCTTAGAGGTCACATTAGTCAATTTATTACTCTTTTGAATAATTTAAATAATTTTAAGGTTCAAATTGACGATGAAGATCAGGCATGCTATTATTGTGCTCTTTACCCCCTTCATATAAGTTTTTCAAGGAGACCCTGATTTATGGCAGAGATAAACTCTCATTCAAGGATGTGAAGGGTCACTTGTTGAGCAAAGATAAACTCGACAATGAGTTTGGCTTGAATGGCAAGTCAGATAGGCAAGCCTTGGTTTTGGTAGCATCAAGGAATAGAGACAAAAGATGTCACTACTTTAAGAAGTTAGATCACGTTAAGGCATATTGTTACAAAGTTATGAAATAAGAGGGCTGCTGAGAGCAATGAAAAAAATTAGTTGATGTTAATTTGGCCGACGACGAGGGTGATAATTTCTTATTGGTGTCGATGGGAGAAAGCTCCAAGTTTACTGTAACACCCCTTACCCGTATTCAACACCGGAACCGGGTACGAGGCATTACCGGACTTAACTCACTTGAACATACAACTTTAGGCTATAAGATTTCATTTCAACTTAAAACGTCTCATTTACATTCAAAGCATCCTCATTATGGGCCTACGAGGCCTTAAACATGCAAACGAAGGGTTTTGGAACCCAACCAGGAACTTTCATGCACTTAAATTTTTTTGCCTAAACAGGGGTCACACGCCCGTGTGAAATGGGACACACCCGTGTGGGCAAGCCATGTGGTCACACACACCCATGTCCCTAGCCCGTGTGAGATATATTTTTCATTTCGAACCTACAGGGGTTTTCACACGGCCGGACAGACGCCTGTGTCAATAGACCGTGTCCCTCACACGGCCTAGACATGCCCGTGTCCTCACCCGTGTGTGAAAACCTTAGCATTTTGTTTATGACGTCAGCAATCTCAAAAGGGGTACACGGCCTAGGCACACGCCCGTGTGTCTAGCCCGTGGTCGACATGACTTGCAACATTAACTCGGGGACACACGGCACAGTCACACGCCCATGGGGTGATCAGTGTGTCATACACGGCCTAGACACACGTCCGTGTGCCTACCCGTGTGGTCAAGAACAAGGCTATATGCCAAGCTCTTTTATTACCCTAACTCAAACAACATAAATCCCATTCAACTATTTACCAAGCAACCCAATCATGCATCTAACACATTCATGAATAACCTCTTCATTTCATAAATTAGTAATAATGAGCCACCAACTATGGCAATATACAAAAGAGTTCATCTTTAAAAGAGCCAACACACTTGGCAAAAATAACAAAACATTTCATTAAGCCTAGCCCCTATACATGCCATACTCAAAATGCTAAGTCTAAATATACCGAGATAAGTTGATAGTGTGGGTGATCCTCCGATTATCTTCGTATCCCGAACTGGCTCTTTGACACTATAAAACAAGGGAAAGGAAGGGAGTAAGCTTTAAGCTTAGTAAGTTTACATGTAAACAATAAGCATCATAACATATGCTAGTCAATCAATAATATCACATATTAAACAAGAACATTTCACATTTCCATACTCATGCTTACCCATTTCATCTCTTACTACATTCCAACCATATAACACTTATATTGCTCACATTCATTTGTACACATTCCCTTCACTCAACACCACAAAGCAACATGAAACTTTCACTTATACAAATTCTCGATGAACCCCTCAAAATAATACTGAGTACCCGGTGGTTTCGCACACAGCCTACCATTAATCAATAATAGGGTGGTATCACACATTGCCCACCAACAAGAATATTTATGGTGGTTTCCCACATAGCCCACCAAATGATAATATAAACGATGGTATCGCACACAGCCCACCAAAAGAATAATTACGGTGGTATCGCACACAGCCCACCAAATGATTATTACGAATATTTTTCCACACTTATATATCTATTCCGAGGTTCATACAGGAATTACTCACTATCTATCAATTTCAATCATAAATGATCTCATTCATACAATGCACCAATAAGTATCAACATATGTATTAAAAACGTATCGTTTACACATAAACTTACCTCGGTGCAAAATGTATAAATCGATGACTTAATCTGTAACCTTGCCTTTTCCCCGGTCAAGGTTGTTTCCATGCTCTTCTTGATCTATAATAATAAAATTCACCCATTTAATCACTTTATAATGCATGATACATCAAAATTTCTACTTAGGCAAAAATAACCATTTTGCCCTTATACTTTGGCAAAATTATGATTTTGCCCCTAAGCTCGTAAATCATTTTTCATCATATTTTCTCATTAAACAAGCCTAGCTGAACATTTATTTCCCTTACAACAACTCACAAAACAAATTATTTCATGCATTTATTACTAATTTACAACTTTTACAACTAAGTCCCATTTAGGTGTTTTCATGGTAACACCTTTCACAAAAGTTGTTCCTTAACTCACTAACATTCATTTTCCTCCATAAAAACTCAGTAAACAACATAAAATTCTCATGGCAAGTCCCTAAACTTTCAACCATTTTTCAAAATAGTCCCCTCATTAGCTAGCTTAAGCTTTGGGGGTTCTAAAAGTACAAAAATTATCAAGAAAGACCTCTAAAATCACTTACTTGCAAGAGTTTTGCTTGGCTGATAATTTGAAATCCAAATACTCTTATTTCCTCTTCAATTTTCGGTGGAGAAGAAGCATGAATAGTGAAAGATGATATCTCTTCTATTTATTTTATTTTATTCATTTTTTATCACTTAATTTCACCAAATTTTGATCAAAATTTAATGCTCTTGTCTCCTTGTCTCTATGGCCGGCCAACACACCCTTAATGGCCTAATTGCACTTTAAGGACCTCTAATTTAATATTCTATGACTATTAGACTCCTCTACCTTGTATAATAGAACCTTCGCACTTTATGCGATTTAGTCCTTTTTCTTAATTAAGCATGAAAACACCAAAATTAATGCACCAAAATTTTCATACATCCATATAATTATGCCATAACACAAATAATAATATCAAAATAATTTTCTTCAACTTCGGATTAGCAATCCTGAAACCACTGTTTCAACTAGCCCCAAAATCGGGCTGTTACAACTCTTCCCCCCTTTAAAGATTTTCGTCCTAAAAAATCTTAACGGTAAAAAGGTTTGGATATTGTTCCACCATGGCTTCTTCCGATTCCCACGTAGCCTCTTCTACACCGTGTTTTTACCATAACACCTTTACTAAGGCTATGCTCTTATTCCTTAACTGTTTAACCTCTCGAGCCAATATCTTAATTGGTTCCTCTTCATAAGTCATGTCCGGTCGTATCTCAATTTCTGTTAGAGGAATCACATGCGAAGGATTGGAACGATATCGCCGCAACATCGACACATGAAACACGTTGTGTATTCTCTCTAACTCTGCCAGCAAAGCCAACCGGTATACTATTGGCCCAATCCTCTCAATAACCTCATACAGTCCTATGAATCGCGGACTCAATTTGCCCTTTCGACCAAATCTCAATATTTTCTTCCACGGGGATACTTTCAGAAATACTTTGTCGCCCACTTGAAACTCAATTTCTTTCCTTTTTAAATCCGCGTATGACTTTTGTCGATCCGAAGCAGCTTTCAGACTATCTCGGATTACTTTCACTTTCTCCTCGATCTCTTTAACTAGATCGACCCCGTGAATTTGCTTCTCACTAAGCTCGATCCAATACAAAGGAGTCTGACACTTGCGACCATATAAAGCTTCGTACGGTGCCATCCGTACACTTGACTGATAACTGTTGTTATAAGCGAACTCAACCAAAGGTAGATATTTTTCCCAAATACCTTTGAACTCTAACACACAGCATCGAAGCATATCCTCAAGAACTTGAATTACTCTTTCGGATTGGCCATCAGTTTGAGGATGGAACGCAGTACTAAAATTCAATCTTGTACCCAAGGCTTCTTGCAACTTCTTCCAAAACCTCGAGGTAAATCTCGGATCTCTATCCGAGATAATAGATATAGGCACTCCATGTAATCTCACCACCTCAGCAATATATAACTCGGATAACTTATCAAGTGAATAATCCACACGCACCGGTATAAAGTGAGCCGACTTCGTTAATCTATCAACAATAACCGACACAGCATCTTTCTTTCTCGGAGTCATAGGTAACCCCGTTACGAAATCCATTATAATTCGATCCCACTTCCACTCTGGAACCATCACCGGCTGAAGTATTCCCGAGGGTACTTGATGCTCGGCTTTCACTTACTGACAGATTAAACATTTTGTAACAAACTCAGAGATGTCTCTTTTCATACCCGGCCACCAATACAATTTCTTCAAATCATTGTACATTTTTGTACTGCCCGGATGTACTGACAAGCAACCACTGTGTGCTTCATGTAAAATTTTTCGGATCAACTCATCATCCTTAGGTACACAAACTCTGTTATGAAACATCAAACAACCATCTAAATTCACCCGAAAATCATAGTCATTTCCCAATTCGCACTGAGCTCTCTTAGCTTGCATCTCACTATCACTCTTTTGAGCTTCACATATCTACTGAATAAATAACGGTCTAGCCCTCATCTCGGCCAATATAGCACCATCATCAGAGAACGCTAAGCTCGTACTCATAGCTCTCAACGCATACAAGGATTTTCTTCTCAAGGCATCCGCAACTACATTCGCTTTCCCCAGATGGTAACCGATTACTAGTTCATAATCCTTCAATAATTCGAGCCATCGCCGTTGTCATAAATTCAAATCCTTTTGGTCCATCAAGTACTTCAAACTCTTATGATCGGTGAAGATTCGACACTTCTCACCATATAAATAATGACGCCAAATCTTCAAAGCGAAGACGATCGCAGCCAACTTTAAATCATGACTCGGATAATTCTTCTCATGCGGTTTTAGCTGTCTCGAGGCGTAAGCTACTACCTTACCCTCTTGCATTAACACACAGCCAAGACCATTTAATGATGCATCACTGTAAACCACAAACTCTTTCCCCGACTCAGGTTGTACTAAAACCGGTGCCTCAGTCAATAATGCTTTCAATCTCTCGAAACTCTGTTGGCATTTCTCAGTCCATTCAAACATAACATCTTTATGCAACAGTTTCGTCATCGGGGTAGCAATCATGGAGAACCCTTTGACAAACCGTCGCTAGTACCCCGCTAAACCCAAAAAGCTTCTAATTTTCGACACATTCCTTGGTGGTTTCCACTCCACAATAGCCGAGATCTTACTCGGATCAACTCTAATGCCATCACCCGACACAATGTGTCCTAAAAATCTGACCTCTCGGAGCCAAAACTCACTCTTGCTGAATTTAGCATACAACTGCTTGTCTCTTAAAGTCTGTAAAATAATTCTCAGGTGCTCTGCATGCTCACTCTCATCCCGGGAATAAATTAATATGTCGTCAATAAAAACAACCACAAACTTATCCAAATACAGTCGAAAGATGCGGTTCATTAGATCCATAAAAATTGCAGGAGCATTCGTTAGGTCAAATGGCATAAGAAGAAACTCATAATGGCCATACCTCGTCCGAAAGGCAGTTTTCGGTACATCTTGCTCCTCAACCCTCAACTGGTAATAGCCAGACCTTAGGTCTATCTTAGAGAACATCGTAGCTCCCTTCAGTTGATCAAACAAATCATCTATCCTTGGCAATGGATACTTATTCTTCACTGTCACTTTGTTGAGTTGTCGGTAGTCTATGCATAATCTCATCGACCCATCTTTCTTTTTCACAAAAAGTACCGGAGCACACCATGGTGAATAGCTCGGTCTTGCAAAACCCTTATCCGTTAACTCTTGCAACTGAACCTTCAATTCTTTCAACTCTAATGGTGCCATACTGTACGGAGCAACCGAAATAGGTGCTGTACCCGAAACTAACTCAATCCCAAACTCGACCTCTCTAATTGGAGGCAATCCGGGTAACTCTTTCGGGAACACATCTGGATACTCGCATACCACCAGCACTGATTCAATCTTTACCTCAAACTCTTGAGTATTCAGCATGAAGGCGAGATAGGACTCATACCCTTTTCTCAAGTATTTCTCAGCTACCATAGATGAAATCATTACAGGCAAACTGTTCGATTTACCTGATTCAACCTGAATGACATCTCCATTTACACATCTCAATTCAATAAACTTACTACCACAGTTTACTAAAACATTATGAGCAGTCAACCAATCCATACCAAGAATTAAGTCAAATTCATCAAACGACAACAACATGAGATTTGTCAGAAAATAATGGCCTCTAATTGTCAAAGGACAATTCCTACACACCTTGTCAACTAGTACATGTTTGTCTAACGAGTTTGATACTTTCACTACAAGTTTCGTAGACTCAACAATCATACTCATGCTAGATGCCAATCTCATGAAAATATAAGAATGGGTAGACCTCGGATCAATCAAAGCAACAACAGAGATATCATGAAGAGAAAAAGTACCCGTTATCGCATCTGGAGAGGATGCCTCTTCGCGAGCGCAAATGGCATAAGTCCTTGCAGGTGCTTGACCCTCCGATCTCACAGCAGAGTCTCTGGGTGCACCTCTACTACTAGTCCCACCTCCCGAGTTCTTTTGCGATCTACCCCTCGAAGATACATTGCTTGATCTTACTTCTTGCTTTCTTTCCTTCTCATCCCTTTTTAGACAATTTCGGATGAAATGGTCGGTTAAACCACACTTGTAACAATTACGGTTGTTTCCCCAACACTCTCCAGTGTGTTGCCTACCACAATTTGGACACTCCGGTTTATTAGACTTTGGATTACCCACGCTTTCTATCAAGGTGGCTTGAACTCTCGAGCCCGAGTATGTATTACCTTGATCTTGATGTGAATATCCAACTGACGCAGTCGTCCGAGGGTTCATTTCCTTGGACCTCTTTGATTGAGTTTGGTACGATTTACTCACTGGCCTCTTTCTTGCATCTCGGGCCTCACTCATGGCTTTTCTCGTTTCCTTATTTAGCTCCTCGGCCTTGCATGCTCTATCAACCAACACCATAAATTCTTTCAATTCCAAGATCCCAACTAGAAGTTTGATATCCTCATTCAGCCCATCTTCAAACCTCTTGCACAAGATAGCTTCTGTGGACACACACTCTTGTGCATACTTGCTGAGCCTAACAAACTCGTGCTCATATTCTGCCATAGTTATTTTGCCTTGCTTCAATTCAAGGAATTCTTTCCATTTCTGATCCACAAATCTCTGGCTTATATACTTATTTCGGAACTCTTCCAAAAAGAAGTCCCACGTCACTCTCTCCCTTGGAACTACTGACGTCAATGTTTTCCACCAGCGATATGCCGAGTCCTTCAGTAATGACACGGTGCATTTCAAGCTCTCCTTGGGTGTGCAGGAGAGTTCATCAAATACTCGCATTGAGTTCTCAAGCCAGAACTGTAACATCCTGATTTAGGGCCTAGTTAGAATAGTGGTGCGAGACCACAAATATGAGGCTTATGAATGAGTTTTTGAGGTTTATGCTATGTATGCATGCTAGTGTGAAAGTTTCATGAAGCAATTTTGTGAAATTGCGGTTGAATTGTCCAAAAGGACTAAATTGCAAAAGTTACAAAATGTGAGATTCTAGAAGCTATTTGTGTGAAATAGCTTTAGAATATTAATTAGAGGTCTTTAAATAGAAATTTTCTCAATTTCTAATTTTTGGACAAAATTGGGCATGGATGAGTTAAAATAGAAAGTTTATCAAAAAGGGTATTTTGGTCATTTATCAATTAAGTGATTAAAATAGGAGAAAAGATGACAAAATTCATTCATCTTCTTCTCCAAAGGTCTGCCAAAATTTGAGAGAGCCATTGTTAGGGTTCTTCAAAATTTCAAGCTTGCTAGTAAGTGCATCTAGCCTCGTTTTTGATATTCTTTGTATTTTTGAAGTCCTTGTTGCATGAGTAAGCTATTTTTAGCTATTTGATGAGCTATGATGGATGTTCAAAAAGGTGGCCATGTATGACATGCATGTATTTTTGTGTTTTATGGAAGATTATGAAAGCTTGATGTAGTAGAAACATCTTTTGCTAAATGAGTTTCCATAGAAATTGCATGTAGGGACTAGTTTGTAAAAATCTTGAGTTTTGTCATACATGTGTGATGTAGTGAGAATTGATGCTTGCTTTAGTTGAGTAAGTGATTCGGCTAAGCACGAAAGGCTAGGAAGTTGAATAAAAATCACTTTACGAGCCTTGGGCCAATAGTGTAATTATGAGAAAGATTAGGGGCAAAAGAGTAATTTTTCCAAAGTATGAGATGTGGGTCAATTTAGTCAATGTGTGTATTGAATAAGCTGATTTATTCATTATAGATCAAGAAAGACAAAGGTCGGATCGAAACCGAGGTAAGAGCAAAGTGGTGGACTAAATTGCACGTTTATA
Organism: Gossypium sturtianum; assembly: GCA_025698515.1. NCBI lineage: Eukaryota > Viridiplantae > Streptophyta > Magnoliopsida > Malvales > Malvaceae > Gossypium > Gossypium sturtianum. The sequence goes on from CM046943.1 coordinate 107,007,214, forward strand.
TACTTTTGAGTATCGAGGTAAGTCTATGCATAAACAATGCATTCATACTTACAAATTGTTAATGCTAGCTAGTGTATAGCATGGTTGAAAATGATTGAGAACCTAAGTGATTCAAGTGGAATGAATGTAATAGATTTTGTGAATGGATGAATGATTGAGTAAATAGATATGTGAATGTGTAGTGATAATGCTAAAAGATGAGCTAAGTGCGATACCATCCTAATACATAATGACGATGAGCTGGCTATGTGCGATGCTATCGTTAGGTATATTGTCTAGTGGGCTATGTGCGAAACCACTACGATTACCTTTATGGTAGGCTAAGTGCGATACTACCTTATTAATTGATTATGGTGGGCTAAGTGCGAAAACCACCGAGACATTAGTCGTGTGTGGATCACCAGTGTGGATTAGTTTGTGTGGATGTATTATCGAGAAATGATGATGTGTTGTATATTGTGTAAATGTGATATTGAATGCGAGGAGTGCATGTCAATGGTTATGAGTAAGTGACTCATGATGTGTTGGAAATGTGGTAAGGGATAGAAAGAGTAAGCATAGTTGTACATTATATGTTAGTATAATGCTAATTATTGTTTAGCTTATCTTGTGGTGCTTAATTGTTTATGTGTAAACTTACTAAGCTCAAAGCTTACTCCCTTTCTTTTCCCTTGTCTTATAGAGCAAAAGTGTTGAATCGAGATACGAGGATCAATTGGAAGATCGCCCACACTATCAAAGACACTCTGGTACATGAGACTCAATGTTTTGTATATGGCATGTATAGGGGCTAGACAAGTTAGTGAATTTTGTTGTATATGGCTATGATGTGTTGGCCTTTAGATGGATAATCTATTTTGTATAATGCCATAGTTATTGTACGTTATTATATGAAAAGATGTAGTTATCTATGTGAGATTGTAAGATTTTGAGTTGATTATGGATGTGTTGAATGAGTGCATATTGTGTATGCTAGAAGGGTGAAAAGAACTTGGCAAATAGCTTTGTTCTTGTCCATGTGGGTAGACACACGGGCGTGTGTCTAGGCCATGTGTGACACACGGTCAGCCTATGGGCGTGTGACTTGGCCGTGTCCCCGCATGTTAGTATTTTAAGTCGGAAATAGACCACGGACTAGTCACACGGGCGTGTGCCTAGAACGTGTGTGTTAACTCGATGTTGGCCACGGACTAGCCACACGGGCGTGTGTCTAGACTCTAGGCCGTGTTAAGGTAGTCAGTGTGCACCACGGGTGGAGAGCACGGGCGTGTGCCCTAACCGTGGGGCATTGGCAGAATGCTTGAGTTTTCATGCACGGGTAGTGGCCATGGGTGTGTGTGGCATCCACGGGCGTGCCAAATCTTACACAGGCGTGTGAGCCCTGTATAGATGGAAAAGTTTTAAAAATCATAGAAGTTTCGATATGGTCTCGAGAGGCCCCGTAAGTCGAGATTGAGGTTGTTGTGATGGCCAAAGAGAGTGGTCATGTGGTGCCTAAGTGGCGATCTTGAGGTTTTTAATACGGTAATGCCTCGTGCCCGGTTCCGGCGTTGAATACGGGTAAGGTGTGTTACAAGAACTCTGCCCTCTCGGGGTCATCATCTATATTAGCTCTGAATTCCTCTGCCCTTTGCTTCCGAATCTTATCTACCGGGGTTTTGTCATTCTCACCAAATCTATACCTTAAGGAACCATAGGAACTGGTTGAGGTATAGGAGGGGTGGAGGAGGTTGAGCATTAGGGTTCGCTCGTACATACTCCGTATACCAATTACTCATCATTTGGAGAAAGGCTTCTCGGGCCTCTTCTCATTGACCCATAGTCTTTGGTCTACTCTCTACAGGCGTGGTCCCTTGCGTGGGAGCCGGCGCGTTACTAGCAGCGTCATCAGCAGCCACTCGGTCAGGATCCATTTACTATATAAAAACAAAGTTTAGAATTGTTAGAAGTCACCACACTATCAATTTACGCTCATGGCATGCATAGCTAGACCCTTACACATGCTACGGTAGTCCAAGAATCGACTAAACCATAGCTCTGATACCACTAAATGTAACACCCCTTACCCGTATTCAACACCGAAACCGGGTACGAGGCATTACCGGACTTAACTCACTTGAACATACAACTTTAGGCTATAAGATTTCATTTCAACTTAAAACTTCTCATTTACATTCAAAGCATCCTCATTATGGGCCTACGAGGCCCTAAACATGCAAACAGAGGGTTTCGGAACCCAATCGGGAACTTTCATGCACTTAAAATTGTTTGCCTAAACAGGGGCCACACGCCCGTGTGAAATGGGACACGCTTGTGTGGGCAGGCCGTGTGGTCACACACGCCCATGTCCCTAGCCCGTGTGGAATTTATTTTTCATTTCGAACCTACAGGGGTTTTCACACGGCCAGACACACGCCCGTGTCAATAGCCTGTGTCCCTCACACAGGGCCTAGACACGCCCGTGTCCTCACCCATGTGTGAAAACTTTAGCATTCTATTTATGACGTCAGCAATCTCATAAGGGGCACACGGCCTAGGCACACGCCCGTGTGTCTAGCCCGTGGTCGACACTGACTTGCAACATTAACCTGCAGGGGACACACGGCCTGGTCACACGCCCATGGGACTGACTGTGTGTCACACACGGCCTAGACACACGCCCGTGTGCCTACCCGTGTGGTCAAGAACAAGGCTATTTGCCAAGCTCTTTTATTACCCTAACTCACACAACATAAATCCCATTCAACTATTTACCAAGCAACCCAATCATGCATCTAACACATTCATGAATGACCTCTTCATTTCATAAATTAGTAATAATGAGCCATCATCTATGGCAATATACAAAAGAGTTCATCTTTAAAAGAGCCAACACACTTGGCAAAAATAACAAAACATTTTATTAAGCCTAGCCCCTATACATGCCATACTCAAAATGCTAAGTCTAATTATACTGAGATAAGTTGATAGTGTGGGTGATCCTCCGATTATCTTGGTATCCCGAACTGGCTCTTTGACACTATAAAACAAGGGAAAGGAAGGGAGTAAGCTTTAAGCTTAGTAAGTTTACATGTAAACAATAAGCATCATAACATATGCTAGTCAATCAATAATATCACATATTAAACAAGAACATTTCACATTTCCATACTCATGCTTACTCATTTCATCTCTTACTACATTCTAACCATATAACAATTATATTGATCACATTCACTTGTACACATTCCCTGCACTCAACACCACAAAGCAACATGAAACTTTCACTTATACAAATTCTCGATGAACCCCTCGAAATAATACTAAGTACCCGGTGGTTTCGCACACAGCCCACCATTAATCAATAATAGGATGGTATCGCACATAGCCCACCAACAAGAATATTTACGGTGGTTTCGCACATAGCCCACCAAATGATAATATAAACGATGGTATCGCACACAGCCCATTGTGAATAAGTAATAAGGTGGTATCGCACACAGCCCACCAAAAGAATAATTACGGTGGTATCGCACACAGCCCACCAAATGATTATTACGAATATTTTTCCACACTTACATATCTATTCCGAGGTTCATACGAGAATTACTCACTATCTATCAATTTCAATCATAAATTATCTCATTCATACAATGCACCAATAAGTATCAACATATGTACTAAAGACGTATCGTTTACACATAAACTTACATCGGTGCAAAATGTATAAATCGACGACTTAATCTGTAACCTTGCCTTTTCCCCGGTCAAGGTTGTTTTTGCACTCTTCTTGATCTATAATAATAAAATTCACCCATTTAATCACTTTATAATGCATGATACATCAAAATTTCTACTTAGGCAAAAATGACCATTTTGTAATTATATTTTGGCAAAATTATGATTTTGCCCCTAAGCTCGTAAATCATTTTTCATCACATTTTCTCATTAAACAAGCCTAGATGAACATTTATTTCTCTTACAACAACTCACAAAACCAATTATTTCATGCATTTATTACCAATTTACAACTTTTACAACTAAGTCCCATTTAGGTGTTTTCATGGTAACACCTTTCACAAAAGTTGTTCCTTAACTCACTAACATTCATTTTCTTCCATAAAAACTCAGTAAACAACATAAACATTCTCATGGAAAGTCCCTAAACTTTCAACCATTTTGCAAAATAGTCCCCTCATTAGCTAGCTTAAGCTTTGGGGGTTCCAAAAGTACAAAAATTATCAAGAAAGACCTCTAAAATCACTTACTTGCAAGAGTTTTGCTTGGCTGATAATTTGAACTCCAAATACCCTTATTCCCTCTTCAATTTTCAGTGGAGAAGAAGCATGAATAGTGAAAGATGATATCTCTTCTATTTATTTTATTTTATTCATTTTTTTATCACTTAATTTCACCAAATTTTGACCAAAATTTAATGCTCTTGTCTCCTTATCTCTATGGCCGGCCAACACACCCTTAATGGCCTAATTTCACTTTAAGGACCTCTAATTTAATATTCTATGACTATTAGACACCTCTACCTTGTATAATAGAACTTTCGCACTTTATGCGATTTAGTCCTTTCTCTCAATTAAGCATGAAATCACCAAAATTAATGCACCAAAATTTTCATACGTCCATATAATTATGCCATAACACAAATAATAATATCAAAATAATTTTCTTCAACTTCGGATTAGCGATCTCAAAACCACTATTTCTACTAGCCCCAAAATCGGGCTGTTACATTTACGTCCAAGTGGATCCTTGATTCGGGGTGTGCTTTCCACATATGTCCCAACAAGGACTAGTTCTCTACATACAGTTCAGTTGAAGGTGGAGTTGTGCATATAGGGAATGGCTCACCCAGCAAGGTAATCAGTGTTGATATTGTTCAGATCAGGATGCACGACTGGACAATCAAGACACTGTCAGATATCAAGCATGTGCCTAACTTAAAGAGAAATCCCATCTCCTTGGGAAATTTGGACTTGAAGGGTTGTAGAATTAACATCGAGTCAAAAGGCATTAAGGTATCCCGTGGGGCTCTCATTTTGATGAAAGGTAGAAAGGCTAACAGTCTTTATCTTCTTCAAGGATCAACGGTGAGTAGTGAAACAACATGTCTCTCGTCTGTTAAGTAGTCAGAGTCAACTCATTTGAAGCAGAGGCAACTTGGTCATAGGAAGGAAAAAAGAATGACTGTTCTAAATAAGAGAAGTTCCCTTTTGAGTGCAGGTTTTGGAAAAATAGAGCACTGCATTCATGGAAAGAAGACCTAGTTAGGTTTGATTTGGCATTGCACAAGTCGAAGACTAGAAGTCTTCCGGTTTCAAAGTTCAAGAATAGCTTGGACTCAGTAAATTTCTGGAAAAGTTTGAAATAGGCCCATGGCGGGCTTTGACAAAGATGGCATTATGGAAATATCAGTCAAGGTGGAGATTTGTGAAGTGTGCCTCGCATTTTTGGCCAAAACAGAGCTGACGTCCCGACGAGGAAGAAGCATCATCCTGACGACGCGACCACCAACGTCATGACGAGAAGATTTGCCACGTCCTAGCAATGCGATGAAGGCCAATCAAGATGTAGTCATAGGCTTTTTCTTTGAGTGCGACAAGATGTAGTTGCATATCAGTTTTTGTGAGAGTTTCATGAAAATTATGGAGAGTATTTTATACATTTTTTGTGAGTGCCCTATGAGATTTAAAGTTTAGGTATTGGTTTGCTCTTTAAGATTTTAAGTTTTGTATTCGAGGTTTTGGGTAATGTACAGGTTTTACATTTAGGTTTATTTTCTCCATATTGTACTCTCATTTGTTTACTCATTTAGTGAAAAACCAATACCTCCTTTGCCCGTGGTTTTTATCCTTTTTGAAGGGTTTTCCACGTAAAATATTTTTGTTCGTTCTTATCCACTTTTACTATCTTGTTGTTTATACAAGTCGATCCCCAACAGTAACTAATGGATATTATTTTTTTTAAGAATTTAATGGATATTATTATTAAATCAATATGTTCGGAAAATATAGGTGTACATAGCAAAAAAATACTACTTAGGGTACCAGATCCAACAAGATAACTTAAAGCAGTTTAATGAGGCTTTAAATTTTTTATTAAAAGTTAAAAGAAATGTTAAAAGGGGGACATTCATACTGAAAGAAAATAATATTTTAGATGTTTTGACATTTTCCTTGCATGGAATTCCGATGGACCAACCCTAACCCACTTAGGGTGGGTTTGGATGGGCGATTGAGTGCGGTGCGGTGCGTTTAGCTTACTTTTTGTCTCACGCTACAGTATCGCTACAGTATCTAATCTCACCGCCACCGCTGTTTTTACACTGACCGCAGGTAAACGCACTGCCCATCCAAACCCACCTTTAGTTTAGTTAATAATAATCTAGCAGTGGCGAGGCCTCCCTTTAATAAAGATTTTGGCCCACAATTGGTTTTTTCTTTTCTTATTTTTCTCTTTACGTGAATTTATATATGTCTCATGTTATGTATTTGAAATTCTTAATATATGATTAATATTAAATGATGATTGTGTTGATATTGAATTTAATTTTTTTAGATAAGTATTATCATTTCATTTAGAAAAATGAACATTTATTATTAGTTTTTTTAATTGAATTTAAATGTTATTTTGATGTTGAAGTTACTATGTTTATATTTATGCTTTTCCTGGTTAATATATTAGTCCTGTTATTTAATAGATACAATATAACATTATATTTTAGTATTTATTCATAAATTTAAAATTAAAATTAGCATAAAATTTTTTATTAACATTTTGATTAATTGATTTAAATTTTATTTTTTAAATTCTATATTGCATTTTAATTAAAGTTTTGAAAAAAATAAAATAATTATATTAATTTTTGTAATTAATAATAGAAGAATAAATATTATTTATTTGGTGTTAATTTATATAGCTCATAATACAAACTTTCATGTAATTTTTACATAAAAAATTCACTTAAAAAATTGAATATCTAAATCATTAACAATAATTGTTTCCCCTTTTTGTATTATAAACTTTGGATCATAGTTTTCCTAAATTTCAAACATTGTAAAGTTTGTACAAAATTTAACAAATAAATATATCATATTGTAATAAATATACATGATCAATCCATGCATCGCATGAGATAAAAAAACTAATATATCTAATATAACAAGGTACACAAACTCATCTTGCGACAAGTAGGCATCTCATTTTTTTTCTATAGTTTTTTAAATATAATTTATTAAATTAATAATTATTCATTTAATTTTTATAATTTTTAAATTTTATTATATATCTTCCTAACCAAATTACCCTTTCAAAAAATTTTTTTTGAAAAGAAATCAAATTGGGCTTTATTCAATTCCTAAAACCAGTACATAACAAAGAAAAAGAAAATGGCCCATGAATCCCGGCCTTACGAGCAAACAAAGAAATCCTAAACAGTTTTATCAACCTAAAAACACGAGCCTACTTTGTAACCAACAATCCATTCAATTTCAAAATAAATAAAACAAAATAAAGAACTCTCTGGAACCAATATTAATGGCGCCCCTTCTCTGCCCAATCAGATAGCTGGTCAGCCATCCTATCACACCGTCAGGCTTTACTTCTTCTGGACGCTTCCCATTTCTCAATGGAGCCTATTCCTTAGCCTCTTAATTTTCCGTTTCAGACTCTCTTTACTCCTTCATCTGCTATTCCTCTAGAAAACTACTTTCCTTTTTCTCTATTGCCTTCTACCTTCTCCTTCTGTCTCCCTCTTCATTTTCACTTTCAATCTGATTCTCCCTCATTTCCTTTTCCTTCAAATTCTCGGTGAACTCTGGGACGTTCCCTATCAGGTAAATCTCACTCTTTTTCTTTAAGGTTTTCGTAGCCAGAATGTGCACTAGACTGTTCGCTGCCCTTGGAGTGTGTTCAAAACAACATTTTTTGATCTTTGCATGTGTCTGTTGAATATCCTGAATATAAGCCCCAATCATTGATCTGTCTTTAGTTTTTGTTCTGTATTTCTTTATCACTGTTAATGCGTCCCCTTCAATAATGATTTTTCTCCATTGCATGTCAACGCCGATTCGGACTGCTATACTGCAAGCGATTGCTTCAGCAGCAAAAGCATATGCTACTTGTTCTTGGATCGTTAAGTACGATAACAGTACTGAGCCTTTCCTGTCTCTGGCTACTATACCCACTGCCGCTTTACAGAAATTATTATCGTATGCTGCATCAAAATTTATCTTCACGAACTGCCCAGTAGGAGGTTTCCATCTTCTAACTTCTGACCAAACTTTTATTGTTTCTTCTTCAGTCCCGTTTAGTTCTAAAATGTAATTTTTAATAAAGTTTGATGTTTCTTCTCCAGATCTGCTGGCTCTCTCATGAATACACCTGTTTCTTTCTCCCCAAACTGCCCATAGAGCACAACAGAAGAGACTACACTGTGAAGAAGTAGCCTGCTCGAAAACCCAAGTAAGCCATTCCCTAAACTCCATATCTGGTACTTTGAGATAATTCGAGAAAAATAACTTTTCCCATACTATTAATGAAACAGGGTACTCTCGGAATAAATGATTCATGGTTTCTACTTCTATTCCACATCGGGGGCAGATTAAAATATTTGACAGTCTCCTATGATGCATATTAACCCTTGTAGGTAGATAGTTCCATGAAATTTTCCATGCTGTAATTTTAATCTTAGAGGTAGATTAAGTAGCCAGAGTTTTTTGTAAAATTTCTTATAGACGATTTGTAAGGCATAAGCCCTAGGATCTGTTCCAGTATTTTGTAATAGTTTATAGGCACTTCGTACTATGAACTCTCCCGAGGGCTCTCCACTCTAGGCCATCATATCATCATGCATTTTCTTTGCTAACGGGATGCGCAAGATCTTCGCAGCTATGTCCTCTGGAAAGGTAGACCCTATCAACTCTTCCTTCCATTTCCTACTGCTATCGTCAATTAATTCAGCAACTTTAAAATCGCTTAAATTATTAGCATGAAATGATAATCTGGAATTATACAAATCTGATATCAAAACATCATTCAGAACTGAGATTTCTGTTCCTCTACCCACCTTCCAACATAGACCATCCATTAACACACCTTTGGCTGCCCATAAGCTTTTCCATGTAAACGAGCAATTATTCCCCAAACACGAATTAAGGAAATCCTCATTCGAAAAATATTTAGCTTTTAAAACTTGCACAACTAGCGAATTAGGATTGTTCAAAATTATCCAGCCTTGTTTTGCCAGTAAGGCCACATTAAACTTGGCCATATTTCTAAAACCCATCCCTCCCTCATCTTTTGATCGACATAAATTCTACCACTGGCACCAATGAATTCCCTGCTTCCTATGTGCTTTTTGCCACCAGAACTTTGCAATAATCTTTTCGAGTTCTCCAGAAAAAGAGTTAGGTAGAAGGACACACGACATAGCATAGGTCGAAATTGCTTGAAGTACTGATTTAATAAAGACCTCCTTCCCTCCTTGAGATAAGAACCTATTGCTCCATCTTTTAATTCTGAAGAGAACATTTTCTTTAAGAACTTTAAAGGATTCTTTTTTACGTCTACCAACCACACTTGGGAGACCTAAATACTTCTCCATATCTGTTAATGGTCTCACTCCCAAAATTGCCAATACTTCCTCCCTATTTCCTTCCAACGTGTTTGAACTAAAGAAGATCGTAGATTTGTTGAAATTAACACACTGACCAGAATAGTTTCCATATTCCTTTAGAATTCCTTTTAACAGACTTGCTCCCTTTCTTGTTGCTTCCCTGAAAAGTATGCAGTCATCTGCAAAAAGTAGATGTGTAATCGCTGGTCCTCTCCGACTTGCCTTTGCTCCTTTTAACAGAACTTCTTTCAGAGCCATTCTTATTAGTGCCGACAGTCCCTCACTGCACAATAGAAAAAGAAAAGTGCTAAGAGGGTCCCATTGTCTCAATCCTCTAGTAGCTTGGAAAGTTCTTCCCCTGTTTCCATTGATGTTAACTGCAAAGGGCGCCGTAGTAATGCATATTAAAATTAATTCCACCCATTTCTTTGCAAAGCCCATCTTCAACATTACTTCATTAAGAAAAACCCATTCAACCCTATCATGGGCTTTACTCATGTCAAGTTTGACTGCCATAAATCCCTTCATTCCCGTACGCTTTTTTCGAAACGTGTGTAACATTTCATACGCTAGTAAGACATTGTCAGAAATTGACCTACCCGGGACAAAGGCACTTTGAGCCGCATCAATGCAATTCCCTATTACTCCTTGAAACCTGTTTGCAATTATCTTTGCCACAATTTTGTATAGAATCGTACACAAACTAATTGGTCTAAAGTTGGATAAATTGCTGGGATTCTGAATCTTTGGAATGAGTACAATATCTGTTGAATTTATATGTCCAAAATTCTGATTATTGTTTAAAATTCCCAAACAGAAAGTAATAACTTCTTTACCTACAATGTGCCAGTATCGCTGGAAAAATAGTGCTGGGAATCCATCAGATCCTGGTGCTTTAGTTGGCCCCATTTCTTTTAAAGCTGAAACCACTTCTTCTTCCGTAAAGGTTGATAATAAGGAAGCATTAATGTCTGGCGAAATGCTTTCCTCAATGCCCTGTAATAGATGAGAGAAATCTCCAACTCCTTTTGACATAAAAAGCTTCTGAAATAATAAAGTAGCAATTTCAACGATCTTGTTTTCCTCAGTAGTCTCTCCTCCTCCCACTAGCTCCAGCCTTGATATCATGTTTATTTTCTTCCGAAACGAGGCGTACTTATGGGAAAACACCGAATTTTTGTCTCCTGCTTTAAGCCAATACGCCTTTGCCCTCTGTTCCCTGTAGATTTCATCTCTGTCTATTTCCATGTTCAGCTAAACCTTTGTGTCAATGATCTTTGCTAACGTGTCGTCATCTCTTTCTTTTGCCAACAACGTTTCCAGTTCCTTCGTCAACTTTTTCTTTAGCCCCACCCTCCCTTTTTTAATTGAGCTTTCTTATTCTTTGAAGTTTCCTTGTAGCTTTTCCAATTTCTCTAAAATTGTACCTGTAGTTGATTCCCATGATATTTTTATTTTTTCCTCAAGGGACTTCCCTGTAGTCCACCATGCCTCAAACTTAAAGTGTGGGTTTCCGACAAAGATTCTTTCACTCTTTGTATTTATAAGAAGTGGGCAGTGATCGGACATCGAGTGAGATAAATGATGAATATTACCTGTTGGAAAAAGAAGCTTCCACTTCTCATTTGCAACCCCTCTGTCTAATCTTTCCCTGATATTTGTTTCTGCAAAGTTTCCTCTTTCCCAAGTAAACCAGACCCCCGAATATCCTATATCTTCAAGTTGACATTCTTCTAAAGTCTCCCGGAATGCCTCCATTTTCCTTTCCTCTCTTGGAATCCCTCCACTTTTCTCGAAGGAATACATTATTTCATTAAAATCCCCACTCACTAGCCATGGATGAGTTTTATCTTCCCCCAATTTTCATAACAAATTCCATGAATCATTTTTATTACTAACATAAGGAGAACTATAAAAGCTTGTAAATCTCCATTCTTCATTAGTATTCTCCTCTTTGACCATAACATCAATGTGGTTCTTTGAGTAACTCCTTAAAGTAAATTTATATTCTTCTTTCCATGCTAAACATAACCCTCCACGCGTACCTTTTGCATCAACATCAATCCCATTTAGAAATCCACAACTTCTCCTAACTTTTTCCATACGTTTCCTATCATTTTTTGTCTCCATTAAGAAGACCAAATGGGGATTTTGCTGCTTTAAGAAGTTTTTTCAGCCTCCTAGTTGCCCGTGGACTCCCCAACCCACGAACGTTTCAGCCTATGCTTTTCATTGCGTCCGGTCGGCTTGCCTTTTAGCAGCCGCCGATCTCATAAGTTGTGCATTATCGTCGTGATCCATGACTTCAAACACTACTTCAGATAAAGATTCTTCGCAAACCTGTTTTCCTTCTTTCTTCAGCCTTTTAATTCCATCATCGTAAACTTCTTCTCACCAGTTCTCCATTTCAGTTTCCGGTGACTTTCTCTTTCTTGTATTGCATTCTTCTTTCCTCTTCACCATCGACTGTACTGACTCTATTCTCTTCCATCGTGTCTTCTTTACTAAATCTGATTTATTTGCTGCTTTGTAATTGCTATCATATGTCAAAACATCTTCCATGGATTTCAATTCTTCCTTCTTTTCCTCTGACTTTTCATCCCCAATATTCAGTTCTATTGTTTTTTGCAGCTGCCCATTCGTGCTTTCTTTTTCTTCAATTATTTTCCTTTTCGGTGGCTCTACCTCTACGCCTCTTGTATAACAACACTGGACCCTCCCAGTTTTTGAGAATGCATTCAGTTTCATGCTCTCCTTTCCAATTAAGTTTGACTCTGCTTTTAAAGCCAACGAAAATGGTGGATCAATTTTGACTTTGTTTTTTTTACAGGATTTAGCTCTCGGCAGTCTATAAGACAATGCCCCATTCTTCCACATCCAAAACAAAACAATGGTAACTTCTCATACTTAAAGGAAACCCATGATTTATTCATATTATCAGTAGAGACAAAAATACCTCATCTGAGGGGTTTCTGCACATCAAGATTAATTCTAAGACGACATAAATCTCCATAAATTTCAGATCTGAGCACCCCCCAAAAGTAACGCCAATTGCATGAAGTAGATCTTTTTTATCAAATTCTGGTGAACATGCCCCTATCTTTATCCAGAATGGTGAAGAATTAAGCCTGATCTGTGCTCTTTCTGTCGGCTGTAAAATTCTATTAAATAAAATTAAACTTTTATGAAATAGCCATGGTCTCCCCTCTAAAATCGCCTCCAGATCTTCTTCTGAATCAAAAACAATTAAGAATAAATTTTGCCCCGCCGTCTGGATCTTAAACTTCTTCTTTGTCTTCCATATGCTCTTCATCTGTGCCTTAAAACTATCTGGATTGTAAAGCTTTTCTGTCCAGATAGAACAAATCAGAGTTGGTTTATCGCTCGGAGTCACAATCGATCCCTTATCAGATAGTTGAACCAATTCTTCAGCGAATGAGGGAAATCTCATCCCTCTCTTTCCCATCGTCACCACCGATCTCCGCCATCCCAAGCCACAACAGTTGCTGCTTTCTCTAGGACCCTTTGGAGAGCACTCTTGGCGACTTTACGATTGGTATATTAGCGATTAACGATTTTTACCCTTTCAAAATTTTTAATTTTAAAATATATTTATCTTTATATTTTGACATATGTAAATTTTCCTATTAAAATTTTAATTTTAATTTTTTAAATTACTCTTATGCTTTTTTTTAGATAAATACTCCTTTCACAGTTATTTTTTTATTTTTTCTTATAATTTTTATATATTAAATTGGAAATTTGGTTAAATTTCAATTCACCATTTTTTTTTCTATTTACACAGTTAGTTTTTACTTTTTCATAGTTGACATTTTCATAGAAAAGAGCGAAATCCTAAAAAGAAAATGTTCAATTTAAAAAAAAAAAAAAGAAAGATAAAAGAGAATTATTAAAATTTAAATGTGAATTATTTATCTTTACAAAATTTTTTTTGAATAATTATTTACAGTCAAATATTTTAGTTTTCCTTAGATATATTTTTTAGGGGTTTTTTTTCTGAAAAATGATTTAGGTAATTTAAAAGCAAACAGATTATTGAAAGAAACTGAAAAAATGATTAATTGTTGAACCTAAACGGTAAAATTAATTTATTTTACATCAATAATACTTTTTATAAAAAAATAAAAATATTTTAAAATTGATTTAAAATATTGATAATTATCACAATATATATTGATTTAAAATTGAGGTTTTAAATGATAAATTTGAAATAAACATTGATTTTAGGTGATAAAATCTTATTTAAAACACTGAATAAGTGATAAAATTTATAATAGATTTAAATTAAAAGTGATAAAATCAACTATAAATACCAATTAGAATACTGAACCGTGGACATTCATTTTAGAGATTCCATACTTGGTGTGTTCTTTTTTCCGGGCAGAATAGCAGGTAGTGAAGTTTTTTCTCCAAAGGTTTTCGCTTATGTTTTAAAGTCGATTTACAATGTAAGACAGTTACGTTTTTTTTCTATATATTTTCAAATACCAGGTGAATGAAATACAGATGGGTTTCTTAATTGCAAGGCAACGTACAGAAAATACAACTTATGACAAAATATTTGTATTCTTTCATATCATTTAGTACATAATTTTATTTATTTTCATTATATTGCCACATTTATATTTTTTATATTTTTCTTCATTTACATAATTTTTGTGCTGAGTATGACTCCTATTTCAATCAAATTTGAGAAATAATTTTCTAATTAAACAGAACTTTTACAACCTTAGAAAAAAAAACTCATTAGATATTAGAACTCATAACACTTTTGGAGAATTTTGTGTTTACGTTTTGAGGGTTTTTTTGGGGGGGGTTCGGGATTTAGTTTTTATCTTCATCTTTGTACTCTTCGGTTTTTTTTTTTTGCCATTATAGTAAAATTATCTTTGCCCGTAGTTTTTTATCCTCTTTGGAGGGATTTTTCCACGTTAAATTTGTGTGTTCAATTTCTCAATTTCTTCCACTATTTTTACTTGTTCGTTACTTAATCAGGTCGATCCCCAACAAGTGGTATCATAGCTAGTTCAATTTTTGTAGATCAACCCGTTCAGAAATGGCAACAACAAGTTTTGAAATTGAAAAGTTTGATGGTGTCACAAATTTCAATCTATGACAAGTTCAGATGATAGCAATTCTAGTTCAAACCAGCCTGGAAAAGGTTGTTACCGGGAAAAAATCTGAGAATCTAAATCAAACAGAATGGGAAGAGATTGATGAAAAGGCCTTGTCTGCAATCCAGTTGTGCCTTGCGAATACGATATTGCAGAAAGTATTGATGGAGAAGACCTCATTCGCTTTGTGGAAAAGGTTAGAAACTCTTTATGCGACTAAGTCTCTGGCTAACCGTTTAGTGTTGAAACAACTCTAGTTACGTTTTGCATGAACGAATGTGAGCTTCTTAGAGATCACATCAGTCAATTCATTACTCTTTTAAATGATTTATAAAACGTTGAGGTTCAAATGGACGATGAAGATTGGGCTATACTATTATTGTGCTCTTTACCCCCTTCATACAAGTCTTTCAGGGAGACCCTGATTTATGGTATAGACAAACTCTCATTCGAAGATGTGAATGGTCATTTGTTGAGTAGAGACAAACTCGACAATGAATTTAGTTCGGATAACAAGGCAGATAGGCAAGCTTCTATTTTGGTAGCATCAAAGAAGCGAGACAAAAGGTGTCACTATTGTAAAAAGTTAGGTCACGTCAAAGCAGATTATTATAAACTACGAAATAAAAGAGCTGCTGAGAGTAACGAGGAAGATGTAGCTGGTGCTAATTTGGCCAATAAAAGCAATGATGATTTCTTGTTAGTTTCAACGAGCGATAACTCCAAACTTACGTTCGAGTGGATCCTAGATTCGGGATGTTCTTTCCACATGTGTCCCAATAGAGAACGGTTCTCAACATACAATTTGGTTGAAGCTAGAGTTGTACGCATGGGAACGATTCATCCAGTAAGATAATTGGTATTGGTACTGTTAAAATTAGGATGCACGACGGGACGATTAGGACACTCTTAGATGTCAAGTATGTACCTGATTTACGAAAGAATCTCATCTCCTTAAGTATTTTAGACTCAAAAGGATGCAGAATCAACATCGAGTCGAGCGACATTAAGGTATCTTGTGGAGCTATCATTTTGTTAAAAGGTAAAATAACCGACAGTCTTTATATTCTGTAAGGTTCTACAGTGATCGGTGAAATCGGACGTCCCTCGTCCGTTACGGAGTCAAAATAAACTCATTTGGAGCAGAGGCAAATTGGTCATAGAATGGAAAAAGGTATGACTGTTTTGTTGAAGAGAGGTTCTCTTTTGGATGAAGGTTTTGAAAAGTTAGGGCACTATGTTCGTGAAAATCAGACCCGGGTTAGTTTTGATTTAGCAGTGTACAAGTCGAATGCTAGAAGTCTTCCAGTTTCTAAGCACAGATTCGACTCAGTTAATTCCCTGCATAGTTCAAGATAGACCCGTGGAGGGCTTTGGCAAAGATGGCGTTGTTGAAATATGAGTCAAGGTGGAAATTTGTTGAGTATGACTCCTATTTCAGTCAAATTTGAGAAATAATCTTCTAGTTAAACTCTGTTTATTTGTTTCAATCAAATTTTGATTAGTCTAGATTATTTTATTATTATTTAACCTATGAATTTAGTCTATAAATAGGCTCTTTTACAACCTTAGAAAAAACACCCATTAGTGATTAGAACTCATAACACTTTTGGAGAATTTTGTGTTTACATTTTGAGGGTTCTTTTTTTAGGGTTTCGAGGTTTAGTTTTTATCTCTATCTTTGTACTCTTCTTTTTTTTTATCGTTATAGTAAAATTATCTTTGCCCGTGGTTTTTTATCCTCTTTGGAAGGGTTTTTCTACATTAAATTTATGTGTTCAATTTCTCAATTTCTTCCGCTATTTTTACTTGTTCGTTGCTTAATCGGGTTGATCCCCAACATTGTGCAATGTGAATATTGATCTTAAAATATCAGAAAAACAAAACGATAAGCAAGACTAAAATTGAAGCTTCTTAATTATTTACTTGCTATTTGAAATGGACAGTGGTGTAGTTACTGTGAATGATGCTTGAAGGTCGACGAAAAAGGTTAAACGTAGGGTGAATGAACCACCAGATTTTGATGATCTCATAGTGAATAAAAAAAGGGTGAGAGTAGAAGGGTTTGTCACTCAAACTGTATCTTTGAAAGAGATATTGATGGGGAGTGTTCCTGTAGAGGTAAATGTGAAGAAAGAGTAGGATTTTTGGAGTAGGTGAGGAGGATGCAAAGGCGGGGATTATAGATGGCATTCCATCCATAACCTATTCTGACTGGGTACACCAGTTCATCGCTAAGTGATTGGCACGAACAGTGATTGTCAAGTTTGTAACACCCCAAACCCGACCTAGACATTATGGTCGAATCTGGCGATATCACATTGAAGTGTTTTTTTTAAAACATACTTTCATTGGAAAAACCCGTTTTATATTAATTCACATTTAGGATCATAACGAACATTTAAGGGTATTTTGTTCATTTAAAACTCAAGTTGTTTTTAGTAAAACATTGACAATATTAGTTTGTTACTATACTTTAAAACCATGTTTGATGCGGAAGCTTTTATAGTAAGTTACGAAAACGTGGTGTTTTGAAAAACAATTATCTTTCGAAAAAAACCGCGTCCTGCTACTACTCCAATGTGAATTAAACTAAGTAAAATCCCCAAATTGAAAGTTAAAATTTAAAGAGGCCTTATTACATAACAAAAATCCAAATTAAATTTATTGGAAATAAAACTCAAACATAAAAGCAGGTGCGGTTGTGTGGCCACCTCCGAATCCCTCACAGCACCGATCCGCCTAATATTGGGGATTACCTGTACAGATAAACAGAGGGGTGAGTTTACGAAAACTCAGTGTGTAACCCCATGTAGGTAAATAGCCAATGCAATTACAATCTGGGCCTAAGCCCAATCAATAACAGTTCAATTCAGTTGGCCCTTAGCCCATTACAGCATCAGTACTAGTGTGGGCCTTAGCCTATTACAATGATCGATGATCGGTGTGGGCCTTAGCCCATTTCGATGTGATGAATGGGCTTTAGGCATGCAATTAGAAATACTACCCATCCAAATTTCTACACTCCACTCCATCCAAATTTAACACTCCATGTGGGGATAAAATCACCCACCCATCCCTACACTCCAAAAATTAGCACCGGTTGCGGCACTAAGTAGTATTTACAGCAGGACTGCCAGTACAGTACACTTCCTCCAATCATAATAATCCCATCCCCATGCAACATATCATACATGGATGCAACATATATATATATCGCGGCATGCTCATATACAGTCATACATAACATAAGGCATACAGTCAATTAATATCATAGGGGCATAACAGTCATTTTACCATAGGGGCATAGCGGTCATTTTATCAGTTTGGGTCTAGGTATACTTACCGACCCATTAGTAGGTCCACAGTCGTCTTGGGCGACCCGTGCAACCTTAACAGTCAAACAGTGAAAATGGGCCTAAGGCCCATAATGTGGGCCTATGTGAGCCCACACGCTCGTGTGGCCCACATAGCCCAGAAATGCTCTCGGCCATGTAATTTACACAGCTTGGCCCAATATTCTCCACACGTTCGTGTGGTTTACCTGTGTGGGGCCCACAAGCCTGTTGGGCCCACACGGCCCATTTCGGCCCAACGTGGCCCAAACGGCCTAAGGCCACGAGATCGCTCCTAGTGGCCTCAACAGTCTAACGCCCACGTTTTATGCATTCGGTTTACCACACGAGCGAGCGCACGCTCGTGTAGCGTCAATTGCCATATTTTTCCGGCTTTTGCCGGTTTACGATTTGGGCAGTGTTTACACACCTTGTTTCGATTCGTCACGAACAGTCGCTCAAGTACTCACCAACCTATAATTGGTTAATCAACACCACCATCAGTCCCACTTTATGGTTAAAAAGAAACCCGAAACCAACAATCCATTCTTAGAATAGAGTAGCATTACCTTCAATCGAACCACGGTGATTCCCACGAATCTTAGTCTTTGGCGATTGATTAGGAGTTCTCTGAATCCTTCCTTAACTGCCATACAATTGCTATCAGTTATCACTTAAGGTAGAAGAAGAAAGGGAATAATGATTCGTTTATAGTACTTACCGAAAGAGAGCAAGAGAACCGAATAGTGGAAGGATTCGGCACTAGCACAGCCTTTCACCTTCGATTTATAGCTTAAACAAAACCCCACTTTAGTAACTCAAAAGCCGGAACTTCAAGTGCCATACTCACTTACCAAAAAGAAATGAGCAAAGTCAATTGGCAGAAAAAGAGGAATGGTTTCGGCAGTGATCAGAACTGGAAATCGACAGTACAACACTTGAGGAAGAGAAGAAGTTAATCGATTTAGGGGAAAAGAGAGGAAAGAAATCGAATGAGGCAAACAAGGTATATTCGGCCAACATAGTGCCAATTGGGAAGGGGCAATATTCGACCAACACAGAGAAAGAAGAGAAGAGGAGATGAAAAGAAAAGAAAAGGTTGTCAAAAAGTGAAACAGAAGAATGTGCAAACACCCTTACCACATTCGACTTCAAGCAAAAGAGAGGAAAACACCAATACGAAAAACCCTAAAAAGGAGAGAAGAGGTTTCGGCAGAGGGAACAACACAAACAAAGCAAAACCGAAAAAAAATGAGAAGCACCCCTCTAGCCGAATTCTTGAGTGCCCATAGTCCCAATTCGGCACAACACTCCCTCTCCCCTCATCCCTTGATTTTCTCCTAAAATCCCTCCTCAAACCTCTCCATCTGATCACACCTCCCCTCAACCACTCAATTTGAATACTTCTCAACCACTTCAGTGTTTCAGTCAAACCACAACACCTCCCTTAGCACTGCAGCAAAATAAATACTCCACTGCTCCCACCAAGATTCGAACACCAGTCCTCTGGCATAGGTAACACGCCACTTACCCCTAGACCAGTAGAATCTTTATGTCATGCTTTACCCACAATAATTTAAAAGCCTTCTAACTAAAGGCAAGGGTTTTATTCCCTAAAAACCAAAATTTTGCACAAGCCCAGGCTTGAACCCAGGACTTCTCAGACACTCCCAACACACCCAAATCACTTAACCACTGAAGCAGACAAGTATTTGTTTTACAAACATGCAAAAATAAATACTTAAATTTTTGGGGCGTTACAACTCTACCCCTCTAAAAGAAAATTTCGGCCTCTAAATTTACCTGATCAAAATAGATGAGGATATTGTTGACGCATCGCCTCTTCGGGCTCCCACGTGGCCTCCTCTGAACTGTGATTGTGCCAAAGTACTTTAACCAGTGGGATAGACTTCTTCCTCAAGATTTTCACATCACGATCTAAAATCTGAACCGGTTCTTCCTCAAAAGTCAGGTCCGGTCTAACCTCAATCTCCTCAGTCGATATCACGTGTGTGGGATCAGAGCGATACCGCCTTAGCATAGAGACGTGGAACACATCATGAATCCGATCCAACTCTGGAGATAACTCAAGTTGATAGGCAACCGGTCCCACACGTTTCAGTATGCGATAAGGCCCAATAAATCTAGGGCTCAACTTGCCCTTCCGTCCAAATCTCAGTACCTTCTTCCATGGTGAGACCTTAAGAATGACGAAGTCCCCCACAGAATACTCAGGGTGGGTTTGGATGGGCGGTGCGTTTACCTGCGATTAGTGTAAAAACAGCGGTGGCGGTAAGATTAGATACTGTAGCGATACTGTAGCGTGAGACCAAAAATAAGCTAAACGCACCGCACCGCACTCAATCGCCCATCCAAACCCACCCTCAATCTCCTTGCGCTTCAAATTTGCATACGACTTTTGTCTGTCAGATGCTGCCTTCAATCAATCCTGAATTAATCTAACTTTTTCCTCGATATCAGAGACCAACTCAGGGCCTAGAACACGCCGCTCACCCAACTCAGTCCAACACGAAAGAGTACGATACCTACGGCCATATAATGCCTCGTAAAGTGCCATCTGTATGCTAGACTAGTAGCTGTTGTTATACGCAAACTCTGCCAATGGCAAATAGTCTTCCCAACAGCCTCGGAAATCTATTACACAACACCTTAACATATCTTCCAGTATTTGAATCACCCTTTCTGATTGACCATCTATCTGGGGGTGAAACACAGTACTGAAGTCCAATCTTGTACCCAAAGCCTCGTGTAACTTCTTCCAAAACCGAGACGTGAAGTGAGGATCTCTATCTAATATTATGGAAACCGGTACCCCATGCAGTCTCACTATCTCGACCATATACGCTTTAGACAAATTTTACGCGAAGGAGTAATCGCGATCTGAATCGGTATGAAATGGGCTAACTTGGTCAACCGATCCACTACGACCCATACTGCATCCTTCTTAGTAGGCGTTAGGGGTAGCCCACTAACGAAGTCCATGGTTACTCTCTCCCACTTCCAGAGTGGAATTTTAACTGGCTGAAGCAACCCTGAAGGTAACTGATGTTCAGCCTTAATCTGCTGGCAAGTCAGACACTTACTCACAAAGTCGGTAACTTCCCGCTTGAGACCTGGCTACCAGTATAACTCACGAAAGTCTCGGTACATTTTATTCCCGCTTGGATGCATAGCATAAGGACTGCTATGCGCCTCTCATAGTATAAACTGCCTTAAATCAGTATCCCTTAGTACACAGACTCTCCCACGTAAACCACAGACCCCTCTCGCCATTCACCCAAAAAAATCAAGTTTCCCCATTCTCAATCTGTCGGAATCGAGGACCCAAAAACTCATCCTCCAACTATTTACCCTTAATTTGTTCAATCCACGATGGTTTAACTTGAAGTTCGGCCAACAAACTACCATCATCAAATAAGCTGAGACGAGCAAACATCGCCCTCAAATCCGTCGTAGCCCTACGGCTCAGTGCGTCAGCCACCACATTAGCCTTACCCGGATGGTATTCGATCGAACAGTCATAATCCTTAAGCAGCTCAATCCATCTACGCTGCCTAAGATTTAGCTCTTTCTGAGTGAGGAGGTATTTGAGACTCTTGTGATCTGTGTAAAAGATACACTTTTCACCGTATAGGTAATACCTCCAGATTTTCAGTGCGAATACCACAGCGGCCAACTCCAAGTCATGTGTCGGATAATTTTCCTCATGAGGCTTAAGCTGGCAAGACGCATATGCCACTACCTTACCCTCTTGCATCAACGCACATCCCAAACTGACATGTGATGCATCGCTGTAGACAGTGAATTCTTTCCTAAACTCTGGCTGTATCAAGATAGGGGCCTCTGTCAGAACCTTCTTAAGTTTCTCAAAACTCTCTTGCTGCTTATCAGTCCAGACAAACAGTACCCCTTTACACAATAATTTAGTCAGAGGTATGGCAATCAATGAAAACCCCTCAACAAAACGTCTATAATACTCTACCAGACCAAGAAAACTTCGAATCTCAGATACCGTTTTAGGCGGCTTCCAATCCAAAATAGCTTCAATTTTCCGAGGATCAACTTAATCCCTTCAGTAGATACCACATGGCCCAGAAATGTTACCTCTCGCAGCTAGAATTCACACTTGCTGAACTTAGCGTATAGTTGTTTCTCCCTCAGAATCTGCAGAACAACTCGGAGATGTGCGTCATGTTCTTCCTCAGTTCTCGAATACACCAAGATGTCATCAATAAACACCACTACGAATCGATCTAGATAAGGCTGGAATACTCAGTTCATCAGATCCATAAAAGCTGCTGGTGCATTCGTCAGCCCAAACGCCATCACAAGGAACTCGTAATGACCATAGCGAGTTCTAAACGATGTCTTGTGAACATCAGCCTCTTTGACTCTCAGTTGATGGTACCCCGATCGGAGATCAATCTTAGAGAAGACCGAAGCTCCTCGAAACTGGTCGAATAGATCATCAATCCTCGGCAGGGGGTACCTATTCTTAATAGTCAATTTGTTCAGTTGCCGGTAGTCGATGCACATAAGCATGGATCCATCCTTCTTTTTCACAAATAACACCGGTGCTCCCCATGGAGACACACTAGGGCGAATGAACCCTCGATCCAGCAACTCCTGAATTTGAGCCTTAAGCTCCACTAGCTCCTTTGGTGCCATTCTATAAGGAGCGATGGACACCAGAGCTGTACCTAATAGGAGCTCAATCCCAAATTCAACTTCACAGTTTGGAGGTAGTCCAAGTAGTTCAACGGGAAAAACATCCGGAAAATCTTTGACTGTTCTGATATCTTTAACAAATGGAACCTCAGAATCAAAACTATTGATGTAGGCTATATACGCCTCACAACCCTTACAAACCAACTTCTCGACCCTCAAGCGTAAATCACATTTGTGAGATAATTACAAGCTCCCTATTAGCACCACCTCATCACCCTCCACGATTTTGACTACCACCGCTTAGCAAAGACAATCCAAATTCACTTGATGCTTAACCAGCCAATCCATGCCCAGTATTAAGTCGAATTCTCCAAAAGGAAGTTCCATTAAGTCCGCAAAAAAGATGGCTCCTTGCACCTCCAAAGGTACATCTCTGAACAATTTGTTTACCCTAACTGACTACCCTAAATGACTCAACACAATAATCTCACTCGCAGTGGTTTCAACCATTAAACTTAAAGTCTCAGACACCGAGCATGCTATATACGAATGTGTAGACCCAACATCAATCAGTGCAGTATAAGGTACATTATAGATAAAGAACGTACCAGTAATAACATCTTGGGCGTCACCGTCCTCTCGGCGACGTGCAGCATAAACTAGAGTCGGCTGCCTCACCTCAGCATGACCAGCACCTCTGCCCGATGCTCCACGACCACGGCCCATACCATTTCCATCTCTGGCCTGACCACGGCCTCTCGGTGGCTACTGAACACCTCTCGGCAGCTGAACAGTACCCCGACCTGTAGCTTGCATCTGCTCGGGCCTCCGTGGACAATCTCTGATACGGTGCTCTAACTATCCGCACCTCAAACATGCCCCAATTTTTTTCCAGCACTCGCCCTGATGGCGTCTACCACAGTCAACATATGGTTGCGGTCCAATAGCAGCAATAGGGGCCCTAACTCTGACCGGCCCATCCACTCTAGCCTTTTTATTCGGCCTCTGAACGAAACTTGAGGGCTCCGAATCCCTCTTATTCCTACCATTTTTCTGTTCAGACGCTCAGTACACTTTACCTTCTCGACGATCTTTGCCTTATCTACCAGTGTGGAAAAATCTCGCTCCCTCTGTGGAGCTATCAAAACTCTCAGACTATCCCTGAGGCCATCCTCGAAATAAACACACTGCTCATATTTAGTTGCCACCATCCCACGAGCATAGCAGCTTAATCGTAAACATTCAGCTTCATATTCCGCCACTGATTTATCCCCCTGCGTCAAATTTAGAAACTCCCTCCTCCGGGCATCCACATAACTAGCGCCCACATACTTCCCCTGGAAAGAAGTCTTGAAGAATTCCCATGTCAATCGGTTAGCCTGAGTACCCTCTTTAACTGTAAGCCACCACTAATAGCCTTCGTCTCGTAACAATGACACGGCTCCTTTTAGTTTTTGTTTGGGGGTGCAGTCGAGGTCATCCATGATCCTCTCTGTGGCCTCAATCCAATATTCAGCCACGTTAAGGGCAACTCCAGTAATACCCTTAAAAATCTCTTCCCCATTAGACCGGAGTCGTTCCGTTATTGACCCACGGCCCACAGTACCAGTATTGGGCCTAGCGACCCTCTCCAGAATTCGCAACATAGCTTGGGACAATATGTCGTCCCCAGTCGCTCGATCGTGAGACCCAGTCTCAGTCACAGATGAAGCCAGTGCCTCTCTAGCTTCAGCGTTAGTCATGTGGCCCGATGACGAAGACTCGGCCCGAGCACCTCTACGGCCTCCACCACGGCCTCTTGTACCCCTTTCACAAGTACCTCTGGTGCTCATTATCTATTTGCGTATTATCTATTTTTAACAATTTTATGCATCGGTTCATGATTCCCAAAGTGTTGGTTAACAAATATCTTATGTAAGATGATCGATATTTAAGAGTTTATTTTCGCAGAACGTAGTCTTACAACAGGTTTAGTTTTCCCCTAACCAGAATATTTCAGTACAGTCTATTGCCTATAGTAGTCTCAATATTTCACTTTAAACAAACAGAAGTTTCAGAGGACTTCCAATATCGGCGCCGGAGATTTGGTGTACCATACATCAGTAAAAATATTTCAAAATACTTCAAAATTTCTTGGAACAGTTCTTTTTGAAAATTTCGAGTTTTTAGAAGAAATTCAAAAAACTACAGCCGAGTTTTGTAACCTGGCTCTGATACCACTAAATGTAAAACCCCAAACCCGGCCTAGATGTTATGGCCAAATTTGGCGATATCACATTCTAGTGTTTTTCGAAACCATTCTTTCATTGGAAAAACCCGTTTTATATTAATTCACGTTTAGGATCATGACGAACATTTAAGGGTATTTTGTTCATTTAAAACTCAAGTTATTTTTAGTAAGACATTGATCATATTAGTTTGTTACTATATTTTAAAACCATGTTTGATGCGGAAGCTTTTATAGTAAGTTACGAAAACGTGGTGTTTTGAAAAACAATTATCTTTCGGATAAAAATGTGTCCTACTACTACTCCGATGTGAATTAAACTAAGTAAAATCCCCAAATTGAAAGTTAAAATTTAAAGAGGCCTTATTACATAACAAAAACCCAAATTAAATTTATTGGAAATAAAACTCAAACATAAAAGCAGGTGCGATTGCGTGGCCACCTCCGAATCCCTCGCAGCACCGATCCGCCTAAGATTGGGGATTATCTGTACAAATAAACAGAAGGGTGAGTTTACGAAAACTCAGTGTGTAACCCCATGTAGGTAAATAGCCAATGCAATTACAATCTGGGCCTAAGCCCAATCAATAATGATTCGATTCGATTGGCCCTTAGCCCATTTCAAAGATCGATGCAGGTGTGGGCCTTAGCCCATTCTGATATCGATGTCGATGTGGGCCTTAGCCCATTTTAGTGACAGTAACAGTTTAAGCATGCAATCAGAAATCCTACCCATCTAGCCTCTACACTCCATTCCGTCCAACCCAACACTCCATGTGGGGATAAAATCACCCACCCATCCTTACACTCCAAAAATTAGCACCGGTTGCGGCACTAAGCAGTATTTGCAGCAGGGCTGCCAGTATAGTACACTTCCTCCAATCATAATAATCCCATCCCCATGCAACATATCATACATAGATACAACATATATATCGTGGCATGCTCATATACAGTCGTACATAACATAAGGCATACAGTTAATTAATATCATAGGGGCATAACAGTCATTTTACCATAGAGGCATAACGGTCATTTTATCAGTTTGGGTCTAGGTATACTTACCGACCCATCAGTAGGTCCACAGTCGTCTCGGGTGACCTGTGCAACCTTAACAGTCAAACAGTGAAAATGGGCCCAAGGCCCATAATGTAGGCCCATGTGAGCCCACACGCTCGTGTGGCCCATATAGCCCAAAAATGCTATCGGCCATGTAATTTACACAGCTTGGCCCAATATTCTCTACACGTTTGTGTGGTTTACCCGTGTGGGCCCACACGGCCCATTTTGGCCCAACGTGGCCGAAACGGCCTAAGGCCATGAGATCGCTCCTTGTGGCCTCAACAGTCTAACGCCCACGTTTTATGCGTTTGGTTTACCACATGAGCGAGCGCACGCTCGTGTAGCGTCAATTGCCATATTTTTTCGGTATTTGCCGGTTTATGATTTAGGCAGTGTTTACACACATTGTTTCGATTCGTCACGAACAGTCGCTCAAGTACTCACCAACCTACAATTGGTCAATCAATACCACCATCAGTCCCACTTTACGGTTAAAAAGAAACCCAAAACCAACAATCCATTCTAAGAATAGAGTAGCGTTACCTTTAATCGAACCACGGTGCTTCCCACGAGTCTTAGTCTTTAGCGATTGATTAGGAGTTCTCTGAATCCTTCCTTAACTGCCATACAATTGCTATCAGTTATCACTTAAGGTAGAAGAAGAAAGGGAATAATGATTCATTTATAGTACTTACCGAAAGAGAGCAAGAGAACCGAATAGTGGAAGGATTCGGCACTAGCATAGCCTTTCACCTTCGATTTATAGCTGTAAAAAATAGTTAACCAAAACCCCACTTTAGTAACTCAAAAGCCGAAACTTCAAGTGCCATACTCACTTACCGAAAAGAAAGGAGCAAAGTCAATCGGCAGAAAAAGAGGAATGGTTTTGGCAGTTATCAGAACTGGAAATCGGCAGCACAACACTTGAGGGAGAGAAGAGGTTAATCGGTTTAGGGGAAAAGAGAGGAAAGAAATCGAAGGAAGCAAATAAGGTATATTCGGCCAACACAGTGCCAATTGGGAAGGGGCAATATTCGACCAACACAGAGAAAGAAGAGAAGAGGAGATGAAAAGAAAAGAAAAGGTTGTCAAAATATGAAACAGAAGAATGTGCAAACACCCTTACCACATTCGGCTTCAAGCAAAAGAGAGGAAAACACCAATACGAAAAACCCAGAAAAGAAGAGAAGAGGTTTCGGCAGAGGGAATAATACAAACAAAGCAAAACAGAAAAAAATGAGAAGTACCCCTCTAGCCGAATTCTGTAGTGCCCACAGTCCCAATTTGGCACAACACTCCCTCTCCCCTCATCCCTTGATTTTCTCCTAAAATCCCTCCTCAAACCTCTCCATCTGATCACACCTCTCATCAACCACTCAATTTGAATTCTTCTCAACCACTTCAGTGTTTCAGTCAAACCACAACACCTCCCACAGCACTGCAGCAAAATAAATACTCCACTGCTCCCACCAAGATTCGAACACCAGTCCTCTGGCATAGGTAACACGCCACTTACCCTTAGACCAGTAGACTCTTTATGTCATGCTTTACTCACAATAATTTAAAAGCCTTCTAACTAAAGGCAAGGGTTTTATTCCCTAAAAACCAAAATTTTGCACAAGCCCAGGCTTGAACCCATGACTTCTCAGACACTCCCAACACACCCAAATCACTTAACCACTGAAGTAGACAAGTATTTGTTTTACAAACATGCAAAAATAAATACTTAAATTATTGGGGTGTTACAAAGTTACTAGGGAAAAGAATCTCATATTTCTCTATGGCGAATAAATTATAGGCAATTTGGAGAACCAATCAACCTTTGCAGATCATTGATCTGGAAAATGACTATTTCTCGGTCAAATTCCAAACTTATGAGGAATATTTTGCGGTGTTGTCTAGTGGCCCATGGACAATATTCGAGCATTACTTGATCGTGCGACCGTGGATGCTGACATTTTCAACGGATCAACCTTGTCCAACTAGTCTGATGGTTTGGACCAGATTGTCTAGCCCACTAGAAGGCGTGTATACAAAGAGCTTACTCAGATTTATTGGCAACGCGATAGAGCCGATTTCAAAATTGATCGAAACACAGATAATACTTTCAAGGGTCAATTTGCGAGGCTTGTTATTTTTATTAATCTGGAGAAACCTCTGGTCTCGAAGGTGAGAATCGATGGGAAGGTGCAATGTGTGGAATATAAGTAGTTGCCACTTGTGTGCTTTGGGTGTGGGAGATTTGGCGATAAAAGTGACTTATACCCTCACGAATCTGGGGAAAGGGAGGTTTCTAAGGGGGTATCAGAAAGTGGTGTTATTAAGGAGATTTCCATGAAGGACCGAGTAGAGGCTGAAAAATTTGAATCCTAGATGCTGGTTGAGCATCGATAGCAGCGGAGTTTTAAACTGACGGCAAAATCACAGGTTGCAACCTACAATTAGGGGGTGTCCGGGTCTAGGTTTGGGATTCTAAGCGAGATTCTCAGGGATATAGATGGAAACAAATCGACTATTTTAAATGTGGGGAGGAAATTGTGGAGAATGGAGAGTCGAATAAGGGAAATATTAAGACTGAAGTGAAAATTAAGATGGCTATCAGTAGGAAAGGGGTTGTTAAGGGTAAAAGTAAGATTGGTTTTAATTCAAGTGGGCCGAAAGGAGTGTCTAATGTATTGTAGCCTGTTACTAATATTGTGTCAAAGTCTGGGCCGAATGGAAACCTCTTTGAGGATGGCTCAAGAATGGGGCCACGGATCTTAGACTCAGGATTGGAACCAGTTCAATTTCAGGCGGATAGGAATTGTAACACCCCTTACCCGTATTCGACGCTGGAACAGGGTACGAGGCATTACCGGATATAAACACAAGCAAACGTACATTTTCGAGTCATAAATTTGTGTCCAAATTAAAACCATTCACGTTCAATCATAAAGTCCCTAATACAATACTACGAGGCCCAAAACATGCTTCATAAGTAGTTCGGGACTAAACCGAGAACTTTATAAAATTTTACAAAACTTAGAAAAATTTTGCTAGAATTAGGGCTCACACGCCCGTGTGGTCCAAGTGACACGCCCGTGTGACCCTGGGACACGCTCGTGCTTCAGAACTTGTCTAAATTAGGGTGCTCTCTGACTTGTGCCACACGGCCATGCCACACGCCCGTGTGCTAGGCCGTGTAGCACACACAGCTGAGACACATGCCCGTGTCCTTGCCCGTGTGCTCAATTCTAGACATTTTGTTTTTCCAAAATTAAGGTGCAGGGGACACACGGCCGGAACACATGCCCGTGGGGCAGACCGTGTGTCACACACGGCCTAGACACACGCCCTTGTGTCTACCCATGTGGACAATAAAAAGGCTATTTACCAAGCTATTTGCCACCCTTATTCACACATACACTCACATCAAATCAAAGGCACATAACATTACATACTTAGGCAACCAAAGCATCCACATTCATGGTTAAAACATATTAACTTTATATGTTTATCTAACATATTCACTACATTTATTAAGCCCTAAATCAAACATACAAATCCCACATTCATTAGGCTTCATTCAATTACCATCTAGTTACCAAATTATACTCAAAATTCCTCATCTCATCAATAGGTCACAATTCCAACATTACACAATCATGCCATAAATCACATTTCCAAATATTTCACATTCACCAAGCATACCATGATCATATCACCATAGACATTGACACATATATGAATATACTTAGGCTTACAACCATGTTGCCAACATAAGCCAACTTATATGGCCAAATAGCAAACAAGCATTTGACGATTACAAGCCAACATATTGGCTACAATCATAAAGACACATATAACCAATTGGCTTAGTCCCTATACATGCCATAACTAAAAAATACTTAAATTTATATATACCCAAGATGGTAGCTTGATAGTGTGATAGGATCTCTGTCGATCTCCAACTCGAGCTAGCTTATTAACCCTATAAGACATGGGAAAGGAAGGGGGTAAGCTATATAGCTTAGTAAGTTCATATGCAAATAATAAACAACACTAATTATACATTGTCATATGAATAACATGACATATACTAACATAAATGTCATTAAACTTCATGAGCATAACTTACTCAATCATATGAATAACATAACTTATACCAACATAAATGATATTAAGCTTAATGAGCACATCTTGCTCAGTCATAAGAATAACATATCATTTACCAAAATCAACAAACCATTTCAAACCTCACATAAAACATACACATTAATTATGAGCATTTTCATTTCAAGCATATACTCTTACATCTTTCAATTGCTTAAACTCTTATCTTTTCATGCTTCCATACTCATTTTAATAGGCAATTTTGCAATCTTTCCTTTATCTCATATCCGATAAATCACAATTTGCATGAATACAACATGCTATGTCATAACTCAATCTAGCCCGAAAGCCAATCACAAAATCGTCAATCGAATTTACTATGTATTTCATACATCACAAGTATAGACCCATAATCACAAGGTTTTCATAAAATCATTCTCGTGGAAATCATGAACTCACAATTTCATGAAGTCAATGCTTATAAACTTTACGTACATACCTGTACCAATTCGTAATACTCACATACTTTTTCTCTTCTTTGACATACCCGTTGAATTTCCTGTTGAACCATTTGGAATACTAAAGGATACTCGGGAATCTCGTACATACGGTACCATACTAATGCCATATCTCAGATATGGTCTTACATGTAATCTCGTATCGATGCCAATAGCCCAGCTATGGTCTTACACGAAATCTCATATCGATGCCATATCCCGAATATGGTCTTACACGAAATCTCATATCGATGCCATATCCTAGATATGGTCTTACACGTAATCTTAGATAACCCTAATGTCATGACATTTGTATCCTACCTATTCCTAAGGTTCAACCGAGATTTCTCGTTTTTCGAACTTTGTCGATTTCATTCAAGAGTAAATCATAATTCATATAAAAATAAAACAATTAAGGCATAAATAACAATGCATTATTTACATACGAACTTACCTCGGCATAGAAACGGCAAAAAGGACTAAATTGTCAAATACTTGTTTTTCCTCCATTCTAGGTCCGAACCTCATTTTTCTTGATCTATAATATCACATTCATCTCATTTAATCATTATACTATTCAAATCAGCCCAAAATCACATTATGGAAAAATTACATTTTTGCCCCTAAAGTTTTACTTTTTTACAATTTAGTCCCTAGGCTTGTAAAATGAAATCTATTCAATTTATTTAATATAAAAGCCTAGCCGAACCATTTTCATAACTATAACAGCCCACAATTTCCATTAAAACACACTTTTACTACATATTTTACAACTTTTACAAACAAGTCCTTTTAGGCATTTTCACCAAAAATCACTTAGCAAAAGTCGTTTAACAAACAACTAACATTCATTTTCTAACATTAAACACCAAAATACACAAATATCCATCATGGGTAAAATTTTAGACTTTGATTATGCCTTAAATTAGTGGTAGAAATAGATAGATCATGTTACAAGGATTTTAAAAACGTAAAACCCATTAAAAACGGGGCTAGAACGGACTTACAATCGAGCTTGGAAGCTTGGAAAACCCTAGCTATGTCTTCTCCATGCAAGTTTCGGCCATGGGGTAGAAGATGGACAAATTTTGGCTTGATTTTTGCTTTTTAATTCATTTTAATTACCAAATTACTAAAATGCCCCTAATGAAAAACTTTGGAAACATGCCTAACCATGTCCATTTTTGTCCACCAACTTAACCAATGGTCTAATTACCATTTAAGGACCTCCAATTTAAAATCTCATAGTAGTTGGGCACCTCTAACATATAGAATTCAACTTTTGCACTTTTTATAATTTAATCATTTTGACTAAATTGAGTGCCCAAACGTCAAAATTTTCAAACAAAATTTTCGCAAAATCGTTCCATAAAACTGTAGACCATAAAAATATAATAAAAACAAATTTTACTGCGTCGAATTTGTGGTCCCGAAACCACTATTTTGACTAGACCCAAAATCGGGCTGTTACAGGAATAGGCTTTCTAATGGGGAAATTGTGGTTGTTTCCTTAAAGTAAAAAAAAAGGTGTTAGATGGGATTAATTTTTTGGGTAGCGCGTTGCAGTTTTAAATATAATATGGAGGAGGAGACAGGATAGCAATCACCTACAATCGTCAAAGGGACTGGTGAAAATACAGGGCAGGATCGAAACAATTCTTCGATCGTCGATGACCTTTCCCTTCCGATTGTTATGGCGATTGAATACCTTGATTAAGGTTTAAGGAAAGAAGTTGTTGAAAACGCGATCATAGTGGGAGGTGATACAGTGATGGTTGAGTCTAATGATGAGACTTTGGTAGATGTGAAGACGGCATGAGCAAGTGGGTATTCTTTTCTTCACTTCAATATTTCGATGATGATAGGTCCGAAGATTAGGGGGATTTCTGAAATTATCAGAGGGTGGTCACACTTGTTTTCGAAATTTCTTGTCTGAGTATAAGAAGGATTTTAAACCATATTTAGTAGCTTTATTTGAAAACAGAATCAACGGAAGCAAGGTCGATTCGGTTGTGACTAAGCTTGGGTTTGAAAATTTCTTTAGAGTTGAAGCCATGGGATTTGCAGAAGATCTCTGGCTGTTATGGAATGATGATGTTGGCATTGATATTTTAAAGGTACACCCACAGTTCATACATATAAGGATACGGGTCAATGGTAATCAAGTTCCGTTCTTGTGTACTGCAATTTATGTTAGCCCTCAATGTAATACAAGGAAGGAACTTTGGGGTAATCTGGAATTAATTATTGTTGAAGTGGCAGAACCGTGATTCTTGGCAGGTGATTTTAATGCCATTTTAAGTTGTGAAGAAAGGCGTAGAGGGGCTGAGGATCAAAATATGGGTTGTAACCATTTTAGGGCTTTTTTTTAGCAGGAGCTCTCGAGCTTGGGGTTTCAGAGATCAATATATACTTGGAGCAAGGGCAATCTTTCACAACAGTTAGATCGGGCGCTAGGTAATGATATTTGGTTATCTTTTGCACCTAATACTTTTGTTCGTCATTTGTAAAGGTTGAAATCAGACCATCGGTCAATTCTTGTGTCGGCTAAT
This sequence comes from Gossypium sturtianum, assembly GCA_025698515.1. Classification (NCBI taxonomy): domain Eukaryota; kingdom Viridiplantae; phylum Streptophyta; class Magnoliopsida; order Malvales; family Malvaceae; genus Gossypium; species Gossypium sturtianum. The sequence goes on from CM046943.1 coordinate 107,040,413, forward strand.
ATGACTAAAGAAAGAGAGGGGGAGAGGTCTTTTCGTTTCTTAGCAAGCTAGCTAGTTCATCCGGAATTTCGTGATGTTGTTGTAAAATCTTGGTGAGTCGGTGATAGTATCATTGAGAATTTTGGGAATTCAATTCAGCATATTAAAGAATGGAACAAGACAGTGTTTGCGAATATCTTTGCACGAAAAAGATGGGCCTTGAGAGAGTTGTAATGGTTCAGAGAAGTTTAGAGCGATGTGGCTCGGAACGTATAAAACAAAGAGAAGTAGGTCTCTGTTTGGAAATTGAAAAAATATTATATCAAGAGGAATTATTATGGTTTCAAAAATCACAATGTGATTGACTTTGGAATGGATATCGAAACACAAAATTCTTTCATAGACATACCTTAAAAAGGAGAAAGCAGAATAGGATTGAGGCTTTGAAAATTGTCGGGATCAAGTGGTGTCTTGATAATTAGCTTTTAAGGAACCATGAAACTGAACATTTCTCCAAGTTGTATACGATGAAGGATTATCAGATTGGAGATTTTCCAGCCAAGTGGCGTTTCCCAATGATTGGAGAGGAATTGCTTGAAACGCTTACTTCTGAGATTAGTATGGAATAAGTCAAAAATTCTATGTTTAGTATAACCCCTCATAAATCTTTGGGAATTAACAGGTTTCATGCCAAATTTTATCAAGCTAATTGGGATATTGTAGGTGGAAGTGTTTTTGAGATGGTTAAGACTATATTCAAGGGAGGAGTTTTGGATCCAAGCCTCAACAGAACTCTATTGATTTTTATCCCTAAAAACATTGGTGCATAGAGTATTAATCAATTTCGCCCAATCAGCCTTTGTATAGTGTTGTATAAGGTTACCACAAAATTAATTGTAATTCGACTTCAACAGGTTATGCAAATTTTGGTGAAGCAGAACCAATCAAGCTTTATCGCGTCACGAAACACATTGTATAATATAATAGTGGCTCAGGAAGCTATTCACACAATGAAATATACGAAGAGTAAGAAGGGCTAGATGGTTGTAAAGTTTGACCTAAAGAAAGCTTACAATTGGGTTCGATGGAATTTTTTACAAGAAACTTTAATTGATGCGTGTATTCCAGGATCTCTTGTGAGAATCATAATGATTTGTGTTTCTTCATCTTCCATGCAATTAATTTGGAATGGTTCTCTCACGAAGTCATTTATCTTGACCAGAAGTGTCCGTCAGGGTAATCCCTTATCTCCGTACTTGTTTGTTTTGGGTATGGAATGATTGGGACATTTGATCGATGTTGCAGTTGAATAGAATTTTTGGGAACCACTTATGCTTTCACGTAGAGGCTTGTAAACTCGAAATTATATAGGGTTTTTCTATATGTTTTTACCATATTTTTACTTAATTATTATGTTTATCTCGAGTAATTATTATTGAAATAAGTGAATTTTACTTATTTAGTAATTTTAGACATGAAATTAAAAAGTATGTGAAATTATGCTTAATTACATGATTTCCAGGCATATTTTATATTAATTCATGTTAATTTGTTAACGTGTGTATTTTTCACTATATAGGTAGGCTATTGAGACATAATATAAATAAATAAAAGGTGGCCATGCACAATTTATCCATATGGATGGCAAGACCATGCAATTTGGGTATAGGGATTGACTACTTGACCCAGTAAAGAAAGGTGATAAAAAGATGGACATGTTTACTAAGTTTTGGACTAAAAAACTGTCCAACAAGGGGAATTAAAAGCCCAGTTTCGGCACTTGACATTGGTTGCCCAAAAAGTATTTTTGGGATATTAAAATGAAGGTCCTTAAAGTTGGAAAACAATAAAAATTTAGCGCAACAACTTACCTGTTGAAACCGTCCACTACATAGCTATCTTTAGCTTGAAATTCAAATTCAAAATGGAAGACTTGGTCATCCCTTTTCCTCGATACATGGCTGGCCAAATGAGAGAGGGAAGGAAGGTAATTTTAAACTATTTTTAGTAAACTCAAACCCTGTAACATCTCGATTTAGGGCCTAGTCGGAATAGTGGTGTGAGACCACAAATCCGAGGTATATGAATGAGTTTTTGAGGTTTATGCTATGTATGCATGCTAGTGTGAAAGTTTCATGAAACAATTTTGTGAAATTGCGGTTGAATTGTCCAAAAGGACTAAATTGCAAAATTTGCAAAATGTGAGATTCTAGAAGCTATTTGTGTGAAATAGCTTTAGAATATTAGTTAGAGGTCCTTAAATAGCAATTTTCCCAATTTCTAATTTTTGGACAAATTTGGGCATGGATGAGTTAAAATAGAAAGTTTATCAAAAAGGGCATTTTGGTCATTTAACAATTAAGTGATTAAAATAGGAGAAAAGATGACAAAATTCATTCATCTTCTTCTCCAAGGCTGTCGAAAATTTGAGAGAGCCATTGTTAGGGTTCTTCAAAAATTTCAAGCTTGCTAGTAAGTGCATCTAGCCTCGTTTTTTATATTCTTTGTATTTTTGAAGTCCTTGTTGCATGAGTAAGCTATTTTTAGCTATTTGATGAGCTATGATGGATGTTCAAAAAATGTGGCCATGTATGACATGCATGTATTTTGATGTTTTATGGAAGATTATGAAAGCTTGATGTAGTAGAAACATCTTTTGCTAAATGAGTTTCCATAGAAACTGCATGTAGGGACTAGTTTGTAAAAATCTTGAGTTTGGTCATACATGTGGGGGTTTGATGAGAATTGATGGTTGCTTTAGTTGAGTAAGTGATTTGGCTAAGCATGAAAGGCTAGAAAGTTGAATAAAAATCACTTTACGAGCCTTGGGGGCAATAGTGTAATTATGAAAAAGATTTGGGGAAAAAGAGTAATTTTTCAAAAGTATGAGATGTGGGTCAATTTGGTCAATGTGTGTATTGAATAAGCTGATTTATTCATTATAGATCAAGAAAGACAAAGCCCGGATCGAAACCGAGGCAAGAGCAAAGTGGTGGACTAAATTGCACGTTTCTATACTTTTGAGTACCGAGGTAAGTCTATGCATAAACAATGCATTCATACTTACAATTTGTTAATGCTAGATAGTGTATAGCATGGTTGAGAATGATTGAGAACCTATGTGGTTCAAGTGAAATGAATGGATGAATGATTAAGTAAGTAGATTTGTGAATGTGTTGTGATAATGCTAAATGGTGGGCTAAGTGCGATACCATCCTAATGCATATTGACGATGAGCTGGCTATGTGCGATGCTATCGTTAGGTATATTATCTAGTGGGCTATGTGCGAAACCACTATGAATACCTTGTTGGTAGGCTAAGTGCGAAACTACCTTATTAATTGATTGTGGTGGGCTTAGTGTGAAACCACCGAGAGATTTGCTGTGTGGATGTGATAGTGAGGAGAATAGCTGTGTGGATGTATAATGATGTGTTGTATATTGTGTAAATGTGATATTGAATGCAGGGGTGCATGTCAATGGTTATGAGTAAGTAACTCATGATGTGTTGAAAATGTGGTAAGGGATAGAAAGAGTAAGCATAGTTGTACATTATATGTTAGTATAATGCTAATTGTTGTTTAGCTTATACTATGTTGCTTAATTGTTTATGTGTAAACTTACTAAGCTCAAAGCTTACTCTCTTTCTTTTCCCTTGTCTTATAGAGTAAAAGTGTTGAATCGAGATACGAGGATCAATTGGAAGATCGCCCAAACTATCAATACACTCTGGTACATTAGACTCAATGTTTTGTATATGGCATGTATAGGGGCTAGACAAGTTAGTGAATTTTGTTGTTTATGGCTATGATGTGTTGGCCTTTAGATGGATAAACTATTTTGTATAATGCCATAGTTATTGGCACTTTATTATATGAAAAGATGAAGTTATCTATGTGAGATTGTAAGACTTTGAGTTGATTATGGATGTGTTGAATGAGTGCATGGTTGTGTATGCTAGAAGGGTGAAAAGAACTTGGCAAATAGCTTTGTTCTTGTCCATGTGGGTAGACACACACAGCGCAGTGTCTAGGCCATATGTGACACACAGTCGGCCCATGGGCGTGTGACTTGGTCGTGTGTCCCTGCATGTTAGTCTTTTAAGTCGATTAGACCACGGACTAGTCACACGCGCGTGTGCCTAGAACGTGTGTGTTAATCGATGTTGGCCACGGGCTAGCCACACGGGCGTATGTCTGACTCTAGGCCGTGTTAAGGTAGTCGATGTGTACCACGCAGCGGAGGACACGGGCGTGTTCCTAACCGTGGGGCATTGGCGAGAATGCTTGAGTTTTCATGCACGGGTAGTGACCATGGGTGTGTGTGACATCCACGGGCGTGCCAAATCTTACACGGGCATGTAAGCCCTGTATAGATGGAAAAATTTTATGATCGTAAGAGTTTTTGATATGGTCTCGAGATCCCTCGTGTGTTTGAGAGAGGCCTCGTAAGTCGGGATTGAGGTTGTTGTGATGGCCAAAGAGAGTGGTCATGTTGTGCCTAAGTGGCGATCTTGAGGTTTTTAATACGGTAACGCCTCGTGCCTGATTTTAGCGTTGAATACGGGTAAGGGGTGTTACATTTAGTGGTATCAGAGCTATGGTTTAGTCGGTTCTAGGACTACCGTAGCGGGTGTAAGAGTCTAGCTATACATGTCATAAGTGTACAATGATAGTATGGTGGTTTCTGATGAATTTAAATCTTGTTTTATATAGAATATGGATTCCGATCCATTGACTGCTGATGAAGCAGCAAGTAATGCGCCGCTCTGCGCAAGGAACCGTCTGGCTTCAAAAAAAGTGGACTCGAGGCTGAGGGGTCAAGGGGAAGGGGCACGGGAAGCCTTTGTCCAGATGATGAGCAATTGGTACTCGGATTATGTTCGAGCGAACCCTAATGCTCAACCTCCTTCTCCTCCTCCTATACCTCAGCCAATTCCTGTGGTTCCAAAAGGTATTGATGTAGTGAGGATATCGAAACCCCCGGTAAATAAGATTAGAAAACACGGGGCTGAGGAGTTTAGAGCTAAGGTTGATGATGACCCTGAGAGGGCAGAGTTCTGGTTAGAGAACTCGATGAGAGTATTCGATGAACTCTCTTATATGCCTGAAGAGAGCTTGAAGTGTGTCGTATCCTTGCTGAGGGACTTGGCATACCATTGGTGGAAGACGTTGACGTTAGTGGTCCTGAGAGAGCGGGTGACGTGGGACTTCTTTCTGGAAGAGTTCCGGAAGAAGTATATAAGCCAGAGGTTTACTGATCGGAAAAGGAATGAATTCCTTGAGTTGAAGCAAGGAAGAATGTCAGTAGCGGTATATGAGCGTGAGTTTGTTAGGCTTAGCAAATACGCTCAAGAATGTGTGTCGTCAGAGACCATATTGTGTAAAAGGTTTGAAGACGGACTGAATGAGGACATCAAACTCCTAGTGGGTATTTTGGAGTTGAAAGAATTTGTAGTGTTGGTCGAAAGGGCAAGTAAGGCCGAAGAGTTGAGTACAGAAAAGAAAAGGGCTGTGAGTGAAGCTCGAGATGCTAGAAAGAGGCCGATGGGCAAGTCGTATCAAGCCCAGTTGAAAAGGTCCAAGGAAGTGAGTCCTAGGACGTCAGCACCAGTGGGTTATTCGCATCGAGACTTGGGTAATACTCGTTCGGGTTCGAGAGTCCAAGCCACCTCGATGGAAAGTGTGGGCAATCCGAAGAGTAAACCGGAGTGTCCAAGTTGTGGTAGATATCACACCGGAGAGTGTTGGGGTAATCAAATAAATCATAAGTGTGGTTCCCTAACCATTTTATCCGAAATTGCCCCGAGAGGGATGATAAGGAAGAGAAGCAAGAGATGAGATCCAATGATGTGTCTGCAAGGGGTAGACCACCAAGGAACCTCGAGAGGCGAGAATAGTGGTAGAGGTGCATCTAGAGAATCTACTGTGAGACCGGAGGGTCGGGCACCTGCGAGGACGTATGCCATTCACGCTCGCGAAGAGGCATCCTCCCCTGATGTGATAACGGGTATTTTTTCTCTCTTTAACACCCTTGTTATTGCTTTAATAGATCCAGGGTCTACTCATTCTTATATTTGCATGAGATTGGCATCTAGTTTTAGTATGACTTATTGAGTCTACGGACTTTGTGGTTAAGGTGTCAAACCCAGTTAGGTAAGCATGTGTTAGTGGACAAGGTGTGTAAGAATTGTCCTTTGATGATTGAGAGTCATTGCTTTACGGCAAACCTAATGTTGTTCTTTGTTTGATGAGTTTGATTTAATCCTAGGCATGGATTGGTTGACTACCCATAGTGTCTTAGTGAACCGTGGTAGTAAGTTTATTGATTTGAAATGTGAGAGTGGAGATGTGGTTCGGGTTGAATCAGGTGGATCGGATAGTCTACCAGTGATGATTTCTTCCTTAGTGGCTGATAAATGCTTGAGAAAAGGGTGTGAGTTCTATCTTGCTTTTGTGTTGAATACTCGAGAGGTTGGAGTAGAGTTTGAAACAGTGTCAGTGGTTTGTGAGTATACGGATGTATTCCCGGAAGAGTTACCCAGATTACCTCCAGTGAGAGAGGTTAAGTTTGGGATTGAGTTAGTTCCGGGAATGGCACCTATTTTGATTACTCCGTATAGGATGGCACCTTTAGAGTTGAAAGAACTGAAGGTTCAGTTGCAAGAGTTGACAGATAAGGGTTTTGCACGACCGAGTTACTCACCGTGGGGTGCTCCGGTATTGTTTGTGAAGAAGAAAGATGGGTCTATGAGGTTGTGTATAGACTATAGACAGCTTAACAAAGTGACGGTTAAGAATAAGTATCCTTTACCAAGGATTGATGATCTTTTTGATCAACTGAAGGGAGCTACAGTGTTCTCCAAGATTGACCTGAGGTCTGGTTATTATCAGTTGAGAGTGAAAGAGCAGGATGTGTTGAAAACTGCATTTCGAACAAGGTATGGCCATTATGAGTTTTTGGTTATGTCGTTTGGTTTGACGAATACACCGATGATTTTTATGGATCTGATGAACCGTGTTTTCAGACCATATGTGGACAAGTTTGTAGTTGTTTTCATTGACGACATATTGATCTATTCTCGGGATGAGAACGATCATAAAGAACATTTGAGAATTGTCTTGCAAACTTTATGAGATAAGCAGTTGTACGCTAAGTTTAGTAAGAGTGAGTTTTGGCTCCGTGAGGTCGGATTCCTAGGACACATTGTGTCGGGTGATGGTGTTAGAGTTGACCCGAGTAAAATATCGATTGTTGTGGATTGGAAACCGCCGAGGAGCGTGTCGAAAATCAGAAGTTTCTTGGGATTAGCAGGATATTACAGACGTTTCGTAAAAGGGTTCTCTATGATTGCTACCCCGATGACGAAACTATTGCACAAAGATGTCAAGTTTGAATGGACTGAGACATGTCAACAGGGTTTCGAGAGACTGAAGACATTATTGACTGAGGCACCGGTGTTGGTTCAACCAGAATTGAGGAAAGAGTTCGTGGTTTACAGTGACGCGTCGTTTAATGGTCTCGGTTGCGTGTTGATGCAAGAGGGTAAGGTAGTCGCTTACGCCTCGAGATAGTTGAAACCGCACGAGAAGAATTATCCGACTCATGATTTGGAATTGGCTGCGATTATTTTCGCGTTAAAGATTTGGCGACATTACTTATATGGTGATAAGTGCTGAATCTTTACGGATCACAAGAGTTTGAGATATTTGATGGATCAGAAGGATCTGAATTTGCGACAGAGACGGTGGCTTGAGTTGTTGAAAGACTATGAGTTAGTCATTGATTACCACCGGGAAAAGCGAATGTGGTTGCGGATGCCCTGAGTAGGAAATCCTTGTATGCTCTAAGAGTTATGAGGACGAGTTTGGCATTGTCCGATGATGGTGCTATTCTGGCAGAGTTGAGAGCTAAGCCACTATTTGTTCAATAGATATGTGAAGCTCAGAGAAATGACAGTGAGATGTCAACTAAGAGAGATAAGCGTGAGTCAGAAAGTGATTCCGATTTTTGAGTGGGCTCGAATGGTTGTTTGTTGTACCGTGACAGAATTTGTGTACCTAGAGATGAGGAGTTAATCCAAAAGGTTTTGCATGAGGCCCACAGTGGATGTTTGTCAGTACATCCGGGCAATACGAAATGTATAATGACTTGAAGAAGTCTTATTGGTGGCCGGGTATGAAAAGAGATATTTCAGAGTTCGTGACAAAGTGTCTGATTTGTCAACAAGTGAAAGCTGAGCATCAAGTGCCTTCGGGATTGCTTCAGCCAGTGATGGTACCCGGATGGAAGTGGGATCGGGTTACCATGGATTTTGTGACGGGGTTGCCGATGACTCCGAAAAAGAGAGATGTTGTGTGGGTTGTTGTGGATAGACTAACAAAGTTGGCTCACTTTATTCCAGTACGTGTTGATTATTCACTGGATAAGTTGGCTGAGTTGTATGTTGCAGAGATAGTGATGTTACATGGTGCACCTGTGTCTATAATATCGGATAGGGATCCGAGGTTCACTTCAAGGTTTTGGAAGAGGTTGCAAGAGGCTTTGGGAACAAAGTTGAATTTTAGTACTACGTTCCATCCGCAAACCGATGGTCAGTCTGAAAGAGTGATTCAAGTTCTCGAAGATATGCTTCGATGCTGTGTTTTAGAATTCGAGGGTAGTTGGGAGATATATCTACCTTTAGTCGAATTTGCTTACAATAATAGTTATCAGTCAAGTATACGAATGGCTCCGTATGAGGCCTTGTATGGTCGTAAGTGTCGGACTCCTTTGTATTGGACCGAGCTTAGTGAGAAGCGAATCTATGGGGTCGATCTAGTAAAAGAGACCGAGGAGAAAGTGAAAATAATCCGTAATAGTCTGAAAGTTGCTTCGGACCGACAGAAGTCGTACGCGGATCTGAAAAGAAAAGAAATTGAGTTTGTAGTGGGCGACAAAGTGTTTTTGAAAGTGTCCCCATGGAAGAAGATTATGAGATTTGGACAAAAAGGAAAATTGAGTCCAAGATTCATAGGGCCGTATGAGATTACAGATAGAGTTGGGCCAATAGCATACCAGTTTGGCTTTGCCGGTAGAGTTGGAAAAGATTCATAATGTGTTCCATGTGTCGATGTTACGACTGTATCGTTCTGATCCTTCACATGTTATTCCTTCGACGGAAATTGAGATAAGACCGGATATGTCTTATGATGAAGAGCCGATTAAGATCTTGGCTCGAGAAGTGAAACAGTTGAGAAATAAGAGCATAGCACTAGTGAAAGTGTTATGGCAAAAACACGGTGTGGAAGAGGCTACATGGGAAACGGAAGAAGCTATGAAAGAGCAGCATCCAAACCTCTTTACTGGTAAGATTTTCGGGGGCAAAAATCTTTAAAGGGGGAGAGTTGTAACATCCCGATTTAGGGCCTAGTCAGAATAGTGGTGCGAGACCACAAATCCGAGGTATATGAATGAGTTTTTGAGGTTTATGCTATGTATGCATGCTAGTGTGAAAGTTTCATGAAACAATTTTGTGAAATTGCGGTTGAATTGTCCAAAAGGACTAAATTGCAAAAGTTGCAAAATGTGAGATTCTAGAAGCTATTTGTGTGAAATAGCTTTAGAATATTAATTAGAGGTCCTTAAATAGAAATTTTCCCAATTTCTAATTTTTGGACAAATTTGGGCATGTATGAGTTAAAATAGAAAGTTTATCAAAAAGGGCATTTTGGTCATTTAACAATTAAGTGATTAAAATAGGAGAAAAGATGACAAAATTCATTCATCTTCTTCTCCAAGGCTGCCAAAAATTTGAGAGAGCCATTGTTAGGGTTCTTCAAAAATTTCAAGCTTGCTAGTAAGTGCATCTAGCGTCGTTTTTTATATTCTTTGTATTTTAGAAGTCCTTGTTGCATGAGTAAGCTATTTTTAGCTATTTGATGAGCTATGATGGATGTTCAAAAAATGTGGCCATGTATGACATGCATGTATTTTGATGTTTTATTGAAGATTATGAAAGCTTGATGTAGTAGAAACATCTTTTGCTAAATGAGTTTCCATAGAAAATGCATGTAGGGACTAGTTTGTAAAAATCTTGAGTTTGGTCATACATGTGTGTTGTGATGAGAATTGATGATTGCTTTAGTTGAGTAAGTGATTCGGCTAAGCATGAAAGGCTAGAAAGTTGAATAAAAATCACTTTACGAGCCTTGGGGGCAATAGTGTAATTATGAGAAAGATTTGGGGCAAAAGAGAAATTTTGCCAAAGTATGAGATGTGGGTCAATTTGGTCAATGTGTGTATTGAATAAGCTGATTTATTCATTATAGATCAAGAAAGACAAAACCCAGATCAAAACCGAGGCAAGAGCAAAGTGGTGGACTAAATTGCACGTTTCTATACTTTTGAGTATCGAGGTAAGTCTATGCATAAACAATGCATTCATACTTACAATTTGTTAATGCTAGATAGTGTATAGCATGGTTGAGAATGATTGAGAACCTATGTGGTTCAAGTGAAATGATTGGATGAATGATTAAGTAAGTAGATTTGTGAATGTGTTGTGATAATGCTAAATGGTGGGCTAAGTGCGATACCATCCTAATGCATATTGACGATGAGCTGGCTATGTGCGATGCTATCGTTAGGTATATTATCTAGTGGGCTATGTGCGAAACCACTATGAATACCTTGTTGGTAGGCTAAGTGCGATACTAGCTTATTAATTGATTGTGGTGGGCTTAGTGCGGAACCACCGAGAGATTTACTGTGTGGATGTGATAGTGAGGAGAATAGCTGTGTGGATGTATAATGATGTGTTGTATATTGTGTAAATGTGATATTGAATGTAGGGGTGCATGTCAATGGTTATGAGTAAGTGACTCATGATGTGTTGAAAATGTGGTAAGGGATAGAAAGAGTAAGCATAGTTGTACATTATATGTTAGTATAATGCTAATTGTTGTTTAGCTTATACTATGTTGCTTAATTGTTTATGTGTAAACTTACTAAGCTCAAAGCTTACTCCTTTTCTTTTCCCTTGTCTTATAGAGTAAAAGTGTTGAATCGAGATACGAGGATCAATTGGAAGATCGCCCAAACTATCAGTACACTCTGGTACATTAGACTCAATGTTTTGTATATGGCATGTATAGGGGCTAGACAAGTTAGTGAATTTTGTTGTTTATGGCTATGATGTGTTGTCCTTTAGATGGATAAACTATTTTGTATAATGCCATAATTTTTGGCACTTTATTATATGAAAAGATGAAGTTATCTATGTGAGATTGTAAGACTTTGAGTTGATTATGGATGTGTTGAATGAGTGCATGGTTGTGTATGCTAGAAGGGTGAAAAGAACTTGGCAAATAGCTTTGTTCTTGTCCATGTGGGTAGACACACGGGCGTGTGTCTAGGCCATGTGTGACACACGATCAGCCCATGGGCGTGTGACTTGGCCGTGTGTCCCCTGCATGTTAGTATTTTAAGTCAGATTAGACCACGGACTAGTCACACGGGCGTGTGCCTAGAACGTGTGTGTTAATCAGTTTTGGCCACGGGCTAGCCACACGGGCGTGTGTCTAGACTCTAGGCCGTGTTAAGGTAGTCAATGTGCACCACGGGCGGAGGACACGGGCGTGTTCCCTAACCGTGGGGCATTGGCAGAATGCTTGAGTTTTCATGCACGGGTAGTGACCATGGGTGTGTGTGACATCCACGGGCGTGCCAAATCTTACACGGGCGTGTAAGCCCTGTATAGATGGAAAAATTTTAAGATCGTAAGAGTTTTCGATATGGTCTCGAGAGCCCTCGTGTGTTTGAGAGAGGCCTCGTAAGTCGGGATTGAGGTTGTTGTGATGGCCAGAGAGAGTGGTCATGTTGTGCCTAAGTGGCGATCTTGAGGTTTTTAATACGGTAAGGCCTCGTGCCCGGTTCTGGCATTGAATACGGGTAAGGGGTGTTACAAACCCTACTCCTCACCTATAAATACCTTGTCATCCTTCACTTATCCCTCATCCCTCATCCCTCATCTCTCATTCCTCATTTCTCATTTTCTCTACATTTCTCTCTCATTTTAGTTCTCTCAAACCCTTCTCCCTTTTTCCTTTGCATAGCCATCCATCCCCTCTCTATCTTTAGCCTCAAAAGCTTTGTTAAAAGCAGTCCTTAGCTGGCTACCTTCTAAACCTTTAGCAAAAGAAGCTTCAATCAGAACGGAGGAGCGCTTCTGTCAGAATAGATCCGAAAGGCTACTGAATTGAGCAAAGTAAAGCACCTTAGTCAGAATAGATCTGAAAGGTTGCTGAAGTGAATAGAGTTTACTCTTTCCTCTTGTTATTTATTTTAAACATTTTGCTTTGAGTTTAATGTTTTTTACATCAACTATGTTCTTCTAAATTCTATTTGATGAGATAATTATATTTAATTGATGAGATTTATTTAATTCATGTTAACATGTTTTGTGCCTCAGTCGATTATGTTTTCAATTAATATCATGCTGCATTTCATTCATACATGATTGGGTGCACTCAGATTAACTGAGCGATCCTAACTAGACGATGGCTAGTAGATGCATAACTGAAAAGTGCAATGCTTAATTTAAGCCATTAAACCCGACTAAGTTAAGGTTCATAATATCTTTAGTTAGCTCTATTATCTTGCATGGTTTTTAGATTTATGTAATTAAACTATTGCAAACATAAATGTCCCTGTAATCTTGCATAAATGCTAAGAAATGCTTAGTTTAATTTGATCAGTAAAATGCATATTTAGCTAAGTAAAAGATCCGATAGGACTTAAATTTGGTTTCCAAACCCATAAGAGATCGAGTTTCCATGGAAGTAATTCCGAACATGTTAGCATGATGAAGGTAAATTGAATTAATTAATATAATTATCCTAGCTCATTTAAAGTTGATTGTTTTTTTATTGCTAAAGCCCTCATTCATACATTTAGGTAAAATTGCATTTAGATTAGAAATTGCATAGGGATCACTCTTGCATTTAATTAATCTAATCATCACTATCTAAATTTATTGAGTTTTTTTACATCAAATTGTTAATTATGATTTTGCAATTAAATTGGTTAAGCTTTTCAACCCCTGTGGAGACGATAACTCATATTACTTACTTGTTACTTAGATGACTACGTACACTTGCGTAAACACGTTACAAATTCGTTACAAGGCCTAGGAATGTCTCATTTGTTTTTTTGCGAATGATTTAATTCTATTTTGTAGGGAATATATAAAAGGGGCTGATTGTCTTAAACAAGTGTTGGATATCTTTTGTCACTTCTCTGGGCATCGAGTTAATCAGTAAAAGACTCATGCTTTTTTCTCGACTAATGTAAATGTGGATGAACAATCAAGGTTTTGTGTTAAACTTGGTTTGACTAAAGTCAATGATTTGGGTAGATGTTTGGGAATGCCCTTCTTACATGGCCGAGTTGGAGTTAGTTCGTTCAGTTCATTTTGTATAAAGTTCGAAGTCGTCTTAATGGGAGGGATGTACGCAAGATATCACTAGCTGCAAAACTCACTTTGGTTAAATCAGTTCTAATGGTGATCCCTAATTACTTCATGGCTACGGCCCGTATTCCTATTTCGATTTCCAGGGAGATAGAGAAATTGGCTTGTAGTTTTTTATCGCTTGTTAATTGGAAAGACTGTTGTAGTCTTGTGATGAATGGGGGGCTTGGGATAAGATGATTATGTGATCAGAATAAACTTTTTTTCTTTTGAAGCTCAGGTATAACATGATTGTTAATATTGATGCTTTTTGGGTTAGGATTTTATGGAATAAGTACAGAATACATGGGTTGGTTCCGGATAATATTGTTCTTACTAATTGTTCCTATTTATGGCATTCATTATCTAAGGTTTGGGATGGTGTTAAGAAGGGGCTTATTTGGGTTGTACGGGATAGGCATTTGATTAATTTCTAAAATGATGAATAGGTAAGGGAAGTGGGACCATTAAAGTACTATTTTAGTGGTAATGGGATTCTTGATGAAGCAACCTGGGTTTGTGATATGGTTTCATCGGATGGTATATGGTATTCGCAGTGGTTATCATTGGTACTTCCTCGATGAGTTGTTGAACAGGTTATAGCCTGCAAGGTATCGATGCGAGAAGCGAGGTCTGATATCCTCAAGTGGTGATGGATGGCAACAGAGAGATTCTCTATGGTGGACTCTTATAAGCACATCTTTGCTCCTCCTACTCCACGATAGAACGGGGGGCATATATTACTCTGTAAGGTTCGTGCGCCACAACAAGTTCAAATGTTTCTTTGGTTGTTTTTCCATGACAGGCTTCTAACAAATGAGGAGCAGACTAGATGGGGAATACTACAATCCCTTTCTTGTGGTCTATGTAGAGGTGTTGTGGAATCAATAGTTAATGCTATTAAAGATTGTGGATTTGCTAGTGTGGTGTGGAAAACTGTTGTGCCAATAAGGGCCTGGAACATTTTTTTCAGCTTACCAAAAGAGAGGTAGGTACTATGGAATATCAAGAATGAAGGTAATCTGCTGTCTTCTAGAGGTGAGTGGTCTACTTTCTTTTCCATTATTTGTTGGTTTATTGGGAAGAATAGGAGTGGTTTTATTTTCAGTCATTCTAATGGGAGTAGCTCTAAATTAATCAACTCAACCAAGGCATGGATAAAATCATTGATGGATAAAGAGTTCATTGTCCAATGGGCCTGTACGTCAATGACAATAGGAAGGTGGCAACTACCTGGGGTAGGATAGGTTAAAGTCAATATTGATGGATTAGTGGCAAGGCAAATCTCGAAGGTGGCTATCAAAGGGCAGTGAGAGGTCCTAGTGGTGGCTGGTTGGTAGGTTTCAAAATGACAGTTGGTTTGAATGATATTTTACAGGTAGAAGCCAAAGTAGTTCTAAAAAGTCTAAAGTTGGCTTGGAATCGAGGATTCAGGCAAGTTGAGTTAGAAAGTGTAACACCCCTAACCCATATCCATCACCAGATTAGGGTTACGAGGCATTACTGACCAAAGCACATCTCTGAACAGTCATAAATCACATGCTTTAAAACTCCACCATTCGAATCATATATGTATACTTCTAATTTATGGCATTCGAATAATCAAAGTATAAGATAACTTATTATTTTACAAATTATATGCGCATACTTTAAAATATGCAAACATATATCATTTCATTTCATATAGCTAATATGTACCAATATGTCTATTTCATCTGTCAAATAATAACGTACCATTTTTTTTTAACTCAGCACATATTTCATCTGTCAAATAATAACGTACCATTTTTTTTAACTCAGCACATGAGCATATTAAAATCAATCAATCATTTCACACCAACTAATATTTAAACTCATATGCAACCTTAGTGTACTTAATTACCAAACCAAATTACATATATCTAACCTTTCATCTCACTATTTATTCGGCTAGCTAATTAACCTATCATTATGACATTTGTATACCTAACCACAGCAAAGCATATCATGGATATGTATATAAATATTTTACTTAGCATATGTCGAATATATCATCAATTTAACCTTTTTAGCTACCCGAATAAACTGACCAAAACATTCAAATAGTATATTCATTATTTGCTTTAACCTTTCGTACCTAATTAGTCAACCACAACCCAATCAATTGAATACATATTCGGTCATTCAAAACAACATTCAATACATAATATAATTATATAATTATGCTATATACCATATCACATACTTATCATTATGAATCCAAAACCTTAGCCGAATATACATATACACATTATTTATCATTTCTAAACCAAATTACCCATGCAAGCATGCCATTTCAATCCGACACAAAAACCACATTCCTTAATCAAATTTTCATAGCCTAACTTAGTCCACAAGTCCAATACCACAATTTTAACATTAACATATACTAAACACTTAATGATATGATTTAAACACCATTGCCGAATCATAAATAGCTTATAACCATCACCTATATTTCATCACATGACTGAATACATAATTTACATTATAAACAATTTTCAAATCGATTCATGTTTCAAATTATGCATCTCAATAGTAAGTTATTAACAATCCATAACCCAAACACATTCAACAACCACATGTATCAAGCTTTCCAAATGAACTAATCATAAGCCATAAATAATTACTTCATGCCAAAACATATATATACCAAGCATATCACACACTTATACTATGTAACATAATACCCAACATGAACTTATAACACAACCGAAAATGCATAAACATAAGCATCATTTCAAGCCAATTTCGCATGGCTCATATATTTACAATCTCAAAACCAACCAAAACAAATATTAAACTATACATGCCATATGTTCATAGTTTCAAACTTTTGTAATACCGAAATAGCGATCGATAGTGTGACGGATTTCCTTGACAATCCCCGAGCTCTTAAATAGCTTACAAAATCTATAAAACAAAGAACGAACACACACAGTAAGCTTGAATAGCTTAGTAAGTCATAAGCAATTAAATCATTTCAATGACATACATAATTTAATTAAACTAGGCTGAATCATGCAAACCTTAACCACATATACATTTATCATGCTTGCAAATTCATATATCAACACATGAACATTAGCATTATATTATCACTTAGCCGAATATGAACAATCACATGTACATATAAGTCACTTTTTATATCATGCATAGTTTATTTCATCATTTCAATTACTAAACTTACCTTACTTTCATATTCATTTAACTTCACACGTACCTGAACCATTTAGCTCATTTTCACATTCGATCTTAACTCGATATTGCCCGTTGAACCATTCGGAATCGATAAGGATACTCGGATAACTCGAAAAGCTCGTACAATGCCAACGTCCCAGACGTGGTCTTACATGTAATCAACTATCGATGCCACTGTCCCAGACAGGGTCTTACACGAACTCATATACGATGCTGATGTCCCAGACATGGTCTTACACGTAAATTACAAATCGATGCCGACGTCCCAGACATGGTCTTACACGAATCACATATCGAAATCCTATGTCATGATATATGTATCCTAACTATTCTTAAGGTTCGTACGGGGTTTTCGGACGTCGTAACTCGATCGATTCATGCTCGTGACACATCATTCCATGCTAAATTCAATTCAGCTAAGTAGTTATACATACATAAAATTCAATTCGGCTATTTACAAAATCAATACATTCAATTTAACAACATTTATTTA
This sequence comes from Gossypium sturtianum, assembly GCA_025698515.1. Lineage (NCBI taxonomy): Eukaryota > Viridiplantae > Streptophyta > Magnoliopsida > Malvales > Malvaceae > Gossypium > Gossypium sturtianum. The sequence goes on from CM046943.1 coordinate 107,057,593, forward strand.
CTTATGAACTTACCTCGGACGAAGGCGAATGAACCGGGACGACTATTCGACAACTTTAGATTTCCCCCGATCCAATTCCGATTTCCTCTTTTCTTGATCTAAATTAATATAAATTAGACTTATTTAATCACACATGTATTCAAATTCACCCAAAAACACATAAAAGGGCAATTTGCACTTTAGCCCCTAACATTTCACATTTTTCACAATTTAGTCCTTATTTCACAAAACACAAAATGCACATAATTTCATTAAACTCTAGTATAGCCAAATTTTACTAAGGTTCATAGCAGCCCATTTCTTTCATTTATTTCACATTTTTACCACTCAATTTACAAAATTCACAATTTAATCCCAAATAGGCATTTTTACTAAAAATCACTTAATTAAACATGAAAATCTATTAACACACATTTATTTTTCATCATCAAACACAAAAAATCATCAAGCTTTCAACAATGACAAAACACAAAATCATCATCGAATCCGAAAATCAAGGTATAGGCTAGCTAAAACACAAAGCAACAATCTCAAAGACGTAAAAATTATCAAAAACCGAACTTAAAACTTACCTAAATCAAGCCCCAAATGTGCCGAATGCTCAAACCTCAGCTATAGTTTCTTTCTTTTAACTTTCGGCCACCAAGATGAATAAAAATGCATGGCTTTTACTTAATGTTTTATTATATTATCATTAATTAACATATTTACCATATTAACCTTTATAAATTAATTATTAAACCATATGTTACATGTGTAAACCGTCCACTCATAATTTCTATGGTAAAATTACAACATAAAGACATCATATAATAAAAGCCATAGCAATTATGTACCTTTACATAAAGCATGCTAATTTTGCATTTTACGCAATTAAGTCCTTTTAATTAAATCGAGCACACAAACGCTAAAATTTTCACACGAAATTTTCACACATATAATTTAACATGTTGTAGACATCAAAAATAATATTAAAATATTTTTCTGACTCGAATTTGTGGTCCCGAAATCACTGTTCCGAATAGAGTCTAAACCGGGCTATTACAGAAAGTGATAATGCAATGTTGGTTGAATTCATTTGGAATGGTTGGGCATCAGTGAGTAATGTTGATGAAATTAGATGCATTCATGTTTGGTGTTTGAAACCTCGAGAAGTTAAGTTTAGACATATTCAGAGGGATGCCAATAAAGTTGTGGATTGCATTGCTAAGGCAAATGGTGGTGTGATGGATCAACTGATTATTTTTTACGATCCTCCGAATTATGTGAGGAACTTTTTGAAAGAGGATATTCAACATTCTTTATTGGTCACAGATAGAATAATCTAGTTTCTGATGATATTTTAGAATTGTTCTAAGTTTACTATTTACCAAAAAAAAAAAAAGCAAAATGATAAGCAAGTAGATGATCGATCTATTTCTATATTGCTTATTAAACTTTACTTTGCCATCTATTTCTATTTTATTCAATTAATACGATGATTAATATTTTTCATCTGTTATTGTATATTTTCATTATAAAATTTATGGGAAGGACAAATAGCACTCAAGAAACCAAGATTCATTTTTCAATCCATTGTCTTTCATCAACTTTCATTTTCAAGTTTATTTTCCACTCCTTAATACTAATACGTTTTTAAATTGTTTCCCATGTCAAAGAATGTCATGCTTTTTTTTCTTTTTGTAGATCTGATATAGAGATTACCCGAGACAACATTGATCCAACGATTAAATTTCATTTGTTTAAACCAAGATTGTAAGTTTACATATAATCTCTTATGTTCTTATTTTCTTCTTAATTTCTTTATTATAATTTTTGGGATAGATAAAAGTTTAATAACATTTTCATAAATATATGTAAAAATTAATTAATTCGTTTCTCACTATTTATTCAATTTATTTTAAAAACATATTTATATACAACTAATTAACATGGACTAGAAATCAATAATGTATTGACCATAAATACTCATTACTTACGATGCTATTTTTGCTATAAAACGTAGTTTGATTCCTTTAAGAATACATGTAAAGCATTTGGATTTAATTTGATTAAGTTTGTTATTACTAAATTTATAATAAAATTGCAATTAAATTTACATATTTTTGTTTACATAATTCTATTATTATAATTTTTTTTAAAAAATTATACACTATTTATATATTATTTTTTAAAATCTTATAATATACAATATTAGAATACAATTATTTACAATATACGTAAAAATATTATTTAAGAATTAAAAAATTTTTAAAATAATTTTTTTATGAAATAATATGTTTAAATTTATATTCACATTATTAATTAAATTTTAAAAAAATACTAAATGATTTAATATTTTTAATTGATATATATAACTAGCTTGTGCATCGCGCATGTAAAAAAAAAAACTAGTTATAATATAATTGCATACTCGTTATGAGTTTAATCTATCTATGTATTGAATGTGAATCATATTAGCACCATTAAGTATACAATTCTCGATGTATGGATTTGTTTGTTTTCATGCACAGGTCTAAACAAGTTTTGTTGGATTAAAGACCTCAGATAGCATCCAAATCTCAATGACTCGGCTCAGACCAAGTTTGTGCTCTTTTGTCTATATTTGGTCTAAGGCATATACCTAGGTTGGGTTATGTAATTATATGTTATTTTGGCTATTTTGGTTATTTGGTTTTGGATGTGTCCTAAGGTTGAATTTGGTTATCTAAATTTTATGTCTATATGCATGAGTTTTACTTGTTTGATAATTGGTCCAATTACGCTAAGTAATGAGGCATGATATGGTATGAGACCATCTTTTTTGCATGTGTTATGACATGATAAATTGGTATGCATTGACAGGGTATAGTTTTGGTTTATGTTAAGCGAGTTTTAAGTTGGAATTCATGTTGAAATGTTGTGTAGTATAAGAAAATGATCATTTGTTCTCGAGACATTAAGAGTATGTCTCGAGATATTAAGAATAAAAATGACTATGCATTTCCGGTTTTAGGTCTCGAGAAATATTGAGCATTTCTTGAGAAATACGTCGTCACATATGTCTCGAGACAAGCAATACATTGTCTCGAGACAAGTAAACATAGAAGTTAAATTATTAAAATAGGGGAAGTGTGTCTTGAGACTAGTCTCAAGACATAAGGGACCTAATCTCGAGATTTGTATCCAAATGTCTTGAGACATATCATCATTGAAGCAAAAATACTAAAATAGAGAAAAATCTGTCTCGAGACATAAACTTGTTGTCTCGAGAAACATTATTCAATTCTGACCACTGAGTTTGGAATCGAGTCCTAACTCTGAATTTGACCCCGTATAACCCTGTGGCTTGTTGATTAAGGACCTTCAACATTATTAATGTATATATATATGATTGATGATTAAATTGATATGAATGATAATTACATATTAAATCTTGTGCAAAAATGTATTAAGATAGTCTAAGTTGCTTTGGCAACGTAATGTGACATCACATATTCGGATTCGACGATCAGATCGAGTGTGGGGTGTTACAATTTCACTCAATATCTTTCAAACATAGAACATGCAATTTTATCCAACAAGCACAATCACATACAAATCTCCTCAACAATAGCGGCAACAACTTTACCGTTAGTGTGCGAATGCCAAAATATGCAAATATATATATAAGAAATGAAGTGTGACGTGTTTGCAAGTGTGACAAGTCAAATTGTAAATACATGTTTTACAACGGAACACCGAAAGTGTTTCGAGGATTGAACCCAAAGAGAATTGAGCAATATAAATGCCAAGGATAAAAATAACACGCAAGGGAAAAGCTATCAAATTACTAATGCAAATAATTATTACGACAATAAAATATAGATGATTTTTCTAAAAAATCATAAAAAGAAATTAAACATGCAAATTTCAATTAATGAAAAACAATATAGGCAATAATGGTGATCAACTGATTTTCATGCTAGTGGTGAATTTACCCTTAAGCGACTCAATTAACAATATCATAATTTAACAAAATTTTACATCTTGGCCTCAATTTAATGGAATAAAGAAATTTAATGAATTATCCTCCTGACCTCACTCAATTAAATTGAACTAAGTCAATTTTTACTCAATAGATTCTCCTTTTGGTCTCATCTATCTAAATTTTCACTTAGAGTTGCCAATTCTAAGTTTCACCATTTATTCAGTTTAGTCCAAATTTTTAATTGAGTATTTAAACATAAAATTCACATGCTACCAATCCAGCTAACCAATCACCCAAGTAATTTAGCACATACCCATAATGCAATTAAACAAATAATTCAATTTTATACAATAAAAATAAATTATAAAGATGAAATTGCAAAAGTTGAGAAATGCTTAGGAATAGTGCAAAAAAACTCTTGATTCCACGATAGAAAAAATTCAATCCACGAAATTTTTGAATGCCCAATTTATAATTTCTTTAATTGAACAGAGAAAGACAAGGTATTTAAAGACATGTTGTAGAAAATAAATTAACCTAGAAATAGTCCTTGTACTAATTTAACCTAAAAATACCAGCAACTTTATGAAAAATAATCTAACTTAAAACTATACTAACCTTCTAACTCTCCTTAAATGGTTGATTGAACTAGTATTTATAGGCAAATCAACATTGAACCTTCAATTACAATTATGTCTCTATCATTAAACTTATATAAGGCAACTTTGACCATAATTTCTTCAAGTTGCCCTCTTGATTTTGGTCATGCCGAACTCGATGTCACGACATTATAAGACCAATGTCGCAACATTGGCATTAAAGGGCTCTAGGTCGCGACATTGAAAGATGGAGGTCGTGGCCTTGCTTGGTTTCTTCAATCTAGGTCCAGGGTTGATGTCGTAACATTACAAGACTAGTGTCGTGACCTTGACATAAGAGAACTCTATGTTGCAACATTGAAGATTGAATGTCGTGACTTACAGGTGCATCGAGATTGTCTTCTTTGGCTAAGAGAATCATGCAGTGTAGCGACATACAAAAGTGATGTTGTGACCTTGGGGGTTAGAGAACTCTAGGTTACAACATTAATCTCTTGAGGTTGCAACATTGCAGCCACCTAATTGCTTGCCTCCTCATTCTCCTCCGTGAAGTCCCGAAAAATGTCTTAACCACTATTAAGCTCTTGTAGACATGTAGTTGAAAATTTTATTCAAAAAGACATAAATAAACTACAATTTTCAATTAAAATAAATTCTAACCTAAGTACAGAAAAATGATAAAAAGACTCGAACCATTGCTCGAAAACAAACATTTTAAGTGCATAAAGAGCTTAATTTGTTAGATCAAAATACAACGTATCAATCCTAGTGTGACCAGGGTTCTCTTGACATAGAGGATTAATTGAGATAGTCTTTGAGGTGATGTTTGTGAAGAAGGAAATAGGGATAGTGAACATTGAAGGACTTTTGTTTAGGGTACACTCTGACGTTGAAGTAAATGATTGAGTGAAACATAGAGTAAAAGGAAGTTTTGAGATAGAGGGGTAGACAACACTTTTTGATTGTAAGGTGATTGGTTTGTCTAGTGTGGGTTAAGTGGGTTGCCTTCAAATCGTGGAATGGTCCTTCTCCTATAACCAATGATAAGACAACTTGGTGTCATGTGTCTTTCTTGTGTTGGTTGGCATGAAGATGCTTGAAGAGGTACAAAGAATCTCTTTGCAAGTTGTGCTGACAAAGAATAATTGTCTTTTTATCTTGGGCTTCCTCAAAAGCTTAATTTAGTCATTTATGAGTTCCAAGTCCAATTATTGTTGTGTAATTTTGGATCTTGTCTCAAATATCATTGTCATTTGAAATCTTTCACCATTTATTTTCATCCAAAACTTTATTAAAAAAATCATCTTTATTAAAAAAAAGTTAATTCATAACTGAAAGTGTGCATGACGAATAAATTTGTTGACAAAATCTAGTTATACTATTACTATTTTATTGTGAAAATATCCACCAACAAGAAATATTGGTCTTTCTATCTTGGACTTCCTCAAAAACTTAACTTAGTCATTTCTGAGTTCCCTTAAATCTAATTATTATTGTCTACTTTTGGACCTGCCTCACATGTCATTGTCATTCGAAATCTTCCCGCCGTCTATTTTCCTCCAAAACTTTATTAAGAAAAAGTTCATCATGGTTGAAAGAGTGCATGACGAATAAATTTGTTAACAAATTCTAGTTATGCTATTACTACTTTATTGTGAAAATATCCACTTACCTACCAACTAGGGGTGAGCAAAACTCGATTCGACTCGAAAAAATCGAAAAAAATTCGAATTTCGAGTTAAACGAATCGAGTTATTCGAGTTATTCGAGTCAACATGATTTTTTTTTCGAATTTCGAGTTCGAATCGAGTTGAGTTTTCGAATTCGAATAACTCGAATAATTCGAATAATTCGAATATCAAACTATAATATTTTATATTTTTACCCCAAACTCCCAAACCTTTTTACTTTTCCCTCAAAACTTTTACTCCTTCTCACTTTTCGCCCAAAACTTTTACTCCCCTCCCATCCCAACCCCCCAATCTACCCAAAATTCATTTCCCACCAAAATTTTACTCTCCCATTTACTTTTTCTCAAAATTTTACTCCCAAAAACCCTCAAAACTTTTTATTTTCCCCCAAAATTTTTACTCCCTCCCATTTTTCCCCTAAAACTTTTACTCCCTTCCCATCTCACCTCCCATCTACCCCAAACCCATCTCCTCCAATTTTTTTAATATTTTCCTTCAAAATTTTACTCCCCTATTTACTTTCCCTCAAACTTTTATTCTCCAAAACTTTTTATTTTTCCCTAAACTTTTACTTCTCACCCTTTACTCTCAAATAAAAATCAAAATTATCCAAAAAATCACTAAACATAAATAGTAATAATTTTATTTATATCTACTATTTATATTATTAAATTAAATTTCACATTTTATATTATTTATATTATTAAATTGTTTAGTCATATTGAATATTTATATTAAAATTGAATTATTAATTATGCCATAAAATATTCGTGTTAAAATTTTATATTGGTATCAATTTCACATTTTATCTTTAAAATAACTTTTATTAAAAATCACATTTTTACATTTAATATATTTTTAATTCCAAAATATATAGTGACAAGAATCAAGATAATTGAAACAACTAAGCAAGCAAAGAAGCTAACCCGTATATAAAAGATTAATAAATAAATTATTTGGTGATGAAAGTTAATAAAAATTTGGTTAATGTGGACAAATTTTATTACGATGGGTGATTGATAGTTACAAGGACCCAAAATTATTTTTTAAAATTTAACTCGAACAAATATATTCGATTCGATTCGATTCGAATTCCATCTCACTCGACTCGATTCAAGAAAATTTCAAATCAAATTAGGATGATAAAATATGATTCGTCAACTCGATTAACTCGAAATTTTTTTATTCAATTCGATCGAACGCTCACCCCTACTACCAACCACTATTTTCAAATTTGTACAAATAAATAATTTAAAAGAAAGTTAAATATGTCTGTACAAAATCTAAAAGAAATGAGATTTTTTCCCCACGAAATCAGAATCATTTAAAAGTTTCCTTAATTTTTAAATCGCAACTACAAAAAAAAAGAAAAAATGCAAAATCAAAACGTTTAGTGAACGGATAAAATATCAATAACAAATAAGAAAAAAGAAATTGTTTATTGTTTTCTTCCTTCTCCCCATCCTTCCTTTTATTCGGTGCATGTTTTAAGCCCGTCTCTTCCATTCCATATTCGCTTCAACTTCCGAATTTCCTATTTTATTTTAATTAGTTGAATTGACCATCTTGCCTTCAACCTTCCCAAATAGATCCCATTTCCCTTCTCTCCGGTCGTTCTTCTTTGATCCGCAAAGGGAATCAATCACTTCGAATTCTCTCAGCATAGAAAAGAAATCGGCAGGAAATTTTAGTTATGTTGGGGACAGGATTGGGGTTTAGGAGAGTTCGTGGAGAAGATAGGTTTTACAATCCGGCCAAGGCGAGACGGTCGTACCAGAAACAGCAAACCGATCAACTACGGAGGGCTCAAAGCGATTATACGGTCAGTCAATCGAATGTGACCCGGGAGTCAGAGAAGGGGCTTGGTTCAACTGACCCTCCTAAGCCAGTTTTGGTTCCCGTTTCAGAACCGGTTGTCTCTCCATTGAGTAATTTAGAGCGGTTTTTGGACTCGGTCATTCCTTCCGTCCCCGCACTTTACCTCTCTAAGGTTTGTTCCATCTCAAAATGATAATACCCCTTTTTTTATTCTTTAATTGTTTTTTCTTTTTTTGGGTTTAAACTAGTTCCCGTTGTAGATTTCGAGTTTGTTATAATTTGAAGTAAGATAAAGTAATGTTTTAATTTGTTTGTTTATCGAGTAGTGAAACTGGAATTCGCATAAAAAACGTGTAACTAATTTATTTTTGGTGTAATTTAGGAAACTTTTTGGAGATTGAATATATATTTTAAAAAAAGAGATTGATATTTGAAAATGGGTGTGGCAGAGGACGATGAGAGGGTGGCGGACGTATGACGGAGAATTTCAGCCATATTTTGTGTTGGGCGATTTATGGGAGTCATTCAAAGAATGGAGTGCTTATGGAGCAGGAGTCCCACTGATTTTGAATGACTGTGATTCTGTTGTTGAGTATTATGTACCTTATTTGTCCGGTATTCAAATATACGTGGATTCCGTGAAATTGTCTGCCAAGTCCAGGTAAATAATACATTGCTTACATTGAGTTTATTTCCTTGCACTTTAAATTTGTAGTGTATTATCATTATTTAGCTCTACATAATTTGTTTACTTCCTGATTTTTGTTCTCGTTAGTTAGCTAGCTATGTGATATTATTAACTTAATTTATGATTTTATTTTGTCAATTTTTATTTAGTCCCTAGTTTCCTGAGTGGCTCTTAATGCTTGAATAATTGTTATATTCCTATGTTGAGGGCTTCCTTCCTTTTTTGAACCAAAATATCTCCTATCAAATCTATTTAGTCAAAGCTTAATCTCTTCTTTGAATGTAATTAAGCGCAATCTATAACTGTGAAAGAGTTTGATTCTTGTAGTTACATTGTCTCAAGCTTCCTATGTTGCATGACTTGGATTTAGTTGTTCTTTGGGTTCATGTCTTCTTTATCTAGTAAGGATTATGGGGAATTCTCTTTTCATTTTATAGTAGTAGCTTAGAAGGTGAAAGATGTAACATGCAACTGCTAAGTACTAGAAATGTCACAAGCCAAATTTATTCAAAGAGCACAACTGTATTTAAATTCATTCAAAACTAGAAAGCAAAGTAAAGTAAACTTTAAGAATATCTAATTTCTACAAAATTAACTATTTCAATAGCATAATGTGATATTTGAACTTAGAATGACAACACTTCTTTTTTACTCAATCAAGATCAGTGATCTCTCTAGATAACAACACCATAATTTGCTAAAATAGAGCGGTAATTTGTTTCCAAGTATCCTTTACGTTGTTGTAGACATGCTAATCCAATTCAATCCTCTCCTATAACTATTGAATTAAAAGATCAACAATTAGGATCAAGCTCTAATAAGGCTACTCAAGGTTTGGTATACTCCTATCCTAAATGCTAATCAACTTTCTCCTCATAACAATCAAGATCTCTTCTATTCTCCCTTTTCCAAGTTGCAAATAATAAAATCAATAATGTAATCAAGCAATTGAAGGATTATGTCTCTGTGGCTTGGACTTGCCAAAATGGGAGCCACACTCATGCAATCTAATATACACATATAAGGGTATGGGATATGTGTCTTGATTCTTTCGACATTGCTTCTTGTGATTGGCTTTTGAAAAAAAGAAGTGGTGGTGGCTATGAAAGTAGAAGAGAGGAAGAAGAAAAGCAACAATTGTGATAAAAAAAGAGGAAAAAGAAAGCCGTGATACTAAAAGAGAAGAAATAAAAAGCCACTATCTAATAGAAAAGAAAAAGAGAGTAGCGGCTGAGCAAAGAAGAAAAAGAAGGTAGCGGTTGGAAAGAGATTAGAGAAAGAAAAGAAGGGCACAAGTGGCATGGATGAAATGGATGAAATGGTTTATGGTCTTTAGAAGTTGTTGGCCTAAATTTTTTTTATATCAAACCAACCTTGATGCCCAAAAATGGATTGATCTGAAAACTATTTTAGTTGATAATAATTAAAAATAAATTCGATAAATAAAATATATATAAAGAAAATTTTCTTTTAAAAGAGTAAAAATTGTTATATACAAAATAAAGGTATATTGTATATTATTATATTTAATATGATTTACATTTTTGAAATTAAATTCATATATTGGATTTATTATAATATTTTATAACTCTTATCAATAATCTTATTAGATAAAATTGTATGAAGGATTCATGCAACCATGTCCTTTTCTCAGAGCCTTTTTAGTATGTCCAAGATGTGTTTGACTTGTCTTATAGTTAGATACATATTCGTGTTCGACACTTGTATTTGAGTTCAAGCAACGTAGGATTAAGTAGAGAATTGCGAACAAATTAGGCATTTTTAGAGAGAGGAATCACAACCAAGAAACTAGAGAGATTTTGGTAGTGTTTACTATTGCTGTTAAAAAGTACTTTTGAGAAGATAAAATAATTATTTTAGACATGATTTTGTAAAATAGAAGATTTAATAGGGGATTGAAAAGTTATTTCATTGAAAAGCATTTTCCCAAAAGCCAAAAATTAAAAATTTTGGTTTGGGTTAAAATCTTATTTAAAATCAAGATTTGATTTGAAAAGCTACTTGGTTACTAATTTTTTTTATTATCTATGAAATCATGGTTTGGGTTGAAAAGTGTTTTTGAACCTTGGTGGTAAAAAAAGCTTGAGTCATTTTGGACAAATGAAGTGATCTCGTTTCTCAACCTTGTTGTCTTTTGAAGATCCTCCTAAGAAGTGATTTATCCTAGAGGTAGTGAGTAGAGCTAATACTTTGCTTGACCTCCAACAAATCCACATTGTGTATTAGGTTCATTATTAGGAAGGCCAATTAAATTGTAATGACATTTGAGTCATTTGGAATTTTGCGAACTTAACTTCTAAGTTTCTTGGATGGCTGGCTTCCTAGTTCTCGACTAATTGTGTCCATGTGAGCCATTGTCTATGCTATTTTGGGTTGAATTTAGGATTCCCCCTTTTCTTACCTTTGATTCCCCTATTTAGTGTACAACTCATGATCTATAAAGAAAAAATGGAGAAGGAAAACATTGAATGAAAAAGAAATAGAAGAAACAATATGTTTGAATTAGAGTTAACTTGCTTAATTTTGATATTAGCATGTCCCGTTTCGAGTAACCAAATAAAAAGTATTGTTTCGACGTTGGGTATTTTGCCTGGTTAACTAAGTACTTGGAATGCCACAAGTTACCTTATTCAAAGCATCCAACTGTCATTTGAATCCTAAGCTAGAGAGTTTGCATCCAATTGTCATTTGAATTCTAAGCTAGAGAGCGAAATAAACTTTAGCATTATCAAATTACAAAAACCAAGTATATCAAGAGCATGAAAAGATATTTGAACTTAGAATTACAACTCTCTCTCTTAATCAAGGTAAATGATGTCTCTTGATCGTGACACCATAATATTAATGATGCATTTGTTGGTCAAGTCTACAATGGAACACATTGCAAAAAAAATGCCAAAATCTGTGGAATAGTTGTAAAAGAAAAACTTACACCAAGAATCAATTTATTGCCTATAATTCTATAATGTTGTCAATTTGTTTTTTTTAATGATGTAATGCCTATTATATAAAGGCCATCAAGAAGGGGAATGGGATATGCAAAAAGAACCTAATCTAATGTTTGTTTGAGGTATGAAGGTTCTCTTTACAGAACCTGAATTAGCTTTTTATTTTACATCGTAGGTTCCTCCAAGAAGAGATGTAACGCTAGCCAAGACTAAATCGATCCTTTTAGAGGAAGGATGTAATGTTTCATCTAGCATTAACTCAGTCCTATTTTTAATGAAATGCATACCCAAGTTGAGCAAGAAGGCCTTGATACTCATTGGACCATTAGAAGGGTTGATCATGTACTAAATATCGTTTACCCACTTATATTTTCGTTACTACGATGATATTAACATTGCAGGATGCCACACTGAAAGGGTGCAAAGAAGTCTCCAACGAATTCATTGGAAAGGAATAAGGTGAATATTCAAGATTGTGTCATCTTGTGTCACTTGTGAGATGAAAAAAGTAGAGCATTTACATCTGGTTAGTCTTTTACAGTCACTACAAGTTCCTACCCACATTTGGACCAATATTTCCACTGATCAAGTAGTCTATAGTCGTGATCCTCCTCACTATCTAACATTCTTGCATCTTCAAGGGTTGATACGATTGACCAGGCCTTAATTAATAGAGAATATGTTGATTGTAATTTGACATTGCTTATTGCAAGCATAAAATCGCCTGAAGATCACTTATGACTAAGGCCATCTTAATCTTCAATTTACTTTTGGAGAATGGATTTGGTTGCACATACAACCCTATTGACAAACTTCATTGACAGATCGAGCTTACTCAAAACTTACACCTAAATTTTATGGACACTTCCAAATTGCATGACAAGTTGGCTTGTGATCTATCAGTTGGATCTTTTGCCTAGCAGCAAGACTCATAACGTGTTTCATGTCTCTTGAAAGTTTTTAAAGGAGATCTTGACTTCCACTACTAGCTTGCCCTTTATTGGATGGCAAAATTATTCCCCAACCTTAACATGTTTTGCAATCATGTATCAAATGTGGAACATGGGAAATTCTAGTGCAGAGGCAAGGCATGACCACTATTGTTGCTACATGGGAAGTTATTTTGAAACTCCAGAATGCTTCCTTCAATTCGAGCTTGAGGGCAAGTCTTTCACCAAAAAAGGGAGTAATGTCAATGATGCATTTGTTGGTCAATTCTACAATAGAAGACAAATAGCAAAAAAAAATTGCCAAAATGTTAATTATTTTGGTAGTTATAATCTGGCACCGAGAATCAAGGGCTTATTAAGGATTTGACCAAGCCTAATTTATCAAATTTGAATTGATTTTGCTAGCAATTTATTTCTTATAATTTTGCAACTTTATTAATGTTTTCTGTTCTTAAATGATGTAATGTTTGCTATATAAAGGCCATCAAGAAGGGGAATATAATAAGTAGAAAAGTCTTTATAAGTTTCTCCTAAGAAGGAATGCAACACTAATAAGGGTAAACCCACGTTAATAAGTAGAAATAAAATTGAAGTTGTCGATTTTCATGGTAAGATGCATGTGGAAAGATTATTTGGATTAGAATGCTAGTTTGGAGAATTATTTTGAGTGGAAGTCTAAGGTAGAGGCTAGGAAAGTGTTGTTACTGAAACTAAAATTAAAGGGCACTGCACTTCAATGGTGAAAGAGAGTTGAAGAGGTAATGTGCACGTCAAGGTAAGCTCAAAATTAGCACATGGGAACACAAAAGTGAAATTGTGCAAGTAGTTCCTTCTAGTAGATTATGTAATGAATTTGTATGAGAAGCTACATTCATTGAGGTAAGGAGGATTAATGGAGTATACTTCTAAATTCAACAGTCTTTTTATTCGAGTTGAGTTAAATGAGAGCAATGAGCAAATGACATCTCGTTAACTAACATGGTTAAATCAATCTATCAACAATGAGATGGGAGTGGTTTGGTTATTCAATCTTTAAGATGCAAGACAACATGCTTTAATGGTCGAAAAGTGTGTTTGGTGTTATGGTGCGAGAAAAGGAATTGCTAAAAGGATTGATTGTGCAAAAAAAAAAGTTGGAGCTTTTCGAGGTGTTCAAATGGAACAAGCAACCTTAAAAAGTTACTCGTGAGACTTCTTTTAGGAATCGCAATGGTGGAGCAAATAGGGGAAACCTTTAGGGGTGAAAGAGGGAAGTCTTTAGTGAGATTCGGGGTTGAAAACAAAGCTGGATAGAACGTTTCCAAAGTTGGCAATAGTTCTCAAATTCGTTTTACTTGTGACGAAAAAAATCCATAATTCTTATTCCTGTCCTAAATGAAGAGTGAGCTTAACCGAGGTGGAAGAACAAGAGGAAGTAATGTTAAACCATGTTTATGATCACTATGATGAAGAGAACGAAGAAATTGATGCATATTCGTAGAGTGTTGGCAACATGAACTGAAGGCGAAGAAGAGGATTGAAGGCAACATAACATTTTTCGAACTAAGGTTGTGAATAACGACAAGGTTGGAGAATTTTGCAAACAAGCACTAGAAATTCAACAATTATTGAGTGAATTTGCTGATTTAGTTGGTAGTGATGTTATTAATTTGATACCAGGTCCCAATTTTACTTGCTCCATAGAAGGATGGCTCGTGGAGGATGTGTGCGGATAGTTGGACAATTAACAAAATCACCATTAAATACTGATTCCCTTCCTTAATTAAATGATATGCTTGATCAATTGGTTGCTTTTAAGGTGTTTTTGAAGATTGATTTAAAGAGTGGATACCACCAAATTAGATTGAGAGGTGGATATGAGTGGAAGACAACATTCAAGACTCCTTACGATCCTTGTGCATAGTGGGTAACGCCTGTTGGCCTTTCTAATGCACCTAGCACGTTTATGCAAGTCATGAGTGAGGTATTCAAGCCATTTTAAAATTCCTTTTCATTTATTTTGATGACATATCAATTTATAGTAAAAGGAAGAATACTAGTACACTTGCGACAAGTCTTGGAAGTGCTAGAAAAAGAGAAGCTTATTATGAAATTGAATAAGAGCACTTTCTTGTGTGAAGAAATTGTGCTTTGGGGGGGTTGTTATTGTTGCTGATGGCATTAAACTAGATTTAAAGAAGTTTGAGCCATTAGAGATCATTTTATAGGTTGTTTATCAAGAATTTTAGCATTGTTATGAATTCTATTATTGAATGTTTGTAGATGAACAGCTACTAATGGTTAAAATCAACCCAAATCTTTTGAGTTGGTTAAAATTTTGATGACGAAAGCACATGTTCTTACACTTTCAAATTTTGAAATGTTGTTTGTCATTGAATGTAATGAACCTCAAGTAGGAACTGGGGTTGTTCTTAACAAAGAAGGAAGGCTCGTTGAATATTTTAGTGAGAAACTATTTGATGCTAAACGACGTTGTTCCACTTATGACCTATTGTTTTATGCTTTGGTAAGGATTGTTCAGCATTGGGAGCACTACTTGGCTTATTGAGAATTTGTGGTTTACTTAGATCATCAAGAATTGGAGTTTTTGAGTTTAAAAAGGAACTCAAGGATTGTTTGCTAAGTGGAGTGCCTACCTTAATGAGTTCAATTAATCAATGAAGTGCAAAATCAGTGAGACAAATGCACTTAGTAAACGTTCTTTACTACTAGTGGCAATGAATGCTGAGGTGATAAGGCTTGAAGGACTGAGGAATCAATACAAAAGTGACCCATATTTTGGAACCATAATTTCTAAATTGGAAGGGTCAAATAAACATTAGCAATTGCCTTATTGGTTACATGATGGATATTTATTTAGAGGCAATCGCTTGTGCATTTTTCGTAAAAGTTTGCTACGAGAACAAATTTTGAGGGAACTTCATGGAAATTGTTTGAGAGGGCACTTTGGAAGAGGCAAGACCATGAAATTAGTGGTGGATTGATATTTTTAGGTAAGAATGTACAAAGATGTGGATAGGTTGGTAAAAAGTTGTCCTTGTCCATTTGGCAAGGGTAATTCGCAAAATATAAGGTCATACACTCCATTACCTATGCCAGAGGTGCCATGGAGTCATTGAAGCATGGATTTTGTCTTGGGATTACTAAAGACAACAAAAGGTTATGATTCAATCTTTGTCGTGGACCATTTTCGAAAATGACACATTTCATTCCTTGTTCGAAAACTTCTGATGCTTCTCATATTGCTGAATTGTTTTTCAAGGATGTGGTAAGGTTACATGGTGTACCTACATTTATAGTTTCCAATAGAGATGTCAAATTTGTAGGACACTTTTGGAGGACTTTGTGGAAGAAAATGAGAACAAAATTGAAATTTTCTAGCACTTGTCATCCACAAATACGTGGTCCAATAGAGGTTGAGGTTGTTAATCAGAGTTTGGGAACTATGCTTAGGTGTCTTGTTGGGTATCATGTGAAGAGTTGGGATTTGGTTATTCCTCAAGCTGAGTTCGCATACAACAATTCTATGAATAGAACAAATAAGAAGACACCTTTTGAAGTTGCCTGGAGTCAAACCTCAACATGTTCTTGATTTAGTTCCTTTGTCACTCAGAACTAGTGTTAGTGATGATAGAATCTTTTGTTGAATATATAGGGCAAATTCATCAAGATGTGATGGTTGCTGTGAAAGCAAGCAATGAAGACTGCTAATGAAGCTAATCTACATTGTTTGATTAAGGACTCTGAAAAGGGAGAATTAGTTCTCGTACATTTGCAGTGAGAAAGGTTTCTAAAAGATACTTATCATAAGCTGAAGGCAAAGAAGTTTAGGCTATGTAAGGTGTTGAAGAAAATAAGTTCTAATGCTTATGTGATCGAGTAGCCTATAGATTTCCATATTAGCCCAGTTTTTAATGTTTTTGACTTGGTACTCTTTTTGGGTTTTGATGGGAATGTTGTTGAATTTTCAGACCAAATGCAGTAACTTCCTAAGGTTAAGTTTTAGGTTATCGAAGATGTGTTGGATGTTAAAGAAGTGAGGTCTAAAAGGGGTAACAAATATAAGAGGTTTTTGGTGAAATGGTTACACAAATTAGCTAGTGAAAGTACTTGTATTGCAGAAGAAGAGTTGCAAAGAGTTGGTACAAAGATTTATGCTGATGTTGTGAAGGTTCTCATCAGAGTTGAGTTTCCCACTTAGGGGATAATGAAACGAGTTTAAAATTTTAAAAAAATATCATTTATTTTATTATTTCAGTTTATTTATTCAGTTTGAAGTATTAGATTTTTTTTTGGACAATTAGGCTTGTTTTTACCTGAGGGTTAAGTTTAAGATTATCAATAAAACTTTATTTGCATGAAAACCTAGAAACTTTGCTTGCAAGAAAGTCTCTTATATATGTCTAGGAGTAGACTTGAATATAATAAAGAAACCTAGAGGTTTTCTATAACCCTAGGTTCTCTAAAGTTTCATCTCCTTCTTACTAAATTGTTTAGTATTAATTTCTTCTTTTCCTGTAGTTTTCTCACCAAACGGAACCATTAAGTCTATTAACTAATCTAGAATAGTATTCTACTTTTAAAGTTTAGATTTATATTTAGCATTTTCAAGTCATGGTTGGAAATTTAAAAACTTTCCTTTTTTGCATTACTTCCTTTGTCTTAATTTAAATTCCATAATTGACTTTTTGTTGAACGCTTCAGTGTCACAATGGACTCTTGATTTGCCTCATATCCCTAGTTGATTCGCATATACATTGGTTCTTTTGCGAGGCCATTGTGCTTTGCTCTAACTACTTAAAACAACTAAGGAAAATCCTTTGTTTTGTGTCTTAGTTCCTATTTAATGCAAAAATGCTCATGCTAAATGTAATTGTGTTACAAGGACATTTTTTAAGTGAATCAATTATTTTGTTAAATATAAGTGATGAACTTGAGTAATTTTTATGAGCAACATAATGATTTCCTTGTTTCCAATTTTTCAATAATTGTATATGGAGTTGAAATTGTATGGTTCCAACTTATGGATTGAGTGTAACCAGTGTTGTGCCCTAGTTCCAATTTAATGCAAAAAAAGAATTATTTTTGTCAATATAAATGGAGGTTACATAGGTTTACTTGTTTGAATAAAAGATGTAAGCTAAGGAAATTAAAACAAGGATTATGAAATTAAAGAAAAACTCGTAATACCATAAAGATATTTTTAATTAAAGAAGACTTTTAATTAAAGATCTCCTAATAAAAATAAGCAAATATCTTTTTAAAAATAATAATTAACGTTTTCAACACCAAAATAATAAGATATCTTGCAAACCTAGGCATCCATAACACTATTTGTTAACTTGTGGTAATGGAAAACAAAGAAAAGTATATACTGATGAAAAGTCACATATTTAATCTCTACTTAGCGTATTTATATACAAGTCTGTATAGTCTAAATAGGGAAAAAAAATAAAATAAAGTTCTAGAATTAAGCTTAAGAATCTGTAACACTTCCTCTAAAGCTGAAGCATAGTTATTGATTATCCAGTGTGTTACATTTGTTGTCTTTGTGAACAAATCAACTAGTTTTTCTGTTTTCACATAACCTGTGGAGATTGAAAATTTCAAAATTCTCCTAAATAAAGTGATAATCAATTTTTCACTGTAAATTAGATTTGAGGTAATATAAAGAACTGCTTAATTATCACACAATATCTCTGTCGGTGACAAATACTTTAATCCAATTTCAGTTAACAGATGTCGTAACCACATAATTTCACATGTGGATTGTGCCTTAGCCCTGTATTCCAACTTTGTGCTAATTGAGATACAACATTCTGCTTTTTACTCCTCTGTTATACTAAGTTTCCACCAACTAAAAATAAATTACCCAATAGTAGACCTTTTATCTATGATAGATCCGGTTTAATCAACATCTATAAGACATTCAATATGGGTATGTCTATGATTATTGAATAATATGCCACCTCCAGGAGCTCCTTTCAAGTAACATAGGATATGATTTAGGGTTGTCCAATATTTGACTGTGGTCGTTGACATAAATTTGCTAACAATACTATGACTAATGTGATATTTGGACAGAGTTATAGTGAGTTAGTTTAATTTCCCAACTAGATGCACATTGAGAACTATTGGAGTACAAGGTTTTGCTGCCAATTTTCCAATTTTTGCTAGAAGATCAAGAACATACTTTTTGTGAGACAAAAAAATTCCCTTTCTCTTGTCACTTCTATCCCCCAAAAGAACAACAGGCCCAAGTCTTTCATGTAGAACCTGGAACACAAAAATTACTTGAGAGAAGAGATTCTTACATCATTTCTTGTAATAACAATATCAACATATACTACAAGAATAACTCCAACCTCAAATCATTTATAGAACACCGAATGATTACAATCGCTTTTTTTTAAGTCCAAATTGTTGAACTATTTCATTGAACTTTCCAAACCAGACACGAGGGCTTTGTTTCAATCTATAAAGAGATTTTTTTTAGATGACAAACCTTTCCATGATTCCCTTGAGCAACAAACCTAGGTGGTTGCGCTATGTAAACTTTTTCTTAAAGATCCCTATGAAGAAAGTCGTTCTTTATATTTAATTGGTGTAAAGGCCAATTATGAGAAGCGACTAGTGAAGGCGAGAATACCTAAGAAATACACACTTTAGGGATTTTGAATCTAACAAAACAAGTGTACTTGAAAATTCTAAGTTCCACTGTGCATAATGGTTTGGATGGAAATTGAACATTGTATGGGTTATCATCATTAAGTATGGAGGAAGACATACGATTGATCAGAAAGCAGGACGTTGAAACAACATTAACTTAAAATTGTTTGGGAACTTTTGTTTGAAATAAAAGAGCTCTAGTTGTCTCAAGGAGATGTTATTCCATTTAGCTACTCCATTCTGAGATGGCGTGTCAACATAAGAGGATTGATGAAGAATCCCATTTTGGGTCATAAAGGCCTTGTAGAAGTTGGAAAAGTATTCTCTAGCATTATCGCTTCGCAAAAGCTGGACAGACACACCAAATTGAGTTCTTATCTTGGCACCAAAAAAAAAAAAAAAAAAAGAGCACATTTGATCAAAATTTTCATAAAATATATCTATGTCATTTGAGAATAATTATCCACAAACATAACAAAATGTTTAAATCCAAGTTTGTACTATTGAACATGGTCCCAAAAAATTAAACTAGCTCGTTTGTTAGCTTTTAGTCTTGAAGGGAAGCTCCATCGGTGCTTCACCAAGTGGCATGCTTCACCCAACGAAGGTAGGTCTTAAAATTGTGGACTAAACTTCTTCAACAAAGAAAGAGAAGGATGCCCAAATCGACATTGTGCATCTATCAGAGAGAAAACAGTAGGACAAGCCACGGATTGAGAAGCCCACGAGTTGAAAATATAAAGACAATCAAATAAGTCATTTACCAATAGTGTGTTTGTCATAAGATCCTGTAAAATATAATGATTGGTAAAAAACAAGATTGAGAAATTTAGGTCACAGGTAAGTTCACTAACAGAGATTAAATTAAAGGTGAGGTTAGGTAAATTTAATATTGATGATAAGGTGATAAATGAAGTTAGATTAGTATCTGCAGAACCAACTACTTTATAGGTGGATCCATCAGCAATAGGAAAAGTAAAGGTGAATTATGTGACAGAAAGGTAGAAAAAAGGTTGGGATTACTTATTATATGATCTGTAGCTCTTGAATCGATGACTCATGATATGACTGAGAAGTAGCAAATCCTGCAAAAAGAAGGCTACAAACAGTCCAAAATAGTGTTGAAACAGTACCTAGACAACACCCGATGTGAACAGTACCAAACAGTGCTAAATCTCAAAAAATAAACAAGCGACCCACGAAACCTCCTCCAATCAAACAACTGACCATTGGGCTAGGGTTGGACAAGAGAGTCGATGGGGATGGAAGCGCATGAAGCAGGGCTGCAGACCTTTAGGTGGTGGGTGAACCTCACGCACAAGGTCACTAGTCACCGGAAACTGCAGATTGTCAATGGAGACGGTGGCGCACCTCCCTGTACTGGTAGTGTATCCAAAAAACTACTTTACAAAAGTAACCCACAAAATACAAAACAACGAAAATCAAATTCACTAAATTAAGCCAAGTGGCTTTGTTACCATGTTAATGGAAAACAAAGAAAAGAATAGACTGATGAAAATCCATATATTTTGTCTTTAGAGTTAGCTTATTTATATACTAGCCTATATAGTCTAAATAAGGACAAAATAAAATAAAATTCTAAATCAAGCCTAAGAATATGTAACAACCTAGATCAAGCTTAATAGCTCTTGCAAGTCTGTTAGGAATTGTTACTGTTTGGCACTTGTATCAAGTAATATAATCCAATGTATTTTGTGTTATATCTTTTCCCCCTCTTGCCTCCATTCGTTATTCTGTTTTGAGAAATATATTTGGTTTAAGCAAATGATTTCGATGTTGCTTCCATTTGTTTTTGGCTCAGTAGTTTGTTAAGAGTTGTCATTGTTAGACACTTGCATCAAGTAATATAGTACAAACTACAAAGTATCTTGTGTTATATTTAATAATTATTGTTTCTGTTTATGATATAGGCAACCAATTCAGGATAGTGATAGCGACTTTAGGGACTCGGGCAGTGATGGTAGTAGTGATTGTGAACCTGAAAGAGGATCAAATGTTTTGAGGGAAACAAGAAATCACTACATGGCAAGTGAGATGTCTCTTAGGATGGATAGACTATCCATGGGAGATCAGCAGATACTTCAAGAAGACTTGTCTAGTGATGAGGGTGAATTTGTCAATTCTCAAAGTTGTTTGATTTTTGAGTATTTTGAATGGGACCCTCCTTATAGCCGAGAACCTTTAGCTGACAAGGTTAATATGTGTTACGCTTTTTCTCTCCTCTTTCCCTTTTACAGTAGGATCAATGCTTGTCTCCTGAACTTAATATGTGCTAACAGATTGCAGATCTGGCCTTCCAGTTCCCTGAATTGAAGACACTAAAAAGCTGTGATTTGCTATCTTCCAGCTGGATTTCTGTTGCATGGTATTATTATCTACTTTTTTGACAATACATTTGTTTCCAGACATGAGTTTGTACTTGACTGATATTATATGCTCTGATTCTTGTAGGTATCCAATTTACAGAATACCTACTGGACCTACATTAAAAGATTTAGATGCTTGCTTTCTGACTTACCATTATCTTCATACACCCATAGGAGGTAATATAGAATATTTTAAATTTTTTCATTTTCAATGAGTGTGAACTACGGAGTGATTCTAGGTTTTCTTGTTAAGTGATCTTTTCTGGCTTTCATTTGTTATTGCGAATCATTTACATTTCTATCAACTTTTGTGAATTACTTTGTCAAATGGTGCTAGAGGGTCTCTCCTAATGTGTCTATTATTCAAGTACTGGAAAAATAATAAAGCAATTCTTTAATAGTCAAATCTTCTAATTTTCATCATTTTTCCTCGAAAGTTTTACCTTGTTTGACATCAAAGTAGTTACTCTGAATCTTGGTGGATAAAAATGTCTTTTGTAGTGACTTTTTGTTGCTGATTGCATAACATAGTTTTTACAGACTTGTCATTAATCAGTGACAGTTGGTGCTTGCATAACTTTTGGTAGCATATCTCCTATTGTTAAAGATTTATCATCTGTTGCTTTTATGTAACCTGTCATATTTCAGGTGGAGAAAGTGCTCAGGCACCTTTTATTACTTGTCCCAATGACATGGATGATGTTCCAAAGATGTCATTGCCTGTTTTTGGTCTCGCGTCATACAAGTTCAAGGGCTCCTTGTGGACACCTAATGGAACAACTGATTGTGACTTGGCAAACGGCCTCTTTCAGGCTGCTGACAATTGGTTGAGACTTCTTCATGTTAATCAACCAGATTTCACATTTTTCTGCCGCAGGTGATAGTTAGATATCTCAGTAATGGTAGTTCTAATCATTATTTGTCAAAATATTTCCTACAAAAACTATAGTACTTCAGTTTTGGAGGTCAAGGCCAAAAGCTCAATGTGGGGTGATTGTCTTTTTTAATAATCTAAAAAAGAACTTGCAAAAAAAAAAAAAAAAAAAAAGAAGACTGACTGAGAATGCTGCTGGCTGAAAGTGAAGAAGTGAAGCATTTGAAATAAATAAAGGGAGTGAATGGAGAAAATTTAGACTCAGAGCTGATGGAGAGCTGAGCTCAAGCCAGTGTGAAGGTGGTTTCTGCTCGGTATTTGCATGTTAGTTCCTTCTTGCTTTTCTTTTTCCATGTTTTTAAGTTTAAATTATGGATAAATTAAGCAAAACCAGGCCCTTTTTTTCTGTCCTGATGATCAACATGTAGGATTTTATATTTTACCCGACATTGTAGAGGGGATTTTGGTACGGTGGTTGTATAAGTGCGACCTTTGAGCTATCCCTGTTATTGTATTGTAATGCTAATAATGTTCATTAAATTTAATCTCTTAAGAATGGTATGTTAAGAGAATCAGTTTTAATGAAGGGAAAGGGATATTGTTTCAGTAGGTAATTGGCGTTTCTGGTTCCTTGGCGATATACTATGCTCTTATTAGCTTTCGCTCTACATTTTGGTTTCCCCGTTGTAATAGCAGATGTTACGGAAATGTCATCTATAGCAATGAGATATGATCTGCCATGGAGGGTGATCAATGTACAAGGCATTGACTCTGCTTCTTGAGGGATTTTGTCACTGAATTATTATCATTTTAACTGTTATGTTATTAATGCCGCTGAGCATTGGACATGGGGCTGGCCACACTTATGGATCCAACTGGACTTAGACCAGACTGAAGTTTATGCTGGTGGTTACATATTTTAATTTCATTATGGTTGTCAACCAAACTTTGTATTTTTCCTGAAATGTATCTGACAACATAAAAAGTCAATTATGGTAATACACTATTCATAGGGGATGGACATGGAGCTTTGAGTCCAATGCCTCGGAACATATTTCGGACATCATTCTGTAGAGAGAAATCCAATTCAGTTAGTTGCTCTATTGACACCTCCATTATAGTCTTGCAAGCTTGTCTTTCCTCATTCATCTTCATCCTTTATATGTTGAACCATTCCTTACTGTTGCACCCATTTGCTTCAGCCTCTTCTCTTGTTGTAAACTCAACGCAGTCACATCAATGTAAACCATGCATTGGAACAAAATCCAAAATTACCAAACTGAAGACTAAACAGAATTAACTAACCTCTAGAAAATTGGCTGAATCTAAATCCGATTCGTGGCCAAGAATGAACGTGACTATACATGCTTCTTGCAATTCAGGAACTTCATATGATTATTTTTCTTTTCTTCTCCATCTCCTGGTTTAAACGAAGAGTTTCCGAAATAGAAACTGAGTTGCTTAGTTTTTTTCTTAGTAAGCGATCACTGCCTTCACGAACTCCTACATATATATATAACAATCATAAATCCATATATATTGTATACTTCTTGTTATGAGGTAAGAAAAGAAGCTGTTAAGGTTGTTAGCAGTTAGGGTTGTTAGCTATAGTTAACTGTTAAGATAGTTGTTAAGGTTGTTAGTTGTTATCATTTACTGTGTTAAATATGGATTAGCATTGTTGTATTAGCATGAGAGTTAATTCAATGAAGAAGGTTTACCTAGATCTTTCTTTCTTTCAATATGGTATCGAGAGCTAGGTTTTCTGGGTGAAGGAAGTTAGTTTTGAGGAGGTCTTTCATGGCTCCAGAGGTGGTTCCAGGGTTTGATAGTCTGCATCGTTCTTCAAACACAGATGGTCAGACACATCCTTCGCATACTGAGTCAAGATTGACTTCTTGTGTTTTCTCCAAGAAGATTCAACATTTTCTCAAGCATGTCACTGTCAAACTAGGTGAGAATAATTTTCTCCTGTGGAAACATTAGATTCTTTTGATACTTGAAGGATATGATCTACAAGGATATGTCCTAGGCACAATTAATACTCCCTCCCAATTTTTGGTTAATGAAGAAGGTCAATTAGTTGAGGATTTTGAGTTCCTGGTCTATCGACAGCAGGATAAACTTTTGGCTTCTTGACTTTTATCCACTGTCACTGATAAGGTTTTGGTTTATCTTACTAGTGCTCATACTAGTTTTGAGGTGTGGTCGACTATTCAAAGGAGGTTTGCTATGAATTCTAGTATCAAAATATCCAGCTTACGTCATGCCTTGTATTTTTAGGAAAAGGGTCAACTTACTATAAAAAAATCTTTTGAAGATAAAGAATATGTGTGACAGTTTGATTGCTGTAGGTAGCATGGTATCTAATCAAGAACATGTCAGCATAATCTTGGTAGGTCTCTCAATTGAGTTCGAATTTGTTCGGGTTGTTGCATCAGTGACTGAGGCGTCTTCTGACATGCTAACTGAGATGCTTCTCGACTGCGAAACAAGATAGCTGGAGATAGTTACCGATGTACCCATACAGGCTAACTTGATAAATAGACAGAAAGATGATGGTGATATTCATTCGAAACAAGATTCTTCTAGTGGTTATTCAAGAAACTACAATCAAGGGTTTAAACACAAAGGAGGAAGTAGAGGTACTTATTGTGGCAGGGGGCGTGGAGGTAGGTTTACTCGCTCTCGGCCTCAATGTTAGTTGTGTGGCAAGGTTGGCCATCTGGTACAAATTTGTTACTACAGGTTTGATGAAATATTTTTTGGATTACCTAGTAATCAAGGTCAGTTAATGTCAGTCAACTATCATAGTTTCGATAATCAAAGTGGTTCTGAAAGTCAAAACTGTTTTGGTGCATTGCCTCGGTGTTTTAACATGCAATCCTGTTGTGGTGCTCCTCTATTCCACAGTAAATAACCCTCTTCAACAACGTATACTGAGAACAACAGTCGAGGTCATTTTCACACTCCTCCTGATCAAGCTTGGTATTCGGACTTAGGAGTAACAAATCACGTGAAAAATGATACGTCTATGCTCACAAATGTTGTGCCATATACAGGTATGAGTAAGGTGTTGATGGGAAATGGTCAATCTGTTCCTATTAGCAATATAGGTTCTTCTCCTGTGTTTACTAGTTTTAGGGCTTTGCAACTTAAGAATGTTTTGCATGTTTCAACTATTTGCAAGAATTTGGTGTCAGTTGGCCAATTTGCTAAAAACAATAGGGTCTATTTTGAATTTCACCCTTTCAATTGTTTTGTGAAGGACATTCAGACATGGATCACGTTACTAGTGGGCCACATGCATAATGAGCTTTACAAGTTTGATGCTTACAACTATTGGTGAACATTCAGGTGTTTCTGGAGCTACTTTTGGTTCGAGTTTTTCCACACGTGTGTGTAATGTATTGAACTATGGCATAAGAGGCTTGGTTATCTTTGTCTTAGAGATCTTACTCAAGTATTACACAGTTGTAATACTCATTTCAATAAAGCAAAATTATCACAAGTATGTCAGCTAGGTAAAGTTCACAAGTTGCCTTTTTCTTCAATCTAGTACAATCTATGCTTTTCATTTTGAACTGGTTTTCTTGGATTTGTGGGGACCAAATGAAATCGGATGGGTTTCTCTATTATCTGTCTTTTGTTGATATGTACAGTAAGTATACATGGTTATACTTTCTCAAGAGTAAGTCAGAAGCTTTGAGTTGTTTTATTCAGTTCAAAAAGCATGTTGAAGTGTAATTTGGTTGCCACATAAAAAGTTTTCAAAGTGATTGGGGAGGTGAGTATCACTCATTTGCAACAGTTTTATCTCGAAGTGGCATTCAACATCGGGTTACTTGTTCTCACACTTTAGAACAAAATGGGGTAGCTGAGAGGAAGCATCGACATGTAGTAGAAACTGGGATTACATTCATGGCTCAAGCTTCAATTCCTTTGAATTATTGGTCTCATAACTTTATGCATGCTATACACTTGATAAATTGGCTTCCAACTGAAGTTCTACAAGGCCGTACAATCAACACAAACTGCAGTTTTGGTCAACAAGGTGTATTTTTCTTAGATTTAGCTCTAATCATAAAGGTTTCAAGTGTCTTGCTGGTGATGGCAAGGTTTTTGTGTCTCGTCATGTTGTATTCGATGAGACCAATTTTCCTTTCTCAACACAGTCGGTTCTTGTTCTACTTTTCTATCAATTGATGGTCGTATACAGTCTCATGTGCCAATAAAGTTCCTGCTGCTTTTGATCGTTGTTTGCCATCTTCTCATATTGATTCTTTGCCTCCTGAAAGGTTATCTTCCTCATTCAGATCTTCTAGTCAAGGTGATGATTCAAGTGTTGGTCCAGTTCCAGATGAAGGCTCTAGTTCTCCTATAAACAGGGAGGTCCCGTGTGAAGATTTTAGTCCAACTCAAAACAGTAATGGTCAAAGTGAGGGTTCAGTCAAAATTGAAATTGTGATGATCCATGTGATACTATTCTCCACAGACCAGTTTCTTCAAATATACACCCTATGCAGACAAGATCAAAGAATGGGCTATTCAAGACAAAAAATGATTTCAACATGGCTTGATGACAAAGAACCGTTGACTATTGAAGAAGCTTTTCAAAGTGAAGCATGGACAAAAGTATCTCAACAGGAATTTGATGCGTTGATTCAAATTTGGATAGAAGAACAGTAGGGTTTAAGTGGATTTTTAAAGTAAAAAGAATGCTGATGGCTCTATCGTTCGTTATTTCAGGGTTTTTCTCAACAGGCAGATATCGATTTCTAAGAGACTTTTAGCCCCGCTGTCAAGCCTACAACAATCAGGGTGGTCATCGCGTTGGTTGTTACATTTGGATGGCCTCTCAAACAAGTTGATATAAATGATGCGTTTTTAAATGGTAACTTAGCTGAGGATATTTATATGATGCAACCACTAGGGTTTGAGAAACATTGTGATGGTCAGCAACTAGTTTGCAAGTTGAGGAAAGCTTTATATGGTCTTAGACAAGCCTCTAGAGCTTGGTTTCACAAGCTAAAGGAATATTTGGTGGCTGCCAAGTTTATGGTATCCAAGTTCGACGCATCTTTGTTTTTTCAACAGTTTGGCACTAGTCTTATCTATGTGTTGGTCTATGTGGACGATATCATCATCACTGGAAACAACACTCGACTTGTAGATAAGTTTGTTTGTTTGTTGAACTCTCAGATTGCTCTCAAAGATTTGGAGAAGTTAAGCTACTTTCTAAGAATAAAAGTAACCTACACTCCAAAGGGTCTCTTCTTTAATCAAAGAAAGTATATCCTTAATTTACTTCAAAGAAGTATGATGGATAAATCTAAAGGATCACCCACCCCAATGGTTACAACATGTAGTTTGTCAACCCATGTTGGAAGCCCCATGGAAGATGAGTCTATCTATAGGAGCATTGTGGGTGTATTACAATATATTGTAATTACACTGCCGGATATAACTTTTTCTGTGAACAAAACTTGTCAATTCATGCATAAGCCACTTGATTTTCATTTTAAGGCTGTTAAAAGGATTTTAAGGTATTTACAAAATGCCATGGACCATGGGTTGTTGTTTACTCCAACTCTTAAATTGGGTTTACAAGCATATTTAGATGCAAATTGGGGAACTGATATTGATGATAGAAGATCAACTACTGGATTCTGTGTGTTTCTTGATGGGAATCTGATTTCGTGGAGCTCAAGGAAGCATCAAGTGGTTTCCAGATCAATAGCAGAAGGTGAATATAGAAGCTTGGCTCATGCCACTACAGAGTTGATTTGGTTGCAAGTTTTATTAAAAGAACTACGTGTAGATGTTACCAACAAGTTAGTACTTTGGTGTGATAGTTCAGGTGCTATTATTGTTGCTGCAAACCCAGTTTTACACTCAAAGTTCAAACACGTCGAATTGGACTTGTTCTTTGTCAGGGAAAAGATTGTTGTAGGGACACTACAAGTAGGTCATGTTCCAAGCCAAGACCAAGTTGTTGACATCCTCACAAAACCTTTGATTGCTGGTTTTTTTTTTAATAAGTTTCGAGACTAGCTTCGAGTTTTCAATAAGAGTGATCAAGTGCCAAACAGTCACAGAAGATAAGAGCTCCCAAGCAAGAGGAATGTTATGGAATAAGAAAAGAAGCTATTAAGGTTGTTAGCAAATAGGGTTGTTAGCTACAGTTAACTGTCAAGATAGCTGTTATCATTCACTGTATTAAATATGGACTTAGCATTGTTGTATCAACATGAGAGCTAATTCAATGAAGAAGGTTTACCTAGATATTTCTTTCTTTCAATACTTTTCATCAAGAACTTTATCAAAACGTAAGCGGCAAGAATATCCTAATTGATACGTAGATGGACATCCGGGATAATCGAAAACATTTGAATCTGGTTGATGCATTCACTCAGGATGAAATTGAAGCCCCATAAGAAATTTACCCTCATCGGGATTGTAGGCTTTAGGGTCATAAAAGCTTTCCAACAAGCCATCTGGTGCAAAAGCCATCGGCACAAAACGATGTGCTAGTTTCTTTACACCTTGGTGGTAGTAACTATTGACTATCATCTTCATTCTATTTTCATCCAAACAATCTTTAAACCATCAGTGCAATGGGGTGTCTTTCACTATCTCCATATGCCTATGTGCATCATAATTCTCGTAGTTGATAGGAACCCAAGTTTTTTTCGATATTTCTTTCTCATATCTTGATACAATGTCCCTCCACATGCAACATTAAGGACTTCTGATCCTCTACATATGTCCAAATAGGTATATTCATTTTGAGACAAAGCTTAGCAAGCCTTAATTCCACATATCTTTCTCATTGTTGATGGAAGCATCACTTGCATGAAGTAGTTTAATCCCTTCAAGTCCTCTTTCGAAAATTCAGACAGTTCAACTTCATAAAGGGATGGATGATAGCCTCTTCTTTGCAAAGAACACCATGGATAGGCTCGAAGCTTTGGAGCAGCATGTGGACTCCGTTGACTCGTGGGACAATCACAGGTACTGCCCCATAACTTACTCTGAGATCTAGATGATATTCTCCTGCTCAAGAAGGAAGATTTTTAAGTATTTTACCAGCATGATTGAAACCAATTTCCAATTTACTTTATGTTTGATGTTCCCAGTATAACTTTTTTTTATAATATCCATAGGGTTCAAGCTATCCAAAATGGCACGTAGATTAGGGAATTGAATTTATAATGCTTGTCTTCTATGAGTTTGTATGCGTGTTACTGAGTAATGTATATAATATATGATGGCCTGTTACACGTACTAATTTCACCTATAATTTACATTTATACGTATGCTTTGATGCATGTATGTAGGCAATCCAAAAGAGGCAACGAAAATGTATTTTATGAAATTAATGAAAGACGAGAAATGGAACGGGCCTACAAAATCCAGAAACTTATTCTTCCGAACAGTTTGCCAGGAGACGATTAGAACCCTTAAAAGAATCATTGAGATTTGAAGCTGCCGATTCCATAACCAAAAATTGTACCACCTCCTGAAAATGGGCAGGCAACAGCCAAGATTACACTAAGATTGTGGGTATATATAGATTATATGAAGAAACAAAAAGAGTGAAGCAAATTTGTTTCTTCCAAAATCAGTAGGTGAAAAGGGAAGTAGAGGTAGGTGTTGTGAATTCGCACATGTAAATCTAATGCAACATGTTGGTTTTAACAAACGTTTGGTTTGCCCGTTAATGGTGTTAGTGTTAACGTTATCTTAGCTTAATCCTCAACCTTGGATTGGATTATATTCAAATGCTATTGTGGAGATTATATTTACAAAGAAAACAACAATGACTTTTAATGGCCCATTTTAAAGATACATTATTTTTGGTTTCTTGTCTATCAATACAAAAGTGTTTGATCCACATTTGGATTTATTTGTTGCGATGTTATTTTTAACAAGGAATTTAAAATGAAATCATTTTTTTGGTACAAAGTAAGAGAAATTAATACCATGAAAAGTTAATAAAACTTTTTGAACTGCATGTTATCCATTGTTTAGTTTCTCTGGATAGTTGGTTATTGTCCATGGATCCATTTTATATAGTGTGTAACACCCTATACCCGGTCCGGTCGCCGAGCTCGAGTAACAGGATGCCACACCACACATCACAACATCACACATTACACACCGTCTCATTTGCATACAAACATCGTCACATTTAATCATTTATAGGAGTTTAAAGTCTAAAATACCTTAGGCGACATTAAAATTTGCTAAACATACATTAAACGACCTTGTATCAAGTTAAGAACATGCTTAAGGACTACTTAAACGAAAATTTCTAAAAAGTCACGTAGGTATTAGTACACACTTGCTAGTATCGATATTTCTCATAATGGGTATCGATACTGTTTAGGAAATCAATACTTTTTTAACATTTTGTTTCTCTACAAAATTTAAAACCCAACAATTTATCGATACAATTCATAATATATATATTTTACCCTAAGTATCGATACTCGAGAATTGGTATTAATACCAAATGAGCTACTATTTTCGTGCACATTTGTTTTAACATTGAGGTATCGATACATGTCTCGATTATCAATACCTCTATATAAGCTAGCAAAATTACAGCAAAATATGACATTTAACACATTCAAACATATACCACTTCAACATGCATCTATATCAACATAAAAAATATCCATAATTGTAGTTCAAAGTATCATGAATAATTTCGACCAAGCAACCAATAAACTAGTAACAAACGTCCGTAAATCCTAAGAGTATGAACATCAAACAATCATTAAAACATCAAAATCAAACAATCATTAAAACATCATGATGATAATCAACCAAAAAATCTACCACATTGCCTTATTCCCACAGTTCCAAATAATAGGAATAATATCACCTACTCAGTCATTACGCCTAACTTGGAGCACTTGGAATTTCGCACCGCTCACATCGGACACTAACTATTTGCTATGTTTAGAAAGAGTGGGTAAGCTTAAATAAGCTCAGTGAATGATCGAAAAGACCACCAAATAAACACGATGTCATGTGTTAAATGAAAACATCTAAAACACAATTATATATATGTTTGACTACAGTAACATATTAAAATATTCATGCATCAATTACCAACTCCTCTAACTTTATAATTACATAATAAATATGCATATATCACATTTCATAATATTACATTCAATGATAAATTGGCACTTGAGGCTATGAAACATAGAAGTGGGTTCTATCATCAGATATTTGATACATGAATCTTCAACACATCAATGACTCGATGAGTCGAACATATTCCAAAAGCGTAGCATCTAGCTGACACTCTCCAACACACCAACAAATCCCGATGAATGGAGCTGAGCTCCCATTCCCTTATCTCTCTGAAACTATCCCGGGCCTTAATGCCCTAAATAAAAACACAAGGGTGAGTACTGACATTATCCTATGGCATGCCAACAATATCCAACTGTTTCAAAAGGTCACAAGGCCAAAGTATCCACAATTAAAACATACATTCTCTTATTGTTTTCTACAAACTTTCACTGCACATTTACATTATTAACACAACATCATCACTGCCATTCAGCGTGTTTAACATGCCTACAATTAACATTTTCCACAATAGCCATCTCAAGCATATATCTCATATCACATTAACACATCATAATACACAATTCACATCGCATAATCACATATCACACAAAAAGTAACGAGAGGAATAAGAAAACTTACACTAGAAACTTAGGATAGGGGTTTAGGCTACTCCTAAGCTCTCATTTAACACTATGAATCGTGTTTACTAGCAGCGATTCTAAACACTCACTGTTCGCGCTTTTGCCTAGTCGCCGAAAGCCTAAACTAGCTTTTCCTTTCCTTTTGCCTTGCTCGTCAAAGGCTCCAACAATTTCGATTCTTCACTAAAATAAATCATACAAAAAACACAATTAATATTCAACGATAGACTCACCTAAACCAACCAACAACTCATTCCCTTTTCTTAAAATCAATTCCAATTATCTAATTACTTACCTAAGAATGATTCTCAACCTTCAAACCACTCTAAACTACTCAGAAACTTGGTTTCAATATTTCGACATACAATGGCCATCTTTCATGAAAACTTAATAAAAACCTTAAAAACTTTTAATGAAAATTTAAGGAGAGTTTAGAAACCTTCTAATCACATCAAAATGAGTTGAAAAACACTTTTAAACATTGATTTCATTAAAAATACCGGATTTCACCATTAATGACCCAAATTTTGACATTTACACAAAACCTTCGATTTAATAACTTAGAACTCGATTTAAATAGCTAGATTACATTAAAAACTAATAGGAAAATGAAACATTGGCTTAGTTGGGGGAAGAACGAATGTTTGGTGCAAATCTAAGAAAACCCACGAGTTACACAATAGTAAAATCAATAGTGTTTTTTATGCTTTTTATGGAATTTTAGGGAGGTTTAATGCTTGAAAAATGATGGAAATCAAGAGAATTGAAGTTTGGAAAATTAAATTGGGTGAATGGTGTTTGGGAAATTCAAGGGACGACAACAAGAGATGGGGGAAATAATTTTCGTGAGTTTACTGTATGTAGGCGGGGGAAAAATAAGGCAATTTTTAAAACTTTGGGATATTTACCTTTGTGGTACTCCTAACTTTGACCTAATTTTCAAAACAACCCACTTTTTAAATTAAAGGTCTTTTCTACATTATTTTCAAAAATCGATTTAATTTCCTAAAAGCCATAGTCGAATATATTTTCGGGTTACCATATTTCTAAATTTTCGAACTCATTTCGAGCCAAAATCCCTAAATTACCCTTGAAACTTCTAGGCCCAATTTTTGGGTGTGACATGGTGATAAATCAGAGAAGATGTTTGAGGTCATCAAGTACTGGTTGAAGCTTCCATCTTACTTTAGTATCTCAACGTATGATATTCTGCCATTTTCTGTCACTTCTGAAGAGCATAAAAAAATAATATTAGGGGTGAGCGTTCGATCGAATCGAATCGAATGAAAAAATTTCGAGTTAATCGAGTTGACGAATCATATTTTATCATCCTAATTTGATTTGAAATTTTCTTGAATCGAGTCGAGTAAGATGGAATTCGAATCGAATCGAATCGAATATATTTGTTCGAGTTAAATTTTTAAAAATAATTTTGGGTCATTGTAATCACTATCACCCACCGTAATAAAATTTGTCCACCGTAATCAATTTTTTTATTAACTTTCATCATCTCATAATTTATTTATTAATCTTTTATATACGGGTTAGCTTCTTTGCTTGCTTAGTTGTTTCAATTATCTTCAAATTCTTGTCACTATGTATTTTGAAATTAAAAAATATATTAAATATAAAAATGTGATTTTTTTAATAAAAGTTATTTTAAAGATAAAATGTGAAATTGATACCAACATAAAATTTTAACACGAATATTTTATAATATCATTAATAGTTCAATTTTAATATAAATATTCAATATGATTAAACAATTAGATAATACAAATAATATAAAATGTGAAATTTAATTTAATAATATAAATAGTAGATATAAATAAAATTATTACTATTTATGTTTAGGGTTTTTTTTTTTGGATAATTTTGATTTTTTATTTGGGAGTAAATGTGAGAAGTAAAAGTTTAGAGAGAAAATAAAAAGTTTTGGGGGAGTAAATGTTTGAGAGAAAGTAAATAGGAGGGAGTAAAATTTTAGAGGAAAATATTTACAAAAAATTAAGGGGGAAGGGTTTGGGGTAGATGGGGTGGGATGGGAATGGAGTAAAAGTTTTAGGGGAAAATAAAAAGTTTTGAGAGTTTTTGGGAGTAAAATTTTGAGGAAAAGTAAATACGGGAGTAAAATTTTGGAAGGAAAATATAAAAAAAAATTTGGTGGGAAATGGATTTTGGGTAGATGGGATTGGGATGGGAGGGGAGCACAAGTTTTGGGGGGAAAGTGGGAAGGAGTAAAAGTTTTAAAGAAAAAGTAAAAAGGTTTGGGAGTTTGGGGTAAAAATGTAAAATATTATAGTTTGATATTCGATTTATTCGAATTATTCGAGTTATTCGAATTCGAAAACTCAACTCGATTCGAACTCGAAATTCGAAAAAGAAATTCGAGTTGACTCGAATAACTCGATTCGTTTAACTCGAAATTTAGTTTTTTTCGATTTTTTCGAATCCAATCGAGTTTTGCTCACCTCTAAACAATATTGTAAGTTTTGAAATAATCTATTAATGCTATATATTTAAACCATCTTCAAAAGGTTTCTTTTTTGACCAATGTTTGTTGATTTATTGATTTTGAGTATTTTTTTCTTAATAAAATTAAAACAACATCGTCTTGCCTTTAATTTAAGATTATTTGGTACACCGATCACATCCTCAAGCATGAACTCATTTCCTTGATTGTCTCTTTAGTAAAGACAGTCTCACTCATTTGAGGAGTTGAAGTACACAATAGATGTATTTTATGTTGTGCAGACCTAAAAAGTTAATCAATCATCTCCCATTTTTATCTGTACTTTCATTAAAACAATATGATACAAATATTGAAGCATTGCCATCTTATAGACAGTAGGTGGAATAGAATACTACGTTTATCCGTAATGTAACACCCCTAACCTGTATCCGTCGCTGGACTAAGGTTAAGAGGCATTACCAGACATATCGAAACATTTTACTCTCATTTCACAATATCAATCATACATCATCATTACATAATGATTCATACACGTATAGTCCCTTTAGAAAGTATACGAGACCTTAAACATACTTTAGAAAGGGTTCGGGACCAAACCGATCTCATACGAAAACTTTGCAGAACTTAGAAAATTTTTCTTTCAAAACAGGGCACACGCCCATGTGGCTAGGCCGTGTGCCTCACACGGTCGTGCCTTGGATCATGTCTCAGCCCGTGTGCAAAACTGACGTGAATCACACGGCCTGTCACACGCCTGTGTGTCTGGCCCGTGTGCAAGTTTGGCTTGCTTCGAATTGAAGCAGTGAAGGACACTGTCGAGACACACGCCCGTGTGCTCAACCGTGTGGGCAATTATAGGCCATTTGCAAGGCCAAATTGCCACCCATTTTGAATCATACCTACAAGAATCAAACAAGCATCAATTCATGCCTCAAAGGCAGTCAAAACATACCAAATTATGCACAATTTGACCCATAACAACATCATTCATTTCTATATGCAAAATCCAGCTCAATCATACCAATTTCAAATACCAACCTCACATCAAAGACATGTGATTCATAAATCATATAAATCCATTTCAATTCATAGCATTTCTCACCATTTCAATTTCCCAAAATTAACCATGAAGCCCACCAAATTAACCATTCATGAGCACATCAAAACATACCAACTTTTACATCACATAGCATGGACTAAACTCACATATAATCACATTCATTATCAAGCCATATCACATGGCTATATATACATGTCCCAAAACATATCTTAACATTTCTAGCCTTTACATGCCATACTTCAATATGTACATTTGCAAAAGGTACCAAAATATAGTTCGATAGTGTGATGATGATCCTCGACGATCCCCGAGCTCCTAGTAGCTTGGATAATCTATAAAATAATGCAAACACGCAAAAAGTAATCTTTCAAAAGCTCAGTAAGCCATATACAAATAAACTTATCACATAAACAATTATAAACTATTTCATTCATATGAACTATGGCATAACACAATAGCAAATTCATAATTCTCATCTAACTCAATTGATCATAACCACCTGCTTATAAACATATCACATTTTCATGTAGCTCACATATCAAATGATCATATTCATACTTATCTTCCATTACCAAATTTCATATACATACATACGTACCGAAATTTGGATGCACATTCGTATACTCATTCATTTCTCGGAATGCCCGTTGAACCGTTCAGAACCAATAAGGATACTCGGATAGCTCGGAAAGCTCGTACAATGCCAACGTCCCAGACGTGGTCTTACATGTAATTAAATGTCGATGCCTCTGTCCCAGACAGGGTCTTACACGAAATCGTATACGATACCGATGTCCCAGACATGGTCTTACAAGTAAATCTCAAATCGATGCCAACGTCCCAGACGTGGTCTTACACGATAACACATATCAAAAACCTATGTCATGACATACATATCCTAACTACTTCCTAAGGTTCGTACGGGACTTTTCGGACGTCGTCACATTATTGGAACTTTTTCGGATTTCACATATTCAGCTCAAATAGTCATATATCACAATTCATTCACATAAAAGTGTTAATAATTCAATTTAAACACATTTATTTGTATTTCGACTTACCTCGTATAGGAAAGAACGAAAATGAATGGCTATTCAACTACTTTCGATTTCCCCTGATCTAATTCTTTTTTCTTTGGTTCTTGATCTATACACATTCAAATTTAACTCTTTTATTCACCAAATCATTTAGTTCAATCCATTTACACATATTTAGGGCATTTTACAAATTAACCCTCACATTTTCACATTTTGACATTTAAGTCTCTAATTCACAAAATCACAAAATATACAAAATTTAATTACACTATAACTTGGCTGAATATACACTTGGCTCAACTAAGCCCACATGTTTAATTTATTTCACATTTTAGTCCTTCAATTTCTCATTTTCACAAATTAGTACATAATAATCAATTTCATCAAAAATCCTGATACAAAACATATTTATTTAACATCAAGCTTCCATATTTCACCATTTAACATCACAAAGCTCACAACATTAATAATGACATAACTCAAAATCATCATCAATTTCATGAATTAAGCATGGGCTTGATAGAACGCAAAGCAACGATCACAAAAACGTAAAAATTATCGAAAACGGATCAAAAATCATACCTCAATTAAGCTTATCAATGGCCGAATGAAACGAAGCTTTAAACCCTTTCTTTTTCTTTCAAATTCGGTGAAAAGATGATGATAATGGCCATCAAATTGTTTTTATTTTAATTATTTTAACATTGATTATCAAATACCAATTTTAACCTTGGTTTAAAACATTTATAAACATATAATGGATGGCCATAATTGTCCACTTTCAAGTTAATGGCATAATAACAAAATAAGGACCCCTTATTTATAAAGACACATCAATTCAGCACTTAATTAAATAGAAGGCTACTTTTGCATTTTTTGCAATTTAGTCCTTTTTTTGCAAATTAAGCACACAAACAATCAAATTAAATCGCAGAAATTTCACACATACCAATTCACATGCTGTAAACTCAGAAAATAATATTAAAACATTTTTTTGACTCGGATTTGTGATCCCGAAGCCACTATTCTGAATAGGGTATAAACCACTATAAGCAACTGGCCCAATACGCTCGATAATCTCATATGGCCCGATAAATCTCGGACTCAATTTTCCTTTTCTGCCGAATCAGAGTATTTTCTTCCACGGAGACACTTTCAAAAATACTTTATCACCGATCTCAAATTCCATATCTTTTCGTTTCAAATCTGCGTATGATTTCTGTCGATCAAATGCTGCTTTCAGACTATTTCGTATCACTTTTACTTTCTGTTCAGTCTCTTTAATCAAATCAATCCCGTGGATTTTATTTTCACTAAGTTCGAACCGATCAGATGTGTTCGCATTTCCTACCATACAAGGCTTCATATGGTGCCATTTTAATGCTCGATTGAAAACTATTATTATACGCGAATTCAATCAATGGCAAATACTGTTCCCACGTACCTTCAAACTCAAGAATGCAACATCTCAACATATCCTCAAGTATCTGAATAATTCGTTCGGATTAACCATCCGTCTGTGGATGAACAACAGTACTAAAATGCAATTTCGTACCTAAAGCCTCTTGCAGTTTCTTCCAAAACTGCGAAGTAAACCTTGGATCTCTGTTAGACACAATAGATAGTGGCACCCCATGTAATCTCACAATATCAAAAATGTATAACTCAGCTAACTTATCAAGTGAATAATCTGTTATCACAGGAATAAAATGAGCTGATTTTGTCAATCTATCAACTATAAACCAGATTGCATCTTTCTTCCTAGGAGTTAAAGGCAAACCTGAAATAAAATCCATCGTCACTCTATCCCATTTCCACTCGGGAATCATAATCGGTTGTAACAAACCGGATGGCACCTGATGTTCAGCTTTAACTTGCTGACAAATCAAACATTTCAAAACAAAATTAGAGATATCTCTTTTTATTCCAGGCTACCAGTAAAGTTGTTTCAAATCATTATACATCTTTGTACTTCTTGGATGAACAGATAAGCGACTGCTATGTGCTTCTTTCAAGATCAACTGAATCAACTCTGGATTTCTCGGAACAAAAATCCGATCTCAGAATCTCAGACAATCATTAACATCAACTCAAAATTCAGAATCAGAGTTCAAATCACTCCGAGCTCGTTTTGCTATTATCTCATTATCAACTTTTTGAGCATCACAAATCTGCTATAAAAACAACGGTCTTGCTTTCAATTCGGCTAAAACCAAACCTTCATTAGATAGAACTAGATGAGCGTTCATCGCACGTAGCACAAACAGTGATTTCTGACTCAAAGCATCAGCAACAACATTTGCTTTTCCCGGATGATAATCTATAACTAGCTCGTAGTCTTTTAACAGTTCTAACCATATTCTCTGTCGCAAATTCAAATCTTTCTAAGTCATCAGATATTTTAGGCTTTTATGATCTGAAAACACATGACATTTTTCACCGAAAAGATAGTGCTGCCATATTTTCAAAGCGAACACAATCGCAACTAGCTCAAGGTCGTGAGTCGGATAATTATTTTCATGTGCCTTTAGTTGTCTCGAGGCATAGGATATAACCTTGCCTTCCTGCATCAAAACACATCCCAGACTGTTCAACGAAGCATCACTATATATCACAAATTCTTTACCGGGTTCTAGCTGTACTAACACTGGAGCTTCAGTCAATAGGGCTTTCAACTGATCAAAACTTTTCTGACACTTTTCGGACCATTCAAACTTACAATCTTTCTGAAGCAATCTCGTCAACGGATTTGCAATTACAGAGAAGTATTTTACAAATCGTTGGTAATAACCGGCAAGTCCCAGAAAACTACAGACTTCAGACACATTTTTCGGAGGCTTCCACTCTAAAATAGCTGAAACCTTGCTCGGATCAACTCGTATACTGGGATCTCGACACAATATACCCCAAAAAGCCAACTTCACAAGCAACTGAACTCACATTTACTAAACTTTGCATACAATTTCTTATCACGCAGAATTTGTAGCACAATTCTCAAATGTTCAGCATGCTCAATTTCATCATGCGAATAAATCAAAATGTCGTTAATGAATACCATAACAAATCGATCTAAATACAGTCTGAAAATTCTGTTCATTAAGTCCATAAAGACAGTAGGAGCATTTGTTAGTCCAAAAGGCATAACTAAAAATTCATAATGTCCGTACCTCGTTGTAACACCCCAAACCCGGTCAAAACGTTACGCCCAAATCTGGGTTGTCACAGGAATATTAGATTTAAAAATTTTGACAAAACATCGTGATTTGAGAAATTATTTTGTTTGGAGAATCCATGTTAAGGCCATTTTCAAAAGAATCTGTTTGACTACATATACTCTACCATTTTCTCATTAAGTTAATTAGGAGCTGAAAACGGGTTTATTTTACTAAAACCGAACTTAGAAAATTTCGAAAGGTGTTAATCGAAATGAATGTTCAGGTGCGTGATCTTTGGAAATAATATTTGTAATGGTAAGAAAAATTCCAATTTTAAAATTATTTATGGCTTGTTATCCAATCGTTGAACTTTTGGAAAACCTCTTTTATGTTTTTAAGAAAACCAGCTTTTCGATAATTCATAACATATATAAAACCAACATGTAAACAAAACCCCAAAAATAAAGTTAAAGCGGCCTTATTAGAAAATAAAATCCCGAGATAGAAATAAGTTTCAAATAAAGTTCGAGTTTACTAGAGAACTCGCAATGCATGGCCACCTCGAGTCTGTCCCGGCTCCAAAACCCGCCACCTACCGATTACCTGCAAGATTAACAAAGGAGTGAGTCATCGAGACTCAGTGTGTAAATCCCCGTGAAACACAAACCGGGCCTTAGCCCGCCGATGACGACATATGTCTCATGTATGCAATGCAGTCCAACCCAGTCTAGCTCTCCATCCAAACACCCGTGGCATTATGCCACTGTGGTTCATGACCACCGTGGTTCATGACCACCGTGGTTCATGACCACCGTGGTCCTAGACCACTCGTGACAGCAGTCACTCGTGACAAAGTCACTAATACATATAATCGTGGGGCCAACCCACTGTGGTCTTAGACCATCGTGACGATCTCTGATATGTTTATGATTACGTGGGGCCAACCCACTGTGGTCTTAGACCACCGAGACAAGTCATTGATATAAGTATACGTGGTTTCAACCACCGTGGTACTTAGACCACTCGTGACAATAGTCACTTGATTATCACCTCTTCCTCCATTCAATTCTCGAGCCCATGCTCTCTTCATCATGCCAAATATGAATGCAACATACTCTTAATGGGAAACAGTTAATAACAACATACATGCATACAATCAAAAATATCATCATCGAAGACTTACCCGGTGTCTCCAACCTTACCCATAAGGGTATCTCGACTATCAGATTAGCTATTTCGGCTTTCAGCCATTACAGTTAATAATACAACCACAAGATACGTGTGAGTAATACACACCTGATAACGTGTAACACTAAGCTTTCTATGTCGACACTTTCGTTAGCAGGGACGACGGCTATCTGTCTATCCCAGGCAGATGTCGGCTTTCTACCGCAGCCCGGCAGAAAATCTCGAACTGCTGCCACAGCACGCTTCTTAAACTTAGGAATAGGGGTTACGGATACGCTCCCCTCCCTGGCTTGATCGTTCCTTGTATCCATGAAATGGACTCGATCAGAGATCAAAGAGAACCTCTAATCAAGAGATTCGGTTAAGATAGACTATAATCAGAAAAGAGTCCAAAAACACAAGACTAAAGAACTCTTTACCTTAAGAATCCGAATAGAGTGGTTTAATTCGGCAAACAGCAACCCCTTGGCTTTGGACTACAAATCGCTTGACTAAAGGTGTTTCCCGGAGTAAGCGTCCCCAACAGAGAAAAGAAGAGAGGAAGAAGGGTTAGCCCAAGTCAGAATCGCTTAAGCCAATTAGCCATTCGGCTTTGGCTACAAAAAGCGAAAGAAGGGAAAGAAATGGGAAACAAAGTCTTTCTTACCTTAACAATAGAACCGATTGCAAAGATCCCCCCTGACCAACGATTCCTAGCACATTGCTATGTGATGTTCGGCTTGGAGCAAAGAATGTAAGAAACAAATTCAGTTGTTTACAAAATAGGTTCGGCTTCACCATGAAAAGAAAGAAACAGAGGATTGATCATGAGAAAAATAAAGAGAGATCCTTACCTTAAAGCAGAGATACCGATTAACACACAAGATGTTTCGGCTATGGTGTTTAAGGGAAGAGCAAAGAATGTGACAAAGTTTCTACAAGAGAGGTGACTTCAGAGGGTTTCGGCTTGTGAAGAAGGTAGCAAAAGAAAATG
This sequence comes from Gossypium sturtianum, assembly GCA_025698515.1. NCBI lineage: Eukaryota > Viridiplantae > Streptophyta > Magnoliopsida > Malvales > Malvaceae > Gossypium > Gossypium sturtianum. Next base: position 107,099,807 of record CM046943.1, read on the forward strand.
AAACCAAAATGTGAAGGGTGGATGATAATGGAAGATTCGGCCAAGGGTGTTTGGTAACCTTGAAGAAAAGAAAAAGAAGACACGAATGAGGAGGTTTGTACTTAAGAGAAAAGATTAGAAAAGAGTTGAAAAAAAAACACCAAAATGAAATGAAGGGAACTCTTAGATGCACTAGAGAAAATCGGCACATACTAGAACCAGACAACCCGAAAAAAAAATAAAAACCAAAGACTCTCTCCTAACATTCGGCACACCTCAAGCTAGCACTAAACCGAATCCTCTCCCCCCACTTCAAGCTTCCCCCATTCGGCCACCACTCCACCAACACCAAATCCCATATTTTTCTCCTACCTTCACTCCCCTCCAACAATTTGAATCGGTTTGACCAATTCAAACTCCACCACCTTCTCATGGCCACCCATTCAAACACTTTGACTCCTTCAACATTCATCCTTGAAGTGCCCTTGCCAAATCCACCACTCTAGCTCCCTAGGCGCAAAAAAAATAGAGCTTCTGAATGCTGTTAGTGCGACTTGAACTCCTTCTCCCTGCTGCTCCTTTGTGACGCCACTTCCATGCACTCTAAGTGGCGTCTCCTTGCCACCTTACCACCTCTTTTCTCGTGTCATCAAACACCAGTATTTATTCTTAAGACCTGCCTCTGCTAGCTCCCCCTAAAGTGCCTAAAAACAAAATTTTCACCAAGGCTCAAGCTTTACCCTGAGCCTTCCCGGGACCCCCACACACACCAAAATAACAACAAGACATGCCAAACACACATCAACACAAAATAATGCAGAGCCCCTAATTCCAGGATGTTACACTCGTTCTGAAAGCAATTTTTAGAATGTCTGAATCTTTCACTCCCAACTGATAATATCCTAATCTCGGATCTATCTTTGAAAACACAGTAGCTCCTTTTAGCTGATCAAACAAATCATCAATTCTGGGCAGAGGATATTTGTTCTTAATAGTCACTTTGTTTAACTGATGATAATCAATGCACATTCTCATCGTGCCATCTTTCTTTTTCACAAATAGAACGGGAGCGCCCCAAGGAGAAAAGCTCGGTCATGCGAAACCTCTGTCTGTCAATTCTTGCAACTGAGACTTCAATTCTTTTAATTCTATCGGAGCTACTCTATACGGAGCTATTGAGATAGGGGTCGTCCCCGGCACTAATTCAATGCTAAACTCAACTTCTCGTATCAGAGGTAATCCCGGTAATTCTTCAGGAAACACATCAGGGAACTCACAAACCACAGGTACAGATTCAACTTTCTTTTCTGTCACTTTCGTATCAATCACATACGCAAGATAAGCTTCACATCCCTTTTTCACATAATTCAGAGCTTTCATCGAAGATATTACGGCCGATAACCCATTTAAATCACTAGACTCAATCCGTATTATCTCATCATTCTGACATCTCAAATCAATAGTCTTTCGTTTTCAATTCACAATAGCATCATGCAAAGTTAGCCAATCTATACCCAGGATTATATCAAATTCATCAAAAGGTAATAACATCAGATTACCCGGGAAACAGATATCTCGAAACATCAACGGACAATTCTTGCACACTTTGTCTACCAGAACACACTTGCCTAAGGGGTTCGATACTCTAATTACAAATTCAGTAGGCTCTATAGGCAAAGTCTTATTGGATACTAAGTTCATGCATATATATAAAGGAGTAGACCCTGGATCTATCAATGCAATCACAGAAGTATCATAAAGAGTAAAAGTACCAGTAATGATGTCTGGAGATGAAGCTTCGTCACGAGCTCGAATAGCATAAGCTCTGGCAGGTGCTCTCGCCTCAGATCTCCCAATTGTATCTTTCGTAGCTCTCTGGCTACTACTCACATTTCCCATGTTTCTGGGAGGTCTTCCCCTAGCTGAAGCATTATTCGACTTTAGATTCTGTACAATCTCTTGCTCAACAGACTCGGGACAGTATCGGATAAAGTGATCTAAAGATCCACATTTGAAACAAGCTTGATCATTTAATCGACAATTGCCCGGATGTCTTTTACCACAATGTCTACACTCGGGTCGCTTAGATATGACATTTCCAACACTTGCAATCAAAGTAACTGGAGCTCGGAAGCTCGAATGTGATCTTGCACAATTTTTACTCGAATGTCCCACACTAGCCTTTGAACGGCTGTAATCATCTCAGACTTTCTTTGATGTCGACTGATATGACTTACTCATTGTTCGTTTCCGCACCTCTCTAGCTTCTGAATCAGCTTTTCTTTTCTCTTTCCCAAGTTTTTCAGCTTTACATGCTCGACCAACAAGCACAAGGAATTCTTTTATTTCCAGAATTCCGACTAACAAACAGATATCTTCATTCAAGTCGTCTTTGAACCTTTTACACATTATTGCCTCAGTCGAGACACATTCTCGTGCATACTGGCTCAGCCTCACAAATTTTTGCTCATATTCTATAACAGACATACGACCCTGTTTCAATTCAAGAAACTCTTTGCGTTTCTGATCTATAAATCTCTCACTGATGTATTTCTTTCGGAATTCAGTTTGGAAGAAATACCAGGTAATTCATTCTCTCAGAACAAACGAAGTCAGAGTTTTCCACCATTGGTAAGCTGTATCTCTCAATATAGAAACGGCACATTTAACACATTCATCAGGGGTACATGACAATTCATCAAATACCTGAATCGTATTCTCAAGCCAGAACTCAGCTCTCTCAGCATCACCATCAGTGGTAGCACGGAATTCTTCAGCCCCATATTTTCTAATCTTATCAACCGAAGGTTTGTTCAGACGAATCAGATCTATAACTTGGGGAGCTACGGGAACTTGCGGGGGCGGAGGTTGAGGAACAGCCAGATTTGCTCTAACATACTGAGTGAATCACTCATTCATCATTTAGAAGAAGGCTTGTTTAGCCTCTCCTTCCTGACTGCTAGTAACCGGTCTAGAATCAGACGACGCTGTCTCTTGAGCGGGAGCAGGCATATTACTTTCAACATCGTCAGCTACAGCTCGCTCGGGATCCATTTACTATACATAAAACACATTTTATCTGTCAGGATTCATCACACTATCACAGTTCAAATATATGGCATGTATAGCTAGACTCACATACGCTACGTTAGTCCTAGAATCGACTAAACCGTAGCTCTAATACCAACAAATTGTAACACCCCTAACTCGTATCCTTCGTCGGACTAAGGTTAAGAGGCACTACCAGACATATCGGAACATTTTACTCTCATTTCACAATATCAATCATACATCATCATTACATAATGATTCATACAGATATAGTCCCTTTAGAAAGTCCACGAGACCTTAAACATACTTTAGAGAGGGTTCGGGACCAAACCGATCTCATACGGAAACTTTGCGGAACTTAGAAAATTTTTCTTTCAAAATAGGGCACACGCCCATGTGGCTAGGCCGTGTGAGATCATATCTCAGCCCGTGTGCAAAACTGACATGAATCACACGGCTTGTCACACGCCTGTGTGTCTGGCCCGTGTGCAAGTCTGGCTTGCTTCAAATTGGAGTAGTGAAGGACACTGTCGAGACACATGCCCGTGTTCTCAACCGTGTAGGCAATTATAGGCCATTTGCAAGGCCAAATTGCCACCCATTTTGAATCATACCTACAAGAATCAAACAAGCATCAATTCATGCCTCAAAGGCAGCCAAAACATACCAAATTATGCACAATTTGACCCATAACAACATCATTCATTTCTATATGCAAAATCCAACTCAATCATACCAATTTCAAATACCAACCTCACATCAAAGACATGTGATTCATACATCATATAAATCCATTTCAATTCATAGCATTTCTCACCATTTCAATTTCCCAAAATTAACCATGAAACCCACCAAATTAACCATTCATGAGCACATCAAAACATACCAACTTTTACATCACATAGCATGGACTAAACTCACCTATAATCACATTCATTATCAAGCCATATCACATGGCTATATATACATGTCCCAAAACATATCTTAACATTTCTAGCCTTTACATGCCATACTTCAATATGTACATTTTCAAAAGGTACCAAAATATAGTTCGATAGTGTGATGATGATCCTCGACGATCCACGAGCTCCTAGTAGCTTCGATAATCTATAAAACAATTCAAACACACAAAAAGTAATCTTTCAAAAGCTCAGTAAGCCATATACAAATAAACTTATCACATAAACAATTATAAACTATTTCATTCATATGAACTATGGCATAACACAATAGCAAATTCATAATTCTCATCTAACTCAATTGATCATAACCACCTGCTTATAAACATATCACATTTTCATGTAGCTCACATATCAAATGATCATATTCATACTTATCTTCCATTACCAAATTTCATATACATACATACGTACCGGAATTCAGATGCACATTCGTATACTCATTCATTTCTCGGAATGCCCGTTGAACCGTTCGGAACCAATAAGGATACTCGGATAGCTCAGAAAGCTCATACAATGCCAACGTCCCAGACGTGGTCTTACATGTAATTAAATATCGATGCCTCTGTCCCAGACAGGGTCTTACACGAAATCGTATACGATACCGATGTCCCAGACATGGTCTTACACGTAAATCTCAAATCGATGCCAACGTCCCAGACGTGGTCTTACACGATAACACATATCAAAAACCTATATCATGACATACATATCCTAACTACTTCCTAAGGTTCGTACGAGACTTTTCGGACGTCGTCACATTATTGGAACTTTTCCGGATTTAACATATTCAGCTCAAATAGTCATATATCACAATTCATTCACATAAAACTGTTAATAATTCAATTTAAACACATTTATTTGTATTTCGACTTACCTCGTACAGGAAAGAATGGAAATGAATGGCTATTCAACTACTTTCGATTTCCCCCGATCTAATTCTGTTTTATTTGGTTCTTGATCTATACACATTCAAATTTAACTCTTTTATTCACCAAATCATTCAATTCAATCCATTTACACATATTTAGGGCATTTTACAAATTAACCCTCACATTTTGACATTTTGACATTTAAGTCTCTAATTCACAAAATCACAAAATATACAAAATTTAATTACACTATAACTTGGCTAAATATACACTTGGCTCAAATAAGCCCACATGTTTAATTTATTTTACATTTTAGTCCTTCAATTTCTCATTTTCACAAATTAGTACATAATAATCAATTTCATCAAAAATCCCAATACAAAACATATTTATTTAACATCAAGCTTCTATATTTCACCATTTAACATCACAAAGCTCACAACATTAACAATGGCATTACTCAAAATCATCATCAATTTCATGAATTAAAGCATGGGCTTGATAGAACACAAAGCAACGATCACAAAATTGTAAAAATTATCGAAAACGGATCAAAAATCATACCTCAATTAAGCTTATCAATGGCCGAATGAAACTAAGCTTTAAACCCTTTCTTTTTCTTTCAAATTCAGTGAAAAGATGATGATAATGGCCATAAAATTGTTTTTATTTTAATTATTTTAACATTGATTATCAAATACCAATTTTAACCTTTGTTTAAAACATTTATAAACATATAATGGATGGCCATAATTGTCCACTTTCAAGTTAATGGCATAATAACAACATAAGGACCCCTTATTTATAAAGACACATCAATTCAACACTTAATTAAATTGAAGGCTACTTTTGCATTTTCTGCAATTTAGTCCTTTTTTGCAAATTAAGCACACAAACGATCAAATTAAATCCCAGAAATTTCACACATACCAACTCACATGCTGTAGACTCAGACAATAATATTAAAACATTTTTTGACTCAGATTTGTGGTCCCAAAACCACTATTCTGACTAGGGTATAAACCAGGCTGTTACACGTAACCTCTCCAATTCGACCTAGACGTTAGGCCCAAATTCGAAATATTACATTGGCCATCGAAATGATACAATAAGCTATTAGGGTTTTTAAAACAATCATATCAAAATATTTGTTCTATTAAGAAGAAACCCTAATCTAATTTAATAAAATACTCGTGAGTATTACAAAACCATTTAAGTTTATCATCTTCTATGTAATGAAGACTACTTTTGAAAACTTAGCAGATTTTCCCATTTATTTATTGTTCATTTTTTTTATAATCTAGCAGTGGAAAAGTGATATCTATTTATATTTTTAATTAAGACCAAAGTTCGTGCATAACTAATCAATATTAATATGTTAATAACTTAAAATCAAATTAAATTTCATGCATGCTATAAAAACTCAAATCCTAAGTCCCATGCCATAGTTCAAAAATAAAGCAGTATAGTCTCTGAATAGCAAAAATATCAAATAAGACTAAAATAATTTATAAAAACAAATCTGAGCTGAGGCCTTTTGAATGTCGTATTTGCATGCTAACCTGTTGGGTTATCTGTAGAGATGGAAATAAAAAGGGAGTGAGCTGTGAAGCTTAGTGTGAATTCAATCACAAGAAAATCAATGCAAATAGTCGATAAATATACTAAATAGGAATGCATAGAATGATCACATGCAATTATCAATTCAGAGTATTAGTTTTAGGAATCAACCATCAATGTAGTATCGTAGAGTTCACAGTTTATGTATGCATGTGTTTGTGAATGACAATGCAATTTCTGTTTATTAAAGAAAGATCCTACCTAACTCTGTTATACACCACAATGGGAGTTCCTCTGAACTCCAACAACCTTCACACTGGGTTGTGGTTTATCCACTAATGGGTTGTAGATAAATTGCCTATGGCTGTAGACACATAACAGGATTTACAAATGAGAACTGCCACTGGGATATGAATACACAACAAAATATTACACATAAAATCTGCCACTGTGCTGTAGATGCACAACATATTTGCAGGTAAAAGTTGCCGATGGTTTGTGGATGTACAACATATTTGCAGTTAAAGGAAAAATACTGCCAATGGTTGTGGGTGCAAAAAAAATTTGTAGATAGAATGTCGGTGGTTGTGGTTTGCACAACAAATTTGTAGATAAACTGCCAATTCTTCCTTCGTACATGTAGTCCCACCCATGCAATGCAATATGACATGCTTATAATAGATCAATATGGTAGTAATTAATTTGCTTATAACAACTTGACACGGTAGCAAATAATATGCTTATAATGAATCATTACGGTGACAATTAATATGCTTATAACAGATCAATACAATAGCAAATAATCTGCTTATAACAGATCAATACGGTAGCAATTAATATGTTTATAACAAATCAATACAGTAGCAAAAGACATGCTTATCATGTGTTCAGCTTAACAGTATCATCCAACATGCTAAACATACAATTAGTAATACAGATGCAACATACATATATTATTCACATATCATGTGTATACACTAATAAAACAATCATTCAGATCCCGCGTTCATATTATTAGGGGTTCAATTGAAAGTAATAAAACTCTAAAAATAGTTTGGGGACTTCAAGGATTAAACTGAACAAATCATAAAATTTTGGGCAAACGATAAAATATGGGTCACATGACCATGTGGCTAGGCCATGTAAGGTGCTATAGGCCGTGTTGAAAGGTTACACTGCCGTTTGGAAGGTTCTTGGTCGTGTGGTTCATGAACTAGCCTAGGGTTTCTAGGGTACATGGCCGTGTGGTCCACCTGTGTGGTCCACACGCTCGTGTGGCCCTAATCTTAGGCACGGTTTGCCCCGGTTCGCTGTAAACTCAAAATAATATAGGGTTTTTCTATATGTTTTTACCACCTTTTTACTTAAGTATTATGTTTATCTTGAGTAATTATTATTGAGATAAGTGAATTTTACTTAATTGGTAATTTTATACATGAAGTTGGAAAGTATGTGAAATTATGCTTAATTACATAATTTTCATGCATATTTTGTATTAATTCATGTTGATTTATTAATGTATGTACTTTTCACTATGTAGGAGGTCCATTAAAGACATGATTTAAATAAATAAAAGATGGTTATGCAAAAATTATCCATGTAGACAGCAAACCCATAAGAGATCAAGTTGCCATGGAATTAATTCTGAACATGTTAGCATGATGAAAGTAAGTTGATTTGGTTAATACAATTATCTTAGCCCATTTCATGTTGACTGTTTTTGTTGCTTGATAGCACTAGAAAGAACATAGGTTTTCCTCCTTACTTATTGGTTAAATTGTTCCCATTTAGTTATCATTAGCATATATTTTAGCATTTTCAGTTTAGTAAATTGCATATTATAAATGGGTAAATCCTAGCCCATTTTATCCTTAAATTTGCTATCTTTTTTGCATTAATGTCGCTGCATGAGTTAATTCCATGATTGCGTCTAGAATTGTCGCTGCACCTGATAGCTGTTCGGATAAGAACTAAAAATACGTGAGCTGTCCAGTCTAGTATAACCAACCTGTACGTACAAGGACAGAATAATTCTGAGGAAATGACACCTGTACTGTTGGAGGAGGACATAAAAGGTTGACGTGCGATTAAAAAGGAGAGCTTTTTCTTGACGATGATCATCTTCATCCTACCTTGAAGCTTGCGGCTATGGCAGCTTAAGCCTCTCACGGGTGGGCCAACGTGAAAATCGATGCGGAGTAGCTTCTGGCGAGGAGACCTAAGTGCGAGGCAAGATGGAATAGAGAGATTCAGTCAAGTTGTCTAGGAATAGTATTCTCCACTCGATTCTTTCTTATTTCTTTCTAAATACTGGTGATTACTCTCTGTTTTCTGTTTGTATGGAAGTACACATGAATTCTTGGTTAAATGTTATCTTATTCAATCTTGTTTTTATTGTTTAATCTTTGGGTTTGAATGTTTCTTAACACGAAAGTGTTATTACAGTCACTGACACTAGAAAGTGCAGTGATAGTACGAGCCAACAAGTATTACAACGGAAGCTGAGTGAGGATTAGAGGAATTTAGTCCACTTGTTCATAATAGTGCCATATTGCCATCATCGGAAGGTGGGGTTAATGTGCATGTTTAAGTCTCAGATTAAATAGATGAGTGACACTTGGTAAGATATACTTTGAAATTTATTGCCTTGACAATCACCTATTCTTTTATACCTTGCGAGCATTTAGTATTCTGCTGAAGATTCATGTTGGGGATCCCCGTTTATCATTATCATATTTTAATTTATTGTTTTCAAATTGTTGCTCCGACAACTATCCTTACAATTTATCTCGTTTCTATCTAGTTATTGCACCAACGTTAATAGAGAAAAGACAATCATCCCTGTGGGATCGATATCCGATAGACTCACATCTATCTACTACTTGCATCGATAGTGTACACTTGCACATCATTGCTGTGATGTTAAGCAACCGATCAAGTTTTTGGCGCAATTGCTGGGATGGCGTTTGTTTGATGTTTATTTTTTTGTTTTTGGGTGGTTTTGCACTGTATTTTCCTTATATAATATTTAGTATTCACTAACTGATTTTTCTTTGTTTCTATTCCTTCAACTTCATTTTAGGTGTTTTATGACTCAAAGCAAGTCTGATTTTCTTGCCGATTTTGATCCAGAAATTGAAAGAACTGTTCAGAGTAGACTTTGAGAACAAAGAAATATGGCTCTACAAAGGAAAAGTGCAGCCATATCCCCGATGCAATAGCAAAATGTTAATAACCCATTGTTGCCGCAAGATGCTCCTATATAAAATAGGACTATACGAGATTTTGTAGTACCTGTCTTGGATGATTTACAATCGGGAGTTGTTAGACTAGCAATCCAAGCTGGGAATTTTGAACTCAAGCCAGTAATGTTTCAAATGCTGAATTCTAATGGACAATATGCTGGACTGCTACATGAAGATGCAAGAGAACATCTTAAATCCTTTTTATTGATTTGTGCTTCCTTTAGTCAACAAGGCGTTCCTGATGATGCCTTGAAGATGCAATTATTTCATTATTCCTTACAGGGAAGAGCCCGTACTTGGTTTTTTGGGCTACCTGCTGGATCATTTACTTCCTGGGATGCACTAGCAACACAGTTTGTTTTGCGATTTAACCCGCTGATAATGAATGCTCATCTTCGAAATGATATTACTGCTTATCATTAGCTGGATGATGAAAATCTTCATACCACATGGGAACGTTATAAATCTTTACTTCAACGTTGTCCCATGCACGGCCTTCAACTAGAAACACAAATTGAGATTTTTTATAATGGGCTGAATTTACATGCAAGGAATCTTGTCGACGCATCAGGCAATGGACCTCTGCTGGATTGTACTTATAATGATGTTGTAAGAATTCTTGAGAGAATTGCTCGAAATGATTATCAATACCCTATCTCTAGAGCTGCACAAGAAAAAAAACTACTCCAAGAGTTCTTGAGTTGAATGCAATAACCACACTAAGTGCTCAAGTTTCTTCTCTCACAAACATGATTAACAATATGCAAAGGACTAGTAGCGTTGCACTTATACAAGTCACCCATCAAGTTGATGTTCCTAATTTTTTTTGTGAGATTTGTAGTGACAACCATAGCTATGAAGATTGTCCACAACATGCAGAGAATGCCTATTATATTAGTAACATCTGCAACAATTCTTATGGTAACTCTTACAACAACTCTGCATGCAACCAACCATTTTGGGGAACTCAGAATGCTGGAAAATATTCAGATATGGGAATACATCTACTCAGGGCAATTATAATCCAAGACAAGGGAATTACAATCAACAATAGCAGAACTACAATCAGCACACTCAGATACATCCACAACAAGGCCAGACACATCCACACCAAAATCTGATGTAGCCACAACACTCTTCAATACCGAATTAGCATGTTCAAGGACATCGACAGTAACTGTACACTCAGGCTTCTACTTCTGACCTGTTAGCAACTCTTGAGTCGTTAATGCGAGAGCATATTACTTACACGGAAGCTATCTTACAAGGGAATTCATCTTCCATTCAAGCATTGGAGGCACAACTAGGACAACTTGCTTCAAATCTAAATACTCGACCACCAGGCTCATTACCTAGTGACACGGAAAATCCCAGTCCGAAGGTGAAAGAACATTGTAAGGCTATCACTCTTAGGAGTGGTAAACAAACTGGCGAACCGTTTATAGACTCTATTGTAGCACCTCAAGATACGAATGGAGTGATCACTGGTGAGAAGGTTGAATCTGAAGAGTTTGTCGATGCATCAGACAAAAAAGTTCCACAAATTGTCACTTATATGCCTAATGTCCGATCGTCAAAACTGTCGATGCAATCAAAGGTGTCGGCGCAAGTAGATGTATCTCTACCTTTACCTTTCCCACAAAGATTCCAGAAAAATGAACATGACAAGTAGTATCAACAGTTCCTGGACATACTGAAGCAATTGCAGATCAACATTCCTTTAGTATATGCTCTGGTACAAATTCCAAGTTATGGGAAACTTATGAAAGACCTATTGTCCAAGAAGAAGAAGCTCACTAATATTGAAACTATTGCACTCATAGAAGGCTGTAGTGCTGTGTTGATAAACAAGTTGCCCCCTAAATTGTAAGATCCTGGGAGCTTTACCATCCCATGTTCAATTGGCAATCATTATTTGGGCAAGGCTTTACGTGACTTGGGAGCTAGCATTAACCTAATGCCACTATCTACTTTCAGAAAGTTGGGAATTGGTTACATGAAATCTACTGCAGTGACATTACAACTAGCTGATCGATCCTTGGCTCAACTTGAAGGGAAAATCAAGGATTTCTTAGTTCGTGTAGATAAATTCATTTTTTCGGCTAATTTTATCAGACTTGACTGCGAGGCAGACAAGGAGGTTCCCATTGGGACGACCATTTTTAGCCACCGACCAAACTCTTATTGATGTTTACAAAGGTGAACTAACCATGCGACTTAATGATGAGCAAGTCACCTTCAGTGTTTTTGAATCTATTCAATGCAAGGAAAAAGAAGAATGCCATACTGTCGATGTGCTAGATGATCTAATTGAGGAAGAATTCAACGAAAAAAGTATAGTACTTTCTAAAGAGTTTACAGTGACATCTGATGCCGAGTCCTTAGACGATTGTGACAGCATGGTTGAAGCTAATGATATTGAACTCAAGCATGGATGGTAGATTGAATCCTTGGACTTAGCAAACAGAACGACTCCAATTTTGAAGCCATCTATTGAAGAAGCTCCTACTCTGGAATTGAAACCAATACCTCCTCATCTTAAATATGTCTTTCTGGGTGATCACAATACTCTCCCAGTTATTGTCTCCACAATATTGGATGTAACTCAAGAAGAGAAATTGGTCCATATTCTCAAGCAACATAAACGAGCTATTGCTTAGAGTATTGGCGATATTCAAGGTATTAGTCCTTCTCTTTGCATATACAAGATCAAGTTGGAAGATGAAGGTAAGAAATCGATTGAACAAAAAAGAAGATTAAATGAGAAGATGAAGGAAGTTGTCAAGAAGGAAATCATAAAATGCCTTGATGCTAAAATTATTTACCCAATTTATGATAGCAATTGGGTAAGTCTAGTGCAGTGTGTACATAAAAAGAGTGGCATCACTATGGTTCGCAACGATAAGGATGAATTAATTGCTACACGTATTCCCACGGGATGGCAAATTTATATGGATTATCGTAAATCGAATGCGGCCACAAAGAAGGATCACTTCCCACTTCCTTTCATTGACCAAATGCTGGACCGGCTTGTTGGAAAGGCCTATTATTGCTTTTTAGACTACTATTCTGTGTTTGAGAATCGTATTACAAACTTTGAGAGTTAAACAATTGTTTGCAAAGTTCAGCAAATGTGAGTTTTGACTATGAGAGGTTGGTTTTCTGGGACATATAGTTTCAGCCGAGGGTATCCAAGTTGACCCGAGCAAAGTTTCTACGGTTATAGATTGGAAACCTCCGAGAAATGTACCCGAAGTCCATAGTTTTCTGGGACTAGCTGGCTATTATAGATGATTTGTGAAAGGTTTCTCGATGATCGCGACTCCGATGACAAGATTGCTTCAAAAAGATGTTAAATTTGAATGGTCAGAAAAGTGTCAGCAGAGCTTCGAGTAGTTAAAAATATTATTGACAGAGGCACCAGTGTTAGTTCAGCCTGAGTCGGGTAAAGAATTCGTAGTTTACAGTGTTGCATCGTTAAATGGCTTGGGTTGTGTTTTGATGCAAGAAGGCAAAGTTGTAGCTTATGCCTCGAGACAGTTGAAGCCACACGAAAAGAATTATCCGGCGCACAATCCAGAGTTAGCCGCGATAGTGTTTGCATTGAAAATTTGGCGCCATTACTTGTTTGGTGAGAAATGCCATATTTATACCGACCACAAAAGCTTGAAATATCTGATGACTCAGAAAGATTTGAATTTGCGACAGCGAAGATGGTTAGAATTACTAAAAGACTATGAATTAGTGATTGACTATCATCCAGGGAAAGCGAACGTAGTTGCTGATGCTTTGAGTCGAAAGTCCTTATTTGCTTTACGTGCTTTGAACACACAGTTAGCTATGTCTGATGACAGTTTGATAGTAGCCGAGTTGAAAGCGAGACCGTTATTTCTATAGCAGATTTGTGAGGCTCAAAAATTTGATAATGAATTGTAAGCAAAACGAATTCAGTGTGAGTCGACTTCTGATTTAGAGTTTCGAATAGGGCCTGATGACTTTTTGATGTTTTGTGATAGAATATGTGTACCAATAAATTCTGAGCTCATTCGGAAGATTCTAAATGAAGCACACAGTAGTTGTTTATCAGTACATCCGGGAAGCACGAAAATGTATAACGATTTGAAACAGCTTTATTGGTGGCACGACATGAAATGAATTATCTCAGAATTTGTTTCAAAATGTTTGATCTGTCAGCAAGTCAAAGCTGAGCATCAAGTGCCGTCAGGTTTATTACAGCCTATTATGATTCCTGAGTGGAAGTGGGATAGAGTAACAATGGATTCTGTTTCGGGTTTGCCCTTATCTCTGAAAAAGAAAGATGCGATCTGGGTTGTTGTTGATAGATTGACAAAACCAGCTCATTTTATTCCAGTACGTACAGATTTCTCGCTTGATAAATTGGCTGAGTTGTATATCTCAGAGATTATTCGATTACACGGAGTGCCACTATCTATTGTTTCAGATAGGGATCCGAGATTCACTTCGCGATTTTGGAAGAAATTGCCAGAAGCTTTAGGTACAAAGCTGCATTTTAGCACTTCGTTTCACCCACAAACGGATGGGCAATCTGAACGAATTATTCAAATACTTGAGGATATGTTGCGATGTTGCATTCTTGAGTTTGAAGGTAGCTGGGAGAAATATCTACCGCTGATTGAATTTGCTTATAATAATAGTTTTCAATTGAGTATAAAGATGGCACCGTACGAAGCTCTATACGGACGTAAATGTGAAACACCGTTGTATTGGACTGAGCTTAGTGAGAGTAAGATTCACGGGGTTGATCTGATCAGAGAGACTGAAGAAAAAGTGAAAGTAATTCGCGATAGTTTGAAAGCAACTTCGTACCGACAGAAATCTTATGCAGACTTGAAACGGAAAGATATTGAGTTTCAAATCGGGGATAAAGTTTTTTTGAAAGTGTCGCCGTGGAAAAAGATATTGCGATTTGGTCGGAAAGGGAAATTGAGTCCACGATTTATTGGATCGTACGAAATTATCGAACGAATCGGGCCAGTTGCTTATCGACTATCTTTACCATCTGAACTGGAGAAAATACATAATGTGTTTCATGTGTCGATGCTTCGACGATACCGATCCGACCCTTCACATGTCATTTCCCCGACCGAGGTTGAAATTCAGTTTGATATGTCATATGCTGAAGAACCAATTCGAATTTTATCTCGTGAGATCAAAGAGTTAAGAAATAAGAAAATCGCATTAGTGAAAGTATTGTGTCATAGACACGGGGTTAAAAAATCTACATGGGAACCCGGGGATGCTATGAGAAAGCAATACCCTAACCTATTCACTGGTAAGATTTTTGAGGACGAAAATCCCTAAGGGGGGAGAGTTGTAACAGCCCAGTTTTAGCTAAATCGAAACAGTGGTTTTGAAACCACAAATCTGATGTTGGAAAATTATTTTAATATTATTTTTGGTGTTTACAGCATGATAACATGATATGTGTGAAAATTTCGTGAGCTAATTTTATCGTTTAATTGCTCAATTTGAGAAAAGGACTAAATCGCGTAAAGTGCAAAAGTGATGTTCTATTAGCTAAGAGTATTAAATAGCTATAGAACCTTAAATTTTAAGTCCTTATGAGGTAAATAGTACAATTGTGAGTTAGTGGATGATATTTGGTTTGGCATTTGTGTAAATATGAGTGATTTTAATGGTAAATTAGTAAAAAGACAAATAAAGGTTAATATAATAAAAACAAATGAAATTTATGTTCATCTTTCTCACTTACAACCGAAAATTAGAAAAGAAGGAAAGGGTTGAAGCTTTTTAGGGTTCAGCACTCTCCTAGCTTGATTAAGGTACAATTTTAGCTCGATTTTTGATGATTTCTATGTTTTTGTAATCGTTGCAGCTCAATATTGCTTGCCCGTACCTTTAATTTTGAAACTGTTAAAGATTTTAAGAGTTTCCATTGATGAGCTTATGTGTTCTTTGGTGTTGAAAGATGAAATATGAATTTTTGATGATAGATTTTCATGTTTTGCAAAGTGATTTTTGATGAAATTGCATAATAGGGATTAAATTGTGAAATATGCAAATTGAGTGGTTGAAATATGAAATAAATGAAAGTTTTGGACTGCTAGGGACTTATATGTAATTCAGCCAAGCTTGGGTTTATTGAAAATATGTGAATTTTGTGTATTTGTGAAATAGGGACTAAATTGTTAAAAGTGTAAATGTTTAGGGGCTAAAATGCAAATAGGCCTAAATGTATGTTTTGGACTAAATTGAATGAGTGGTTGATTAAAGAAGTTAATTTTGAATATATTTAGATCAAGAAAAGAGGAATCCAGAATTAGATTGGGGGAAAGGCAAGATTATCGAGTAATTGACTCATTTAGCCGTTTTCGTACTCGGGGTAAGTTTGTATGTGAAGATTTCTTTATAAATGTATGTTAAATGCTTTGATATTGCCTAAACTGCGATTATGAGAATTTTATTAATGTATGAATTGTAAATATGATTCTACGGATATACTCGAAGATGGAATCGACAAGCTAAAAGTCCTAGTTGAACCTTAGGAATAGATTTTGGATATTGATGATATGTTATTAGATGATATACCGATTTGGCTTCGGGCCATGCATATCGGATGAGTTGGCTTCGGGCCATGTTATTAGCACTTCGAGTGCGAGTTATATCGATTTGGCTTCGGGCCATGCATATCGGATGTTTTGGCTTCAGGCCATGAAAATAGTTCTTCGGATAAGTTACCTTGATTTGGCTACGGGCCATGGTATAGGTACTTATCGTATAAGATTTATGAGTATCCGATTCCTATTCTAAATGGTTCAACAATTAACGATTGATGTGAATGAAAATGAGGTTAGTACAAGGCGAAACAGGTATGTACAGAACCTATTTGAGTATTAAATAGAGAAAATTCAATGAGATGGTATTTGAACATGTTTTGAGACATGAGAAAAGGTTTGTAGTTTATGGGTATATAATTATGTCATGTATAATTGGTTGATTTGTATTTTTTTGATGAATTAAGTTGTTCATATACGAGCTTACTAAGCTATGAAGCTTACTTTGTGTTATTTTTCTATGTTTTATAGTGAATCAAGGCTAGCTCGGATCCAGAAGTCGTCGGGAACATCATCGCACTATCGGACATCTATTTGGTACTTTTGAGTTGTGTATATATGGTATATGGCATGTATAGGCTACTTGTGGTATTTTGGTTGTGAATATAGCCATGAGGGTTGGCTTATTAATGATGATAATATTGATGTGTGTTTAACTATTAGAAAGGGCTTGTAAATGTATATGTTTTGGATGTATATATATAGCCATGAGTGATGGCTTATTTGGCATGTTTATCATGAATATGGTTAAATGACTTGTGAAGTATAAATGCTTGAGAAATGCTTTGATGAAGTATGATTTTAGAAGTTGAGTTGATAAAGTATTTGATTAGGTAAATGGCATTGAATTGAGTATTGAAATCGGTTGAAATGGATATGGTATTTGTGCATTCGGATGATGATTTTGGCTGCTTAGTTGTGTGATGAAATGGTGCTATTTGAGATTTGATAGGTATGTGCATAATGCGTGGCAAATTGGCCTTACAAATGGCCTATTTTTGCCTACATGGGTAGGGACACGGGCGTGTGTCTCAGCTGTGTGCGACACATGGTCATGTTACACTGCCGTGTGTCCCCTGGTGTTGAAATTAAATGAAGTCAGTATGCTCCACACGGTCTCACACACGGGCGTGTGACCGGCCGTGTGGTACAAGTCAGTATACCCTCTAAATGGCACATGGCCTAGTACACGGGCGTGTGACTTGGTCGTGTTACATAAGTCAGTATACCCTATAGTTTTGGCATGGCCTGGCACACGGGCGTGTGTGGCCACTTCGAAAGGTACACGGGCTAGACACACGGGCGTGTGGTCGGTCGTGTGACCCAAGTCAATATGTATGCCCTGTTTTCACACGACCTGAGGCACGAGCATGTCTGGAGCCGTGTGAGGCACACGGCTTGTTCACACGAGGGTCTGACCCCTTTATGGATGAAAAATTTCTAAGTTTTCCAAAAATTTCGTATGTTATTGGTTTAGTCCCGAACCACTTCTAAAGCATGTTTAAGGCCTCGTAGGATCTTATAAGGGACAATATGGGTGTGTTGAATGGTATTTGAGTATGAATACATAAATGTATGAGTATTGTATGTTAAATGATGTGTATTGATCAGTAATACCTCGTAACCCTACTCCGACGACGGATACGGGTTAGTGGTGTTACATATTCTGGGTACAGTCAAATTGCTATTGCACCGGAGGATCAGGAGAAAACAACCTTCACCTATCCCTTTAGTACTTTTGCTTTTCGCTGTATGCCTTTCGGTCTTTGCAACGCACCAGCCACATTTCAAAGGTGCATGATGGCAATATTCTCTGATATGATTGAAGACTATTTAGAGGTTTTTATGGATGATTTCTCTGTCTATGGGAATGATTTTGATCATTGCGCTAAAAATTTGGATAAAGTATTGAAGTAATGTGAGGACACACATCTTGTCCTGAATTGGGACAAATGTCATTTCAAGGCAACTGAAGGCATTGTGTTAGGCCATCGCATCTCTAGTCAAGGCATTCAAGTAGACAAAGCTAAGGTGGAAATCATTGAGAAATTACCTCCACCAATAAACGTGAAAGGTACTCACAATTTTCTTAGACATGTGGGGTTTTACCGAAGGTTGATTAGAGATTTTTAAAAAATTGCAAAGCCCTTATGCTCATTGCTGGAACAGAATCAAAAATTCTTCTTTAACGATGCATGTTTAGATGCCTTTATTCAATTAAAAAAGCAGCTAGTGAATGCACCCATTGTCGTTGCACCAGATTGGTCTCAACCTTTTGAAGTTATGTGCGATGCAAGCGGCTTTGCTGTGGGTCCGATTCTAGGACAACAAAAGGGAAAAATATTTCACGCCATCTATTATGCTAGCAAAACTCTTACAGAGGTTGAATTCAATTATACCACCACAGAGAAAGAATTGCTGGTTATAGTCTTTGCTTTTGACAAGTTTCGTTCCTACCTTGTCGGCGCAAAGGTTACTGTATTCACTGATCACTCGGTGTTTAGATATCTCTTTGCGAAAAAGGATGCCAAACCAAGACTGATACGCTGGATATTACTGTTGCAAGAACTTGTCATCGAGATAAAAGACCGTAAGGGTTCAGAGAATCAAGTTGCAGACCATCTGTCTCGATTGGAAGTTGGCAGCAATGAAGGAAACATACTTCAAATTTTCGACGCATTTCCAGATGAGAAGTTATTTGTTGTAGATGCAACTCCTTGGTATGCGGATTTTGTTAATTATCTAGTGTGTGGAAAACTCCCATTGGGTGTCAAAGGCCATAAAAAAAAGATTTCTTCGTGATGTAGTGAAGTATCATTGGAACGAGCCTTATTAATTCAAGGTATGCAATGACAACATCATTCGATGTTGTGTTCCGGAAGAGGAGATGCTTTCAATCCTTAAGCATTGTTATGATGCTCCTTATGGAGGTCATTTCGGTGGTATGAGAACTACAGCTAAAGTTCTCCAATCAGGATTGTACTAGCCGTCATTATTCAAAGACGCCCACAATTTTGTGAATCAATGCAATAGGTGTCAGCGCACCGATTCTATATCCTGACACAATGAAATGATGTAGCAGCTAATTATGGAGGTTGAATTGTTTGATTTTTGGGGTATGGATTTTATGGGACCGTTTCCGAGTTCATTTGGAAATCTTTATATATTAGTAGCTACTGACTACGTCTCGAAGTGGGTTGAAGTTGTTGCAGTCCCAAAGGATGAAGCAAAGACAGTGCTAAATTTTTTTCACAAGCATATACTCACCCAGTTCGGCAAGCCAAGGGCATTGATTAGTGATCAAGGTCCACACTTTCATTGCAACCAAGTGGCAACCGCACTGAAGAGATATGGAGTTAATCATAGAAGGGCTACTACTTATCATCTACAAACCAATGGACAAGTCGAAGTATCGAATCGAAAAATTAAGAACATTCTTGAGAAGGTTGTAAATCCTTCGAGGAAAGATTGGTCTTCCTAGTTGGATGACGCTTTATGGGCATTGCGAACAACATATAAAATTCCATTAGGGATGTCACTGTATCAATTGGTTTTTGGGAAAGCTTGTCACCTGCCAGTCGAACTGGAACACAAAGCAATGTGGGCAATTAAGCAAGTGAACATGGACTATGAAGCGGCTGGAAAGAAAAGGCTGTTGGATATCATTGAACTAGAAGAGATTAGGAGAAATGCCTATGAAAATGTTGTGATTTATAAGGAAAAGACCAAATTATGGCATGACAAGATTATTTTACGCAACAATTTATCGCGGGTCAACAAGTTTTATTATTCAATTCTCGATTTAAATTGCACCCATGTAAATTGCGTTCACATTGGTCTGGACCTTTTGAAGTTTTCGATGTATTTTCTCATGGTGCAGTCACAATTCGAGATTTACGTGATGGACACCAGTTCACAGTAAATGGACAGAGGTTGAAACACTATTTTGGCAACAGTGATCAAAAGCAGGTAGAGACCATTAAATTGGTCGAAAAGTTTTAATTTTTAATTATTACTTCATGATTTTGGTTTATTATATTTATGTTTGTTAAAATTTGTTTTCTTTCCTTTTTGCAGAATAATTAGGTACCATTGTCGACGCATTGAAATTTTACTGTTAACGCATTCCGTAATTTTGTACTACCATTTACAACTCATCAGAATTAAGGGAAATTTAGTAATTTCATTATTCTGAGCGGGCACAATTTCTATTGGACACAACTATTCCCGCCAGTTTTATATCTCTCTACCAAACAACACGCCTCTCCATCTTCCTCTTTCACTCACTATAAATCCCTCTCCACTGTACCGACTGTAACACATTCAAGTAACCATTTTTATTTCCTTTCTCTTCTCAAGATCATTTCTTTCTACTTTAAACTATTTTCCCTTAAAAAAAGATGGAAAAAACGAAAGGCTCGATCAAAAATGCCACCAAATCTGCTGAAGAAGATGCGTCCTCTGCTACCGCAGTTCGTGAATCAAAATCCCCCAGGCCAGTGCAGAAAAAGGAGCCAATAATCTTTTTGGATAAAGCGGCAAAGTAATGATTTCAAGACAACATGTTGAAGTGAAACTTCCACCCCAAGCAGGGCATTTCCCTTTCGCAACAACAAGACTTGGGTAAGCAAGTTTACGAAATCATCTCAAAGTTAAAGTGGGAAACTTTTTGCACCCATCCTGGAAGCTATTCCCCTTCACTGTTATGTGAGTTTTATGCTAACCTTTATGATCATGAGTTAGAGTTCATTTTTGTTCGAGAAGGCTTAATACCATGGGACGCCAAAAAAATCAACGAGTTGTACAACACCAAGGTGGATGTAGACGAACACTCTGAGTTCATTGAGGATATCACAGATGAAAAATGAGACCTGTCAGTTAAAATCTTGTGTGTCAAAGGAGCATTGTGGACGGGTTCCGATCAAAAGAATTATACAATGCACCGTCGCTTCCTGACACTGCAAAGCAAAATTTGGTTTCATTTTGTCAATTGTAGGCTAAAACCCTCCACTCACAGCACCACAGTCACCCTCGATAGAATGTGTCTGATACATTCCATCGTCAAGGATAGAAAGATTAATGTCGGCAAAATACTCTACCAGGAAATTGCTAACTGCACTGCAAGGAAAACTGGAATCTTGGTTTTCCCATCATTGGTGATGTTATTGTGCCAGCAAAGAGGAATTGTGCCCCGTGATGGTGAGGAAGTCCTGGATAATAAGGGCCCGATCAATGAATCCTCTATAGAAAGAATGACTCATGGAAAAGATACGCTGATATTGAAGGAGGCATAAACAACCAAGATAAGGAAGGGTAAAACCAAAGCCTACAGCAAAGGAACAAACCTGAATGCAAAAACATCATTATGGCGTAAAATGAAAGATGTCGAAAAAATGGTCAATTCCATCAATAATAGGCAGATCAGGCTTGTCGCTACAATAGAGGATATGGAGAAATCCTAGAATTTGTTTTATGCTTATACCAAATCCTGGAACAGTTCTATTGTAGCCATATTAAGCCAATTGAGCCCATCCCCACTACCGGAATTCCCAGTGCTTCCACCAATCATTCGAAATTATGAACTCTCATCCACGGATGATGACTTAGAAGACTGAGACAGATTGGTGGCATCCCCTCCTATTGTACAGGTCTCAGATAATGACAAAGAGTAGGAATCCATCGACATTGAAGAATGCCTGCGAAAGATTGATAGCTTGTTCGAGGATGGTATTTTTGTTGATCAAGAGGACACTTGTAATACCCCTTACCCGTATCCGACACCGGAATAGGGTACGAGGCATTACTGTACTTAACGGACTTTAACATACATTATCGGGCCATAACTTTTCATTCATACTTAAGAACCCTTCATTTGTATTCATAATGTCCCTATTATAGGTCTACTAGACCCAAAACATATATATAGATTGGTTCGGGACTGAACCGAAAACTTACGAACACTTAGAAAATTTTTACTCAAAACAGGGCCACACACCCGTGTGAGAGGAGTGACATGCCCGTGTGGCATGTCACACGCCCGTGCTTCAGGCCGTGACCAAAATAAGGGACATTCTGTTTATGACGTCAGCAGACACTTTAGGGCACACGGCCAAGCCACACGCCCGTGTGCTAGCCCGTGTGATGAGCTGAATTTTTCACAAATTAGATGCAGGGGACACACGGCCTACCAACACGCCCATGGGGCTGACCTTGTGTCACACACGGCCTAGATACACACCCGTGTGTCTATCCGTGTTGACAAATGCAAGGTTATTCACCAAGCCATTTGCCATCCTGAAAAGCAACAACATTCATACCATTTCAGGCAACACTTAACTTAACAATAATATCCTTCTAACATGCATTATTAAGACATCCATACCTTAACTACACACTACAACATTATGCACATACTTCATACATTACTCATTCAATTGCGTAAAATTGCTTTTCATGAAATTCATCACCATTGGATAGATATAACCTAGCTGATTTTGGCCGATTTCAAAAGCCATTTACAAAATGAATTGAGTAATATTAATAGCCAACACATTAGCTAACAAATAAGACATATAACAAAATGACCAAGTTCCTATACATGCCATACCCAAAATAATCAACATTACTATACCAAATAAATAGCTTGATAGTGTGAACCGAACTCCGACGTCCTACGATCCCTGAGCTAGCTTGGCGATACTACAAGGAAAGGGAAAGAGAGGGGTAAGAATAAAGCTTAGTAAGTTTGCATGAAATAATTAACAACATAAAGGCTTATGATAACATCCATACATTAGATTGAGTAATAACACAAGTTCTCAAACACATTGACATAACTTACTCATGCTTACTCTTACAAGCCTCATAACACATATCGGATTCATTTCTCGTAACTTACTCATATGCACCTGTATCACTTCATCACATAACTTTAACACTTTTATCATCTTGAACATAAACTTAGCTCTTTACCCCGTTGAACCACTTGGAATATTGAAGGATACATAAACTCGTCATACACGTAATACGATGCCAAAGCCATATCCCTGATATGGTCTTACATGGGATCACATCTCGATGCCGATGCCGTATCCCAGATATGGTCTTATACGGGATCTCAAATCGATGTCGATGCTATATCCCAGATATGGTCTTATACGAGATCGTATATCGATGCCATGTCCCAGACATGGTCTTACACGATTTCATACCGAAGCTAGGTCCCAGACGTGGTCTTACACGGGATTACTACTCGATGCCGATGCCATATCCCAGATATGGTCTTATACGAGATATCTTTTCAGTGCCGAGGCCATGTCCCAGACATGGTCTTATACGGGACCTCCTTAATCTCATGTCATGACAATGGTATCCTTTCCATTCCTAAGGTTCAACCGGGACTTTAACTTAATAAAATTTCATCATACTTCCATTGGGACTTCATTAACTAATTTCATAAAAATATTATACATTTCTCATGATATCAAGCATTTAAAAGCATAATAACATTATGTCGATTTATTACACATAAACTTCCCTCGGTAGCAAAATAGGTATAATTGTTCAATTTAGTCCACCACCTTGTTCTTTCCTCGGTTTCGGTCTGGACTTCGTGTTTCTTGATTTATAATAACAATTTCACTTATTTAATGATAACATTGACTAAAATAACCCATGAATCATACTTTGGAAAAATTACTATTTTTCCCCTCAACTTTCACATATTTACAAAATGGTCCCTAAGCTCGTATAATGAAATGTACTCATTTCCTTGGTTACCCAAGCCTAGCCGAACCTACCTTAAGCTTATAGTAGCTCATATTTTCCTCCAAAACTTATTTTTACTACACATTTTATCACTTTTACAATTAGGTCCTTCTTATGAATTTCCATGAAAATCACTTAGAAAAAGATGTTTATCATACATCAAACTTTCATATTCCTCCATTAAACATCAAAATACATGTATGTAATACATGGGTAAATTTTTTAACATGAACCCTAGCTCAAAATATAGCTAGAAATAGCTAAATCGAGCTACGAGGATCTAAAAAAATACAAAGAACATTAAAAACGGGGCTAGGAGGTACTTACAATCAAGCTTGAAAGTTGAAGAAACCCTAGCTGTTGTGTCCATGAAAATTTTGGCCAAGCATGGAGAAGATGGACCCCATTTTTGACTTCTTTTTCCTTTTTTATTAGTTTATTAACCAAATGACCAAAATGCCCTTAAGGCCCCTTTCTTGAGATTTTTCCTTCCCATGTCTATTTTTGTCCATCATAAAATATAATGGTCTAATTTCTAAATAAGGACCTCTAATAAATTTTCTATTGCTATCTCATACTTGAATATTCTATAATATCATATTTTTCAATCTTTGCAATTTAGTCCTAATGAATAAATTGATCACTAAATTATAAAATTTCTTCATGAAATTTTCACAAAATCATGCAAACATGTCATAGACCTCATAAAAACCATAAAACACATATTTCTACCTCGAATTTGTGGTCTCGCAACCACTATTCTGACTAGGCCCTAAATTGGACTGTTACAATTCTCCCCCTTAGGGATTTTTGTCCCCGGAAATCTTACCGGTAAAAAGGTTTGGATATTGGTTTCTCATAGCCTTCTCAGGCTCCCATGTAGCCTCTTCTACCCCGTGTCTTTGCCACAATACTTTCACAAGAGCTATACTTTTATTTCTTAATTGTTTGACTTCTCGTGCCTAAATCTTAACCAGGTTTTCGCCATAAGTCATGTCCGATTGAATTTCAACCTCTATCGGTACAATCACATGCGAAGGGTCTGATCGGTAGCGATGCAACATAGACACGTGAAATACATCATGGATCTTTTCCAACTCGGATGGAAAAGCCAACTGATAGGCTACTGGCCCTATCCTCTCGATAATCTCATACGGTCCAATAAAACATGGACTTAATTTGCCTATCCGGCCAAATCTGAGAACTTTCTTCCATGGTGATACTTTCAAAAATACCTTATCGCCAACTTGAAACTCAATCTCTTTCCGTTTCAAATCCGCGTAGGACTTTTGCTTGTCCGAAGCAGCCTTCAAACAATCACAAATCACTTTTACCTTCTCTTCAGTTTCTCTAACTAAATCGACCCCGTGAATCTGATTCTCTCTGAGTTCAGTCCAATACAGGGGAGTTTGACACTTACGCCCATATAATGCCTCATAAGGCGCCATTTTCAAGCTCGACTGAAAACTGTTATTATAGGAAAATTCTACTAATGGTAAGTACTTTTCCCAATTTCCTTGAAATTCTAAAACACAACATCGAAACATGTCTTCAAGTATCTGTATTACCCTCTCTGACTGCCCATCGGTTTGTAGATGGAAAGCTGTACTAAAATTCAACTTTGTGCCCAAGGCTTCTTGCAAATTTTTCCTAAATCATGATGTAAATCTCGGTTTCTATCCGAAATAATCGATAACGGTACTCCGTGTAATCTCACAATTTCTGAAACGTACAACTTCGCCAGCTTGTCAAGCGAATAGTCAATGCGTACCCGTATAAAATGGGCCGACTTTGTGAGTCTATCAACCACAACCCACACGGCATCTTTCTTTTTCGGTGTCAAAGGTAGACCCGTCACGAAATCCATAGTAATACGGTTCCATTTCCACTCGGGAACCATAATAGGCTGAAGTAGACCCGAAGGTACTTGGTGCTCAGCTTTTACTTGTTGACAATTCAAGCATCTCGATACGAACTCAGAAATATCTTTCTTCATACTCAGCCACCAATACCATTTCTTCAAGTCATTGTACATCTTAGTACTGCCGGGGTGAATAGACAGACAACTACTATGTGCCTCATGCAAAATTTTTCGAATAAGCTCATCATCTTTGGGTACACAGACCCTATCTCAGAACATCAAACATCCATCAGGACTAATCCAAAAGTCTGACTCAACATTCGACTCACATTGAACTCTTTTAGCTTGCAAATCATTGTCACCTTTCTGAGCTTCACAAATCTCTTGGAGAAACATCAGTCTAGCTCTCAACTCGGCTAGAATAGAACCATCATCTGAAAAAGTCATTCGTGTATTCATGGCCCTCAATGCAAACAAGGATTTCCTACTCAAGGCGTCGGCGACCACATTCGCCTTTCTCGGGTGGTAGTCGATCACTAACTCGTAATATTTTATTAACTCTAACCACCTTCGTTGCCTTAGGTTCAATTCCTTTTGAGTCATCAAGTACTTTAGACTTTTGTGATCAGTGAATACCCGACATTTCTCACCATACAAATGGTGCCTCCATATTTTCAATGCAAATACAATAGCGGCTAATTCCAAATCATGGGTCGGGTAATTCTTCTCATGTGGCTTTAACTGTCTAGAGGCATAAGCTATCACCTTGCCCTCTTGTATGAGTACACAACACAATCCATTTAGGGACGCATCACTATAAACCATAAATTCTTTTCCCGGTTCAGGTTGCACCAAAACTAGAGCCTCAGTCAATAATGCCTTTAGTTTTTCAAAACTCTGTTGGCACTTTTCTGTCCATTCAAACTTTATATCTTTTTGTAATAGCCTCGTCATCGGAGTAGCTATCATGGAAAATCCCTTGACAAACCGTCTGTAATAACCCGCTAGGCCCAGAAAACTTCTAACCTCGGATACATTCCTTGGCGACTTCCAATCCATAATTGCTGAAATCTTACTCGGGTCAACTCTAATTCCATCGCCCGAGAAAATGTGCCCCAAAAATCTGACTTCTTTAAGCCAAAATTCACTTTTACTAAACTTGACATATAACTAATTATCTCGTAAAATTTGTAAGACTGTCCTCAAATACTCAGCATGCGCGTTTTCATCACGAGTGTAAATCAATATATCATCAATGAAGACTACGAAAAATTTATCCAAATATGGCCGAAAGATGCGATTCATTAAATCCATAAACACAGCAGGGGCATTGGTTAAACCGAAAGGCATGACTAAAAATTCATAGTGACCATACCTGTAACAGCCCGATTTAGGGGCTAGTCGGAACAGTGATCTCAGAATCACTAATTCGAGGTTAGATAAAATTATTTTCATGATATGTTATGTATTATAACATGTTTATAAGGATGCATGAAAATTTTGGTGCTTTAATTTTAGCGATTTCTAGCTAAATTGTGAAAAAGGACTAAATCGCATAAAGTGCGAAAGTTCTTTTTTATTTGCTAGAGGTGCCAAATAGCTATGGATTATTAATTAGAGGTCCCAATTATGCAATTTGGCCTTAATTTAGTGAGTTGGCCGGCCATAATAATATATAGGGGACAAGAGCATTTATTATGATAGAAAGATGGTGATATTAGTTGGAAAATTGAATAAAATAAGATGATATAAGCTAAAGCTATCATCTTTTTATTTCTTCTCTTCTTCAACCGAAAATATCAGCCATGGGAGAGGTTTGAAAGCTTCAAATTTTAGCAAGCTTTACTCCATTCAAGTAAGTGATTTTGATGCTTATTTTTGATGAAAATTGCATTTTTGGAGTACCCAAAGCTTAAGCTAGCTAATGGGAGGATTAATTTGCAACATGGTTGAAAGTCTAGGGACTTTACATGAGAGAGTTTATGTTGTTTGATGAGTTTTTATGGAAGAAAATGAATGATAGGATGATGAGAAACAACTTTTGTGAAATGTGTTGCCATGAAAACACCTAATTGGGACTAAAATGCAAAAGTTGTAATTTGTTCATTAAGTCATGAAATAGATGGAATTGTGGATAGTTGTAAGAGGATTAAATGTTTAGCTAGGCTTGCTTAATAAGAAATTGAGATGAAAATTTATTTACGAGCCTAGGGGCAAAATTGTAATTTTGCCAAAGTGTAGGGGCAAGATAGTCATTTTTGCCTAAAGTGTAGATTATGGTGTATTATGATTTATAAATGATTAAATCAGTAAATTCCATTGTTCTAGATCAAAGAAAACGAGTTTCAGACCTAGAACGGGTGAAAAGAGAAATGTGAGCAAAAAGGTCCCTTTCGGCCCTTTCGACATCGAGGTAAGTTCACGTGCAAACGTTGTAATTACGTACGAGTTAATTTAACATTCCAATGTGATATGGAATGTATATTTACCATATGAATGCATGAAATATCTTTTGATGAAATGTCAATAGAATTGAAATGTGTATAGCAAGATATGATGATGGTTAAAGTCTCGAGTAAGACCATATTGGAATATGGCCTCGGTGTAAGAGTTCGTATAAGACCATGTCAGGGACATGGCATCGACATGTTAATGTATGTAGGACCTTATTGGGGTATAATGTCAATGAGAACTATGTGTATGAGACTCGAGAGAGTTAGTTAACAATTTGAATGATTCAACGGATATGTTGAATGTAAGTGGTTGTACCACGAGAAGCACAAGTATGTGTTAGAATTGAATGGAGATGAATTAAATATATGCTGAACCCCTAGTGGGATATGTGTAATTAATGCACCTTAGTTGCATGAGATAGGTTTATGGATGCATTGTGTGAATGCGAACGAGTATCGTAGAAAGTTAAGTAAGAATAAAAGTAGGTGAGGATGTTCTCGGATGAACATTTGAAATAGAGATATACTTGCGGATTACTATCCACGAATGTAAAAATAACGGTGAACTATGTGCGGTATCACCTTATTGATGGTAGTGACGGGCTGTGTGCGATACCATCGCTTATAAATGATTGGTGGCTGTGTGCGATACCACCCTATTAGAGATTTTAATGGTGGGATGAGTGCGAAACCAACGAGAGATTTGTAGTATGAGTAGCTTATTGAAATTACTTGATGTGTTGTTCTATGTGATTACCTGACGATCAGTGTAGGAATGTGTGCTATTTAACACGAGTAGTTGGCTTGTGGCATGAGGTGAATGTGGTAAGAGATAGAATGAGTAAGCTTCAAGAGTGGTTAAGTTACCATGAGTTAATGAGAAAAACTCAGTATAATACCTTATAGTTATATGTATTCAATAAATGTCGGTATTTGTCAGTTTATGCAGATGAACTTACTAAGCATTATTGCTTACCCCTTTTCTTTTCCCATCTCTTATAGGTTATTATAACTAGCTCGGGTTGGAGGCCACCAGAGATGTTTTCACACTATCGAATAAACGCTTGGTATGGTGTTTCAAGTTCTTATGAGTCATGGCATGTATAGGGATTCTTTTAGAGTTGATTAAGTTCTAATTGTTGTAGCCAAATTGTGTTGGCCTAATAGAACTTAGGGATTGGTTGTGTATACCCATAGATGATGGCTTAAGTTACAATTGTAATTGCATTCGGAATAGTTCTCTATAGTGTATGGGATGAAGCCTTTGTCTCTTTAAATGATTAAATGTCTTTAATTCAAGAGTTAAATTGATGCTATGTGGAGTTATGTGATGATGTATGAATTTATGTAAATGAGAGTGGTAAAAAGGCTTGGTAGATAGCCTCTAAGTGCCTACACGGATAGACACACGGGCGTGTGTCTAGGCCGTGTGTCTCCTGCACCTTAGTATCTTAAGTCAGATTAGACCACGGACTGGTCACACGACCGTTTGTCCAGGCCGTGTGATACACACGATTGGCACATGGGCGTGTTCCAAGGCCGTGTGAAGTCTACACTTGACACATAGAAATTTAATTGTCACACGGCTGGCGCACACAGCGTGTGTACAGGGCACGTGTGGATAAGTCGAATGCCAGGTTTGGCACACGGGCCGGGCCACGGGCGTGTCGGCCGTGTGTAATTTGCCGCATATCCTCCACGGGTGAAAGACACGGGCATGTTTTAAGGGTGCAGGCGTGTCCCAAGTCACACCGGACGTGTGACCCTGTTTTCTAGAGAAAGTTTCGGATGAGTTACGAAAGTTTGGGGGGCGTAAGTCTGAGGCCTCGTAGGCCCATGAAATGTCCGATTTGATTAAGAATGAGAAGTTTTTAATTCGGAACAAAATTTTACAGCCCATAAGTACATGTTTAAGAAAGTTCAAGCATAGTAATGTCTCATATCCGGTCTAAGCCTCAGACTCGGGTATGGGGTGTTACAATACCTTGTCCGAAATGCGGTTTTGGCACATCTGAGTCTTTGACTCTCAACTGATAATATCCAGACCTCAAGTCTATCTTGGAAAACACAGTGGCTCCCTTCAATTGGTCAAACAAATCATCAATCCTTGGCAATGGGTACTTGTTCTTTATGGTTACCTTATTGAGCTGTCGATAATCTATACATAACCTCATGGAACCATCTTTCTTTTTCACAAATAATACGGGAGCACCCCACGGAGAATAACTTGGTCTTGCGAAACCTTTATCCGTCAACTCTTGTAACTGTGCCTTCAATTCTTTCAACTCGGATGGAGCCATCTTGTACGGAACAATCGAAATTGGTGCAGTACCAGGGACTAATTCAATTCCAAATTCAATCTCTCTAACCAGAGGTAATCCTGGCAACTCTTCCGGAAATACATCTGGATACTCACATATTATCGGCACTGATTCAATTCTTAACTCAGTCTCTTTGGCATTCATAACAAAGGCAAGGTAAGATTCATATCCCTTTCTTACATATTTTTGAGCAGACATATGAGAAATCACTACAGGCAATCTATCCTGTTCATCTGATTCAACACGGAGAATATCCCCATTTTTACATTTTAATTCAATGAACTTCCTTCCACAGTTTACTATCACATCATGAGCAATTAACCAATCCATACCAAGAATTAAATCAAATTCATCAGATGGCAATAACATGAGATTTGCCGGAAAATAATGACCTCTAATCATTAAAGGGCAATCTTTGCATACTTTATCAACTAACACACATTTGCCTAGGGGATTTGACACCTTTATCACAAATTCTGTAGACTCTACAGGCATATTCATGCTAGATACTAATTTCATGCAAACATACGAGTGGGTAGATCCCAGATCAATTAAAGCAACAACATGAGTATCATAGAGAGAAAATGTACCCGTGATTACATCAGGAGATGACGCCTCTTCGCGAGCACGAATAGCATAAGTCCTCCCAGGCGCTCTACCCTCAGATCTTGCAGTCTGCTCTCTAGGTGTATTCTTACTACTCGTTCCGTTTCTCGAATTTCTTTGTGACCTTCCTCTAGCAGTACTTCCTGATCTTGCACTTTGAGATTTCTCTTTTTCAACCATCTCAAGACAATCTCTAATAAAATAATCTGGGGCTCCACACTTGAAACAAGCTCTCTCATTTGCTCGACACTCACCGGGATGATGTCTGCCACTCTGTGGACATTTCAGTCTACTTGGTCGAGCGTTACCAACACTAGCAACCGAAGTGGTCTGAGCTTTAGACCCCGAATACTATTTACCCTTACTTCTATTTGAAAACTCAGCTGAAGTGGTTGATCGAGTAGTAAAATCTCTTGATTTCTTGGATGAGGATTGAAATGACTTACTCAAATGTCTCTTCCTCGAGTCATGAGACTCAATTTTAGCCTTTCTTTTCTCTTTGGCCAACTCCTCGGCCTTGCAAGCTCTATCTACTAACACAATAAATTCTTTTAGTTCTAGGACACCAACATACAATCGGATATCCTCATTTAACCCGTCCTCAAACCTTTTACACATAATGGCTTCAGTGGATACACACTCTCGAGCGTATTTATTGAGCCTTACAAACTCACATTCATATTCGATTACCGTCATTCGTCCTTGCTTCAGCTCAAGGAATTCCTTTCTTTTCTGGTCGATGAACCTTTGGCTAATATATTTCTTTCGGAACTCTTCTTGGAAAAATTCCCAATTAATTTTCTCCCTTGGTACAATCGATATAAGGGTATTCCACCACTGGTAAGCCGAATCTCTTAAAAGAGACACAACACACTTCATAAAGTCTTCAGGTGTGCATGACAGTTCATCAAATACCCTGATGGTATTTTCAAGCCAGAACTCCGCTCTTTCCGGATCATCATCTTTATTAGCTCGAAACTCCTCAGCTCCTTGTTTCCGGATTCTATCAACAATGGGCTTTTCCCTTCTTACCACTTCTACAACTTAGGGAGCTACAGGGGTAGGCTGAGGAATAGGTGGGGTTGGAGGGGGTTGAGCGTTCGTGTTTGTTCGATTGAACTCCGTATACCAAGCATTCATCATGTGGAGAAAGGCTTCCCTAGCCTCTTCTCCTCCTCTCTAACTCACAGTCATTGGTCTATTCTCATTTTCAGTTGGCACCGTTCCTTGGGCGGGGGCCGGCGTGTTACTCTCTACATCATCTGCCACAGCTCTGTTGGGATCCATTTACTATATGAAAACATAATTTAAATCGTCAGGAGTCGTCACACTATCATTATATAAATACTCATACGTACGGCATGTACAGCTAGACTTGTACAAATGCTAGGTTAGTCCGAGAATCGACTAAACCATAGTTTTGATACCACTAAATGTAACACCCCTTACCCATATCTGACATCAGAATAGGGTACGAGGCAATACTGTACTTAACGGACTTTAACGTACATTACCGGGCCATAACTTTTCATTCATACTTTTTCATTTGTATTCATAATGTCCTTATTATAGGTCTACTAGACCCAAAACATACATATAGATTGGTTCAGGATTGAATCGAAAACTTACGAACACTTAGAAAATTTTTACTCAAAACAGGGCCACACGCCCGTGTGAGAGGAGTGACACGCCCGTGCTTCAGGCCATGTCCAAAATAAGGGACATTCTATTTATGACATTAGCAGACACTTTCGGGCACATGGCCAAGCCACACGCCCGTGTGCTAGCCCGTGTGACGAACTGAATTTTTCAAAAATTAGATGCAGGGGACACACGACCTACCAACACGCCCATGGAGCTGACCATGTGTCACACACGGCCTAGACACATGCCCGTGTGTCTATCCGTGTGGACAAATGCAATGTTATTCACCAAGCCATTTGCCACCCTAAAAAGCAACCACATTCATACCATTTCAGGCAACACTTAACTTAACAATAATGTCCTTCTAACATGCACTATTAAGACATCCATACCTTAACTACACACTACAACATTATGCACATACTTCATACATTACTCATTCAATTGTGTAAACTTGCTCTTTATGAAATTCATCACCATTGGATAGATATAACCTAGCTGATTTTGGTCGATTTTAATAGCCATTTACAAAATGAATTGAGTAATATTAATAGCCAACACATTAGCTAACCAATAAGACATATAACAAAATGACCAAGTTCCTATACATGCCATACCCAAAATAATCTGTAACAGTCCGGTTTATACCCTAGTCGAAACAGTGGTTTTGGGACCACAACTCTGAGTCAGTAAATTATTTTAATATTATTTTTTGTGCCAATGATATGTGATTAAGCATGTGATAAATTTCTTTGAGTTAATTTGTCTGTCTGTGGCTTAATTTGATAAAAGGACTAAATCGCATAAAACGAAAAAGTAGCCTCCTATTTGATTAATGGCTAAATCGGTGTGGCTTTTTAGTGTGGAGGACTTATGTGGAAATTTAGCCACTATTTTTGTTAGTGGACGACATTGGTAATGAAATGTATGTATATATGTTTTTATATATATAAATTTTATAAGTTAAAGTTTATATTATATATTATATAATTATATTATAATAAAAGAAACATGGATAGTGGATTTCATTCATCCATATACCACCGAAAGACAAGAAAAGAAAAGAAAGAAAATTTAGCTAGGGTATTCAGCCATTGAGGGCTTAATTCAAGGTTAGTTTTGATTCAGTTTTTGATAATTTCTACGTTTTTGTAATCGTTGCTTCTTGCTCTACAAAACCCATATCTCAATTTTATGAATTGATGAAGATTTTGCAAAGTGACATGAATGAACATATGAATTTTGTGATGTTTAATAGTATTATATGAAAGCTATATGTTAGATGAACATATGTTGTTCTTGAATTTTTGATGAATTTAGCTAATTAGGGCTAAATTGAGAAAATAGCAATTTGAGGGACTAAATTACAAATTTTATGGAAAATATGGGCTTGTATGATATACATAAGCATTCGTCTAAGCATGAGCATGTGATGATTTTGTGTATTTGATGTTTTGAGAAAAATGGACTAAATTGATAAAATGTGCAAATGTGAGGGTTAAGTTGCAAATAACCCTAAATGTGTGATTTTGGATTGAAATGAATATGTTGGTTAATAAAAGGGTTAAATTTGAATATGTTTAGATCAAGAACCGAGGAAAACGGACTTAGATTGCGGGAAAGCGAAAGTAACCGAGTAGCCATTTCCGTTTCCGTTAAATCGAATCCGAGGTAAGTCATTATGCAAATAAACGTATTTTTATTGAATTGAGTATGTTCACATAACTATTGGTAACGATGAATGTATATGAGATGTTGTGTACGTGAATTTCGATATAAGAACGACATAGTGACAAAGTCCGAGAAGTCCCGTGTGAACCTAGGAATAGATAGGATTAGCTATGTCATGACATAGGTGTCTGTTCTAAAATATCATGTAAGACCACGTCTGGGACGTTGGCGTTGATATGTGATTTCGTGTAAGACCACGTCTGGGACGTTGGCATCGATATGAGATTTACGTGTAAGACCATGTCTGGGACATTGGCATCGTATTGATTTGTGTAAGACCCTGTCTGGGACAGTGGCAACGATATCTGAGTACATGTAAGACCTCATCTGGGACACTGGCATTGTACGACTATTCTGAGGTTTCTGAACATCCTATTAGATTCCAAACGGTTCAACGGGCAAGTCTGAGAAATGAACAACTCTGTGATTTGTACATCTGTTTCAGGTATGTTTGAAAAGTACACTATGTGTGTATGAAAGGTAAGTATTTATATGAACTTACTATGATGAGCATGTGCAAAGAAATAATGAGATTTCATATGAAGATATGCTTGAAAAAGCTCTGTGTATATGTGATATTTGAATTAAAGAATGTGGTAAGAAATGGCTTAACAATTGAGCCAAGGAATATATGAGATCAATTCGCTATGAGAACCATTAGTGTTATTGTATCAAATTAGTTATATACATTTTATGATAAGTTTATTTGTATATGGCTTATTAAGCTTTTGAAAGCTTACTTTGTGTGTGTGTCTGCTCTGTTTTATAAATCGTCAAAGCTACTGAAGGCTCGAGACTGTCGAGGATCGTCATCACACTACGCAAACTCATTTTGGTATCTTTTGGAAATGTATATAGTTAGATATGGCAAGTATAAGCTAGTTTATGGTGTAAGTTTGATGTATGAACTTAGCCATGTGATTTGGCTAGTTATGTGTTGGTAATATGCTTTAATGAATATGATAAATGGTGCATGTTTTGGTATGGTTTGATAGCATATGAAATGGTTAAGTTTATGGTAAGTGTATGGATGAATTATGCTTGTGTATACATGAGTATTAGTCTTGTAAATTGGTATGAATGGAATTGGATTGGAATGTAGACATTGGATGATTATTTTGATATGTTCTTGGTTGTCAAAAGTGCATGAGATGTATTGGTATTTTGCTTGTAGGTTTGACCCTAATGTGGGTGGCATTTTGGCCTTGCAAATGGTCCCGTATGTGTTCCGTATGTGTTCTGGTTTAGTCCCGACTCTATTTAATGCATGACTAAGGTCTCGTAGACCTATGAAAGGGACACTATGATGTCAGATGATGAGTGTGATTAATGATTTATTTTACAAATTGCCTGTTAAAGTTTCCGATCTGTTAGGTAACACCTTCAACCCTAATTCGGTGACGGATACGGGTTAGGGGTGTTACATAATCAACATTACTATACCAAATAAATAGCTTGATAGTGTGAATCGAGCTTCGACGTCCTACGATCCCTGAGCTAGCTTGGCGATACTACAAGGAAAGGCAAAAGAGAGGGGTAAGCATAAAGCTTAGTAAGTTTGCATGAAATAAATAACAATATAAAGGCTTATGATAACATCCATACATTACATTGAGTAATAACACAAGTTCTCAAGCACATTGACATAACTTACTCGTGCTTACTCTTACAAGCCTCATATCACATATCAGATTCATTTCTCGTAACTTACTCATATGCACCTGTATCACTTCATCACATAACTTTAACACTTTTATCATCTTGAACATAAACTTAGCTCTCTACCCCGTTGAACCACTTGGAATGTTGAAGGATACACAAACTCGTCATACACGTAATACGATGCCAAAGCCATATCCCTGATATGGTCTTACATGGGATCACATCTCGATGCCGATGTCGTATCCCAGATATGGTCTTATACGGGATCTCATATCGATGTCGATGCCATATCCCAGATATGGTCTTATACGAGACCGTATATCGACGCCATGTCCCAGACATGGTCTTTCACGATTTCATACCGAAGCCAGGTCCCAGATGTGGTCTTACACGAGATTACTACTCGATGCCGATGCCATATCCTAGATATGGTCTTATACGGGATCTCCTTTCGGTGCCGAGGCCATGTCCCAGACATGGTCTTATACGGGACCTCATTAATCTCATGTCGTGACAATGGTATCCTTTCCATTCCTAAGGTTCAACCGGGACTTTAACTTAATAAAATTTCATCATACTTTCATTGGGACTTCATTAACTAATTCCATAAAAATATTATACATTTCTCATGATATCAAGCATTTAAAAGCATAATAACATTATGTCGATTTATTACACACAAACTTACCTCGGTAGCAAGATAGGTATAATTGTTCAATTTAGTTCACCACCTTGTTCTTTCCTCGGTTTCGGTCCGGACTTCGTGTTTCTTGATTTATAATAACAATTTCACTTATTTAATGATCACATTGACTAAAATAACCCATGAATCACACTTTGGAAAAATTACTATTTTTCCCTTCAACTTTCACATATTTACAAAATGGTCCTTAGGCTCGTATAATGAAATGTACTCATTTCCTTGGTTACCCAAGCCTAGTCGAACCTACCTTAAGCTTATAGTAGCTCATATTTTCCTTCAAAACTTATTTTTACTACACATTTTATCACTTTTAAAATTAGGTCCTTTTTATGAATTTTCCATGAAAATCAGTTAGAAAAAGATGTTTATCATACATCAAACTTTCATATTCCTCCATTAAACATCAAAATACATGTAAGTCATACATGGGTAAATTTTTGAACATGAACCCTAGCTCAAAATATAGCTAGAAATAGCTAAATCGAGCTGTGAGGATCTAAAAAATACGAAGAACATTAAAAACGGGGCTAGGAGGTACTTACAATCAAGCTTGAAAGTTGAAGAAACCCTAGCTATGGTGTCCTTGAAAATTTCGGCCAAGCATGGAGAAGATGGACACCATTTTTGACTTCTTTTTCCTCTTTTATTAATTTATTAACCAAATGACTAAAATGCCCTTAAGGCCCCTTTCTTGAGATTTTTCCTTCCCATGTCTATTTTTGTCCACCATAAAATATAATGGTCTAATTGCTAAATAAGGACTTCTAATAATTTTCTATTGCTATCTCATACTTGAATCTTCTAGAATCTCATATTTTTCATTCTTTGCAATTTAGTCCTAATGAATAAATTGATCACTAAATTATAAAATATCTTCATGAAATTTTCACATAATCGTGAAAACATGTCATAGACCTCATAAAAACCATAAAATACATATTTCTACCTCAGATTTATGGTCTCGTAACCACTATTCCGACTAGGCCCTAAATTGGGCAGCTACAACGCTGTTGTTGAGAATGAAGTTGTTGCTGTAGAAGAGGAAGTTGTTGCTGAAGAAGAAAAAGTTGAAAATGAAA
Organism: Gossypium sturtianum; assembly: GCA_025698515.1. Taxonomy (NCBI): domain Eukaryota; kingdom Viridiplantae; phylum Streptophyta; class Magnoliopsida; order Malvales; family Malvaceae; genus Gossypium; species Gossypium sturtianum. The sequence continues at coordinate 107,137,917 of CM046943.1, forward strand.
AAGAGAAAGAAGAGGAAGATTCTGTTGTGAACATTATCACCACACCCAAGTCTGTGGGTGCAAATATTGATAATTTGGAGCGAGATGGAGTTAGACAAGTGGAAGTTATTGAGGTAACCAGTGAGGAGCAATGCAATTCATTGGCAATAGTGGTCTACATTGGACCACTCCAGGTAGCCTCTCCTACACAAGAAGCAGCCGATGATGCTGTGGCAGAGCCGAAAAGTGAGGAGCAATCCGAGGACTGTGCGAAGCCTAAAGAAAAGAAGAGAAAGTGCTCCAAGGATAAAAAATGAAAGAAGGATGAGAAGAAAAGGAAAAGGAAGAAACATCGTGTAGCCACATCGATGGCTGAGGATAACTGAGTTAGTGTATTTTAAGCTTTAGCTATAGTATTCATGCATTGCATGTAGCTCTAAGTTTTATTTTGATAAGTACACATTGTCATTGCATTTTTATTGTCATTACATTTTCATGTTAGTGCATTGGGGACAATGCAAACTTTAAGTTTGGGGGAATTCACATAGAGCTTGGAAAGGTACCCACTTTCAAATTTTTTTTGGTTATGAAGCATGTAAGGTTTAATTATAATTAATGAAAATTGTTTGAAAATTTTTGTTACATTTGATGCTTAATTCTTGAATCATGTGAAGTATCAATGAATAAGTTAGATAAATTTGACAGAAGGATGTAGCTTCAATTCTTTGATGAATGGATTAGGTTGCATTATTAATGGATGACTGCTATCATTCCTTAAATCTTGAATTAATCTACTTTTTACAGCTGCTTATATATATATAGTTATAAATTAGAGACACTCCAAAGTGGGTGTAGTATGGAATGTTAAAGAGGGAACACTCGAATACAAGCGTTAGAAAAATCAACCTGGCTAAAGGCTGTCACTGCATGAGTGTGTGTCGGCATAATTACGTACTCATTAGGGGTTTGTTGCATTCCATCGTTACTTCTTAAGAACAAGGGTACACTAATGCAACGATATCCCTTACTCTGAAAATATATATGTAATATATATAATATATAAACACTTAGTATTGTACAATAAATGTTGTATTGGTAGATAGAACTTAGGGTTTGAATCATGATGCCAGCATTGATGAAGTTGCAACCTTATTCATTCATACTTATGTATTGTCGATGCAATATTCTTTCATTTGAATGTGATTCATTCATTGGGAATGTAGAGGGTTCAAGTTGCTAGAATGATCATTTTCCTTAGTAAAATTTTTGTAGCCTTTCTAGTTTTTGTTTTACTTGAGGACAAGTAAAAAATCAAGTTTGGGGGTGTGATAGCACTAGAAAGAACATAGGTTTTCCTCTTTACTTATCGGTTAAATTGTTCCCATTTAGTTATCCATAGCATATATTTTAGCATTTTCAGTTTAGTAAATTGCATTTTATATCCGAGTAAATCCTACATTTTATCCTTAATTTTGCTATCTTTTTTGCATTAATGTCGCTGCATGTGTTAATTCCAGATTGCATCCAGAATTGTCGCCGCACCTGACAGCTATCCAAATAAGAACTGAAAATACGTGAGCTGTCCAGTCTAGTATAGCCAACCTGTACGTACAAGGACAGAATAATTATGAGGAAAGGACACCTGTACTGTTGGAGGAGGACATAAAAGGTTGATGTGCGATTAAAAATGAAATCTTTTTCTTGACTATTATCATCTTCATCCTACCTTGAAGCTTGCGGCTATGGCAGCTTAAGCCTCTCACGGGTGAGCCAACGTGAAAATTGATGCAGAGTAGCTTCTGACGAGGAGACCTAAGTGCGAGACAAGATGGAATAGAGAGATTCAGTCGAGTTGTCTAGGAATAGTATTCTCCACTTGATTCTTTCTTATTTCTCTCTAAATGCTGGTGATTACTCTCTGTTTTATGTTTGTATGGAAGTACACATGAATTCTTGGTTAAATGTTATCTTATTCAATCTTGCTTTTATTGTTTAATCTTGGGATTTGAATGTTTCTTAACACGGAAGTGTTATTGTAGTCATTGACACTAGAAAGTGGAGTGACAGTTCGAGCCAACAAGTATTACAATGGAAGTTGAGTGAGGATTAGAGGAATTTAGTCCACTTGTTCTTAATAGTGCCATATTGCCATCACTGGAAGGTGGGGTTAATGTGCATGTTTAAGTCTCAGATTAAATAGAAGAGTGACACTAGGTAAGATATACATTGAAATTTATTGCCTCGACAATCACCTATTCTTTTATACCTTGTGAGCATTTAGTATTCTGTTGAAGATTCATGTTGGGGTCCCAGTTTATCATTAACATATTTTATTTTATTGTTTTCAAATTTTTGCTCCGACAACTATCCTCAGAATTTATCCCGTTTCTATCTAGTTATTGCACCAACATTAATAGAGAAAAGACAACCATCCCTGTGGGATCGATATCCGACAGATTCACATCTGTCTACTACTTGCATCGATAGTGTACGCTTGCACATCATTGCTAAGACATTAAACAACCCATCATTGCTAAAGCATTCATTCATACATTTAGGTAAATTGTATTTAGATTAAAAATTGCATTAGGGATCACTCTTGCATTTAATTAATCTAATCATCACTATCCAAATTTATTGAGTTTTTTTTTAAAATTAGATTCTTAATTATAATTTTTCAATTAATTGTTTAAGCTTATGAAGTCCCTGTGGAGACGATAACTCATATTTACTTACTTATTACTTGAATGACTACGTACACTTGCGTAAACACGTTACAATTCGTTACAAGTTTTTGGCGTCGTTGTCAGGGACTGTTGCCTTAATCATTTTCCTTGTGAAATTATTTTTACAATTTTTTATTTTTATTTATTTATTTATTTTAATCTTACTATTTTATTCTTTATTCTTTATTTATTTATCAAGTGTTTTATTATCATAGATCGGATCATTGATCTACTACCCGTGGACCCTGAAATTGAGCGGACTTTTAGACAAAGAAGACGTGAGAGATCTGCTCAAAGACAAGCCGAGATGGACATTGAAATCAAAATGATGGACAAGGTAATGGTGTCAGTCAAGTGCACAACCGAATCCTTATTGCTTATGATAGGGATCGTGCCATCAAACAATCCGCTGTGCCACTCTTCAATAAGTTGAATTTGGAAATTAGGAGGTTGGATATCGAGGCACCGCAATTTGAATTGAAACCAGTGGTGTTTCAAATGCTCTAAACGGTGGGGCAATTTAGTGGTATGCCCATGGAAGATCCACACTTTCACCTTCGTTTGTTCATGGAGGTAAGTGATTCATTCAAGATAGCTGGTGTGACTGAAGATGCACTAAGGTTGAAACTGTTTCCATACTCATTGTGAGATCGAGCACGAGCATGGCTAAATTTATTATCACCAAGTTCAATATCTACATGGTAAGAATTAGCAGAAAGGTTTTTGGTAAATTACTTTCCACCAAGTAAGAATGCAATGTTACGTAATGAGATAACTACTTTCCAACAATTGGATGATGAGTCTTTGTACGAGGCATGGGAAAGATTCAAGGAATTACTCTGTAAGTGTCCTCATCATGGGATTCCTTATTGTATCCAGTTAGAGACATTTTATAATGGTCTCAATGCACACACAAGATTAATGGTAGATTCTTTTGCGAATGGTGTGATTTTATCTAAGTCTTATAACGAGGCTTATGAGATCATTGAAAGGATTGCAAACAATAGCTACCAATGGCCGATGAGTTGAGCAGTTTCAGGAAGATGAGTAGCCGGAGTGCATGAGGTGGACCCAATGACTTAACTCTCTCCTTAGGTATCTTCTATTTCCTATATGTTAAAATAGTTTACAACTAACAGTTTAAATATTTTTGCAGCTCAATCACCTAGTCAGTATGAAGTAGTTTCTTGTGTATACTGTGGGGATGGTCATTCTTTCAAGAATTGCCCTTCAAATCCCAAATCAGTTTGTTACATAAGGAACCAGTATCAATATAGAAGTGGACAAGGACCGTAGTCCAACTTCTACAATCCTTCATGGCGGAATCATCCAAACTTTTCCTGGAGTAATCAAGGAAATAGACCGAACAAAAATCAAATGCAGGATAGGCCCAACCAAACCAACGGTTTAACCAATAAGCCCCAAAACCACCTCAAATTGAATCATCAAATAGTTTGGAGAACTTGTTGAAGGCGTACATGGTGAAAAACGGTGCCTTGATCCAAAGTCAAGCAGCGACGCTAAAAAATCTGGAGAACAAGATGGGTCAATTAGCTACTGAGCTTCATAGTAGACCACAAGGAGCCTTGCTGAGCGACACAAAAAATCTGAGAAATTGGGTAAGGAACATTGTAAAGTGGTAGAGTTACGAAGTGGTAAGACTTTGGAGCCTAAGAAGGTTGTGGTTGAAGATGAGCCTACTAGAAAGGAGGAAAGTCAACTGACAGTTGAAGTTCCTACAATAGAAAAATTAGATGCTGGAAATATGATGAGGTAAACCCTAAACTAGTGAATTTTAAAAAGCTAACACCCTCTTTTGCAGATTTACCTACTCAAAAAAGTTGTCCATATCAACCTAGAGTTCCATATCCTCAAAGACTTTAGCAGAACAAGCAGAAACAAGAGGTAGAGTTCAAGAAGTTTTTGGATATTTTAAAGTAATTACACATCCACATTTCGTTGGTGGAGGCTTTAAAGCAGATGCCCAATTACGTGAAGTTTATGAAGGATATATTGTTCAAGAAGAAACGACTTAGAGAGTATGAGACTGTCGCTTTGACAAAAGAGTGTAGTGCGTTCTTACAGAACAAACTACCATCGAAATTGAAGGATCCTGGAAGCTTTACGATACCTTGCAACATTGGTGAATCATATTATGGTAAAGCTTTGTGTGATTTAGGAGCAAGCATCAACTTGATGCCCAAATCTATTTTCAAGTTGTTGGGAATATGTAACATCCCGATTTTGGGGCTAGTCGGAACAGTGGTTTCGGGAACAAAAATCTAAGGTTCAAGAAAATTATTTTAATATTACTTTATGTGTTATAGCATGATTATAAGGAAGCATGAAAATTTTGGTGCTTAAATTTTAGCGATTGCATGCTTAATTGTGAAAAGGGACTAAATCGCATAAGGTGCGAAAGTTCTATTTGACAAGCTAGAGGTGTCTAATAGCTATGGAATATTAAACTGGAGGTCCTTAAAGTGTAATTAGACCTCCCTAAAGGTGATGGCAGGCCAAAGGAGACAAGAGCATTAAATTGGTCAAAAATTTGGTGATGTTAGGTGACTAAATGAATAAAATAAGACAAAATAAAGAAGATATCATCTTTTACTATTTCCATTTCTTCTTCCATCGTAAATTGAAGCAAGAGTAAGGGTTTTTGAAGCTTAAACTTTCAGCCAAGCTATTCTCTTAAAAGTAAGTGATTTTAGAGGTCTTTCTTGATAAATTTTGTACTTTTGGAACCCCTAAAGCTTAAGCTAGCTAATGAGGGGACTATTTTGCAAAATGGTTGAAAGTTTAGGGATTTTCCATGTGAGTGCTTGTGTTGTTTTTTGAGTTTTTAGGGAAGAAAATGAATTGTGGTTGTTAAATAAATAACTTTTGTGAAAGGTGTTTCCATGAAAACACATAAAATGACCTATTTGTAAAGGTTATAAATTTAGTAGTAAATGCATGAAATGATTGGTATTGTGAGCTTTTATACGAGTAATAAATGTTTAGCTAGGCTTGTTTAATAAGGAAATTTGATGAAAAATGATTTACGAGCCTAGGGGCAAAATTGCAATTTTCCAAAGTATAAGGGCAAAATAGTCATTTTTGCCTAAGTAGAAATTTTGAAGTTTCATGAATTATGTAATGATTAAATGAGTAAATTTTATTATTATAGATCAAGAAGAATGCGGAAACAACCTTGACCGGGGAAAAGGCAAGGTTACTAATTAAGCCGCAAATTAACAAATTTTGCACCGAGGTAAGTTTATGTGTAAACAATACATCCTTAATACATATGTTGTTACCTATTGATGCATTGTATGGATGTAAATACTTATTAGTGAGATTGATTGAAAATGATAGAAAATGAGTAATTCTCGAATGAACTTCGGAATAGAAATGTGGGTACGGACAAATATATGTAAATATGTAATTGTTGGTGGGCTGTGTGCGATACTGCCTTGTTATTTATTCACGATGGGTTGTGTGCGTTACCATCGTTTATATTATCATTGTTGGTGGGCTACGTGCGATACCACCGTAATTATTATTGTTTGTGGGCTATGTGCGATACCACCGTAATTATTATTATTGGTGGGCTATGTGTGATACCACCGTAATTATCATTGTTGATGGGCTATGTGCGATACCACCCTACTATTGATAAATGGTGGGCTGTGTGCGAAACCACCGGGTACTTTGTATCATTCCGAAGGGTTCATCAAGAAACTTGTTTAAGTAAATATTTCATGTGACTTTGTGGTGATAAGTGCAGGGCATAAGTATAAGTAAATGAGAGCAATGTATATGTTATAAGGTTGGGATGTGGTAAGAGTTGAGATGAGTAAGCATGATATGAAAATGTGAATTGTTCTTACATAGTATGTAATGTTTTTGGTTCATTAGCATATAGTATGGTGCTTATTGTTTACATGTAGACTTACTAAGCTTAAAGCTTACTCCCTTTCTTTTCCCTTGTTTTATAGTGTCAAAAAGCCAGCTCGGGATACGAAGATAATCAGAAGATCACCCACACTATCAGCATATCTTGGTATATTTAGACTTAGCATTTTGAGTATGGCATGTATAGGGTCTAGACTTAGTTGAATGTCATATTGTTTTGGCCAAATATGTTGGCTCATTCAAAGATGAACTCTTTTGTATAAGGCCATAGTTGATGGCTCTTTCTTATTAATCTATGAAAAGATGAGGTTATTCAAGATTGTGCAAGTAGTATGATGATTTACTTGGTTTAATTATGCATGAATAGGTTGAAGGTTTGATGTGAATCATGTTTGTATGAGTTAGGGTGATGGAATGAGCTTGGAAAATAGCCTTATTCTTGTCCACACGGGTAGACACACGGGCGTGTGTCTAGGCTGTGTGTGACACACGGGTAACCTCATGGGCATGTGGTTAGGCCGTGTGTCCCCTTGCATACTTGGTTTAGAAGTCAGTATGCTCAGTAGTAAACACACAGGCAGAGACACGGTCGTGTGTCTCAGCCGTGTGGAAGGTACGGCCATGGACATGGGCGTGTGCCCAGGCTGTGTGAAGTCTGCACCTGAAATTTGGAATTTAATTTGCCACACGGCCGAAGGGCACGAGCGTGTACCTTGGCCGTGTGACATTTATGGGGTGATGATGTCAGAAATAGAATGCCACGGTTTTTGGCACACGGGCCAAGACACGGGCGTGTCGAGGCCGTTGAGGGACACGGGCGTGTGTTCAGCCGTGTGAAAACCCCTATAGGTTCGAATTGAAAAATAATTCCACACGGGTGTGGAACACAGGCATGTGATATGCCACACGGGCGTGTCCTTTCTTCCACACGGGCGTGTGGATTGTTTAGAGAAAATTTTCTAAGATTTTCTAGAGAGCTTCAAAGAAGTTTGATTTGATCCCGAACCATTCTTAAAGTGTGATTTAGGCCTCGTAGGCTTGTTTAAGAGGTGTTATAAAAAGTTTTAAATTTGGAGAGGAAAGTCAAGTTCCAGAATTGTATGATTGATTGCCTATAAGCCTAGTAATGCCTCGTACCCTGTTTCGGTGTTGAATACGGGTAAGGGTTTCACATTTAGTGGTATCAGAGCTATGGTTTAGTCAGTTCTCGGACTGCCAGCGTGTATGAGAGACTAGCTATACATGCCATAAACACATATTGATAGTGTGGTGATTCCTGACAATATTAAACTGTGTTTTCGTATAGTAAATGGATCCCGATCGAGCTGCTGCTGACGACGCTGCTAGTAATGCGCCGGCTCTCGCGCAAGGGACCGCGCCTGTAGAAAGTAGACCCGAGACTTTGGGTCAAGGAAAAGAGGCTCGGGAGGCTTTTCTCCACATGATGAGTAATTGGTACACTGAGTTTGTACGAGCAAACCCTAATGCTCAACCTCCACCCCCACCTATACCTCAGTCAGTCCCCATGGCTCCTCAAGGTATAGATTTGGTGAGAATGACCAAACCCCCGGTCGGTAAGATTCGAAAACAATGGGCCAAGAAATTTAGAGCCAATATAGATGATGACCCTGAGAGAGCGGAGTTCTGGCTTGAGAACTCTATGCGGGTATTCGATGAACTCTCTTGCACGCCTGAGGAGAGCTTAAAATGTCTTTGTGTCATTCTTTGAGGACTCGGCATATCGTTGGTGGAAAACACTGACATCCGTAGTACCGAAGGAGAGAGTGACATGGGACTTCTTCCTAGAAGAGTTCCGAAAGAAGTACATAAGTCAGCGATTTGTTGACCAGAAACAGAAAGAGTTTCTTGAAATGAAGCAAGGCAAAATGACTGTGGTAGTTTATGAGCGCGAGTTTGTTAGGCTCAGCAAGTATGCTCAAGAGTGTGTGTCTACGGAAGCTATTATGTGCAAGAAGTTCGAAGATGGGCTGAATGAGGATATCAGATTGCTAGTTGGAATTTTGGAATTGAAAGAATTTGTGGTGTTGGTCGATAGAGCCTGCAAGGCTAAAGAGTTGAATAAGGAAAAGAGAAAAGCTATGATTGAGGCCCGAGATGCAAGGAAGAGGCCGATGAGTAAGTCGTTCCAAACTCAATCAAAAAGGTTCAAGGAAACAAACCCTCGGACGACTGCTTCAGCTGGGTATTCACACCGGGATCGAGCAAATGCATATTCGGGCTTGAGAGTTTAAGCCACCTCGACGACAAGCATGGGCAATGCAAAGTCAAATAAACCGGAGTGTCCAAATTGTGGTAGACAACATACTGGGTGTAACGCCCCAAAAGTTAGGGGCTGTAATTTTTGCTTAAATTTATGTTGTGCTTGAACGGCTAGCTATTTGAGTGTATTTGGGGGTGCTAGGGAGGCCTAGGTTCGAGTCTGAGCTTTGGAAAAATTTTAGTTTTTGGCCCTTAAGTGGAGAGGGTTGTTAGCAGAAGGACTTAAGTATATCCATGTGTGTTTTGTGACGCAAAGAGTCTGTTAGGACTTAGTGGTTGTGGCGTCAAGTAAGTAGCAAGGTAGAGTGGGGTTCGAATCCCACGAATTATAATTGGAGACTTTTATTTTGTGTCTTGAGAGTGGAAGAAGTAGAGTCTGGATCAAACTCTACAAGGGAAGTTGGAGACTTGGTCAAAAGTTTCAAATGGATGGATGGGAGCTATTCTAGGAGTCTTTAGGGGAGAAAATCGGGGAGGTGGACGAGAGTGGGAGTGTTGGCCGAAATTGATAGTGTTGATAGGAGGAAAATTTCAGCTAAGAGTTTGGTAGGATGCAAAATTCGGCTGAGGGGTTTTTGGGAGCATTTTGGGTTTTGTTTTGTTTTTGGCATGTAACACCCCAAACTCGGCCCATGCGGAATGACCGGATTTGGCATGTCACGTGAAGAAGATGTGTGATTCTTACTAAAATAGGCGTTACTTGGTTGTGTTTAAGTAAACAAGTTTTGGATGTAAATATTTGATAAAATACAACTAATTTTTGAGTGGTTGATTGATGAGTCGAAAATCGAGGTAGTGAACTTTAAAACCATGACTTTTGAAAATGACATTGAAAATTTGAAAGAGAATTCGAGTTAAATTATTTGTACTTATATATTATGAAAACCATTTATTAATCAATTTGGAAAACCGTTATTTATGATTTTAGAAAAATCCCCATTTAAAATAATGCAAGAAAAAAATAATAAGTACGGCTAAACATAAAACCAAATAAAAATATCCCAGAGGCCTTATTACAACTTTAAAACCCGAAATAATAAAAGCAACGAAATAATACGGAAAAGAAGTTTACTAATGTCTGAAAATAACATTCCAAAAGTATGGCCTCCACCGAGTCATCCATGGCCTCAAGTCCTTGTCACTGAGCATTACCTACAAGGGTTAAGAAAAAGGGGGAGTGAGTTACAAGAACTCAGTGTATAATCCCCTTACCGTTCCCACTGGGCCTGAACCCAATTAGCATCAACTTGGGCCTAAGCCCATAATAACATCTTGGGCCTAAGCCCATATAACATAATCTTGGGCCAAAGCCCAATTACAAAACAGTATATATATATATAAAAATGCAAAGTATGCAACCCAACCCATCCATCCAATCTCTCCCCCGACCAACCAATCTCTCCTGTGGGGATCAAGTCAACCCACCCCGCCAGTCTCTCCAATTTGCAGACAAGCTGCCATTTATAATATTTTTGTGGCTAAGCCACCAGAGTATCATATACGATAATATAATCGACATACAGCCTTAATCACGATGGCACAAAGCCATATTTAAATTGGCACATAGCCATTATCAGAATTTGTGGCAATGCCACCGGTCTACACTTCTCTTCATTCAAGTTTCCCATCCCATGCAATATATAAAGATGCAATATGCATAGTAGCATATAATATCCACATATAAATAAAACCATTAATCTATAGAATATTTTTAATGAATCAGCCCATTATAGCATTTTGTAATAATTCGGCCCACTGAGGCATTTTAACAATTCGGCCCATAAGGGCATTTCGGTAATTCGGCCCATAGGGGCATTTCGGTAAATCGATCCATAGGGAAATTTCGGTAAATCGGTCCATAGGGACATTTTTGTAATTCTAACAACTTTAATACCGATTTTGTCAAATCTATAAAAATAATGTACTTTATGCCAATTTCTCGTTTAATGCCAATTTTACGATCTTTGGTCGTATAATAATAACAATCAACTATCAAACATGTTACCGAATCATAATCTACAGAATTACGGTGTGAGATTACACACCTGATTACGGTAAGTATTAAACCGTCTTGATCGTCGGCACCTAAGACATCATATCACTCGGTTAATCTAACGAACGAGATTTTTATTAATCTAAATCTAAACCAAGCGATCTATTGAAATGCTTACCCTCGGTATCATGAACAACCACGATCTGTCTATTCTCACCGGATGATGGTTCACAACCCGGTGAAAAATCTCAAACCACCGATACTGCTCTACGCTTGAATTTAGGAGTAGGAATCGCAAATCCACTCCTTTTGAGTTCTCCGATCGCTTTTCCTTTCAACTCGGTTCCACTTGCCTCTATTGAAAAGATCTAGGTTAGAAAAACTACTACTATGAAAGAAAGTAGTCGTTTAGGGATAAGATTTGGCTTACCTCTATTTCCGAAAGATCAACGATTGAATAAGAACGAAATTTTAAATCCCTATAATAGGCGTTTAGTCAAAACTTCGGTCCAATTTGCATCATAGCCAAGTAGAGATATAACGAAAAATCCAAAAATGAACCCCTTACCTAAATGATGATAGATCCGACTTCAATCGCTTGACTTAAGACTAAAGAGGAATCAGCAAGAATGTGCTTTTCGGCCACTCACTAGAGCACTATGAAAGAAAAGATGATCACGTTTAGAGAGAGTAGAAGAAATGATGTTTTCGGTTAAGAAAACCGTCCCATGAAAAAGGCACATATTCGGCATGAAGAAAAGAATTCAAAAAGAAGAGTATTACTTACCGATTCGGTCAAGAAGTGAGTGCCAACATGAACGAGAAAGAAATAATGTAGAAGAGATGAAAGATTCAAAAGTTCGGCTATGGAGGAAAATGAGCCAGAATATTCGGCCTCAAGGAACTATTGTTTTTAAGAGAAAGAGAGAGAGTTGAGGAAATAATCAAAAGAAAAGAGAAGATGGGCAAGAGTGCTAAACTTGTTTCGGCTTTCAAAGGGAAAAATGAGTAGAAATAATTTGGACACAAAGGCTAAATGGTTTCGGCAAAGCAAAGAAAAAGATACTCACTAGTGGCTTTGGTGTTTCGGCAATGAGAGAAGAAATTGGAGAAAAAGAACACAAAAGTGCTAAAAGAAAGTAGGCCTTACAAGCACTAAATTTGCCAAAAGGCAAATGCAAAATTCGGCTATCCCAAAAACCCATCGCAAACCGTGCATACCTTACCAATAGGATCAAAAATTGACCACAAGCACTTTCCAAAACACCACCCACGTATTAAGCCAACATGTTCCCTTCTCTTGCCATTTTCTTTTGGTTCTTTCCTTCACTTCTCCTTGTTTACCTCCATATCATATTTCTTTAGCCACCTTTCCATAATTAAAAAGTCTCCCCTTAGCATAATTACCATCATGGCCGACACTTAGGGAAGGAATACAAAAATTAAATCCAAAAATTTGCACTAGGTGGGATTCGAACTCCACCCCTCAAGCCCATACATGCAACGCCACACCATTCCTCTTCTAGCTTCACTTGTGCTAGCAAAATGCACACTTATTTCCTTAAGTCTTGATGCCACTTACCTTCTCTCCTTTAAGTGCTTAAACTCAAAATTTACTTATAGCCTAACTTGAACTCGGAACTTCCTAGAAACCTCGTAACTTTCCAAAATCGCCTTCCTAATGAGTCCAACTTGAAATAATGTCGTTCTCTTGTTCTCAAAAAATTTTAAACACTTCTACTCCCTAAGGCCCAATGGGCCCAATTCTACTAGGCCCAAATTTGGGTCGTTACAATTCTACCCTCCTTAAAGAAATTTCATCCTCGAAATTTCCAACCAACTACTAAACGCACCGCTCAAATCACACCACTATGCTTTCATTGCACTTTCTGATCTTAATAACACTAATGTACTTTTAACATAATCTTGAATCCTCTTTCACACAACCAAACATCTAACCACAGAAGCAAACAGTTATCTACCACTTATACCTAAAATTTTCTATATTCAATCATCACGCCCAACCAAAATATACCTGGCTTGATGGTGATGAAACAATCCCGAGCCTTATGCTCATTATACCCGCATCTCAAGCATTCTCCTGACCTCCTCCAGCATTCTCCCGGATGACGCCTTCTGCAGTATTCGCAAGCCAAAAAATTTGGACGTGCCTTAACACGCTTTACGAAATGAGACTGCGATCCAAAAGAACCGCGATCTCTTTTCTTCTTACAGTCCATACACCCAACTCGAAGTGCTTCACTGATTCCATTAACCTCCTCCAATACCTTCTTAACTATCTGAGTCAGCTCAACAACCCAAGCTCGATCATGAGATCCCGTCTCAGCCACTGGCGATGCCAGCGCCTCCCTTTCGAGCACACGCCTCGGTGCCGAAGATCCAGCCCTAGCACCTCGGCCTCTATCACGGTCGCGTCTACCATGTCCACGTCCTCTAGCGCTCATGTTCACTAATGTCGATTTAATCTGATTACTAGTTTTATGAATCATTATGCTATTCAATGTTTATTAAACAATATTTTATGGAATATAAGAAGTGAAGTTGTTTTCGCATAATGCATCCTAAAGTCTCAATCTCTATAGTTTCAACTCCTAAAACTAAAAGTTCTAGAGTATTTCTACAGTCATACCACAATAATCATAATCATAAAATGATAACATATACTTACTTGACTTGGTGCCGGATACCCGTGGTGCCATACTTCCTTTAGAACATGCATGTATAAATTAAGATTTTAAATAGCTTTGGAAAATGTTTTTGAACCCAAACCACAGTCGAGTTTTGCAACCGGGCTCTGATACCATAAAATGTAACACCCCAAACCTGGCCCATGCAGAATGACCGGATCTGGCATGTCACGTGAAGAAGATGTGTGATTCTTACAAAAATAGGCGTTACTTGGTTGTGTTTAAGTAAACAAGTTTTGGATGTACGTATTTGATAAAATACAACTAATTTTTGAGTGGTTGATTGATTAGTCGAAAATCGAGGTAGTGAACTTTAAAACCATGACTTTTGAAAATGACGTTGAAAATTTGAAAGAGAATCTGAGTTAAATTATTTGTACATATATATTATGAAAATCATTTATTAATCAATTTGGAAAACCGTTATTTATGATTTTAGAAAAATCCCCATTTAAAATAATGCAAGAAAAAAAATAATAAGTACGGCTAAACATAAAACCAAATAAAAATATCCCAGAGGCCTTATTATAACATTAAAACCTGAAATAATAAAAGCAACGAAATAATATGGAAAAGAAGTTTACTAATGTCCAAAAATAACATTCCAAAAGTATGGCCTCCACCGAGTCATCCATGGCCTCAAGTCCTTGTCACTGAGCATTACCTACAAGGGTTAAGAAAAAGGGGGAGTGAGTTACAAGAACTCAGTGTATAATCCCCTTTACTCATGCCCACTGGGCTGAAACCCAATTAGCATCAACTTGGGCCTAAGCCCATAGTAACATCTTGGGCCTGAGCCCATATAACATAATCTTGGGCCGAAGCCCAATTACAAAACAGTATATATATATATATATATAAATGCAAAGTATGCAACCCAACCCATCCATCCAATCTCTCCCTCGACCAACCAATCTCTCTTGTGGGGATCAAGTCAACCCACCCCGCCAGTCTCTCCAATTTGCAGACAAGCTGCCATTTATAATATTTTTGTGGCTAAGCCATCGAGTATCATATCACGGTAATATAATCACACACACCTTAATCACGATGGCACAAAGCCATATTTAAATTGGCACATAGCCATTATCAGAATTTATGGCAATGCCACCGGTCTACACTTCTCTTCATTCAAGTTTCCCATCCCATGCAATATATAAAGATGCAATATGCATAGTAACATATAATATCCACATATAAATACAACCATTAATCTATAGAATATTTTTAATGAATCAGCCCATTATAGCATTTTGTAATAATTCGGCCCACTAAGGCATTTTAACAATTCGGCCCATAGGGGCATTTCGGTAATTCGACCCGTAGGGGCATTTCGGTAAATCGGTCCATAGGGACATTTCGGTAAATTGGTCCATAGGGACATTTTCGTAATTCTAACAACTTTAATGCCGATTTTGTTAAATCTATAAAAATAATGTACTTTATGCCACTTTCTCGTTTAATGCCAATTTTACGATCTTTAGTCGTATAATAATAACAATCAACTTTCAAACATGTTACCGAATCATAATCTACAAAATTACGGTGTGAGATTACACACCTGATTACGGTAAGTATTAAACCGTCTTGATCGCCTGCACCTAAGACATCATATCACTCAGTTAATCTAACGAACGAGATTTTTATTAATCTAAATCTAAACCAAGCGATCTATTAAAACGCTTACCCTCGGTATCGTGAACAACCACGATCTGTCTATTCTCACCGGATGATGGTCCACGACCCGGTGGAAAATCTCGAATCGCCGATACCGCTCTACGCTTGAATTTAGGAGTAGGAATCGCAAATCCACTCCTTTTGAGTTTTTCGATCGATTTTCCTTTCAACTCGGTTCCACTTGCCTCCATTGAAAAGATCTCGGTTAGAAAAACTACTACTATGAAAGAAAGTAGTCGTTTAGGGATAAGATTCGGCTTACCTCTATTTCTGAAAGATCAACGATTGAATAAGAACGAACAATAAATCCCTATAATAGTCGTTTAGTCAAAACTTCGGTCCGATTTGCATCATAGCCAAGTAGAGATATAACGTAAAATCCAAAAATGAACCTCTTACCTAAATGATGATAGATCCAACTTCAATCGCTTGACTTAAGACTAAAGAGGAATCGGTAAGAATGTGCTTTCCGGCCACTCTCTAGAACACTACGAAAGAAAAGATGATCACGTTTAGAGAGAGTAGAAGAAATGATGTTTTTGGTTAAGAAAACCGTCCCATGACAAAGGCACATATTCGGCATGAAGAAAAGAATCCAAAAAGAAGAGTATTACTTACTGATTCGGTCAAGAAGTGAGTGCCAACATGAACGAGAAAGAAATAATGTAGAAGAGATGAAAGATTCAAAAGTTCGGCTGTGGAGGAAAATGAGCAAGAATATTCGGCCTCAAGGAACTATTGTTTTTAAGAGAAAGAGAGAGAGTTGAGGAAATAAGCAAAAGAAAAGAGAAGATGGGCAAGAGTGCTAAACTTGTTTCGGCTTTCAAAGGGAAAAACGAGTAGAAATAATTTGGACACAAAGGCTAAATGGTTTCGCCAAAGCAAAGAAAAAGATACTCACTAGTGGCTTGTGTGTTTCGGCAATGAGAGAAGAAATTGGAAAAAAAGAACACAAAAGTGCTAAAAGAAAGTATGCCTTACAAGCACTAAATTTTCCAAAAGGCTAATGCAAAATTCGGCTATCCCAAAAACCCCTCCCAAACCGTGCATACCTTACCAATAGGATCAAAAATTGACCACAAACACTTTCCAAAACACCACCCACGTATTAAGCCAACATGTTCCCTTCTCTTGCCATTTTCTTTTGGTTCTTTCCTTCACTTCTCCTTGTTTACCTCCATACCATATTTCTTTAGCCACCTTTCCATAATTAAAAAGTCTCCTCTTACCATAATTACCATCATGGCCGACACTTAGGGAAGGAATACAAAAATTAAATCCCAAAATTTGCACTAGGTGGGATTCGAACTCCACCCCTCAAGCCCATACATGCAACGCCACACCACTCTTCTTCTAGCTTCACTTGTGCTAGCAAAATGCACACTTATTTCCTTAAGTCTTGATGCCACTTACCTTCTCTACTTTAAGTGCTTAAACACAAAATTTACCTATAGCCTAACTTGAACCTGAAACTTCCTAGAAACCTCGTAACTTTCCAAAATCACCTTCCTAATAAGTCCAACTTGAAATAATGTCGTTCTCTTGTTCTCAAAAAATTTTAAACACTCCTACTCCCCAAGGCCCAATGGGCCCAATTCTACTAGGCCCAAATTCGGGTCGTTACATGGCATTTTCGTATTCTTTTCTTCCTAAGTATCTATTGCAAGTGGTCTTTTGGGTGTCTTAAGAATCAAGTGAGAGCAAGTCTTAGTGCCAAAATCTCTGGGAGAACTCCTTTCGTTTCTCATTTTTTTCCTTGTCGAAATCTCATTTCTTTTCTGAGAGCAAGTTTTCTCCTTTGTTGGCCGAATTCAATCTCCCTTTTCCTCTTGTCTTCTTTTCTGTACCCTTCAAGTTAGCCAGATCTATCTTCTTCATTACCCTCAATGTTTTGCTATTGTTCTTTAGGTTGAGTAAACCGAGATCAATCCCTTCTTATCCTCCTTTTGTAGTCACATCGCTAGGGCCGTACTCAAGGGAACCCGTCTTGCCGAATTTGAAGAGTAAAATTGCTTTCTTTCAATTTTTTGTGGTGGGTATCATCCTTGTCTCTAGTGCCGAATCTTCCCCACTTTCTGTAGTCTGATGTTGGTGGGTATGTAGGTTCACTCTAAGTGTAGGAAGGGTCAAGCGATTGGAAGCAATCGAGTCGTACTCTGAGCCTTTAGCAAGTAAGCACTTTCGCTTTGTTTTTGTCAAGGGTGGTTGTTAACCACACCTTTATTCAAACTCTTTTAATAAGGGTGCTTTGTATCGCAAGATTTTCAGGGATTCCTAATTTTCACTGAAATTCAGAAAGAGCTTAGCAAAACCCGGTGAAACAAGGACCGGTACTAAGGGATTGGCGGCACACTCATAATCAGGTGTATAATCTCACACCCCTGTTTGTTTCGTTAACGTGATGTTCTGTGAATCGGCTAAAAGCCAAAATACCGAAAAGCCAAAATATCAGCGATCTGAGATCACTCGAGTGTGCGAGCGCTCGTAGAGATGAACCAAGCCACAAGAGTTGAAAATAGACTGTTGGGAGTGTCACGAACTCTCTCGTGGGACTGAGGCTGTAATGGGCCTTGTTGAGCCGAGGTGGGCTAAGTGGGCCCAATGGGTTAACAGGCCCACAGGGGTGAAATCCATGGTAAGTGCCGGATGATAGATGTGGCTGCGAAGTTTGCAGAACCATGACCGAAAATGGGCCGAATGGGCCACACGAGCGTGTGGGCCCGTTTGGGCCGAAATTGGGCTTTAGGCCCAATTGTACCATTTTGACCAGAAATGGAACCTGTGTCGCTCGAGGTGACTATAGGCCTCCGGAAAGGAAATTATAGGAGAAAAATTACCGAAATACCCTTGATGGGTAAATTACCGAAATACCCCTGAGGGGTGAATTACTGTTTTAACCCCAACCGACCAAATAACCGTTATACCCTTAGTGGTAGAATCATTGATGTATGAGTAGTAATTGTATGACTGATTTTGATTGTGATGCACTGCATACATGAATTAATTATGACATGACATACTGCATTGGGTTGGGCTATGGATTTTGGAGGAAGTACCGTTATAGTGGCATCACCACGTATTTTGATCCTAATGGCTCAGCCACGTATATCGTTGTTAGCAGCTAGGCTGCATCATTGGAGAGTTGGCTGGGTGGGTTGACTTGGTCCCCGCATGGAGAGATGGTTGGTATGGGTGGAGAGTTGGCTGGACAAGGTTGGGGTACATGCTTGTTTTGCATTGATATGATGTAGGGCTTAGGCCCAGACTATTACTGAATAGGGCTTAAGCCTAGACTGATGTTGTTTGGGCTAAGGCCCAGACTGTGACCGTAATAGGGGATTATACACTGAGTTCTCGTAACTCACCCTGCCTTTAATCTGCGGGTAAATCCCACTCCTTAGAGGATTTGGAGTCATGAGGGACTCGGAGGTGGCCACACGTCAGATATGCTTTAAAGTTAAACTTAGCGGTTTTAGTTTATTTTATTTTATTTTAAATTATTGGGTTAATAATTTTGTAATAAGGCCATTGGGATTTCTTTTTAACTTTTATTTGGTATTTCTTTTAATTACAAACTGGTGGTCTATTAAACACGGGGTTTTAAAACAAGAACTACTGTTTTCAAAATATCACGTTTCCGCAACTGTTTAAATCAAACTTTCGCAACAAACAAGGCTTTAAAAATAATAATATTTTTTCAAGGGAATGACTTTGAGCAAATTTTGTTTGGTTAATAAGCAATGGAAATCGGGATTTTTAAAGGGTAGAAAGTTTTGATTTGTAGAAGGGTTTTCCAATGAACATATAGTTTTCAAACAACACTTGATGTGGCACGTTAGATCCGGTCATAACATCTAGGCCGGGTTTGGGGTGTTACACTGGGGAGTGTTGGGGAAATAATTGAACTTGTTACAAGTGTGGTTCACCCGACCACTTCATTCGAACTGTCCAAAGAGGGATGAGAAAGACAAAAAACAAGAAGTAAGAGCAAGCAATGTACCTTCGAGGGGTAGACCACAAAGGAACCTGGGGAGTGGGACTAGTAATAGAGGTGCGCCTAGAGATTTTGCTATGAGATCAGAGGATAGAGCACCTGTAAGGACTTATGCCATTCGCGCTCGCAAAGAGGCATCATATCCCAATGTGATAACGGGTACTTTTTCTCTTCATGATATCTCTGTTGTTGCTTTTATTGATCCGGGGTCTACCTATTCTTATATTTGCATGAAATTGGTATCTAGCATGAGTATGATTGTTGAGTCTACAGAGTTTGTGGTAAAAGTGTCAAACCCGTTAGGCAAACATGTACTAGTTGACAAAGTGTGTAGAAATTGTCCTTTGACAATTAGAGGTCATTGTTTTCCGGCAAATCTCATGTTGTTGCCGTTTGACGAATTTGACCTAATTCTTGGCATGGATTGGTTGACTACTCATAATGTTTTAGCAAAACTGTGGTAGTAAGTTTATTGAATTGAGATGTGTAAATGGAGATGTCATTCGGGTTAAATCAGGTAAATCAGATAATATGCCTGTAGTGATTTCGTCTATGGTAGCTGAGAAATACATGAGAAAAGGGTGTGAGTCCTATCTCGCCTTTGTGTTGATTACTCAAGAGTCAGAGGTAAAGATTGAATTAATACCTGTGGTGTACAAGTATCTGAATGTGTTTCCAGAAGAGTTACCAGGATTGCCTCCAGTTAGAGATGTCAAATTTGGCATTGAGTTGGTTTCGGGTACAGCACCTATTTCGGTTGCCCCGTATAGGATGGCGCCATTAAAGTTGAAAGAGTTGAAGGTTCAGTTGCAAGAGTTAACAGATAAGGGTTTTGTAAGACCGAGTTATTCACTATGGGGTGCTCCAGTACTTTTTGTAAAGAAGAAAGACGGGTCGATGAGATTGTGTATAGACTATAGACAGCTCAACAAGGTGACAGTGAAGAATAAGTATCCTTTGCCAAGGATAGATGATTTGTTCGACCAATTAAAGGGAGCTACAGTGTTCTCTAAGATAGACATGAGGTCTGGCTATTACCAGTTGAGAGTTAAAGAGCAAGATGTGCCAAAAACTGCATTCCGGACGAGGTATGGCCATTATGAGTTCCTTGCCATGCCATTTGGCTTAACGAATGCTCCTGCGATTTTTATGGATTTAATGAACCGTATCTTCCGACCGTATTTGGATAAGTTTATAGTTGTTTTTATCGGCGACATACTAATTTATTCCCGAGACGAGGATGAGCATGCAGAGCACCTGAGAACTGCTTTGCAGACTCTAAGAGACAAGCAGTTGTATGCTAAATTTAGCAAGAGTGAGTTTTGGCTCCGAGAGGTCGGAATCCTAGGACACATTGTGTCGGGTGACGGCATTAGAGTTGATCCGAGCAAGATCTCGGCTATTGTGGAATGGAAACCGCCGAGGAATGTGTCAGAGATTAGGAGCTTTTTGGGTTTAGCGGGGTACTACAGACGGTTCATTAAAAGGTTCTCCATGATTGCTACACCGATGACGAGACTGTTACATAAAGATGTTGAGTTTGAATGGACCGAGAAGTGCCAGCAGAGTTTTGAGAAACTGAAAGCTTTGTTGACTGAAGCACCGATTTTAGTACAACCTGAATCGGGAAAGGAGTTTGTAGTCTACAGTGATGCGTCATTAAATGGTCTTGGCTGTGTGCTGATGCAAGAGGGAAAGGTAGTAGCTTATGCCTCTAGACAGCTAAAACCGCATGAAAAAAATTATTCGACTCACGATTTGGAGTTGGCTACGATCATTTTCGCTTTGAAGATTTGGCGTCATTATTTGTATGGTGAAAAGTGTCTAATCTTTACTGATCACAAGAGTTTGAAGTACCTGATGGACCAAAAGGATTTGAATTTGCGACAACGGCGGTGGCTCGAATTACTAAAGGACTATGAGCTAGAAATTGATTACCATTCGGGGAAAGCGAATGTGGTTGCGAATGCCTTGAGCCGAAAATCCCTGTATGCTTTGAGAGCTATGAGTATGAGCTTAGCATTGTCTGATGATGGTGCTATATTGGCCGAGTTGAGGGCTAAACCATTATTTCTTCAGCAGATATGTAAAGCTCAATGGAATGATAATGAGATGCAAGTTAAGAGAGCTCAGTACGAATCAGGAAATGACTCTAATTTCTGGGTTGGTTCAGATGATTGTTTGATGTTTCATGATAGAGTATGTGTACCTAAGGATGGTGAGTTGATCCGTAAAATTTTATGTGAAGCGCACAATGGTTGTTTGTCATTACATCCGGGCAACACAAAAATGTACAATGATTTGAAGAAGTTGTATTGGTGGCCGGGTATGAAAAGAGATATATCCGAGTTTGTTACAAAGTGTTTGATCTGTTAACAAGTGAAAGCTAAGCATCAAGTACCTTTGGGATTACTTCAGCCAGTGATGTTTCCCGAGTGGAAGCGGGATCAAATCACGATGGATTTCGTAACAGGGTTACCTACGACTCCGAAAAAGAAAGATGCTGTGTGGGTTATTTTTGATAGATTAACGAAATCAGATCACTTTATACCAGTGCGTGTGGATTACTCACTTGACAAGTTAGCTGAACTGTATATTGCTGAGGTGGTGAGATTACATGGAGTGCCTATATCCATTATCTTGGATAGAGATCCAAGATTCGCTTCGAGGTTTTGAAAGAAGTTGCAAGAAGCCTTGGGTACGAAATTGAATTTTAGTACCGCGTTCCATCCATAAACCGATGGCCAATCTGAAAGGGTGATTCAAGTTCTCGAGAATATGCTCCGATGCTGTGTTTTAGAGTTCGAATGTAGTTGGGAAAAATATCTACCTTTAGTTGAATTTTCCTACAACAACAGTTATCAGTCGAGTATACGGATGGCACCGTACGAAGCTTTATATGGTCGCAAGTGTCGGACCCCTCTGTATTGGACCGAGCTTAGGGAAAAGCAAATTCACGGAATTGATTTAATTAGAGAAACTGAGGAGAAAGTGAAAGTGATCCGTGATAGTCTGAAAGTTGCTTCAGATCGACAAAAGTCATATGCGGATTTGGAAAGGAAAGAAATTGAGTTTCAGGTGGGTGATAAAGTATTCCTGAAAGTATCTCCGTGGAAGAAAATATTGAGATTTGGTCGAAAGGGCAAATTGAGTCTGCGATTCATAGGGCCGTATGAAGTTATTGAAAGGATTGGACCAGTAGCTTATCGGTTGGCTTTGCCAGCAGAGTTAGAGAGAATACAAAACGTGTTTCATGTGTCGATGCTGCAACGATATCGTTCCGATCCTTCGCATGTGATTCCTCCGACCGAAATTGAGATTCAATCAGATATGACTTAGGAAGAGGAACCAATTAAGATTTTGGCTCGAGAGGTTAAACAGTTGAGGAACAAAAGTATAGCCTTAGTGAAAGTGTTATTGCAAAAACACGGTGTAGAAGAAGCTACGTGGGAATCAGAAGAAGCCATAAGAGAACAGTACCCAAACCTTTTTACCAGTAAGATTTTCAGGGACGAAAATCTCTAAAGGGGGAGAGTTGTAACAGCCCGATTTTGGGGCTAGTCAAAATAGTAGTTTCGAGACCACTAATTCGAGGTTCAAGAAAATTATTTTAATATTACTTTATGTGTTATAGCATGATTATAAGGATGCATGAAAATTTTGGTGCTTAAATTTTAGCAATTGCATGCTTAATTGCGAAAAAGGACTAAATTGCATAAGGTGCGAAAGTTCTATTTGACAAGCTAGAGGTGTCTAATAGCTATGGAATATTAAATTGGAGGTCCTTAAAGTGTAATTAGACCTCCCTAAAGGTGATGGCCGGCCAAGGGAGACAAGAGCATTAAATTGGTCAAAAATTTGGTGATGTTAGGTGACTAAATGAATAAAATAAGACAAAATAAAGAAGATATCATCTTTTACTATTTCCATTTCTTCTTCCACCGTAAATTGAAGCAAGATTAAGGGTTTTTGAAGCTTAAACTTTCAGCCAAGCTATTATCTTACAAATAAGTGATTTTAGAGGTCTTTCTTGATAATTTTTGTACTTTTGGAACCCCTAAAGCTTAAGCTAGCTAATGAGGGGACTATTTTGCAAAATGGTTGAATGTTTAGGGATTTGCCATGTGAGTGCTTGTGTTGTTTGCTGAGTTTTTAGGGAAGAAAATGAATTGTGGTTATTAAATAAACAACTTTTGTGAAAGTTGTTTCCATGAAAACACCTAAAAGGACCTATTTGTAAAGGTTATAAATTTAGTAGTAAATGCATGAAATGATTAGTATTGTGAGTTTTTATAAGAGTAATAAATGTTCAGCTAGGCTTGTTTACTAAGGAAATTTGATGAAAAACGATTTACGAGCCTATTGGAAAAATTGTAATTTTGCCAAAGTATAAGGGCAAAACGATCATTTTTGCCTAAGTAGAAATTTTGAAGTGTCATGAATTATGTAGTGATTAAATGAGTAAATTTTATTATTATAGATCAAGAAGAAAGCGGAAACAACCTTGACCGGGGAAAAGGCAAGGTTACGGATTAAGCCGCAAATTAACAAATTTTACACCGAGGTAAGTTTATGTGTAAACGATACATCCTTAATACATATGTTGTTACCAATTGATGCATTGTATGGATGTAAATACTTATTGGTGAGATTGATTGAAAATGATAGAAAATGAGTAATTCTCGAATGAACCTCGGAATAGAAATGTGGGTACGGACAAATATCTGTAAATATGTTATTGTTGGTGGGCTGTGTGCGATACCACCTTGTTATTTATTCACGATGGGCTGTGTGTGTTACCATCATTTATATTATCATTGTTGGTGGGCTACGTGCAATACAACCGTAATTATTATTGTTGGTGGGCTATGTGCGATACCACCGTAATTATTATTGTTGGTGGGCTATGTGCGATACCACCGTAATTATCATTGTTGGTGGGCTATGTGCGATACCACCCTACTATTGATAAATGGTGGGCTGTGTGCGAAACCACCGGGTACTTTGTATCATTCCAAAGGGTTCATCAAGAAACTTGTTTAAGTAAATATTTCATGTGACTTTGTGGTGATAAGTGTCGGGTATAATTATAAGTAAATGAGAGCAATGTATATGTTATAAGGTTGGGATGTGGTAAGAGATGAGATGACTAAGCATGATATGAAAATGTGAATTGTTCTTACATAGTATGTAAATTTTTTGGTTGATTAGCATATGGTATGATGCTTATTATTTACATGTAGACTTACTAAGCTTAAAGCTTACTCCCTTTCTTTTCCCTTGTTTTATAGTGTGAAAAAGCCAGCTCGGGATACGAAGATAATCAGAAGATCACCCACACTATCAGCACATCTTGGTATATTTAGACTTAGCATTTTGAGTATGGCATGTATATGGTCTAGACTTAGTTGAATGTCATATTGTTTTGGCCAAATGTGTTGGCTCATTCAAAGATGAACTCTTTTGTATAGGCCATAGTTGATGCCTCTTTCTTATTAATCTATGGAAAGATGAGGTTATTCAAGATTGTGCAAGTAGTATGATGATTTACTTGGTTTAATTATGCATGAATAGGTTGAAGGTTTGATGTGAATCATGTTTGTATGAGTTAGGGTGATGGAATGAGCTTGGCAAATAGCCTTATTCTTGTCCACACAGGTAGACACACGGGCGTGTGTCTAGGCCGTGTGTGACACATGGACAACCTCATGGGCGTGTGGTTAGGCCATGTGTCACCTTGCATGCTAGGTTTAGAAGTCAGTATGCTCAGTAGTAAACACACGGGCAGAGACACGACCGTGTGTCTCAGTCGAGTGTGGAAGGCACGGCCATGGACATGGGCGTGTGCCCAGGCCGTGTGAAGTCTGCACCTGAAATTTGGAATTTAATTCGCCACACGACCGAAGGACACGGGCGTGTGCCTTGGCCGTGTGACATTTATTGGGTGATGACGTCAAAAACAGAATGCCAAGGCTTTTAGCACACAGGCTAAGACACGGGCATGTCGAGGCCGTGTGAGGGACACGGGCACGTGTCCGACCGTGTGAAAACCCCTGTAGGTTCGAATTGAAAAATAATTCTACACGGGTGTGGAACACGGGCATGTGATATACCACACTGGCGTGTCCTTTCTTCCACACGGGCGTGTGGACTGTTTTGAGAAAATTTTCTAAGATTTTCTAGAGAGCTTCAAAGAAGTTCGATTTGATCTCGAACCATTCTTAAAGTGTGATTTAGGCCCCGTAGGCTTGTTTAAGAAGTGCTATAAAAAGTTTTAAATTTGGAGAGGAAAGTCAAGTTTCAGAATTGTATGATTGAATGCGTATAAGCCTAGTAATGCCTCGTACCTTATTCCGGCGTTGAATACGGGTAAGGGGTGTTACAAAATAGGTGAAGTAAGACCCATTACCATTCGCATATCCCGAAGGAAAGGTCGAGGATGTTTTGGTAAGAGTCGATAAATTCATTTTTCCTTCTGATTTCATTGTTTTTTATTTTGAAGCAGAAAAAGAAGTTCCGATCATCCTAGGGAGATCTTTCCTAGCCACGGGAAGAACATTGATTGATGTGCAAAAAGGTGAACTCACAATGCGAGTTTAAGACGATAAGGTAACGTTTAACATTCTGAAAGCAATGAAGTTTCCTAATTTGATGGAAGAGTTTTCAGTAATAGAGGAAGTAGAAACCTTAGTTTCTATGAGAAGCAATTCTGAAGAAGACTCGTTGGAAAACACCTTAGGGTCTGTACCATTCGAAGATGAAAAAGGTAATGAAGGTTTGGCTTTGATAGAAGCCAATCTGAGGAGTTATATTCAATCACCGCGGTTCAAACTGCTAGAGTTGAAAGTTCAGGAATTTATAGAACCGAAGTTGTCAATCGAGGAATCGCCTAAACTCGAACTAAAGGTGCTTCCGTATCACTTAAAATACGTTTATCTTGGTGCTAGTTCTATTTTGCCTGTGATTATGTTAGCAGAATTGACAGAACATCAAGAGGGGCAATTGATTGCTGTCTTAAAGAAATTTAAGAAGGCAATTGGTTGGACCATAGCTGACATGCGAGGTATAAGTCATTCCTTCTGAATGCATAAAATTATTTTAGAGGAAGGCGAAAAAGGTAAGATTGATGGGCAAAGGAGACTTAACCCTATCATGAAAGAAATGGTTCGAAAGGATGTAATTAAGTGGTTAGATGCAAGAATTATTTACCCCATCTTAGATAGTTCTTGGGTAAGTCCGGTGCAATGAATACCGAAGAAAGGTGGGATCACAATTTTTAAGAATGAGCGAAACAAATTAATCCCACCGAGAACTGTCATAGGTTGGAGAATTCGTGTTGACTTTAGAAAGTTGAACAAAGTCACTCGTAAGGATCATTTTCCTTTACCTTTTATGGATCAAATGTTAGATCGTCTAGCAGGTAACGAATTTTATTATTATTTAGATAGATATTCAGGATACAGTCAAATAGTTGTTGCCCCAGAAGACCAACGTAAAACTACTTTTACCTATCCATATGGTACATTTGCTTTTAGGCGAATGCCTTTCGACTTGATTTTAATTGAAAACATGATCGATTGAGGCACAAACATTATAAGTATGAATCAAATAAATATTATTTAATCAAAGCAATCATCCTAGCTTAAATAAAATTAAGCTAACATTGCTGTAAACAAGAACAAAGAACACATAGCAAACATCTTTAGATTAAATTAAAGAAAAGAAAGATTAAACCCAATTCAGAGTGGCTGTCACCCATGACTCTGACTGATGAGGCTCCTTCGTTCCTTTGCTTTGCTCCTTTGCTGATGGCTCTCCAAGGTGGCCGACCAAGGGTTCTTTAAGAGGCTTAATTGCTAAAATCTCTATGAAGAGATGATGCTAGGCGTGGGAATGGAAGAGGCTAAGAGAATTTGGAGAGAAGAGAGAATGATGAATGATGAGAATGAATGAGGAATGATTGAGGGATGATGAATGAGGGAATGAGAGGGTCTTATTTATAGGTGAGGAGAGGGGGATAGTTTGCTAAAAATAGTGGATGTTAACCTCTTCAAATCTCCTCAAATTGTGGTCGGAAATGCTTAGTGGCTTTTGACTTGATTTTTGCTTGATTTTTAAGCAATTTTGGATGCCACACAACTCAGGACTGAGACTCGGTCAATCGTAAATCTTCGGGCAAATCTCTAACTTCTTCAACACTGCAAGGACCTTGTGTAATTAAACCAAAGAATGGTTTAAATGGACAGCCATGTGTAGCCGAATATAGGGTTGACTTGGTCTCCAATTTGGACGGTTTTGTAATCCAAAGAAAGCTATCGACTTGTCCGAATAAATCAACAAGTTAGAGGACCAAAGAATAAAATTTATCCAATTTAATTAATTAATTAAAACCCAAATTATTAATGAAATATTTTAAAATGAATTATTAAATATAATTTTATATTTTATTATTTAATTTAATCATGCATGGCCCACTTTATGTCTTAAAAATATAATATATTCAAATTAATATAAAATAAACCATTTATTGCATGAAAACTATATAATAAAGCATAAAATCACATTTTAATAATTTCTATGTCCTAATTTCATATTTTCACATATTTCATTAATTTATTAAACAATTACTTAGTTTTAACAAAGGATTTAAGTAAAAAGGTGATAAATTACATAGGAAAAATCCTATATATTTTTCCGTTTACAATATTCAACATTCAATTCCAAACATATTAATATACATAATCTAGTTACACGAACTTGCCTCAATAAACGTTCGTATACAAGGATCTACTAATCCGATACTTTTTATTTTCCTCGATCCAACTCCGTACTAGGTCTATCCGGATCTATATATAAATGAATTTAACATCAATTTAATCCATTTCATACTCAATTTAATTCAATTCACACCATAGGCAAAATTACCATTTTTCCCCTATACTTTTCATAAATGACGATTTCGTCCCTAGGCTCGGAAAATGAAATTCGTGCAATTTAATCCTTATTCCAAGCCTAACTGGTTTTTACATATAATATTTACAGCACATATATTTCATAAAAATAAAAAATTTTCCATGAATTTTACATCTTTACAATTTCGTCCTTAAATCACAATTTCATGAAAATTCACTTTACAAAAGTTGTTTATCTATCAACAACCTTTCATTTTCTACCATAAATTTCAAATTTTCAGCATATTCATCCATGGAAAAATTTCAATTCTTTAATATCTTTACAAATTGATCCCCAAAATAGATAGATTAAGTTATTACGATCTCGAAAATATGAAATTACTAAAAACAAGACATGATTACTTACCTAATTAAGCTTGCTTGATTTTATTTCTCTTTCCTAGGGTTTCCATAAAATTTGGGGAAGAATATGATATAAAATGATACTATTAGATATTTATTTATTTATCATCTTTTATTTATTTCAATTTCCAATTTAGTCCTTTTCTTTTTCTAATTTCCATGGATGAATCATCAAAAATATCTACTAACTTTTCTTAATGGTCTAATTACCATATAAGGACCTCCAATTTTGAATTCCATAGCTATTTGATACTTATAGCTACTAGAACTCAACTTTTGCATTTTATGCAATTTGGTCCTTTCTATAATTAAACACAAAATTGGTAAACTTTTCTTATCGAATTTTTCATACGTCTTTCCTATCATAATATAGAACATGCAATAATATTAAAATAAATTTTCTTTCTGACTCGGATTTGTGGTCCCGAAACCACTATTCCGATTTCACTGAAAACGGGTTATTACAATAAGTATTTAATATTTTTCTTAATTATACATTGATTCTAATTCTTGTTCTACCCTAAATTGAATTCTTTTATTTTTCCCTATTTCTTCCCCTAATCTTTTTCATTTTCCTTTTTCAATTATTTTCTTTACATTGCTGGAAATTTTATTTTGATCATGTAACAACCCGATTTTGGGGCTAGTCAAAATAGTGGTTTCAGAACCACTAATTCAAGGTCGGATAAATTAGTTTTAATATTATTTTATATGTTATGGCATAATTATATGATTGCATGAAAATTTTGGTGCATTAATGTTGGTGATTACATGCTTAATTGCGAAAAATGACTAAATCGCATAAAGTGCGAAAGTTTCATTTTACAAGCTAGAGGTGTCTAATAGCTATGGAATATTAAATTTGAGGTTCTTAAAGTGCAATTAGGCCATTGGGGAAGTGATGGCCGGCCATAGGGGACAAATTAGAGACATGGTCAATGGTTAGGTGAGTTGGTGACTTAATTGAATAAAATAAGAGAAAAATAAAGAAGCTATCATCTTTTCCTATTCCTATTTCTTCTTCCACCAAAAATTCAAGCAAAAATAGGGGTTTTTGAAGCTCAAACTTTCAGCCAAGCCACCTGTAATAGTCTGATTTTGACCCTAATCAGAACAGTGGTTTCGGGACCACGAATCCGAGACTGAAAAATACTTTAAAATTATATTATGTGTTTATTATGTGTGAATTTTCTTGTGTGAAATTTTCGTGTTTTAATTTCGTTTTTTGAGTGTCCGATTAAATAAAAGGGCTTAATCGCGTAAAATGAAAATTTAGTGGTTAAATTCAAAGGGGCCGAATAATGGTTGTTCTTTTAAATTGGAGGTTTTATGTTGTAATTTAACCAATAATAAAAGGTAGTGGACGGCATATTGATTAATATATGGTTTTTATATATTAATTATAAAAGTTAATAATAAAACTTAAAAAGCCATGTTTTTCATCTTCTTTGACCGAAACTAAAGAAAAGAAAAAGAAAGAAACTTAAGCTAGGTTCAGCCATCTTTGAAGCTTGATTAAAGGTTAGTTTTTTTCGGTTTTTGATAATTTTTACGTTTTTGTAATCGTTGCTTCGAATACTACAAGACCCATGCTTGAATTTTTGAAATTGATGATGATTTCGTGTTATGTCATTGATGATAGCTTGTGATTTTTGTTGTTTTTTGATGAAATATTAAAGATATGTGAAGGATTAACATGTTTTGTCTTGGGATTTTTGATGATTTTGAGTAATTAGGACTAAATTGTAAAAATAAATTTTTGAGGGACTAAAATGTGAAATAAAAGAAATGTATGGACTTTTAAGGGCCTGGGTGATATTCGGCCTAGCTATGGTGATGTGAAATTTTGTGTATTTTGTGTTTTATGCGATAGGGACTGAATTGCAAAAAGTGTAAAATGTCAGGGGCAAAATGGTAATTTGCCCATTTATGTGTTTTTGGATTAAATTGAATGAATATGTGGTTAAATTAGTTAAATTTGAATTTATTTAGATCACGAACAGAAGAAAACGGAATTAGATCGGGAGAAATCGAAAGTAGTCGAATAGTCGATTAAACCGTCCGACAACATCCGAGGTAAGTCTATAAGCATTTAAATGTTGTTAAACTTGAGAATATATATATATATATATGTTATGTGATGTAATGTAATGAATTATTCGAATATATATATGTGTTTGGTCGAATGTGATTTGAGATAAGGAACTATGTTTCGAGCTCATTTCGATCGAGATTCAATGTCCGAAAGTCCCGTACGAACCCTAGGAATAGATAGGATACATATGTCATGACATAGGATTTTTGATATGTGTTATCGTGTAAGACCATGTCTGGGACGTTGGCATCGACTTGTGTTTACGTGTAAGACCATGTCTGGGACATTGGCATCGTATTTGATTCGTGTAAGACCCTGTCTGGGATAGTGGCATCTATATGTGATTACATGTAAGACCACGTCTGGGACGTTGGCATTGTACGAGCTTCCGACTATCCGCGTATCCTTTTTAATTCCGAACGGGTCAACGGGCAATGTGAAGTAAAGATCGAATGTGAAATTGAATTACAGGTTCAGGCATGTGTTAGTTATTTGTTTATATGGAAACAAGGTAAGTTGGTTATTTGAAATGATAAAAGGTTATGTGAACATGAATTATGTGTTAAACTATTTGAACATATAAATGATTCGGCCTATTGATGTATTTGTAATAATGAAAGTGAAATTATATATAAGTGTATGATTGATTATGTTCGGCCATATGGTATATGTATGTGAGTTTCAAATGGGATCTGGTAGTAAATGATAACTTGTATTTGATATTATGTATATTCTGTAACACCCCAAACCCGGCTAGACGTTGTGGCCGGATCTAGCATGTCACATCAAAAGGTTGTTTAAAAGCTAAGCGTTCGTTAAAAACTTTGCATCCTTTTTGAAACTCCAAATTTCGTTGTTTGTAAAACAAGGTTTGCTTAAAGTGTATTCTTGGAAAGATGTTATTATTATTTTCGAAGAAAACTTGTTTATCACAGAAATCTGACTTAATGAATTGCAGAAGCGTGATATTTTGAAAACGGTTGTTATTGTTTTAAAAATCCGTGATTAACCGATTAACAATTTATAACTAGCAGAATTACCAAATGAAAGTTTAAAAAGAAAAATCCAATGGCCTTATTACACAAAATATTAACCCAAAATAATATCATAAAATAAATTAAAACCAAATTTACTAAGTTTTGTAGGAGGCTAATCCGACGTATGGCCACCTCCGAGTCCTCCGCAGCTCCAAATCCTCTAACGCTGGGGATTACCTCGCAGTTAAAAGAAAGGGGGTGAGTTACGAGAACTCGTGATGTAATCCCCTATAACGGTCACTATCTCGGGCCTGAGCGCATACAGAATCAATCTGGGCCTAAGCCCTATTCGGTAGCAAGCTGGGCCTAAGCCCCAAAATCATGGTAATGCAACAAAAATGCAGCCCAACCCAATCCAACCATCAGTCCACCCGTACCAACCCTACACACCATGTGGGGACCAAGTCAACCCACCCACCCTACACACAAGAGCGCGATGAGCCGCAAATATCAACGCAAAGAAAGCTTCCAATGCTGATATACGTGGTGGAGCCACTAAAATCGATGATATCGTGGCGAGTCACTGAATCAGTATAACATGGCATAGCCACCAGTACAGTACTTCCTCCAAAATACAAATCCCAACCCCATGCAATATGTCGTGTATGTCATGCGCAATCATTACACGTGTATGCAAAATGGCCATGCTCGTGATGAATCATTTGGACATAAATTAACAAAGATAATACCACACGGCGATCAAGTCAATTAAAACGCAGTCATACAATCACAGTCCAAATCAATCAAATTCATAGTCTAGTCAGTCATTTACCTACAAGGGCAAAATAGTCATTTTACCCTACAAGGGTATTTCGGTAATTTTACCCACCGAGGGTAATTCGGTGATCTGCCCCTCGAGGGTATTTCGGTAATTTACCCCTCGAGGGTATTTCGGTAATTTATCACCAAGGGTAATTCGGTGATCTACCCCTCGAAGGTATTTCGGTAATTTACCCCTCGCGAGTATTTCAGCTTTTAGCTGGTTCACAGATCATGGCATTAACAGAACAAACAGGAGTGTGAGATTATACACCTTGATTACGAGTGTGCCGCCAACCCCTTAGCACCGATCCTTGTTTCACCGAGTTTTGCTAAGTCCTTTCCAAATACCAGTGAAGATTAAGAATCCCTGAAATTATCCTGCGATACAACGCACCCTAACAGGAAGAAACGAGATAACAATGCGATTGGGCCTAGGGCCCATTCTCGAACCAAATAGACCCACACGCTCGTGTGGCCCATTTAGCCCAAATTTAACTACAGATATGAGATTCACATTAACTAGCCCAATATCTACTACACAATCATACAATTTATTCATATGGGCCCACGGGCCCATTGGGCCCACAGGCCCCTTTCGACCCAAATAGCCTAAACCCACAAGAACACTATGATGGCCTCGACTATCGAGTCGAAGCTCCCACACGTGCGCTCGCACGCTCGTGTGGCTACCATCGCCGTGTGACCGACATTTCGACATTTGCCGCTCTACAGCTAGAGTAGTGCGAAATACACACCTGATAGGAATCTAGAGTTAATCCGCACTCCGACCACTCCTCTGCCCAAACTCCCACCAAGGTATCCTTACTCTCCTCATAGATTGCTCTATTTAAAGCCAGCTTCTCACCTTCCCTCTTGCTAGCTTCCCGATGTGGGATCCCTCCTTCAGCAGAGTTTAATTCCAACACAAACTCTGGTCGTCCCCACTTAGCAAAATAAATATCCCTTTTTGCTTGCAATGGGATTCAAACTCAGGCTCCCTTGTAACATAATCCACGTTGCTAG
This sequence comes from Gossypium sturtianum, assembly GCA_025698515.1. Taxonomy (NCBI): domain Eukaryota; kingdom Viridiplantae; phylum Streptophyta; class Magnoliopsida; order Malvales; family Malvaceae; genus Gossypium; species Gossypium sturtianum. The sequence goes on from CM046943.1 coordinate 107,171,405, forward strand.
CCACTTTACCAACTAGCTCCTTGTTGTCTTAAAACATGCGCAACTAAATATAAGCCTATGGCCCAAAGTCTAAGTTCATTTAAAAAGAAATCAAAATGAAATGCAAGCTCCAAGACTTGAACCTTGGACCCCCTTGCTTCCTTATGTGGCGTCACTTCCTTGTCTCCCCTTTGGCGCCATTTTCCACTAGACCACAACTCCTTTTGTGTCATTTTTCTCCACATTTTATTCTTAAAGCTTACTTACTAACTCTTAGGGTTTTATTCACCTAAAACCAAAATTTTCTTAAAGCCCAGGTTTGATCCCGGGACTTCATGGAAGCCCCCTAACCTTCCAAAATCTCTCACCTAATAGGTCCAACTAGCATTAGTTCCGTTCTCTTGTTCTAAAAAATTTTAAACACTCCCACGTCCAAGGCCCAATGGGCCCAATTCTACTAGGCCCAAATTCGGGGAGTTATATATTCGGCCTTGTTGGAAAAATGTTAATATATAATTGTTGTTATATATGTTTTTGCTTAAGACTTACTAAGCTTAAATAGCTTACTCTGTGTATGTTCTTGTTTACTTTTGTTTTATAGATTTTGGACACGTTACGAGCTCGGGGATCGTCAACAAAGCTTATCACACTATTGACTGTTTCTTTTTTTATTTTACTAAGATGATTTTTGGGCATATGGCATGTATAGCATAGTTGAAATGTTTGATTTTTGGTCATGTATATAGAAATAGCCATGCGAAGATGGCTTAATTTCCATGCTTGTGTTTGGTTTGGTTTAAAGATGGTTTATCCATTATCATTTTGCTTAAGTTGAATTTTATGTGCTTTTGAATGGGTGCTTGATGTGTTTAATTTTTATGCTCGAATTTGACTACATTTGATCATGATTTGAGCTTGCATTCGAATGAGATATTTAAGTTACACGTATGTGATAAACTTGGTTTATACTAGGTGTTAAAGTCTTAAGATATGAGTTGAATAAATAGGTGAAATGTTAAGAATATAATAGAGGGAATGTTAATTAAGTTCGATTATATGATATTTAATAATATGTGTATTTTCTGTCTTGTGGATTGCTACAAAATTGGTTATAATCTGCTTGTATATTCGGTTATGTGCTAAAATATTTATATTGATGTTTTGATCAGAAATAATAAATAATGTGTATGAGCATATTTGGCTGGTTAGTATATGTGATATGGTGTATGGTATAATTATATAAATATGATGTATTAAAGCTATCTTATATGTCCGAATAGATAGTTAATAGTTGGTTCTGTGTATGTATTTTAAGTAGGGTCAATTAACATATGAAATGAGTGTATTTTTAGTTGTTATTTGTGCTAGAGATGGTTTAAATTAATATGTATTATGCACATAGTCTTGTGATGAATTAAAATGGCTAAGTATGTGGTTTGGTTTGGCTATTGAGCATGCGGATTAGATGCTACGAAATGTCTTTGAAGTTCGAAATTGAAGTCCAAATGCCTTACTATATAGCCATAAGATTCGGCTAATGGAATTATGATGTATATGAATTACGATATGATATTTAATAATAGAAAAATATGTTTGGTTAGTTGCTTAAGTGGTACACATGTAAGAATATTATAAATTTATGTCATATAGTTTGAATTTGGTTTTCGTGTGTTAGTTTGATTGAACATTTGAATTGGATTGATTATAAAGCATGCGAATTTGGTATACTAGGATTTGTTCTTTGTGTTCAATAATGTTTAATGTGACTTTAGTGATATGAGTATGTTATAATAATATCAAAGTTATGTTCAGCTATTATGTAATGTGATATGATTGAAGTATGTTTGATAATGTTTTAGGCATTCGATAGCCATGCAATTGATGTTCACACGATTCGATCTTTGTATTAATGAAGCATGATTTGTATATATGAAATGTTTTTTAAAACATATATATATATATATATATATGATTGTACTGAATTGTGTCTTATATGGTAATGCCTCGTAACCCTAATTTGACGATGGATACGGGTTAGGGGTGTTACATTTTATTGGTATCAGAGCTACAGTTTAGTCGATTCTAGGACTAACGTAGCGCGTGTGAGTCTAGCTATACATGCCATATTTTATACTGCGATAGTGTGATGACTTCTGACATCTGAAAAATGTGTTTTCGTATAGTAATGGATCTCGATCGAGCCGTAGCTGATGATGTCGAGAGTATACCGCCTACTCCCGCGCAAGGGACATCGCCGGTTGATTCTCGACCGACTTCGAATAACCAGGAGGGAGAGGCTAGACAAGCCTTTTACCAAATGATGAATGACTGGTTTACTCAATATATTCGGTCTAATCCGGCTGCACAACAACCTCCACCCCCGACTAATCCATCTTCGATACCTGTTATACCTCAAGTGAGTGATCCATTAAGATTGCCTAAGCCTCCTGTTGATAAAATCAGAAAACACGGGGCCAAAGAGTTTAGAGCTACTGATGACGATGATGCTGAGCGAGCTGAATTCTGGCTCGATAATACTATTCGAGTGTTTGATGAGTTATCTTGCACCCCTGATGAGTGCTTAAAATGTGCCATATCTTTGCTACGAGACACTGCATATCACTGGTGGAATACACTAGTATCGGTGGTTCTGAAAGAACGAGTGACCTGGGAATTCTTTCAGACTGAGTTCCGTAAGAAATACATCAGCCAGAGATTTATCGATTAGAAACGCAAAGAATTTCTTGAATTAAAACAGGGTCGGATGACAGTGACAAAGTATGAGCGGAAATTTGTGAGACTCAGTCGGTATGCCCGAGAGTGTGTTTCGACCGAAGCTACAATGTGTAAAAGATTTGAAGATGGGCTGAACGAAGACATTAAACTGTTAGTTGGCATACTTGAGATAAAAGAGTTCGTGGTACTTGTTGAGCGAGCTTGCAAAGCCAAAGAGCTCGGGAAAGAGAAAAGAAAAGCTGACTCTGAAGCTAGAGATTCACGTAAGAGACCATTCAGTAAGTCATTCCAGTCGACATCAAAGAAGTTCTGAGATGATGCTAGCCGTTCAAAGGCTACTGCGGGGTATTCTAGACGAGATCGGGATAGACCACCTGTGAGCTCGAGAGCCACCTCAGTAGCTAGTGTGGGTAATGTTAGATCAAATCAACCTGAGTGTGGACACTGTGGTAAATAACATCCCGGTAGTTGCAGATTGCATGATCGAGCCTATTTTAAATGTGGATTGATGGATCATTTCATTCGTGAGTGCCCAGAGTTAGCGGAGCAAAATCCAGTACAGAATACGAGATCGGGTAACACTGCAGCTCGAGGTAGACCACCCAGAAATACAGGTAATGTGAGTGGCAGTAAGAGAGGGACCAAAGATACAGCTGTTAGATCCGAGGCTCGCGCACCTGCCAGAGACTATGCTATTCGCGCACGCGAGGAGGCCTCATCCCCGGATGTTATTACTGGTATTTTTACTCTCTATGATACTAGTGTTGTTGCATTGATTGATCCTGGTTCGACTCATTCTTATGTGTGTGAGACTTTAGTATCCAATAAGACTTTGCCTGTAGAGTTTACTGAGTTTGTGATTAAAGTATCGAACCCCTTAGGCCAGTGTGTTTTGGTTGATAAAGTGTGCAAGAATTGTCCGTTGATGATTCGAGATTCATGTTTTCCTGGCTGATTTGATGTTGTTGCCGTTTGACGAGTTTGATGTAATTCAGGGTATGGATTAGTTAACTCTGCATGATGCTATTGTGAACTGCAAATGGAAGACTATTGATTTACGGTGTCAGAATGATGAGATTATTCAGATTGAATCTAATGATCTGAATGGTTTACCAGTAGTGATATCTTCGATGTTAGCTCAGAAATACGTAAGAAAAGGTTGCGAAGCTTACTTTGCATATGTGCTTGATAGTAAAGTAACTGAAACAAAGATTGAATCAGTACCTTTTGTGTGCGAGTATCTAAATGTGTTTCCTGAAGAATTATCGGATTTGCCACCTATTCGAGAAGTTGAATTTGGTATTGAATTAGTGCCGGGGACGACTCCAATTTCGATAGCTCCGTACAGAATGGCACCTACGGAATTAAAAGAATTGAAAGCTCAGTTGCAAGAGTTGATAGATAGAGGTTTTGCGCGCCCGAGTTTCTCTCCCCGGGCGCACGGTTTTTTATTTGTGAAAAAGAAAGACGGAACTATGAGAATGTGTATTGACTACAGAAAGCTCAATAAAGTGACTATAAAGAATAAGTATCTGTTGCCACAGATTGATGATTTATTCGATCAACTGAAAGGGGCTACTGTGTTTTCAAAAATAGATTTGAGATCAGACTATTATCAGTTGCGAGTTAAAGACTCTGATGTACCAAAGACTGCTTTCTGAACGAGGTACGGACATTATGAGTTTCTGGTTATGCCTTTCAGACTTACTAATTAACCTGCTGTTTTCATGGATTTGATGAATTGGATCTTCAGACAGTATCTGGATCGATTTGTGGTAGTATTCATAGATGACATTTTGATCTACTCCCATGATGAAACCGAGCATGCCGAACATCTGAGACTTGGGTTACAGACTTTGTGAGATAAACAGTTGTATGCAAAGTTCAATAAATGTGAGCTCTGGTTAAGCGAAGTCAGTTTTCTGGGCCATGTTGTATCAGCATCGGGTATTTGGGTTGATCCGAGTAAAATTTCAGCTATACTTGATTGGAAACCTCCGAGAAATGTTTTTAAAGTTTGGAGTTTTTTGGGACTTGCTGGTTACTATAGACGATTTGTGAAAGGTTTCTCTATGATTGCAACACCGATGACGAAGTTGTTACAGAAAGATGTTAAGTTTGAATGGTCAGAAAAGTGCTAGAAAAGTTTCGATCAGTTGAAAGCTCTTTTGACCGAAGCTCCAGTATTAGTTCAGCCAGAATCGGGTAAAGAATTTGTCATTTATAGTGATGCATCTTTGAGTGGTCTGGGTTGTTTTTTGATGTAGAAAGGAAAAGTCATAGCTTATGCCTCGAGACAGTTAAAGACGTACGAAAAGAACTATCCGACACACGATTTGGAATTGGCAGCTATTGTGTTTGCATTGAAGATATGGTGTCACTATCTGTTCGGTGAGAAATGTCATGTTTATTCTAATCACAAAAGCCTGAAGTATTTGATGACTCAGAAAGATCTGAATTTGAGGCAACGTCAATGGTTAGAGTTGTTAAAGACTACGAGCTTGTGATTGACTATCATCCGGGAAAAGCTAATGTTGTCGCTGATGCTTTAAGTCAAAAATCATTATTTGCTTTGCGTGCAATAAATGCGCATATGGTTATATCTGGTGATGGTTCGATAATAGCCGAATTAAAAGCGAGACCATTTTTTGTTCAACAAATTTGTGATGCTCAGAAAGTTGATAATGATTTGTTAGCAAAGCGAGCTCAATGTGAATCGAATGTTGAATCCGAGTTTCGAGTTGATACAAATGATTATTTGAGGTTCAGAAATCGAATATGTGTTCCGAGAAATTCAGAGTTGATTCATATGATTTTGAACGAAGCTCATAACAGTCGGTTATCTGTTCACCCGAGTAGTACGAAAATGTATAATGATCTGAAACAGCTTTATTGGTGGGCTGGTATGAAACGAGACATATCTGACTTTGTTTCAAAATGTCTAGTCTGTCAACAAGTAAAAGCCGAGCATCAAGTACCTTCTGGGTTACTTCAGCCGATTATGATACCCGAGTGGAAGTGGGACAGAGTCACGATGGATTTTGTATCTGGTTTACCGTCAACACCGAGTAAGAAAGATGTAATCTGGGTTATTGTGGATAGATTGACTAAATTGGCTCACTTTATTTTGGTTCGTACAGATTATTCGCTTGATAAACTGGCTGAATTATATGTTTCTCAGATTGTGAGATTACACGGAGTGCCTATTTCTATTGTTTCAAATCGAGATCCGAGGTTCACATCCCGGTTTTGGAACAAATTGCAAGATGCTTTAGGTACGAAACTACACTTTAGCACAGCTTTCCATCCGCAAACAGATGGCCAGTCCGAACGAATCATTCAGATACTTGAGGATATGTTGAGATGTTGCATTCTCGAGTTTGAAAGTACGTGGGAACGATACTTACCTTTGATTGAATTTGCGTATAATAATAGCTTTCAGTCTAGTATCAAAATGGCGCCCTACGAGGCTTTGTACGGTCGTAAATGTCGAACACCTTTGTATTGGACTGAGCTCAGTGAAAGTAAAATACACGGGGTCGATTTGATCAAAGAGACTGAACAGAAAGTGAAAGTGATTCGCGATAGTCTGAAAACAACATCGGATCGTCAGAAATCATATGCAGACTTGAAACGAAAAGATATAGAGTTTTAGCTCAGAGATAAAGTGTTTTTGAAAGTCTTACCGTGGAAGAAAATACTCAGATTCGGTCGTAAAGGCAAATTGAGTCCGAGATTTATTGGGCCGTATGAGATTATAGAGTGTATCGGGCCGGTTGCTTATAGACTGTTGTTGCCACCTGAACTAGAAAAGATTCACAATGTATTCCATGTTTCAATGCTACATAGATATTGATCCGATCCATCACATGTTATTAGTCCGACAGAGGTTGAGATTAAGTCTGATATGACATATGAAGAAGAACCGATTCGTATTCTGGCTCGCGAGATTAAAGAATTGCGAAATAATAAAATTTCGTTAGTTAAGGTATTGTGGCATAAGCACGGAGTTGAGGAAGCAACTTGGGAGTCAGAGGATACAATGAAAGAGCATTATCCGAACCTATTCACAGGTAAGATTTTCGAGGACGAAAATCCCTAAAGGGGGGAGAGTTGTAACAGTATGATTTAGACCCTAATCGAAATAGTGGTTTTGGGACCACGAATCCGAGACCGAAAAATATTTTAAAATTATATTATGTGTTTATTATGTGTGAATTTGCTTGTGTGAAATTTTCGTGTTTTAATTTCGGTGTTTGAGTGTCCGATTAAATAAAAGGGCTTAATCGCGTAAAATGAAAATTTAGTGGTTAAATTCAAAGGGGTCGAATAATGGTTGTTCTTTTAAATTGGAGGTTTTATGTTGTAATTTAACCAATAATAAAAGGTAGTGGACGGCATATTGATTAATATATGGTTTTTATATATTAATTATAAAAGTTAATAATAATAATATAATATAATGTTATAATATAATAAACATAACTTAAAAAGACATGTTTTTCATCTTCTTTGACCGAAACTAAAGAAAAGAAAAAGAAAGAAACTTAAGCTAGGTTCGGCCATCTTTGAAGCTTGATTAAAGGTTAGTTTTTGTTCGGTTTTTGATAATTTTTACATTTTTGTAATCGTTGCTTCGAATACTACAAGACCCATGCTTGAATTTTTAAAATTGATGATGATTTTGTGTTATGCAATTGATGATAGCTTGTGATTTTTGTTGTTTGTTGATGAAATATTAAAGATATGTGAAGGATTAACATGTTTTGTCTTGGGATTTTTGATGATTTTGAGTAATTAGGACTAAATTGTAAAAATAAATTTTTGAGGGACTAAAATGTGAAATAAAAGAAATGTATGGACTTGTAAGGGCATGGGTGATATTCGGCCTAGCTATGGTGATGTGAAATTTTGTGTATTTTGTGTTTAATGCGATAGGGACTAAATTGCAAAAAGTGTAAAATGTTAGGGGCAAAATGGTAATTTGCCCATTTATGTGTTTTTGGATTAAATTGAATGAATATGTGGTTAAATTAGTTAAATTTGAATTTATTTAGATCAAGAACGGAAGAAAACAGAATTAGATCGGGGGAAATCGAAAGTAGTCGAATAGTCGATTAAACCGTCCGACAACATCCGAGGTAAGTCTATATGCATTTAAATGTTGTTAAACTTGAGAATATATATATGTTATGTAATGTAATGAATTATTAGAATATATATATGTGTTTGGCCGAATGTGATTTGAGATAGGGAACTATGTTTGGAGCTCGTTTCGATCGAGATTCAATGTTCGAAAGTCCCGTACGAACCCTAGGAATAGATAGGATACATATGTCATGACATAGGATTTCTGATATGTGTTATCGTGTAAGACCACGTCTGGGACATTGGCATCGACTTGTGTTTACGTGTAAGACCATGTCTGGGATATTGGCATCGTATTTGATTCGTGTAAGACCGCCGTGACAAAGCAGCATCGATATGTGATTACATGTAAGACCACGTGCGGATGTTGGCATTGTAACGAGCTTCCGACTATCCGCGTATCCTTTTTAATTCCGAACGGTTCAACGGGCAATGTGAAGTAAAGACCGAATGTGAAATTGAATTACAGGTTCAGGTATGTGTTAGTTATTTGTTTATATGGAAACAAGGTAAGTTGGTTATTTGAAATGATAAAAGGTTATGTGAACATGAATTATGTGTTAACCTATTTGAACATATAAATGATTTGGCCTATTGATGTATTTGTAATAATGAAAGTGAAATTATATATAAGTATATGATTGATTATGTTCGGCCATATGGTATATGTATGTGAGTTTAAATGAGATCTGGTAGTAAATGATAACTTGTATTTGATATTATGTATATTCGGCCTTGTTGGCAAAATGTTAATATATAATTGTTGTTATATATGTTTTTGCTTAAGACTTACTAAGCTTAAATAGCTTACTCTGTGTCTGTTCTTGTTTACTTTTGTTTTGTAGATTTTGGACACGTTACGAGCTCGGGGATCGTCAACAAAGCTTATCACACTATTGACTATTTCTTTCGGTATTTTACTAAGATGATTTTTGGGCATATGGCATGTATAGCATAGTTGGAATGTTTGATTTTTGGTCATGTATATATAAATACCCATGCGAAGATGGCTTAATTTCCATGCTTGTGTTCGGTTTGGTTTAAAGATGGTTTATCCATGATCATTTTGCTTAATTTGAGTTTTATGTGCTTTTGAATGGGTGCTTGATGTGTTTAATTTTTATGCTCGAATTTCATTACATTTGATCATGATTTGAGCTTGCATTCGAATGAGATATTTAAGTTACACGTATGTGATAAACTTGGTTTATACTAGGTGTTAAAGTCTTAAGATATGAGTTGAATAAATAGGTGAAATGTTAAGAATATAATAGAGGGAATGTTAATTAAGTTCGATTATATGATATTTAATAATATGTGTATTTTCTATATTGTGGATTGTTACAAAATTGTTTATAATGTGCTTGTATATTCGGTTATGTGCTGAAATATTTATATTGATGTTTTGATCAGAAATAATAAATAATGTGTATGAGCATATTTGGCTGGTTAGTATATGTGATATGGTGTATGGTATAATTATATAAATATGATGTATTAAAGCTATCTTATATGTCCGAATAGATAGTTAATAGTTGGTTCGGTGTATGTATTTTAAGTAGGGTCAATTAACATATGAAATGAGTGTATTTTTAGTTGTTATTTGTGCTAGAGATGGTTTAAATTAATATGTATTATGCACATAGTCTTGTGATGAATTAAAATGGCTAAGTATATGGTTTGGTTTGGCTATTGAGCATCCGGATTAGATGCTACGAAATGTCTTTGAAGTTCGAAATTGATTAAAGATATTATAGTGTGTTACGCATGAAATAGTAATGCATATAAATATACTTGATTAATTGGTAATAATTTAAAATATCCCATGTATGAAATGAACATATTTGTTTTAAATATGCGCAAGTGGGTAAGTTGATATAATGGATGTATTGTTGTAAGTTGAGTATATGAAAGTGACATATGAGTGATGTTTATTTAGGTGTCCAAATGCCTTACTATATAGCCATAAGATTCGGCTAATGGAATTATGATGTATATGAATTACGATATGATATTTAATAATAGAAAAATATGTTTGGTTAGTTGCTTAAGTGGTACAAATGTAAGAATATTATAAATTTATGTCATATGGTTTGAATTTGGTTTCCGTGTGTTAGTTTGATTGAACATTTGAATTGGATTGATTATAAAGCATGCAAATTTGGCATACTAGGATTTGTTCTTTGTGTTCAATAATGTTTAGTGTGACTTTAGTGATATGAGTATGTTATAATAATATCAAAGTTATGTTCAGCTATGATGTAATGTGATATGATTGAAGTATGTTTGATAATGTTTTAGGCATTCGATAGCCATGAATTGATGTTCACATGATTCGATCTTTGTATTAATGAAGCATGATTTGTATATGTGAAATGTTTTTAAATATATATATATACGATTGTACTGAATTGGGTCTTATACGGTAATGCCTCGTAACCCTAATTCGGTGACGGATGCAGGTTAGTGGTGTTACACCACCCTCTTGCAAGTAAGTGATTTTAGTGGTCTTTCTTGATAATTTTTGTACTTTTGGAACCCCTAAAGCTTAAGCTAGCTAATGAGGGGACTCTTTTACAAAATGGTTGAAAGTTTAGGGATTTTCCATGAGAGTGCTTATGTTGTTTGCTGAGTTTTTATGAAAGAAAATTAATCTTGGGTGTTAAATACACAATTTTTGTGAAAGGTGTTTCCATGAAAACACCTAAAAGGACTTTTTTGTAAAGGTTGTAAATTGAGTAGTAAATGCATGAAATAATTGAAGTCTTGAGTTGCTATAAGAGGGAATATGAATCGGCTAGGCTTGAGTGTGGAAAAATGAACACATTTCATTTTACGAGCCTAGTTGTAAAATCGTAATTTTGTAAAAGTCTATGGGCAAAATGGTCATTTTTGCCAAAATAAGAATTTTGGAGTAATTTGATTAATGTGATTATTTAATGAGCTAAATATGTCATTATAGGTCAAGAAGAACGTGGAATCAACCTTGGCCGGGGAAAAGGCAAGTTTTCAGACTAAACCGCAAATTGACATATTTTGTATCGAGGTAAGTTTATGTGTAAACGATACATCCTTATTACGTATGTTTTTACCTATTAATACATTGTGTGGATGTAAATGCTTATTAGTGAGATTTATTGAAAATGGTAGAAAATGGGGAAATTCTCGGGATGAACCTTCGGAATAGAAATATGGGTACGTATAGATATACATAAATATGAAATTATTGGTGGGTTGTGTGCGATACCACCTTGTTACTTATTAACGATGGGCCATGTGCGATACCATCATATTTTTTATCATTTTGGTGGGCTGTGTGCGATACCACCGTAATTATCATTGTTGGTGGGCTGTGTGCGATACCACCCTATTATTGATAAATGGTGGGCTGTGTGCGAAACCACCAGGTATCTTGTATCATTCTAAAGGTTTCATCGAGAAACTTGTCTAAGTGAAATTACATGTGGCTTTGTGGTGATAAGTGCAGGGTATATGTACAAGTAAATGTGAGCAATGCTTATGATATGTGTTTGGGATGTGGTAAGGGTTGAAATGAGTAAGCATGGCTAAGAGGACTTGAATTGTTTTTATTTAGTGTGTAATTTTCATGATCGATAAATATGTGTTATGATGTATATTGTTTACATATAGACTTACTAAGCTTAAAGCTTACTCCCTTATCTTTTCCTTTGTTTTATAGTGTCGAAGAGCCAGCTCGGGATACGGAGATAAGCAAAGGATCACCCACACTATCAGCTCATCTTGGTATAGTTAGATTTAGCATTTTGAGTATGGCATGTATAGGGACTAGACTTAGTTGAATGTCATATTGTTTTGGCCAAATGTGTTGGCTCATTCAAAGATGTACTCTTTTGTATAAGGCCATAGTTGATGGCTCTTTCTTATTAAGCAATGAAAAGATGAGGTTATTCATGAATGTGCAAGTTGCATGATTGGTTTACTTAGTTTAATTATGCATGAATGGGTCGAAGGTTTGATGTGATTTATGTTTGTATGAGTTGGGGTGATAGAAAGAGCTTGGCAAATAGCCTTGTTCTTTTCCACATGGGTAGACACACGGGCGTGTGTCTAGGCCGTGTGTGACACACGGTCAGCCTCATGGGCGTGTGGTTAGGCCGTGTGTCCCCTTGCATGCTAGGTTGGTAAGTTAGTATGCTCAGTAGTAACCACACGGGAAGAGACACGGTCGTGTGTCTCAACCGTGTGGAAGACACGGCCATGGACATGGGCGTGTGGAAGACACGGCCGTGTGAAGTCTGCACCTGAAATTTGGAATTTAATTCGCCACACGGCCGAAGGACACGGGCAAGTGCCTTGGACGTGTGACATTTATGGGGTGATGACGTCAGAAACAAAATACCAAGGTTTTTACACATGCGCTAAGACACGGGCGTGTCGAGGACGTGTGAGGGACACGGGCCATGGACACGGGCGTGTGTCCGGCCGTGTGAAAACCCCTATAGGTTCGAATTGAAAAATAAATCCACACGGGTGTGGAACACAGGCATGTGACATGCCACATGAGCGTGCCCCTTCCTCCACTCGGGCGTGTGGACTGTTTGATGAAAATTTTATAAATCTTTATAGGGATCTTTTAAAGAGTTCAATTTGGTCCCGAACCATTCCTAAAGTGTGATTTAGGCCTCGTAGGCTTGTTTAAGAGGTGTTAAGAAAAGTTTTAAAAGTTGCGTGGAAAGTCAGATTTTGGTATTGTATGATTGATTGCGTATAAGTCTAGTAATGCCTCGTACCCTGTTCTGGTGTCGAATACGGGTAAGGGGTGTTACAGTTAGTGGTATTAGAGCTATGGTTTAGTCAGTTCTCAGACTACCATAGCGTGTGTGAGAGTCTAGCTATACATGCCATAAATATATTGATAGTGTGGTGACTCTTGACAATTGTAAACCGTGTTTTCATATAGTAAATGGATCCCAACCGAGCTGCTACTGATGACGCTGCTAGTAATGTACCGGCTCCCGCGCAAGGGACTGCGCCTGTAGAAAGTAGACCCGAGACTATGGGTCAAGGAGAAGAGGCTCAGGAAGTCGTTCTCCATATGATGAGTAATTGGTACACTGAGTTTGTACGAGCAAACCCTAATGCTCAACCTCCTCCACCCCCACCTATACCTCAGCCAGTCCCCATGGCTCCTCAAGGTATAGATTTGGTAAGAATGACCAAACCCCCGGTCGATAAGATTCGAAAACAAGGGGCCGAGGAATTTAGAGCCAACATAGATGATGACCCTGAGAAAGCAGAGTTCTGGCTCGAAAATTCTATGAGAGTGTTTGATGAACTTTCTTGCACACCTGAGGAAAGCTTAAAATGTGCTGTGTCATTACTGAGGGACTCGGCATATTGCTGGTGGAAAATGTTGACATCGGTAGTTCCAAGGGAGAGAGTGACATGGGACTTCTTCTTAGAAGAGTTCCGAAAGAAGTAAATAAGTCAGCGATTTATTGATCAGAAACGAAAGGAGTTTCTTGAATTAAAGCAAGGCAAGATGACTGTGGCAGAGTATGAGCGCGAATTTGTTAGGCTCAGTAAGTATGCTCAAGAGTGTGTGTCTATGAAAGCTATTATGTGCAAGAGGTTCAAAGATGGACTGAATGAGGATATCAAATTGCTAGTTGGAATCTTGGAATTGAAAGAATTTATGGTGTTGGTCGATAGAGCTTGCAAGGCTGAAGAACTGAATAAGGAAAAGAGAAAAGCTATGATTGAGGCCCGAGATGCAAGTAAGAGGCCGATGAGTAAGTCGTTCCAAACCCAATTAAAGAGGTCCAAAGAAACGAATCTTCGGACGACTGCTTCAGCTAGGTATTCACACCGGGATCGTGGTAACACATATTCGGGCTCGAGAGTTCAAGCCACCTAGATGGCAAGCGTGGGCAATGGTAAGTCAAATAAATCAGAGTGTCCAAATTGTGGTAGACAACATACTGGGGAGTGTTGAGGAAACAATCGAACTTGCTACAAGTGTGGTTCACCGGACCACTTCATTAGAAATTGTCCTGAGAAGGATGAGAAAGACAGAAAATAAGAAGTAAGAGCGAGCAATGTACCTTCGAGGGGTAGACCACAAAGGAACCCGGGGAGTAGGACTAGTAGTAGAGGTGCGCTTAGAGATTCTGCTGTGAGATCAGAGGGTAGAGCACCTGCAAGTACTTACGCCATTCGCGCTCGCGAAGAGGCATCATCTCCAGATGTGATTACGGGTACTTTTTCTCTTCATGATATCTCTGTTGTTGCTTTGATTGATCCGGGGTCTACACATTCTTATATTTGCATGAAATTGGTATCTAGCATGAGTATGATTGTTGAGTCTACAGAATTTTTGGTAAAAGTGTCAAACCCGTTAGGCAAACATGTGCTAGTTGACAAAGTGTGTAGAAATTGTCCCTTGACAATTAGAGGTCATTATTTTCCGGCTAATCTTATGTTGTTGCCGTTTGATGAATTTGACCTGATTCTTGGTATGGATTGGTTGACTGCACATAATGTTTTAGTAAACTGTGGTAGTAAGTTTAGTGAACTGAGATGTGTAAATGGAGATGTCATTCGGGTTTAATCAGGTAAATCGGATAGCTTGCCTGTAGTGATTTCGTCTATGGTAGCTGAGAAATACATGAGAAAAGGGTATGAGTCCTATCTCGCATTTGTGATGAATACTCAAGAGTCGAGGTAAAGATTGAATCGATGTGCTGTGGTGTGCGAGTATCCTGGATGTGTTTCCTAAGAATTACCCGGATTGCCTCCAGTTAGAGAGGTCGAGTTGGGCATTGAGTTAGTTCCAGGTACAGCACCTATATAGGTTGCCCCATATAGGATGCACCGTTAGAGTTAAAAAGAGTTGAAGGTTCAGTTGCAAGAGTTAACGGATAAGGGTTTTACAAGACCAAGCTATTCACCGTAGGGTGCTCCTACTTTTTGTGAAGAAGAAAGATGGGTCGATGAGATTGTGTATAGACTACGCATACCTTCAACAAGGTGACAATGAAGAATAAGTATCCTTTGCCAAGGATAGATGATTTGTTCGACCAATTAAAGGGAGCTACAGTGTTCTCTCAGATAGACCTGAGGTCTGGTTATTACCAGTTGAGAGTTAAGGAGCAAGATGTGCCGAAAACTGCATTTCAGACGAGGTATGGCCATTACGAGTTTCTCGTCATGCCCTTTGGCTTAACGAATGCCCCTACTATATTTATGGACTTAATGAACCGTATTTTTCGATCGTACATGGATAAATTTCTAGTTGTTTTTATCGATGACATACTAATTTATTCTCAGGATGAGAGTGAGCACGTGGAGCACCTGAGAACTGTTTTGCAGACTCTAAGAGACAAGCAGTTGTACGCTAAGTTTAGCAAGAGTGAGTTTTGGCTCCTAGAGCTCATATTTTTAGGACACATTGTGTCGGGTGATGGAATTAGAGTTGATCCGAGTAAGATCTCGGCTATTGTGGAGTGGAAACCGTCGAGGAATGTGTCAAAGATTAGGTGTAACAGTCCGATTTAGGGGCTAGTCAGAATAGTGATCTCGGGACCACTAATCCGAGATTAGATAAATTTATTTCCATGTTATATTATGAGTCAGAGCATGATAGCATATGTGCATGAGAATTTTGGTGCTTTAATTTTAGCGATTTCATGTTTAATCGCGAAAAAGGACTAAATCGCATAAGTGCGAAAGTTCCATTCTATAAGTTAAGGGTACCAAATAGCCATAGATTGGCAATTGGAGGTCTTTAAAAGGCAATTAGACCCCCAATATTAGCTTGGCCGGCCATAGACTTCATAGGGGACAAGAATTGACCAAGTTGGTCAAAGTTGGTGATGTTTGGTAGACTAAATTGTTAGTTTATTATTAGAATAAAGAAAAGATGTTGTCCATCTTTTTGCTCATCCTTCTCCACTGAAAATAGCAAGCAAATAGGGGTTTTTGAATGCTCAAAATTTCAGCAAGCTCTCATCCATTCAAGTAAGTGTTCTAGTGACCTTTTCTTGAAAATAATTGTACTTTTGATACCCCTAAGGCTTAAACTTTCAAATGAGGGGACTAATGTGCAATATGGTGAAAAGTTTAGAGTTTTTCCATGAGAGCTATTATAGTTAATTGCTGCATATTTGTGGAAGAAATTGAGTCTTAGTTGTTAGATGAACAACTTTTGTGAAAGGTGTTGTCTTGAAAACACCTAATGGGACCTTAATGAAAAGGTTACAAATTTGTAGTAAATATGTGAAATGTTGAGTTTTGATGATAGCTATAAGAGTATTAAATGTTCACCTAGGCTTGTTGAAGGTGGAAATGTGATTAGAATTAATTTCTGAGCCTAGGGGCAAAATGGTCATTTTGTCAAAGTCTAGGGGCAAAATAGTAATTTTGCCTAACCATGATTGTTGAGATGCTTTTATTAATGTGGTGATTAAAATGAGCTAATTTGCTATTATAGAGCAAGAAGATTCGAAAATCCGCCTCGATCGGGGAAAGAACAAAGTCTTGGACTAAACCGACGAACTAGCTCATTTTAAAAACGAGGTAAGTTTGTATGTGATTAATGCAATATTTATGTTAGCATAATTGGGAATGCTCGGTATCACATTGATGCATGATACTTCATTAAATTGAGAAATTAATGTTGAATATGATGTTGAAGTCCTAGCGGACTATAATGAATATGAGATTGCTATCATCGAGATGAGAAATGGGTAGGGTCCTGTATAAGACCATGTCCGGGACATGGCCTTGGCACCAAGTTAAGATCCCGTATAAGACCATATTCGGGATATGGCTTCAGAAGTGATTATGAAAATTGTTTAAGACCATATCCGGGATGTGGCATCGATACTCGATGTGAAAGCCCATATAATACCATATCTGGGATATGGCATTGGCATTTAGGGGTGACTACATGTAAGACCACCTCGGGGATGTGGCATTGGCTTTGTACCTACTTTAATGACGATGAATATGCGTCTTTGACCATCCATAGTGATTAATGGGATAAGTAGATGATTTTAGAAGTACAAATGAGAATTGTACTAAAGTCATGTGAATGAGTGATTACAGGTACTCGTGAATGAGTCACGAAAAAAAATGATTACGATATGTGGCACGGTATGTGCTAAATAAGGGCAATCATAAGTAAGCATGTCAAGAGGCCTTTGACTCGTGTATGGCTAGTTAATTCCATGGATAGATTATATTATGAGCTTTTTATTGCTATTTATTTCCATGAAAACTTACTAAGCTTTATGCTTACCCCTTTCATTGCCCTTCTTCTTTGTAGTATTTCCAAGATAACTCGAGGATCGTGGACGTAGGAGTTCAGAAATCACACTATCGACATCACTTTGGTATAACAATTTAGACTTATTTTGAGTATGGCATGTATAGGACTCGAGTATTTTGTTAACTTGTAATTGTTAGCCAAAGTGTTGGCTATGTATATTACTAAAGTCATTTTGTAAACGGCCTTAAGTTAGGCAAATACTTGGCAAATTCTTTTGCTTAATGAAAGTGATTTTCTCGAAGTGTATGCCCTTATGTATGGATGTTGAATTGAGTATTTAGATGTGTCTTTGGGTCATGAATTATGTTGAATGGGATTGGTGTATGTATACGTGCAATGTAGGGTGGCAAAGGGCCTGGTAAATAGCCTTCTAATTGTCCACATGGGTGGACAGACAGGTGTGTGTCTAAACCGTGTGGAAGGCACGGCTAGCACATGGGCGTATGCTCAGGCCGTGTGAAGTCTGAACCTTGCACTTGGAATTTAAATATCGCCACACGGCTGAAGCACACGGACGTGTGTATAGGCCGTATGGATAAGCCAGAATGTCAAGGTTTGGCACACGGACTAGGGCCACGAGCATGCCAAGGCCGTGTGAAATTAGTCAGTGTCGACCACGGGTGGTAGACACGGGCATGCCTAAGGGGCACACAGGCATGTCTCTAGACCCACACGGGCGTGTGGCCCCTGTTTTGTTGAAAAGTTTCTCGAACTCGTAAAAGTTCCCGAATTAGTTTCGATACCTCTCAGAAGTATGTTTAGGGCCTCTTAGGCCGAGTATGTGCAAGTGATGGGTTTAAACGAAATTTTATAACCCTATTCGAGATGTTTTAAGCAAGATTAGTTAGGTAATGCCTCAAACCCTATTTCGACTTGAATACGGGTAAGGGGTGTTACATTAGGAGCTTTTTGGGTTTAGCAGGTTACTACAGACGGTTCATTAAAGGGTTCTCCATGATTGCTACACCGATGACGAGGTTGTTACATAAAGATGTTAAGTTTGAATGGACCGAGAAATGCCAACAGAGTTTTGAGAACTGAAAACATTGTTGACTGAAGCCCTGATTTTAGTACAACCGTTGTCGGGAAAGGAATTTGTAATATACAGTGATGCGTCAATGAATGGTTTTGGTTGTGTACTGATGCAAGAGGGTAAAGTAGTAGCTTATGCCTCGAGACAGCTAAAACCGCATGAAAAGAATTATCCGACTCACGATTTGGAGTTGGTTGCTATCATTTTTGCTTTAAAGATTTGGCATCATTATTTGTATGGTGAAATGTGCCGAATCTTTACCGATCACAAAATTTTGAAGTACCTAATGAACCAAAAGGATTTGAATTTGCGACAACGGCGGTGGCTCGAATTATTGAAGGACTATGAGCTAGTAATCAATTACCATCCGGGGAAAGCGAATGTGGTTGCAGATGCCTTGAGAAGAAAGTCCCTGTATGTTTTGAGAGCCATGAGTACGAGCTTAGCATTGCCTGATGATGGTTCTATATTGGCCGAGTTGTGGGCTAGACCATTATTTCTTCAACAGATACTTGAAGCTCAAAAGAATGATAGTGAGATGCAAGTTAAGAGAGCTCAGTGCGAATCGGGAAATGACTCTGATTTTTGAGTTGGTTCAGATGATTGTTTGATGTTTCATGATAGAGTTTGTGTACCGAAAGATGATGAATTGATCCGGAAAGTTTTACATGAGACACACAATGGTTGTTTGTCAGTACATCCGGGCAGCACAAAATTGTATAATGATTTGAAGAAGTTGTATTGGTGGCCAGGTATGAAAAGAGATATTTTCGAGTTTGTTACAAAGTGTTTGGTCTGTCAATAAGTGAAAGTCGAGCATCAAGTACCTTCGAGACTACTTCAGCCAGTGATGGTTCCCGAGTGGAAGTGGGATCGAATCACGATGGATTTCGTAATGAGGTTACCTATGACTCCGAAAAAGAAAGATGTTGTGTGGGTCATAGTTGATAGATTAACGAAATCAGCTCACTTTATACCGGTGCGTGTTGATTACTCACTTGACAAGTTGGCTGAGCTGTATATTGCCGAGGTTGTGAGATTACATGGGGTGCCTATATCCATTATCTCGGATAGATATCCAAGGTTTACTTCGAGGTTTTGGAAAAAGTTACAAGAAGCCTTGGGTACAAAATTAAATTTTAGTACCGCGTTCCATCTGCAAATCGATGGCCAATCCGAAAGGGTGATTCAAGTTCTGGAGGATATGCTCCGATGTTGTGTTTTAGAGTTCGAAGGTTGGGAAAAATATCTACCTTTGGTTGAATTTGCCTACAATAACAGTTACCAGTCGAGTATACGGATGGCACCGTACGAAGCATTATATGGTTGCAAGTGTCGGACTCCTTTGTATTGGACCGAGCTTAGTGAGAAGCAAATTCACGGGGTTGATCTAGTTAGAGAAACCGAGGAGAAAGTGAAAGTGATCCGTGATAGTCTGAAAGCTACTTCAGATCAACAAAAGTCATATGCGAATTTGAAAAGGAAGGAAATTGAGTTTCAAGTGGGTGATAAAGTATTCCTGAAAGTATCCCCGTGGAAGAAAGTATTGAGATTTGGTCGAAAGGGGAAATTGAGTCCGCGATTCATAGGGTCGTATGATGTTATTGAGAGGATTGGACCAGTAGCTTACCGGTTGGTTTACCGACAGAGTTAGAGAGAATACACAACGTGTTTCATGTGTCGATGTTGCGACGATATCATTCCGATCCTTCGCATGTGATTCCTCCAACTGAAATTGAGATACAACCAGATATGACCTATGAAGAGGAACCAGTTAAGATTTTGGCTCGAGAGGTTAAACAGTTGAGGAACAAAAGTATAGCCTTAGTGAAAGTGTTGTGGCAAAAACACGGTGTAGAAGAAGCTACGTGGGAACCGAAAGAAGCCATGAGAGAACAGTACCCAAACCTCTTTACCGGTAAGATTTTCGGGGACGAAAATCTCTAAAGGGGGAGAGTTGTAACAGCCTGATTTTGGGGCTAGTCGAAATAGTGGTTTCGAAACCACTAATTTGAGGTCGGATAAATTAGTTTTAATATTATTTTATGTGTTATGGCATAATTATATGAGTGCATGAAAATTTTGGTGCATTAATGTTGGTGATTGCATGCTTAATTACGAAAAAGGACTAAATTGCATAAAGTGCGAAAGTTTCATTTTACAAGCTAGAGGTGTCTAATAGCTATGGAATATTAAATTAGAGGTCCTTAAAGTGCAATTAGGCCATTGGGGAAGTGATGGCCGGCCATAGGGGACAAATTAGAGACATGGTCAATGGTTAGGTGAGTTGGTGACTTAATTGAATAAAATAAGAGAAAAATAAAGAAGCTATCATCTTTTCCTATTCCCATTTCTTCTTCCACTGAAAATTCAAGCAAAAATAGGGGTTTTTGAAGCTCAAACTTTCAGCCAAGCCACCCTCTTGCAAGTAAGTGATTTTAGTGGTCTTTCTTGATAATTTTTGTACTTTTGGAACCCCTAAAGCTTAAGCTAGCTAATGAGGGGACTATTTTACAAAATGGTTGAAAGTTTAGGGATTTTCCATGAGAGTGCTTATGTTTTTTGCTGAGTTTTTATGAAAGAAAATGAATCTTGGGTGTTAAATACACAATTTTTGTGAAAGGTGTTTCCATGAAAACACCTAAAAGGACATTTTTGTAAAGGTTGTAAATTGAGTAGTAAATGCACGAAATAATTGAAGTCTTGAGTTGCTATAAGAGGGAATATGAATCGGATAGGCTTGAATGTGTGGAAAAATGAACACATTTCATTTTACGAGCCTAGGGGTAAAATCGTAATTTTGTAAAAGTCTAGGGGCAAAATGGTCATTTTTGCCAAAATAAAAATTTTGGAGTAATTTTATTAATGTGATTATTTAATGAGCTAAATATGTCATTATAGATCAAGAAGAACGTGGAATCAACCTTGACCGGGGAAAAGGCAAAGTTTCAGACTAAACCGCAAATTGACATATTTCGTATCGAGGTAAGTTTATGTGTAAAAGATACATACTTATTACGTATGTTTTTACCTATTAATGCATTGTGTGGATGTAAATGCTTATTGTTGAGATTTATTGAAAATGGTAGAAAATGGGGAAATTCTTGGGATAAACCTTCGGAATAGAAATATGGGTACGGATAGATATACGTAAATATGAAATTATTGGTGGGCTGTGTGCGATACCACCTTGTTACTTATTAATAATGGGCTATGTGCGATACCATCGTATTTATTATCATTTTGGTGGGCTGTGTGCGATACCACCCTATTATTGATAAATGGTGGGTTGTGTGCGAAACCACCGGGTATCTTGTATCATTCTGAAGGGTTCATCGAGAAACTTGTCTAAGTGAAATTACATGTGGCTTTGTGGTGATAAGTGCAGGGTATATGTACAAGTAAATGTGAGCAATGCTTATGATATGTGTTTGGGATGTGGTAAGGGTTGAAATGAGTAAGCATGGCTAAGAGGACTTGAATTGTTTTTATTTAGTGTGTAACTTTCATGATCGATAAAGATGTGTTATGATGTATATTGTTTACATATAGACTTACTAAGCTTAAAGCTTACTCCCTAATCTTTTCCCTTGTTTTATAGTGTCGAAGAGCCAGCTCGGGATACGGAGATAAGTAAAGGATCACCCACACTATCAGCTCATCTTAGTATAGTTAGATTTAGCATTTTGAGTATGGCATGTATAGGGACTAGACTTAGTTGAATGTCATATTGTTTTGGCCAAATGTGTTGGCTCATTCAAAGATGAACTCTTTTGTATAAGGCCATAGTTGATGCCTCTTTCTTATTAATCTATGAAAAGATGAGGTTATTCATGAATGTGCAAGTTACATGATTGGTTTACTTAGTTTAATTATGCATGAATGGGTTGAAGGTTTGATGTGATTTATGTTTGTATGAGTTGGGGTGATAGAAAGAGCTTGGCAAATAGCCTTGTTCTTGTCCACACGGGTAGACACACAGGCATGTGTCTAGGCTGTGTGTGACACACGGTCAGCCTCATGGGCGTGTGGTTAGGCCGTGTGTCCCCTTGCATGCTAGGTTGGTAAGTCAGTATGCTCAGTAGTAACCACACGAGAAGAGACACGGTCGTGTGTCTCAACCGTGTGGAAGACACGGCCATGGACATGGGCTTGTGCCCAGGCCGTGTGAAGTCTACACCTGAAATTTGGAATTTAATTCGCCACACGGGCAAGTGCCTTGGCCGTGTGACATTTATGGGGTGATGACGTCAGAAACAAAATACTTTTTTTTTGCACACGGGCTAAGACACGGGCGTGTCGAGGCCGTGTGAGGGACACGGGCCATGGACACGGGCGTGTGTCCGGCCATGTGAAAACCCCTGTAGGTTCGAATTGAAAAATAAATCCACACTGATGTGGAACACGGGCATGTGATATGCCACACGGGCGTGCCCCTTCCTCCACACGGGCGTGTGGACTGTTTGATGAAAATTTTCTAAATCTTTATAGAGATCTTTTAAAGAGGTCAATTTGGTCCCGGACCGTTCCTAAAATGTGATTTAGGCTTCGTAGGCTTGTTTAAGAGGTGTTAAGAAAAGTTTTAAAAGTCGCGTGGAAAGTCAGATTTTGGTATTGTATGATTGATTGCGTATAAGTCTAGTAATGCGTCGTACCCTGTTCCGGTGTCAAATACGGGTAAGGGGTGTTACAGATCCCGAGTTTGAAATCGAGCCCTATTAAACCGATCTTCTAATCAATTTAACGTAATGCTGTTGAATCCTGTCTTAAACATTGCCAAGAATGGATAAGAATATATCAATTTCGACGTTTAGATCTCAAAATACCCGTAGGTTTCTGTTCTTGATAATTTCAAGATCGATTATACGATCTTTTTCCAAATCTTGTTGATTTTTCCTAAAATCTTGATTTTCCTTGGAGATCGTTATTAATTCTTGTGTGTTTGTTGGTTAAAACACTCGTTGTAGATATCCCAGATCATATTTGGCCGTGAGGATCGTCGTTCAAGATCCCGGTGAAAGGTGTGTGTTCTTTTACAAGCGAATCGGGGCAAAACCATGCCTAGGATAGGGCCACACGAGCGTGTGGACCACACGGCCATGCCTCCCTGCAAACCTTAGGATAGTTTGCTTCTCACACGGGCACGACCCTTCACACAGTCTGTCACACGGGCGTGTGAACCACACGGCCTGTCATACGTCCATGTGCCCTGAAAACCTTAGTGTAGTTTGTAAATCACACAGCCGTGTAACCTTTCCACACGGCTTGAGGCATCTCACATGGCCTGGCTACACAGCCATGTGCTCCTATTTTTCATATTTTACAGTTTTCCCCAGAATTTTATGTTTTGTACATATTAGTCCCTAAGTGGTACTTGAACTATTTTTAGTATTTTATCTTATTCAATTAAGCCTCTGATAATATGAATAATGCTAGAGTCCATGATATAATTGATTGAGCTGCTATTGTGAATGCATGATATGTGATTGTTACATATTCACTATCATTATATTTCTGATCTACTAATATTGTTATGCAAAACCACGATGATACTGATTGCATGAGATACATGCTATTTTTACCGTTAAATTGAACATATGATAAGCAAATTTGTTGCTACTATTATGATTTGTTATAAGCATAATAATTTCTACTATATATACTTGATATAAGCATGTTAATGTTATCTTACTTAACTGTTATAGCATGTCATGTTACATTGCATGGGGTGGGACGTTTGAACAGAGGAAGTAGTCGGTAATTCATCTACTCGACTAGTGGTTTATCCATAACGTATTCTAGTCGGCAATCATCTACTCGACCAGTGGTTTATCCACAACATATTTTAGTCAGCAGTCATCTGCTCGACTAGTGGTTCATCCACAACGTATTAGCAACTTTTATCTGCACAAATAGATGGTTCATCCACCAGTATTTTAGTCGGCAGTTCATCTGCTCGACTAGTGGTTCATCCACAACGCAATAACAACTCTTATCTGCTCAGAACAGATGGTTCATCCACCAATATATTTTATCATTATCAGTTCATCTCCAATGATCAATGGTTTATCCACAACGTGGTGTAAAGGTAGAGGAGTTCTGGGGAACTCCTACTGTGGTGTGTAGCGATAGGGTAGGACCTTTTTTACTATTAAACCGAACTTGCATTGCATTCATAAGAAATTCCATGGCTACGAACATTGAAATATTATGTTGATTAGTTGCTCTGAATTACCAATATTTTGTATTGCTAATTAATTGTGATTTGTTCTATGAGTTGATATTCTACTTGACTTGACTGTTGTTTGCATTGGTTCCCTTGTGACGAAACTCACACTGAGCTTCATAGCTCACTCCACCTTTTATTTCCATCTTTACAGATAACCCACAAGGTTAGGACGCGAACAAGTCATTCGGAAGGTCTCGGCTCAATTTTATTTACTAAAATATTCTTAAGTTATTATTTGATATCTTATTATTATTCAAAGATTGTAATATTTTACTTTGAACCATGGCATGGGATTTAGGTTTTGTTTTCTTTTAGCATGCATGACATTTAATTGATTTTAGGATACCGAAATATGAAATATTAATTAATTATGCATAAACTTTGGTTCTTATTAAAATTTTAAACTATTATCACTTTTCCCCTACTAAATTATAGATAAGAATTGAATAGTAAATAAATCGGAAAATTAACTAATTTTTCTTAAAAGTAGTCATCGTTACATAGGAAAGCTAAATTAAATCGGTTTTTAATAACTAGTGAGTTTTCTGAAAATAGACTAAGTTTTCTTCAAAAATAAACAAATATTCTAAATCAACTATTTTAAAAACTCTGATTGTACTAGGCCATCTCGGTGGTCAATGTAATCTCCCGAATTCGGATCTAACGTCTAGGCCAGGTTGGGGAGGTTATAGATTTAACCAAAAATAATCAAAGATTACAATATTTATTAAAATAAAAGGTAAAAAGAAAAAAAGAAATATTAAGCCCAATGTACTCAAAAGGTTACACATATTTTCATATAGGTTATGATTTTATTGTCTAATGTTTATTTAACTTACATTCATTGTTTAAAGTATCGCAAAGATAAATAAAATATTATAAAAAATCAAATTTTAAGAATTTTAACATTAAAAAAATTAATTTAAAAATAATATAAAATAAATAAGCTATAAAAATTATTAATAATATTATTCAAATTATAATATATTAATATTTAAACCACGATGGTTTTTTGTATTACTTTAATGTTAAATATTTTAAAGATTAAATGAAATTAGTATATAAAAATATTTTGACATTATTTTTTCAATTTTTCAAGGAAATTCATGATGTTAAACAAAAATTATTGATATAATGTAAATTTTTATAAATTTAATATACACAATTGATTCATGCAGTGCATATAGATGCAAACTAATTTCCATACAATTTATTCATATGCCACATGGTAGAGTTTTAAGTTGCCACATGTTAAAATTTTAAGTTTCCACGTATGATAGTTTTTTTTATAGAGGCTTTGGTTTTAAATATTATCAAGCTTTTATAATATTTTTTTCTGAATTCTTTTAAAATTTGAATAACTATTGTAACACCTTAATCCTGAATATGGAGTACTCGAATACTAAGGCGCTACATTATGTCACCGGAGTAATCTAGCAAAATTTTTAAATAATTTTAAAACATTGAAATACATTTTATATAAGAGAAAATATCATACATAGTTATATTGAAAATAGTAATAAAAGTAGTTATACAAAATATGTGGAGCTCCAATATCATCCTATATCAAAATAGTCAAAATAACAAAAATAATAAATGAGTTACAGACCTACAAAAAAAATACAAGTAAGGCCTTAAGGGTACAATGCCCACTAATAGATAAGGTATTGTACTCTGAATACGTGATGCTAGGAGTCTCTCGTCGATGATGTTCCTCGGACACGAACAAAAGTCTACAAATCTGAACATTAGACAATTCAAGGCTTGAGCTTTGAGGCTCGATGAGTACGCAACAAATCTACCATACTTCAAGCAATTCATAAATATAAGCATGCAAATCAAATGTATACATAGAAACATGACATGAGTATCGAATAATTAAATCATGAGTCATTAAATCTACATAACCAAATCGCTTGCATATCAAACTTGTCAAACTTGTTAGATTGCACATACTACTCAAATAATCGGGTATTCGGATAGTCCCGCGCCACTCATGGCCGCTAGTCAAATAATCCCGGGTGTCCGTAGGGATATCCCGAGCGCCACTCATGGCCGCTAGTTAGGTTATAGCCCGAAGGCTGAACGCAAACAAAGCATCAAACATATAATCACAAAAATACAACCATGACATTTGAGTCTCATACTCGTTTCAACTTGCTTATCATTCCAGCTAAAATATTAACTAATGAGATGTGACAATATGCTACCTTGACATTCTGACATTTTCTCATTCAAAAATTAATAACTCTTATAATTCTAAATCGAGCACTGTTTGTTTTAAATGAAACTAGACTTCTGTACGGTTATAGAGACATAAGGCTCACTTCCTATTTTATCTTATGAATTTTTTGGTGATTTTTCAAAGTCACTGCTAAATCTGTTTTATAAAAATTCTGCTGCCAGATTTTTATGACCTTTCAACACTCAAAAATTAATATCTTTTAAAATACAAATCAAAATCGATTTCTGTTTATTTTAAACGAAACTAGACTGACTCACGGTTACAATAATGAATAGGTCACTTCTTAATTATTTTAATAGAATTTATGGAGATTTTTTAAATTTACTGTTCATGTAATAAATTTGTTTCTGGCAGATTTCACATCTAAGTTTTTAGCTTCATTTTAAATCATCTAAACATGATTTCCACCCAAAGACATATAACATGCATGCATTATCACACAAGCATCATATTTATGACTTATCATGAAGCATAGGAGAGTTAGAGGGTACCTCCTTGATGGAAGAACACTAGCAAAGTTTCTTGCCTAGCTCTCCACCACTTTGCCTTTACCCTTAGCTTTAGAAGATTCACCACCTTCTTTAACTAATAACCATGTAACACACAAGATTTCCCACAAAAAATAAGAGTCGATAGGATGTAAAAATACATACTTTAAATAAATAAATAAATAAAATATGAGAAGATGGGTAGAGACTTCCTCAAACTCAAACCCTTCCGAACACCCAAAAACCTCCACCTTCATCCTTGATGAACATAGATATTTTTTTTTCTTCCATGGAACTTAAAAAAAAAAAAAAAAAAACTAAAACTAGATCAAGACCCTTACCTTCTTTGAGATTTGGAGGATGAAAAAAAATGGTGAGAACTCACTCAAATCTCTCTCCCTCTACATGACTTGCTAAGGAAAAATAGATGGAGAAAAGAAGAAAAAAAATGAAGAAACGTAAAAAGAAAAAAAAAAAACAAGATGGTGATTATAATATAGGGGAAAATATGGACAAATCCACTTTATCTCATACCTCAATCCAGGGGCGAAGCCAGGATAATTTTTTAGGGGGGCCGGATGAAATTTTAATTTTTTATAGTTTATATATTTATAATTTGTAAAAGATTAAATCGAATTTTTATAATTTTAGGGGGGCTAAACTGCAATTTTACCTTTACTAATTTAAAATTTTTAAAAAAATTTAAGGGCTTAAACAAAAATATTACATTTTAGGGGGGGCGGGGCCCATGCCAGCCCCCCTGGCTTCGCCTCTGCCTCAATCTACCAAACCATCTTTTCCCATTAATTAGGAGAAGACTTTTATTCAAAAATGATAAAATCACCATATTAGCCATCCATCTTCCCCCTACTTCACACAAGCTTCCCAACATCCTTAATTTCTTATAAAATGATTCAAAATTCACCTAAATTAATTCCAACAAAACTCAATCCCAAAATAAATTTATCCATCGCCAACCCAGGTCAACACTCGAACGTTGACTCAAGAATTTGGGGACGTTACAACTATTATGTATTTTTATAAAAAAATTATGATTTCTTGAAAATTGTATGTATTTTATAAATTATTTAAACAAAAAAAATATATATTTTAGAATCTGAATCAAATTGATAAAAATGTATAAACATTGAAAGTTATTTGTTGAATCTTTTATAATAAAAATTAAATTGATGCAATGTGCAAAAATTAAGAATTAAAATTATCATGATGAAAATGAAAATACCATGTTGACATTGATGCAATATGCAAAAATTAAGAGCTAAAATTATCATGATGCAAATAAAATACCATGTTGACATTCCATTGATGAGTCAACAATGGAGTGATAAAAATTCAATGTGACAATTTTAAATTTTAATATTGAATGACCAAAATAAAAACACATTAATACTTTACAACCAAAAATATAATTTATCTTTTTCTTTTTTTTTGGTTAAAGCTGAATATAATTTAATAGCTAAAATAAAAGCTCATTAACATTAATACTTAATAACCATTGTGATAGTTGCTTACTTTATTTCTTAATTATGGGATCTGACTTCAATTCCCACTCATAAAAATAAAGTACATTTTATAACTAACTTAGAAAACACCTGTGACAAAAAAAATTAATCGCTACTACTGGCTGAGAAATTATCGACAACATGTTCTTTTTTCTGCTATTCTCGACTATAGTTGTTTATTCCTTACTGTCATGTCTGTCTCTGTAATTGATTCAGCATTAAAAACAAACAAACATAATTTGATCAAAAACCATTATCTGCATTCATCATCTACTTACTATCTGCTCAATAATAAATCTTACAACAATACTCATTTCACTGACATTTTACTCACTCATGGCATTTTCCTCTTCTTTTAAATGCCAATAACATTATATCCCTTCAAGGCCATGATCATTATTTTCAAAGCTCTCAAGTAACTCATCCATCTCTTCCACATCTGTCAATGACATGTCGATTTGTTGATTTCAAGCTTGGCAGCCCAGTCGTCAAGTTGATCGGCAACGCATGCAAAACCAGTTGAACCGTATGAACTGAATTTCTTCACTGCATTTTCTACCCCAAGAAACTCATACACATCATTATCAAATACAGGACTTAGGTTTCTCATGTCCTCTAGACTCAGGTCTTGAAGTTGGCAGTTCTTAGACACACATAGTGCAACTGATCGTCCCACTATATCATGAGAAGTTCTGAAAGGAATCCCCTGCAGAGGTTAAAAAAAGGGGGGGGGGGGGGGTCATAGATTTTACTGTTTTCAAGGAGATAAAATCTTAAAGAAAACAGAAAAATTGAGGAATACAAAATATCTTGCCTTTTTAACTAGATAATCAGCAAGTGTTGTGGCATCAAGATAACCTGCAGGCAAAGCCTTCTGTATTCTTTTATCATTGAAGGTAATATTCTGAGCAAACTCTGCCGATACTTCAAGCATGCCTGTGATGGTCTTGACGCTGTCAAACGTGGGTTCCTTATCTTCCTATTTCAACAGGAAAAGAATTGACTAGGTAAGATATAAAGAAAAATACGAGAAGACAGCTCAAAGAGATGCCTTTAGTACCCTTAGAAGGTCAAATTAAACAACATAAAACCATAACATCAACGAATGGTCAAGTGTCCATGAGCCCATGAAATGGATAAACCAAAATGGGCCACCAGATTAGATGAATAAAATATAAGTTTCTACCTGCAAATCACGATTATAAGCAAGAGGAAGTCCTTTGCACAATGTGAGAAGGGTAACCAAGTCTCCGATAACTCTAGCAGACTTTCCTCGAACAAGTTCCATTGGATCTGGATTTTTCTTTTGAGGCATTATGCTACTTCCAGTGGAAACAGAATCACTTGGTGTGATGAATCCAAACTCCTCCGAAGCCCACAATACCCATTCTTCACCAATCCGAGATAGATGAACCGCAATGATTGAATTAGCAGAAAGAAACTCTAGGACAAAATCTCGATCTGAAACTGCATCAATACTGTTTAAAAATAGCGAAATGCAACTATGTTAACAGAGGAGCTTATATCCATATCTAATGAAACATTATAATCAAGATGGAGATCTAGGCTCAAGTCGACAAAATCCTATGCAAAGGTAACAACCCTTCATGCTACAAGTCATACAATGGTCATGTCTGACATTCCAGAAACTGAAATATGATGGCTTTTTCACACATACCTGTTCCTCATGGGAGCAGTGAATCCCAAAGCTTCAGAAGTCATAAACCTATCAATTGGCAAGCCAGTCCCAGCTAGTGCACATGCACCTAGAGGGCAGAAATTCAACCTAGCTCTACAATCTAGTAAACGGCCAGCATCACGGTCAAGCTACAACCAAAAAGGTTCAGTTAGTGATCCTAGGGGCAAACAATAAAACATATCATCATGAAAATATTAGAAATCAGAATTAACCATCTGCAATTTTTTTCTCAATTATTATATATAAGAACAACTTTTTTTTTCTTTAAGAAAAAACACATGGCCTTCTCAGGGATATAACAATTATTAATTTGTTTATAAGTTGATGAGTACACCACATCATGTGGATTCCAATATTCAAAGACTTCAGATATTATGTTGACTTGATCATAACCACTAACCATTTATAATCACAATCGTAGGTTTACCCAGGTTCCTTTATTTCCTACTTTTATTTACCTTTAGGGGAGTAAGCCGCCCACCATGAATGTGTTATGCTTTCAAACTTAGTCATTTTTCTATTAGAAATATTAATCAGATAAGCTTCTTTCTAAGTTCTAAAAGTTCAAGAACAAAGTTTACTAATTAACCAATAAAGCAACCGCTTTATTTTGACATATATACGAGACACGTGACGGTTTTTTAACCCTGCTTCTGGAGTTGGAAAACTCAGTGCTAGTTCACTAGATAATAATCATATATATAACATACATGGATGTTCGGTTTGATCTAGAATAGCTTATGAATGAGATGATTCAAACCTGCTCCACATATGCTAGAAGAAGATGTTGAAGTAAAACAGGTTGTGCCCTCTGTAAATGTGTATAACCAGGAATGATGAGACCCTCATTATTTAGAGCCAACTTCACCAAAGCAACTTGGAGATGTCTAATGCTACTAATAATCCTGTCTATAGCATCACGACACCACAGGCGGAAATCAGTCAAAACTTGATCATTTCGGCTTCGAGCAGTGTGGAGTTTCTTTGCAGGCTCACCAACCAAATCTGTCAGTGCAGCTTCAATGTTCATGTGGACATCTTCCCTGTCAGTCCTCCACACAAATTCACCAGCTTCAATGCGTCTCTCTATTTCATCTAGACCTTTCAAAATACTATCCCTATCACTAAAGCTAATCAAACCCTGCAAGCAAAAATGAGAAAAACCCACATCCATTTGAATTAGCTGGAGTAAATTAGCAAAATACCATTATACAAGACAAATTATCAGAAATTGGGTTTTGCAATTCTAAAAAGTACAATATTACCCAAATTCTGACAAGCCATAAACTCATTAAAAACACTCTAAAAACAATAAATGCAAGAGGAGAAAAAGATAAGGACCTGTTCAGCAAGCATAGAAGCATGGGCTTTACTTCCCATAATATCATGCTTATACAACTGTTTATCAAACGAGATAGACTCAGTAAACTTCTCAACGATATCAGTCACACTATCTTCGAATCTCCCACCCCAAAGCTTTGTCTCCTTTGGTTTTGCTTCTGTTTCAGATAAGTGACTCGTGGTGCACCGCAATGGTTCGAACCTTGACTTGGCTCGATGCATCAATGGGGATATGGTTCTTGGGTTAGACACGGAATTGTTGGAGAGGACAGTCGATTGGGAGGGAAAAAATGGTGTTTGCAAAGAAGAAGAACGTAAGGATTCCATTAAAGAAGGGGAAGATAAAAAAGAGAGATTCTAGTGCGCCTTGCTCGCTTTTACCTTTGCCACTTCGTTAGCACTAGCAAGCAAGGAGGATTTAGGGTGTTTTCTTTTCTGCAACTGTGTCGGGCCTGTCGGGTCGAACTGTAATAGGCCAAGTTTAGGATCGAATATGTCGGGTCTTGCTTTTGGGCTAATGGACTTATTTTTTGGAGCTAATGGACAACAACTCAAGCTTTGTGGATGTAATCCTCCTACTTAATAGTTTTTATAAATTGATAATTAATTTTTAAATTTCACAATTAAATTTAAATATATATATTTTAATTAATTAAAGGTTATTTAATTATAATTTTAATATTTTTACATACTTATCTATAAAAATGAGCTCAAACCTATAAAATAAGTCCTTATAAAAAATTCACAAAACATAAGTTCTAATAAATTAAAAACTCGTATGAGCTCAGACTCTTTTAGATGCAAAGTATAAATGGCTAATATCATTATGACACATGGCAAAAATAAGACATAACTTTTCCCTCATTAAAATAAAAGAAGATTTTACATAAATCAAAGTCATTCACTCAGGAAAAAGGTGTTCATGAACTTTATAACTGAGAACACCACTCCATCTAAAAGATGTGGATTAACCTCAAGTATAACATCTTATTCTCTAACTTGTTTACCTTATATCAAACTCCTTTCAGTGCACAGATTTAAGCATCAAAGAGCATTTTGAAGCATCAGCTCTAGCCTAACCTGGATAAAAATGCTAAAACTCAGGCTTGGCCCGGCCTGGTCGTATTAATTTTTTTATATTTTTAAATATATATATAATACATCAAAACACTAAAATATTAAAATAAATGTTTCCCAAAAATTAAAAATAAATTTAATAAATATTTATAATTAAATAACACTAGCATAGGTGCAACTTAACAAACAAATGCCTCTAAAAAAGTAGAAAAATTAATAATAAAATAAGAGTTATACAATATCCAAACAATGACAATAAAATAGTAGCAACATAATAGTGAAATGGCAACAAAACAGTGAGAAAACAACAAGAAAACAATATTTTTTTCTTTTTGCAAATTTAGCTTGAGTCAAGCCCAGGCTATAACAGCCTGTTTTTCAGTAGTGTTGGAAACAGTGGTTTTGGGACCACCAAATTTGACGAGTACATTCGTAAATATTAGTATTTAATATTTACGAGTCAAATGTGATTTTAAAAAGGCTTTTGATTTGATAATTTATGTTATATAAGCGATTTATTAAGTTCAAGTGGTAAGACCCTAAGGTCAAATGGTTTTAAAAAATGAGGTATCGAGACCTCGTTTCTATAAACCAAGCAGTGAATATTTTTATAAATATTTACGGAGTGTATTTAAGGTGGTATTAAAGTTTCATTGAAAAATTTTAATGTTTCGATAGTTAATTAATTAAAAAGGACTAAATCGTAAAGGATGCAAAAGTTAATCACTCTAATTTTAAAATTCAAAAAGGACCAAAATGGTAATTAACCCATGGTCAAAGATTCCAAGCGGTGGTGACTTGATTAAATCTACTAACTTTTGGATTATTTTCTCTTTTAGTCCTAATTAGTTTAGGATTAAATTGTAAATAAGTTTATTTAGTTAGAATTTAATCTAATTGAAGGACCAATTGTATAATTAAACCTTCCTTAGATGGAAATTATGCCATATATTTATGTGATGGACAATTATGGACGTGTGTTAGTGATATTATAAGTGTATTTTAAAGGTTAATGTTGTAAATTTGTAATTATGTTAATGAAAAATAAAAGATCATAAAATGTAAAAAGCTATCATCTTCTTTACTTATGAAAGAGAACTGAAAACACCATTTTTAAAGGATAAACAAGTTTTGCCAACTAGGGCTCTTCCATTTAAGAGGTAAATCTTGCTTGTTTTTAATAATTTTGATGTTTTTGATATCGTTGCAACCAGGTCCAGCTAGCCCATACCTTTAATTTTGAAACTGTTAAAGATTTTTAATGTTGCCATTGATGAAACTTGTGATTTTAGATGTTAAATGATGAATTTAAGATATTATTTTTTATTTAAAAGTATTTTATTAAGTGATTTTTGATGAATTTATTGACTAGGGACTAAATTGGCTAAATAATAAAAATACAAGGATTTGTTGTGAAATTGTTGCATAAATGGGCTTTTTTAGATGCCAAAAGTATTAGGCTAGGCTAAATTTTGGGTAAAAATGGTTAATTTGCATGTTTTGGGCTTAAGGACTAAATTGAATAAAAGTAAAACTTTAGGGGCAATTTTGTAAAAATGTCAAAAATGACTAAATTGCATAAATACATTTTTTTTACTGTCTAAATTAATATATTTAATGAAATTATTAATTTAGATCAAGATCGGGTGGGAAATCAAGGAGAATGGAAAATTACCAAAATGCCTCTGTACTTTGACATTTATGCAATTTAGCCAGGTAAGTTCGTATGAACTGTACTATGTATAATGTTGATTAAATTGAATGTTATTATATGATTTTATTGAAAATGAATCAATATATATATATATATATGTTAATTATACAATTTATCGAGTAAAGAAACGATGAAAATTCAAAGACGTATGACGACTATCTAGCCTCGTTTGAACCTTAAGAATATATAGGATACAATTGAAATGTCATTAGGGTTACCGTGTTTCAGGTGTTGGTCTTGAACGTCCTATTGGTGGCTGAGATTTCGGCATGTGTTGCAGTTACTTGACAGCTTGTGTGAGCAGCACCGTGTAGCTACGTTCCGACCGATAGCTTGTGTGAGTAGACCCATTTATGGCTCGAGTGAGAGCATCTATGTAAAGGAAAAGGAAAAAATGGTTTTGACCATATATTAGCACACAGTGTGTGAGATTCCCGCGTATCCGATATTATTCTAAGTGGTTCAACGAGCATACAAAGGGAAGGAACAGTAAGTGTTCCGATTGGCAATGTTATGAAAGTATGGAAAAGTAAGAAAATGTCATGAACTAAGGCATGTTCATATATGAACTTATTTGATATGTTGATACATGGAAATTATGAAAGTTAAGATAGGTGACAATTTCTACTGGTTCATGTCGAGATCAATAGCTATATATGTTATTTTTACCTATGATTTATACCATGTATGCTGACATGTTTGGTGTGGATGCTTAGGCTTATGCCAAGCTTGTGGATATGATTGATGTTTATGGTTATGCTTGTACTATGCATATGAAACAGGTAATAAAGGGAAATGATACGGTAAGTACGTAATTGGGATGTATTATGATGTTATAAAAAGGTTTAATGAGATAAATGATGTATTCATATGATAGTATATTGCTTATGCTTTGAATGAAACTATCGATGTCATGAATAAATACACTGAATTGAGAATTTATAATGTTGTTGAGGCTTATGATAAGCATTGGGAACTAAAAGGAAAGTAAGTAAATTGAGAGGAGTATAATTTTATAGAAAGGTTGATGGTTATACATTATGTCCCATAAAATCCTTTCATGTTATGAATTATAAATATATGTGACATAAATGAATTTACTCACTTATGAGTTGGTAATTATGGTTTGGTAAATCTTAAGGCATTGGTATAGGTTTAGATTTAACCTATAATGTTCATTATTGAAATGTAATATTATGCTTATGGTTTTTACGAGCTTACTAAGCATTCATTGCTTATATGGTTTTCTTTCTCTTACTTTTTAGATTATCGGAAGTTCAATCGGGTTGGAAGCTAGTCAGAGATCCATCACACTATCCATCGATTTTATTGGTAGATTTTAAATGCTTTGGTCGTGGTTATAATGGAATGAATAGATGGACTATGTCTAATGTTTAATTGATAAGTTTGGTATATATATGTCATTTTGGTTGATGTTTATGGCATGAAATGTTGCCTTGGATTGGAGGTACTTAAGGTACTATTGATAGCTTGTTGGTTGTGGTTAATATGGTCAAATTGGTGTATGATTTGAAATGACCAAAATTGGTATGGTTGTTGTGTATCAATTATGTTATGTTTTGGCATCAAAATAAGTTAAGTGATAATTGGTTAAATAAGCACATGTATAGGTGTCTTTGTTTGATGCAATCAACCATTATGTTTAGCTTGTAAATATGCTATTTCAAGTGATGAATTAGTTGTTATGTTTTCATGTATATATGGTATTTTAATGGTTGTTAGTTTGGTATCTAAGTACTTAAGCGATGGTAATTGAAATAATGATCATAAAGGTATGCTATGAAATATTGGTATGGTATGGAATGAGATAATGCATTGAATTGTTAAATGGCTAGTTTTGGTAGCTTTGGTTGTGGTTGGCATATGACCAAGTTGCTAAGGTATTGATTAAGTTGTGAATGGTCATATTGGTGGTTATGAGTATGAAAATGGTATGTGAACATTATGGTAAATGTAGTATATAAGTTGTTCAATTGTTTGATTGATTTATGGCTAAATTTAGCAAATGTTTAGTCAAATTTGATTGTTGTGTTTGAGGTGCCTTCAAGGAATATTGGTTGTATGACTAAGTACTATGATGTTCTAGCATGTTTATGCATGTTTTAGGTGTATCTTCAATGCAGGAAAATATGTGCATTTGGTTGGTGTAAGTAACTAGGCTTTGGGTGAGAAAAATGGCTTGGAAATGGCCTATTTTTCGTCCACACGGCCTAAGACACAGGCGTGTGTCTTAGCCGTGTGTGACACATGGCCACGCGACACGTCCGTGTGTCCCCTGTAGGTTTTTATAGGTTGCATTTCGAGAGTTACACGGCCTGGCAGATGGGTGTGTGGCTTGGCCGTGTGAACCAGGTCAAAGAGTTACACAGGCACGGACACAGGCTGGGACACGGCAGTGTGTCCCTATATTGAATGCCCACACGGCCTGAGATACGGGCGTGTGTCTCAGCCGTGTGAGTCACACGACCGTGTGACCCCTACAGTTTGAAAATTTGCATCTATTTCTGAAAATTTTATATTTTTCTGATTTAGTCCTCGATTTGTTTCTGAGGTGATTTTTGGGCCTTGAGGGCTCGTATAAGGGACTATATGTTTGAGTTTACATAATTTTGCTATGATTTATGTTATTATTTGAATATGTTGAATATTTATTCATTGTGATATGTAAACTTCTGGTAATGCTCCGTAGCCCTAATCTGGTGATGGATACGGGTTACGGGTGTTACACGGGCAAAAAAACCCTTACCTGAGGCTCAACCCATTTTCCAAACGACCCTTATTTTTTGCCCAAGCCCATTTTTCGTGCCTATATTTTTTTCCCAAACTCTCCCACTTTTCAGGCGAGCCGTCTTCAATGATTTTCGCACACAAATAAATAATGGCTCATTGATTATCTAATCTTTAACTAATATTAAGCGACTTTATGTAGTCAAATCGCAATGCAAGAAGATAACTTATATTAGTAGATAATCTAAATACATCCTTAATTTGAACGGAATTGAGCAAATCGATTGAAAGAATAATATGATATCTATCAAGTCTAATTGGAGAGATACCTTATCTTAGGTATCAGAGCGAATTACTCCTAAAAGATAGAGACATAGACGTGACTATGTAACGCCCTAAATTTTTTTTGATGTTTTGTACGAAATTATTTTGATAATTTTATCCATATATCCGATCAGAAAAAAATATTTTTTAATATATTTAATTAATTTTATGTTTGGGAGGTCATTAGAATGAATATTGAGACCTTTTTAGAGCTTCAGGCCCAATCAAGTAAAAATACGAGTTATGGGGTAAAATGATAATTTTTCTTTCGAGGGCATTTTGGTCATTCTAGATCAAAATATGATTAAATATTAATTTTTATATTGATGTGTGGTGATATGATTTTTGTAACAATTGAACATGAAATAATTACATTTTTACCACTTCTTACTTACTAGCCTTTGACCATTTGACCAAGGCTTGTATTTTAAATATTATAAAACACAAAAAAGGGGGAAATAAACCCCCCGAACCAACACACTACAACCAACCATAACAAAGAAAAAGAAGGGACTTTTTTCTTAAAAAATTCTCACTCTTCACTCATTTTTTACTTCAACCTTCCACCATTATAGTTCGCTCCCTTGCAAAGTCATCCTTTAGAAAAAGAGCTAAGATTCTCCACCAAACTCATCACCCACACATCTAGTGTTTGGATTTTAGCATGTGAATGTTGAGCTTGAGAGACAAGGAAGAGCTTTGTTAAGGATCCATGGTTTCTTAGCACTTTATCATCTCATTACGTGTTTAGAAGCTTTAAAATGAGTTGTTGAGACATTAATATGACTATTTAGTGATATATTGTAACATTTTGAAAATTCGGGAAAATTGTTGTTTTGTATGAAATTGAAGAGAAGGAAGTTGCTAGAGGTGGTTCTAGCAAAGAAAAGGAAAAGGTGATGGATTGAAGGCCCTGGAGAAGCCTGTAACCATTTTTATTGCTTCAAGGGAAGGTAAGTTCTGTAACAGCCCATTTTTCAGTGAAATCAGAACAGTGGTTTCGGGACCACAAATCCGATCCGAAAATAAAATTTATTTTTATTTTATTACATGGTCCGTAATATGTTAGAAATGACATGTGAGAATTCTGATAAGAAAATTTTATTGATTATGTGCTTAATTACGAGAAGGACTAAATCACATAAAATGCAAAAGTTTAATTCTAGTAGCTATAAGGATTAAATAGCTATGGAATTCAAAACTTGAGGTCCTTATATGGTAATTAGGCCATTAAAGAAAAGTATGTAGATATTTTGGTGACTCATCCATGGAAATTTAGAAAAAGGGCGAGGACTAAATTGGAAATTGGAAATAATTAAATTAATTAAAAGATGATAAAAGATATCATCTTATTTTTATGTCATCTTCAACCTAAAACACATGGAAACCCTAGGAGAGAGAGAAGAAACTTTCGTGGCTTAATTGGGTAAGATTCATTGTCCCGTTTTTAGTAATTTTGATATTTTTGAAACCGGAATAGCTTAATCTATCTATTTGGGGGATCAATTTGAAAAGTTATCAAAGTATGGAAAATGGGTCATGGATGAATATGCTGAAAATTTGAAATTTATGGTGGAAAATGAAAGGTTGTTGATAGATAAACAACTTTTACAAAGTGATTTTTGATGAAAACATGATTTAGGGACTAAAATGTAAAGTTGTGAAAATTGATGAAAAATTCTGAAAGTTATAGAAAATATGTGCTGTAAATTC
Source organism: Gossypium sturtianum (assembly GCA_025698515.1). Lineage (NCBI taxonomy): Eukaryota > Viridiplantae > Streptophyta > Magnoliopsida > Malvales > Malvaceae > Gossypium > Gossypium sturtianum. The sequence continues at coordinate 107,210,715 of CM046943.1, forward strand.
TATATTGAAGTTTCAGTTAGGCTTGGAATAGGGAGTAAATTGCACAAATTTCACTTTCCGAGCCTAGGGACAAAATTGGAATTTATGGAAAAGTTAGGGGCAAAATGATAATTTTTCCTAGGACGTAAATTGAGGCGAAATGAATAAGAAATGTGTGAAATTGATGATTAAAGTTATTTATATAGATCCAGACAACACAAATTCGAGGTTAGACCGAGGAAAAGAAAAGGTTTCGGATTAGTAGATTTTGTACGCGAACAAGTGTCAAGGTAAGTTCGTGTAACTTAATCGAGCATGTGAATATGGTTAATTGAATGTTGTGTTTGTATGTAATGTGACTTATATTGATGTGAATTAGTTGATTGCTATAATGAAAAATTGAATGCATGCTTAAAATGGTGAAAAAGGGTTAAGTTCCGTTTGAATATTAAATTCCGATGAATATATGTACTTTCCCGAAATGCATGAGGTCCTACATTTGTTGCTGACGGATTTAGCTCAGACGAGTAATCCTATTGACCTCCTTATAGAAAGGATTTAGCCCGGACGGGTAATCCTGATATAATACCTCTCGAGCATACGTTACAATTAGGATTTAGCCTGGACTGGTAATCCTAATTGAGCTCTTCTGAGCATACGTTAAATGAAGGATTTAGCCTGGATTGGTAATCCTGTTATACGATATGTGGCTCGAGAGTGTGTTCCTTGGTTAAGTTCCCTAATGGATACTCTTGAAAAAGAATTAATGGGTTATTGAATCGTACACCTCGAGTGTACCACTTGAGCATCCATCGAAATTTCAATGATTCAACGGACAAAACTCTTGGCATGATAAGAGAATTATGGAATGAAATGAATGATGTCTTGAAGGAAAATAGTATGATGAGCTCATCTATGTTTACTTGATGTATATGAAAATTTTGTGACTAACATGTTTGATTGAATGTTGTATTTAGGCAATTTTGCCAAGTTGATGGAAAACATGTTATTGTATGCTTACATTTAATAAACAGGATCGGTAAGTTTAGTTTTCCGTTATATGAACTTACTAAGCATGTAATGCTTACTCTGTTTTATTTTCCCCTGTTTTATAGTGCTTGGAAGCTCGCGAAGGTTGGAGGTCATTGGACCATCATCACACTATCCACTAGCTTATTTTGGGTATACATAGTAAAATCATTTTGGTATAATGGCATGTATAGGACAACTTGGCCATTAGTGGCTTGATAATGATGTTTGTAATCTAGCCATTAGAATGGCTAGTAATGGTTGTTTTGATATACTTATAATGTTACATTATGGTAGCTACATATATGTTAAGTAGTTAATCAAATTATGTCTAACATATGGATTGAACCAAGGTAAGATGGTAAACATGTATGCATGTAATGGTATGCCATGTTGAATGATGGAATTTACTTAATTTGAATGCTTGAAATGGTTGGTATTTGGATGTAAGTTTTAAGTGCAGGTCAATGGTGTGATTTTGGGTGAGAAATGAAGCTAGAAATGGCTTTATTTTGTCCACAAGGGTAGACACACGATTGTGTGTCTAGACCGTGTGTGACACACGGCCTGGTATATGTGCGTGTGGTTAGGCTGTGTGTCCCCTACACCTTAAATTTGAGAAACAGAATCCTCAGAATTGAGCACACAGGCAGGGGCATGTGCGTGTGTCTCTGCCGTGTGTGCCACACGGCCTAGAACACGGGTGTGTGTCTTGGCCTTGTGAAACCTGCACATAATTTTGAAAGAATTTAATTAACCACACGGCCTAGCACACGGGTGTGTGGCATGGCCGTGTGCACAAGTCAGAGAGTTACACGAGGTCGAACACGGCATGTAGCACGGGCGTGTCCTAGGGTCACACGAGCATGTCCCTCGGACCACACGGGCATGTGAGTCCTGCAACTTGGAAAATTTTTGTAATTTCGTGAAAAATTCTTAAAGTTTCCGATTAAGTCCTGACTCGATTCTAATGCTTGTATTGGGCCTCGAGGGCCCATTTAAGGGACGATATGAATCATATTTGGAAAATGAATAGAATTTGACATGAATTATCTGTAAATGTACTGAAAATTCTGGTAACGCTCCGTAGCCCTATTCCGGCGACGGATACGGGTTAGGGGTGTTACAAGTTCTCATGGAACTTACTATACTTCCCTGTTGTTCTGTGTACAAGTTAATTTAATGTATTTAATGTATTATTTGAATGTGAAATTATCGTAGGAAAATCAATATAGTTATCATGTTAGGCAAGATGGCATGAAAACATGCTTGATGTTTTAAAAGGTATATTTAATAGAGGTGATAATGAGAAAATTTAAAAAAGGATTTTGTATGTACACAATGGCATGATTGAATTGTATAATGTGAATGAATGTTGGGTTCATGTGCTATGTAAAGTGGAAAACATGAATACCTATGAATGTTGTAACTTTAGACAAATGAACTTGTTGAAAATGTTCACTTGGTTCTTGTGCCCAATAAACTTGGTAGAAATGTTAGGATACAATTGGCATGCAAAATTAGGGTCAGATGTGCAATTATGTACGAGTTATTTTAGAGTTGGAGCTATATTGTGTCTTTCAATGGTTGAGCATTTTTTATGGATCATCAGATGTTGATAAATGCTAAAAGTAACAAGTTTTAATCCCATTCTTAATGTAATTTTAGGTGATTATTCGATGTTAATGGTAAATTTTATACTCATAATCCTTTGCATTCATGTTTTTATACTTATAAGAGCATTTGGGAGCAAAATGAGCAAAAAATGAGCGAAAACCAGAAAATCGAAGCAAGTTACAAGAGCCACACGGGCGAACCCCTTCCACACGGTTGTAAGAGCCACACAGCCTACCACACGACCATGTGCTAAGCCGTGTCGATTTCGCGAACTTGTACCTTAAACTGCAGGAAAACGTGTTTTTTTAGGTTTTTTGGGCATTTTAAGACGTATATATGACAAACATAAGAAGATAAGAGTGAGCCATCATAGAATATTCAAGAAAACAACTCAAAAAACACCATTGAAGTCGATTCTTAAGCATATTTCCATCAAGATTGAAGACTCCCAATTGATTTCTTAGGAGATTATCATGAGTTTCTTTATTTCTTTCGGTTATACTATCTCTAGGATGTTTTATTTTTAAGTATGAACTAATTTTCTAAATACCTAGAGAGATGAACCCTATGATGGATTCTGTCGTTTGATTTTTATTTTACACAATAAATATTTAGATCTTATTCTCAATTATGTGTGCTTAATTCTTGGTTTGATATGCTTAAATCAGAGGAGGAATAGACCCTGTTTGAGAGTAGATCTTGCGTAATTGGGTGGAGTTGCATGCAGTCCTAGAAATAGGACGACATAAATCTACCGAATTAGAGTCAAATCTAATAGGGGAATCCATAGCTCGAGTTAATGTGATAATAGGGGTTTTGATTAGAAAGAAATTTCAATTCATCAACCTAGAGTCAATTGCTCTTACTCTCGAAAGAGATATTAGTAGAATTTAAAGATTTCTACGGATCAAGATACTAAGTAAAGAAATTAAGTAATTTGGATTGATAATGGCAAATAAAATCTAGGTGGATTCTTTTCTGGGTATTGCTTTGCTTCTTGGTTATTAATCTGTTCTTTTCCTATTTTGTTCTTTGTCATGTTCGTTAGTTAATTGTTTTAGTTAATTTTAGTTTTTAAATCAATCACTCAAATTATTTGGTTAAATAATAGAAAAACGGTAATTACTAGTACTTTTAGTCTCTGTAGGAACAATATCCTTGCTCACCATAGTTATACTATTAATTGATAGGTGCACTTGCCTTAGTCGAATTTTTAGTTAGTTCACGGCACATCAAGTTTTTGGCGTTGTTGCCGGGGACTAAAATATTAGGAAAACTTTGTTTCTATCAATTTAGCCATTTTTATTTTTATTTTAATATTTTGTTTTTAATTTAATTTTTACATTTTTACATTTTTTTATTTTTATACGTTCTTTTAGTTTATGACTAGAGGTAACCCATTTGAACCAATAGTTTTTTATAGTCAGATCGAAAGAACTGCTCGAAGAATTCGTAGAGAGGTTAGAGAAGCAAAACAATGTCAACATGTTTTAATAAGCGATCAAGTGGAAAAGGATATTACTATGGAGATAGATGATAATCAAAATAGTCAGCGGCCTCCTGCACCTCCAGCTCCTTGTACTATGTATGATTATGCTACGCTTACTCTGCTGGGCCTGAATCGAGTATCATCAAACTGACTGTTGCTGCAAACACTTTTAAGATTAAGCTAAACACAATTCAGATGGTGTAGCAGTATGTTTAGTCTGATGGGTTGCAAGATGAAGATCTGAATGCTCGTTTAGCTAATTTTCTAGAGATTTGCGACACTTTCAAGATTAATGGCATTACTGATGATGCCATACACTTACGATTGTTCCCATTCTCTTTGAGAAGCAAAACAAAACAATGGTTGAATTCACTTCCACAGGGTTCTATCTCGACTTGGGATCAGATGACTGAAAAATTCCTGTTGAAATATTTTCCACCGGCTAAAACAGCTAAGTTGAGGAATGACATCTCTTCGTTTTCCCAAGTTGAGCTTGGAGCACTATATGATGCATGAGAGAGATTTAAATACCTTCTGAGAAGGTTCCCTCATTATGGGTTACCTTTGTGGTTACAAGTTCAAACCTTTTACAACGGTTTAAATCCCTTGACTAGACAGATGATTGATGCAGCAGCTGGCAGAACACTGAATAATAAAACACCTAAGACAACCCAAGAATTTTTTGAAGAGATGGAACTGAATAACTATTAGTTGCAAGTCATGAGAACAAAACCAATCAAGGCAGCCGGTGTTTTTAATATAGATGCAATTGCTATGTTGGCAAGGCAGGTGGAAGCACTGAGTAAGAAAATTGATTGTTTGAGTATGGCTAAGCAGATGAATCCGGTAATACAATGTGATGCAACTGGAGTGGGGATAATCAATCTGGAATGTTTAACCTTCAGTTCTAACATAGAGCATGAGCAATTCAATTTTATGGGTAACAATTGTAGACCTTAAAACAACCCCTATAGCAATAATTATAACCCATGATGGAGGAATCATCCAAATTTCTCTTGGGGTGGTTCAAGTAATTAAAGGTTACAACCGCTTCTGGGTTTTTAGAAACCTTATCAGCAAGAAAAAAAACCAAAAATTGAGGAGATGTTAGCTAAATTTATTTCGGTGTCCAAAACTAGATTTCAGAATATCGAGACAGCTCTGAAAAATTAGCAAGCATCGATTCAAGGGTTTGAAAATAAGATTGGACAGCTCACTAAACTGGTTTCGAAAAGACAACAAGGTAGCTTACCCAGTACAATGAAACTAACCCAAAGAAGCAAGTCCACACAATCACTGTTCGAAGCATGGAAGGGTTAGTCAAGCTTGAAAAGAAACTGAATATAGACACGATTGAGAAAAATAATGGGGTTGAAGAAAACAAGAAAGAGCATAAGGCGGTGGTCAGAGAATACAAACCATGAATTCCATATCCGATAAAAGTGAAGAAAGACTACATAAACAAAAAATATGGTAAATTTCTTAAACTTTTAAAAAAATTGCATATTAACTTACCTTTTGTTGAAGCCCTTTCGCAGGTGCCAAAGTATACAAAGTTTTTAAAGGAACTGTTAACAAATAAAAAGAATTTAGATGACTTGTCAACTATGGAGCTCAATGAGGATTGCTCGGCCAATCTAACTAACAAACTACCCACCAAGCTTAAAGATCTAGGGAGTTTTACTATTCCTTATTTGATTGGTAGCTTAAATGTTGAAAAAGATTTGGCTGATTTAAGTGCTAGTATAAATTTAATGGCTTATAAAATGTTTAAACAACTTGGTCTCGGGGAACCAAAATCAACTAGGATGAGTATTCAATTAGTTAACAGATCAATTAAGTATCCTAAAGGCATTATTGAAGATGTACTTGATAAAGTCGATAAATTTATATTCCATGTTGATTTTTGTTATATTGGACATGGATGAGAATATTGAGGTACCTATGATCTTAGGTTGACCCTTTTTTAGCCATTGCAAGAATTGTTATTTATGTGGGTAATGGTGAACTTATGCTAAGGGTAGGTGATGAAAAGGTTACTCTTCAAGCACGTGAATTTGTGAGAGTTTCTAACAAGCGAGACGATACTCGTTAATTCTAATAATGTTAGTAATCATGCAACTCAACATTCTTTGCAGGAAATCACTCACGAATACGTGTTAAAACCGCATCCTTTTCAATGTGATAAAAATCAAGGGACCAGTGGAGAGTGAATGGTGTAGCTTGATGAATTAGATGAATGGCGACCAAATCCTCATGAGAAATCGAGAACGTTCAAAGAAACAATAAAGCAACGCCATAATGCGCATATAAAGTGGACAAATCAATTTAAAGTAGGAGAAAAAGTGTTGCTAGACAAGTCAGATCCACGAATTTTCCCGGCAGAGCGTAAGTCAAAAGGGTCAAACCCATTTGTGGTACAGAATGTATTCCCATATTGAACCATTGAGGTAACACATCCTGAATACGGTACATTTAAGGTGAAAATTGGCTCTACAAACACCTCAAAAGGCTTGAATTGTTGGAGAAATTTTTGCATCAAGTGAACCAAGAGTAAGGCTAAATATTTTTCTAGCTAAGGATGGTCCAAATGATGATCATTTTATATACTTTATATTTAATTTTATCCAACTTAAATTGGGTTAAAAATTAATATAAAGCCTGAAGGAGAAAGTGGCCCAGTGTGCTAAGCATTGAAGACTGATCCAAAAAGCAAATTGGCAACCCCAAACCGTCCCAATAAGATGTCCCAATCAGGTTATTTAGCTGATTTAATTACTTGCAAAACAACCTTCAAAGTTTCCTTAAACTCCATTCAAACCCCTTCACTTTTTGTGCCTTTGAATATTTGCCCTAAGCTAAATTTAGCAAAGTTTGAATTATTCAAACTTGCTCCTTTTGTGGCAAGCCAAGGGAGAGTGCATGGCTGCTAATTATTTTCTATTTTTAGCAGCCACTTCCACCTATAAATACCCCCTTTGTTACTTCATTCAACACACCATTCATTTCCCACACATCTTTCTCTTTCACTTGCTTTCCTCTCTTCCATTCCCTTCCTTGTTTTCCCATTTCCCTTGCCGATTTTGCTCTTGAAAAGAGCCTTCTTCCACCTTGGAATAGTTCGTAGAGGCCTCAACAGAACAAGCAGAGAAGAAGAGGAGTGCACTAGTCTAGCTTCAGAGAAACACTGGATTTGCTTCCTAGTTCCCTTCTCTTTAATTTTCTTGTTTATGTTGTGATTATGAATATGAATGATTTTTGTGTTGTTGTTCTTGTTCTAATTAAAATGAATTAAATTTAATTCATGTTGGATTGATTGCATTATGTCCACTTAAATTTTTAAAATCATATTTGTGTTGTTATAGGCCTTGGTAAGTTGTTCAATTAAATAAAACCATGCTTATGTTATACTTGCATTATAAAATGTAAGGTAATGAATGAATTGTTTATTAAACATATTGAAATTGTAATTAATTGACAAAACATTTAATTGGTGCATGTTTAATCTTCTAAGGTAGCTAAGGGTTAAATTAGCGACGATATTAAACGATACATTAGCCTTGCATAACTTGCAAGATTATTGTGATTAAACCGTTTCAATATAGAAATATATTGTTACCTCACTTAATCTTATATGTGCTTATAAAGATTGATTAATTGTTTGAATTGACATTGAGAAATGTTCAAGAGATTGGTTAATTTAGTAAGTATGTATGTGCAGTAGTTAACAAATTACCAAGTTGCCACGAAAATATTCGTAACAACATGAAGATGAGTTTAATAATTCTAAGTTAAGGAATGTAATTGATCTAACACAATTATGTCATATTGATTAAAACTCATCTTTTTTAAATCGTGCATTGGAATTTTTACTTTTTATTTTTATTACTTAGGAAATTTTTAGTTTTTAAATCACGTCTTCAAAACAACATATTTTTCCCATCACCATACTTTTTTATTCACATTTCATAAATATTTTTTTTTCACAGTCCCTGTGGGTAAGATAACTCGAAATTTACTTGTCACTTTATTACTTGTTGTGATTGTGTACACTTGCACATTTCCATCGTTCCAGTGTCCCAGGCCGTGTAGACACTAGAGCAAAGTTCGAGAATTTTTTTAAGCCACAAAGGCACATTGAGTTACACAGGAAACGCATACAGTCATGTGGCCCAACAGGTCCGCATACACGCCCGTGCCTATTTTTAAAAGTTAGGGTTTCTTTTTTTATTTTTTTATTTTACTTTTTCCTCCTTACTTGCTGTTATCACACCCCAAACCTAGCAGCCGTCATCCCTTTCCAGTCACGCCCTCGGTCCCTCTTTCTTCTACCCATCTCATCGGTCCGACCACCATGCAAGCACGACCTCTGGTGCCCCTCTCCCTATCGCCCTATTTTACTTTCTCCCCACAACTACCGTTCGCCCCTAGACTCCGTTGAATCGCGTACCCTCCCTTGCTCAACCCAAGCCGCCGTTAACTCCCCTTCTCTCTTTCTCCTTTCATCAGTTTCTCCCTTTTCATGCACCATTGTCCCTCCATTTTTCACCCCCAAACATTCCCTTCCCCGTGGCCATCCAACACCCCCATTCCCTCCTCTTTTTCCTCATGTCACCCCCTTCGTCATTCTCGCCGGCCATTCCCCTTTCCTTCGTGCCACTGTCGGCCATCCGAACACCACCACCATTTGTCACCACCCCCTCTATTTTGTATATTTTATTATAATATTTTATTATTTCTATTATTATTCAATTTTTTTGTTTGTTCTAATATTAATTTGTGCTTTAGATTAGTATTAGTATTAGTATTAGTATTAGATTTTTAGATTAGTTTATTTTAGTTATTTTTTAAAATTATTTAAGGCTTAGTTAGGAATTCAGTTTTCATTGCAGGAAGGATTGCACTTAATTAGTTGTGTTCGTAGCTCGATCTATTTATCTGCTAGACTATTGTTATTGGTGGGGAGTCTATGTTTTGGCAATATGTACTGATTAATGTTGATTTTTCTAGTACTGTTAATGTTAAATATGTATGTGACAAATTTGTAATGTTTTGGAGTGAATTATTTTGGCACATTCTATTTGGTATTTTTTATTATTATTTTTGCTAATATATTTTTTTTCCAGGTATATAATGCTGAACACATGAGGAAAGTGTAAGGTACACGCTCATTCCAAGAAACAAAAGGATACCGGGACCTCATCTTCATCCTCTACAACCGCAACTACTCGCCATCGATACTTCACCTTCGACCATCCACCCCATGAAGAGAGGTACCAACACTTGAAGGATAAACCATTGGGTTTGGGTCAGTGTATCAATTGGAAAGTCCTTCAGACTGCGAGTTTATTTGCACTGGTTCATACCTTATTGGACGCAACTCCATGGGAATAGTTCTTCGCGATCATAGAGCTGACGTATGCTAAGATTTCTTTAGAGTTTTGCTCCACTTTTATCCTGTAGGTAGTGCTTTCATCAGGGGACGAACCACATGCAATCTCATTCCGTCTTGGGGGTGTCACTCGGTATTTGAGTATTATGGATTTGGAGTCACTCTCGGCTTATATTCTAATGATTTCTTGGCCACGCTCAAGTTCCCCACCCTCCCACGACACATCCATCGGTCGGCCTCTCTATGTTGATCTTATATCTTGAGGTTGCCACTCCGTACAACCCAAGCTAGCCCAAGGCTCGATACCCACCTTCGACCCTGCGCTACATTCACACCATTTTAGCTCACACTCTGATTGGTTGGAAGAAGAGTACGAGCGCTGTAGGCACTTTAGATGTGTACTTCTTATGGAGCATAAACGAACAATACCCAATTGATCTAGCCCATTTCGTGGCCCACTGTAACACCCCAAACCCTGGTCTATGCGTTAAGACCAGATTTGGTATGTCACACAAAACGAACATACATCTAGTCATTTATTGATTTAAATAAAACAGATCATCAAAACTATTTTGGAATTGAAGTTTATTAAAAACCGAGGTTAATTTAAAATCTATGATTTAAGACATAAGAGTTTATAAATTAAAACTTAGAAATTAATTGGTAAAAATTTTACGAGAAGTTTAAAAGAGTTCAAAAGGAAATTTGAAAACAAGATTCTTAAAGAATTTTACAGAAAAATTTACGAGAATAAAATATTTAAGAAAAACCCCTTTTTGCACGAGAATTTAAGAAAATATTTATAAAAAATAGAATAGTCCCATTTTAGTATTTAAACATAATTAAAATCCATCCATAAGTAAAAATCCATAAAAATAATACCAGAGGCCTTATTACATCATAGCTGAAATAGTAATTAAATAAAAATACTTAAGAGTAGTTCAAAGTTCACAAAAACCATCATTCGAAGTATGGCCTCCACGAAGTCATCCCCCGGCCCAAGCATCTATTAATGATCGTTACCTGAGATGGGTAAAGGAAACGGGGTGAGTTACTTAGAACTCAGTGTGTAACCCACCTACCAAGTCCACTAGGCCGAAACCATTTAAGCATTTAATTGGGCTTGAGCCCATTTACAAATGTACAATATAACAAGTATAAAATGCATGTGATATGCAATTCCCAACCAAGCCTAAATTTCCATCCGCTACACACCACCCGTACCAACCAGCACACCTGTGGGGAGCTTTAGTCACCCACCCCGCCAACACACCAACTGGGCATTAAGCCATATATTAAACTGGGCATGAAGCCATCAACTGGGCACGAAGCCATTAACTGGGCACGAAGCCATCTTCTCTTCGTCAATTATCCCAACCCATGTAATCATGTATATAAAATGCATGACAATTCATTCATATGATAATTCAATCATAAGGCCCATAAAAAAATTATTACAAATCTAGCCCATTTCACAATTTAGCCCTTTTCACAATTTGGCCCTTTTCACAATTTGGCCCATTTCACAATTTGGCCCTTTTCACAATTTGGCCCATTATATCTCATATCATACTTGGCCAATTTTATCAAATAACTCATATGGCCCATTTATCACATGGGGCCCAAAATGTCACTTTTTATCATTTTAGCCCACTAAGGGCGATTCCGTAATTTTCACGATTTTCATACCGATTACAAGCTCTTAACACTAAAGTGTTAATATACCATATTTTCCGATCTCACCAACTTTGCGATTTTTTTTAGACTAATGCTTAATTACGGTAAAGTCATCTAACCAATGAGATAAGTGTGAGATTACACACCTGATTACGGTGAGGACTATACTTTCCCAATCGTCGATACCTAAATACATATCACGCTTGGTTAGAACACTAATACTTAATATAAATCTATGCTAAAGATAAGCGATCTAGATCTTTACCCTCGGAATCTCGAACAACTACTATTTGGCGGTTCTCCCCGGTTGACGGTTCACAACCCGGTGGAAAATCCCGAATAGCTAATGGCTCCGAACTACGAACAACTTCGAATAATTGATTCTCCCCGGATGAGGGTCCACAACCCGATGGAAAATCCGGAATTGCCAAAACAGCCCTTCGCTTGAATCTAGAGGGAATAGCGAATCCGCCCCTCTTCCGAACACTATTCACCACCCTTTTCGACCCTATCTTGCTTGCCTCCATTGACAAAAGAATATTAGTCCAACTAATATTTTTGGAAATTAAGTTTATAGGTTTTAAGGGCGAAATCGGCTTACCACGAAATCTTACATTCACGGGATGAAAATCGAGCGATAACGTTCCTAAGATAAAATCAATTAGTAACCCATCTTTGACGAAATAACGAGTAATATGAAAGTCCTTGATAGAAACCCTTACCTTAACACTTTGAACCGAATCCTAGCGATTCACGATGATTACGAATACTCCGAGTTTCGGCCTTCTCTATATCACTATAAAGACGAGAAAGATTGTCTAAGAGAAAGAGATAGAGGATACTTTCGGTCAAAGACCCTCCCAAAGAAAAGTAGATTCGGCAAATGAAAAGATGAAAAAAAATAAAGAATCGAAGAGGGTTCTTACCGATTAATCAAAACGAATGCAAAGAAAATGATTGATAAGAAAATATATATGAAGAGGAAGATTCGGCTAAGAAGAAAAATGGAAGAAAATGATACTAGCAATATTCGGCCATGGAGGAAAAGAGAAGGGAGAAAATATGTTTGTAAAAAAAAAAAACAAAATGGAGAAAGAAAGAAATAGAGAATGAGAGGTTTGTGTTTCGGTTTTCAAAGGTGAAAAAGGAGCAAAGAGAGGGATTTGGGACAAGAGAGCATTCGACAATGGAGAAGAAAAGAAAAATAGAAAAAATGGCTTTTGTTTTTGGTGTTTTCGGTACAAGGGGAAGAGTGACTTGAGAGGTTAGGCAAAATATGACCAAATGATCAAAAAGAAATGACCAAAAGAAGAAAACAAGATGTTCACTAATGCACAAAATGCATTCGGCTAGGGAGAGAAAGATGAAAAGAATTTTTTTTGTGAAAAGCACAAAATGACCAAAATGAAAGTGACCAAACTTGCTACACATTCTTACCAATACCTCCAACAACATTCGGCCACCCCCTAGCCCCCAAAACCGTCCAAGTTCATGGACAAAGTTTGGCCATTCCAAACTTTCCAAAACACACCCCTTAAAAAGTGCCTTGTGTTCCCCCTACATACCATAAGCTCATGATTCCTTTCCTTATGTTCAAATCTTGCCTTAAACCCTTAGCTACCTTGCCATAAAAATAAAGTCCAACCTACCAAAAATAGAGCTTGGCCGACACATGCTAGAAGAGTGAAAAAATTAAAGTCACAAAATGCATACCATGGGATTCGAACCTCTTCCCTCAAGCAACACTCATGGCGCCAACTCCACTTTACTACTAGCTCATCTTATGCTAACTTTTGTCACTTAATTTCCTTAAACATCAAGGTTACTTGTTCCACTTCAATAAAGTACTCATTACTAAAATTTATTCTAATTTCGAATAAATCCCGAGCCTTCTCAAGACTATATTAAACACACAAATTGAATCATTCATAAGCTAAGCACCAAAATTATGCAACATATCGATACTCAATTTTTAGGATGTTACAATTCTACCCCCCTAAAAAAAAATTTCATCCTCGAAATTTACCTGGTTAAAAGAGGTGAGGATATTGTTGCCGAATTGCGTCCTCAGGCTCCCACACAGCTTCCTTCTCTCCGTGATTACGCCATAGAACCTTAACCAATGGTACCGACTTCTTTCTTAGAACCTTAACATCTCGATCTAAAATTTTCACCGGTTCCTCCTCGAAAGACAAGTTCGGCCTTATCTCTACTTCTTCTACCGGTACTATGTAAGACGGATCCGATCGATAACGCCTTAACATAGAGACATGGAAGACACTATGAATCTGACTCAACTCCGGAGGTAATTCAAGCTGATAGGCCACTGGTCCTACACGATTCAACGCACGGTACGGTCTAATAAACCTAGGGCTCAACTTGCTCTTCCTTCCAAATCTGAAAATCTTCTTCCAAGGTGAGACTTTCAGAAAGACCTGATCTCCCACCGCAAACTCAATATCCTTATGCTTCAGATCCGCATACGACTTTTGTCTATCCGAAGCTTCCTTTAACCATGCTTGAATCACCTTTACCTTTTCTTCTGTCTCAGATACCATTTTAGGACCCAACAACTGCCGTTCCCCCAATTCAGTCCAACAAGTAGGGGTACGAAACCTACAACCATATAACGCTTCATAAGGTGCCATTTGGATACTGGATTGGTAACTGTTATTATACGCGAACTCTACCAACGGTAGAAAATCTTCCCAACTACCTCTGAAATCAATCACACAACCCCTTAACATGTCTTCCAAAATCTGGATTACTCTTTTCGACTGACCATCTGACTGAGGATGAAAAGCCGTACTGAAGTCTAACTTTGTTCCCAAAGCCTCATGCAAAGCTTTCCAAAACCGTGATGTAAACCTAGGATCCCTATCCGATATAATAGACACTGGTACCCCATGCAACCTCACAATCTCCGATACGTACAACTTAGCCAACTTCTGCAGCGAGTAATCCGTACGAACTGGTAGAAAATAGGCAGTCTTCGTTAACCGATCCACTATCACCCAGACGTAATCTTTCTTAGTAGGTGTTAAGGGTAACTCACTAACAAAGTCCATCATTATCCGCTCCCATTTCCATAAAGGAATCTTTACCGGTTGCAATAAGCCCGACGGTAATTGGTGTTCCGCCTTCACTTGTTGACAAGTCAAGCACTTACCCATGAAATCAGTAACCTCTCGTTTTAACCTTGGCCACCAATACTGCTCACGGAGGTCTCGATACATCTTATTTCCTCCGGGGTGCATAGCATAAGGGCTACTATGCGCCTCCCGCAGAATCATTTGTCTCAAATCTGAATCCATGGGCATACAAACTCTTCCACGAAAACACAACACTTCATCCTTGTTCATTCCAAATTCCCCTATTACACCACTTTCAACTTACTGCATTAACGGACCCAACTTTTCATCTGATAACTGCTTTTCCTTGATCTGTTCTAACCACAAAGGCTTAACCTGAAGTTCCGCTAGCAGACTGCCATCTTCATACAAACTGAGATGAGCAAACATTGCTCTTAACTCTGATACTACCTTACGACTCAACGCGCGTCGCGCCACCACGTTAGCCTTTCCAGATGATACTCGATTGAGAAGTCATAATCCTTTAACAGCTCCACCCACCTCCGTTGTCTCAAGTTCAACTCCTTTTGGGTAAGGAGGTACTTAAGACTCTTATGATCCGTATAAATAATAGACTTCTCACCATAGAGATAGTGCCTCCAAATCTTTAAAGCAAACACTACCGCACCAACTCCAAGTCATGAGTAGGATAGTTGACTTCATGCGGCTGACGAGAAGCATAAGCCACCACTTTTCCACCTTGCATCAGCACACATCCTAAACCCGTGTGTGACGTATCACAGTAAACGATAAACTCTTTTCCAGCCTCAGGTTGAATCAGTACTGGCGCTTCCGTCAAAATCTTCTTCAGTTTCTTAAAACTCTCTTGTTGTTTATCGGTCCACACATACGGTACTCCCTTTCAAATGTACTTAGTTAGGTGTGCAAAGAATCAACGAAAACCCCTCAACAAAGCGTCTATAATAACCAGCCAAACCTAAGAAACTCCGAATCTCAGCCACTATCTTCGGTGGTTTCCAATCCAACACAGCCTCTACCTTTTGAGGGTCAACTCTTATTCCTTCAGCTGACACCACATGACCCAAGAAAGTCACTTTCTTCATCCAAAATTCACACTTACTGAATTTGGCATAAAGTTGCTTATCTCGCAGTATTTGCAATACTATGCGCAAATGTGAGTCATGCTCTTCTTCATTCCTCGAGTATACTAAGATATCATCTATGAACACCACCACGAACCGATCTAGATAGGGTTGAAAGACTCGGTTCATCATGTCCATAAATGCAACTGGTGCATTGGTCAAACCAAACGGCATCACCAAAAACTCATAATGTCCATAACGAGTTTGGAATGCCGTCTTATGAATATCTGCCTCCTTAACCTTGAGTTGATGATAACCGGATCTCAAATCAATCTTGGAGAAAACTGAAGCTCCTCCCAATTGATCAAACAGGTCGTCGATTCTCGGCAATGGATACCTATTCTTGATCGTCAATTTATTCAACTGCCTATAATCAATACACATATGCATCGACCCATCCTTCTTCTTGACGAACAAAATCGGTGCTCCCCACGGAGACACACTCGGTCGGATAAATCCCCGATCCAATAATTCTTGAATTTGTGCTTTAAGCTCCGCTAACTCCTTCGGCGCCATTCTGTAAGGAGTAATGGACACCGGAGCCGTTCCAGGCAAAAGCTCAATGCCAAATTCTACTTCCCGATCTGGAGGTAGACCAGGAAGTTCTTCGAGAAAGACATTAGAAAATTCTTTCACCGTTCTCACACCTTCCACTGATAATTCTTTTGCATCCAAAGCACTAATGAAGGCTAGGAACGCTCCATACCCTTTTCGTACCAACTTTTCTGCCTTTAAAGTAGATACCACATTTGCCAAAAAGTTCCTTCGCTCGCCTATCATTACTACCTCCTTATCATCCAAAGTCCTTATTGACATCCGCTTTTCAGCACAATCCAATTGCGCCCGGTGCTTTACCAACCAATCCATGCCCAAAATAAGATCGAACTCGCCGAAAGGCAGTTCCATCAAATCCGCCAAAAATATTTCTCTTTGAATTTCTAAAGGCACGTCTCTATACAATTTATTCACGACCACAGACTATCCTAAAGGACTAATTACTGTCATCACTCTATCGGTAATCTCAGATCTAATATTCAGATTTCCAAATATGGCACTAGCAACGTACGAGTGGGTAGACCCGATATCTATTAAAGCGAAGAATGGTACATCAAAGATGAAGAACGCATGCGCTTATCACATCAGGTGCATCGCCATCCTCCCAACGCCTGACCGCATAGACCAACCCCTGCTGTCTTGCCTCCGCGTTACCTCTAAATCTATTACCTCGACCCGGTGCACCTTGACCACGTCCAGCACCATTACCACCATGACCTGGTCCACGGCCTCTCGGTGGCTACTAACTGCCTCTAGCTGGCTGTGCATCAGAGTTACGAGCTTCTTGAGTCGGAGCAGTCTATCGAGGGCAATTCCTAAATTGGTGGTCCTTAGAACCACATTTAAAACAACCACCGGTTCTCTTCCAAAGATTCCCGGGTGTCGTCTCCCACGATCAAGACATTCTTGAATCGATTGGTAGCCACAGTGCTCTAGCTTGAGCTGGCTCATCATTTCGAGGCCTCTTTTGGAACCTTTTAGCAGAACACGAGTACTTAAAATCCCTCTTGCCTCTGACTCTTTCTCGGTTCTAGAGTTCTGAGTTCTTAGCCTCTTCGGCTATCTTGGCTTTCTCCACAAGCGTGGCAAAAATCTTTTCTTGTTGCGGGGCTATCAGTACCCATAACTCATCGTTCAGCCCATCCTCAAAACGTACACAGTGCTCATGATCAGTTGGCACTATTGCGCGAGCATATCGGCTTAAGTAAAAAAATTCTGCCTCGTAAGCTGCCACTGTCTTATTCCCTTGAACTAGATTCAGGAATTCCTTCCTCCGGGCATCCACATAGCTTGCCCCGACATACTTCCCTTGGAAAGCAGCTTTGAAGAAATCCCAAGTAACACGTTCAGCCTGGGTGCCTTCTCGCACAGTAAGCCACCATTGATACGCCTCGTCCCTCAACAAGGACACGGCTCCTTTTAGTTTCTGCTCGGCAGTACACTCCAGGTCATCCAAAATCCGCTCTACAGCCTCGAGCCAATATTTCGCAACATTTGGGGCTACTCCAGAAATACCCCTAAAAGTCTCAGCACTATTAGATCTGAGCCGCTCTGATATTGATCCTACTGGCCTCGTTCTAGCCCCAGCAACCCTTTCCAAAACTCGTAACATTGCCTGAGACAAAGCAATATCTTCCCTTATACGGTCGTGGGATCCAATATTCGACATAGGTGATGCCGGTGCATCCATTTTCGGCATATGTCCCGATGCCTCGGACACGGCTCTAGCACCTCGGCCTCTACCACGGCCACGTCTACCACGGCCACGTCCTCTAGCGCTCATAATAGCTAATTTGGTTTAATCTGATTACAAGTTTTATGAATCAGAATACTATTTCAGTGTTTATTAATGATATTTTATGAGATATAAGAGATAGAGTTGTTTTCGCAATCACATCCTATAGTCTCAATCTCTATAGTTTCAACACCTAAAACTAGAAGTTCTAGAGTGTTCCTATGATCATATCACAATAATAAACATTCAATATACGAATACTTACTTGACTTGGTGCCGGATGCTCGTGGTGCCATACTACCTTTAAAACATAAATTCTATAAATTCGAAACAGCTTTAAACAAAAATTGTTGTTGAACCCAAACCACAGCCGAGTTTTGAAACTGGCTCTGATACCATAAAATGTAACACCCCAAACCCTGGTCTATGCGTTAAGACCAGATTTGGTATGTCATACAAAACGAACATACATCTAGTCATTTATTGATTTAAATAAAACAGATCATCAAAACTATTTTGGAATTGAAGTTTATTAAAAACTAAGGTTAATTTAAAATCTATGATTTAAGACATAAGAGTTTATAAATTAAAACTTAGAAATTAATTGGTAAAAATTTTACGAGAAGTTTAAAAGAGTTCAAAAGGAAATTTGAAAACAAGATTCTTAAAGAATTTTACAGAAAAATTTACGAGAATAAAATATTTAAGAAAAACCCCTTTTTGCACGAGAATTTAAGAAAACATTTATAAAAAATAGAATAGTCCCATTTTAGTATTTAAACATAATTAAAATCCATCCACAAGTAAAAATCCATAAAAATAATACCAGAGGCCTTATTACATCATAGCTGAAATAGTAATTAAATAAAAATACTTAAGAGTAGTTCAAAGTTCACAAAACCATCATCCAAAGTATGGCCTCCACGAAGTCATCCCCGTACGAAGCCTCCATTAATGATCGTTACTGAGATGGGTAAAGGAAACGGGGTGAGTTATTTAGAACTCGAAGTGTAACCCACTTACCAAGTCCATCGGGCGAAACCATTTAAGCATTTAATTGGGCTTGAGCCCATTTACAAATGTACAATATAACAAGTATAAAATGCATGTGATATGCAATTCCCAACAAAGCCTAAATTTCCATCCGCTACACACCCCCGTACCAACCAAAGACACACTGTGGGGAGCTTTAGTCACCCACCCCGCCAACACACCAACCGGGCATTAAGCCATATATTAAATCGGGCATGAAGCCATCAATCGGGCACGAAGCCATTAATCGGGCACGAAGCCATTAATCGGGCACGGCCGTTAATCGCACGCACGAAGCCATTAATCGGGCACGAAGCCATCTTCTCTTCGCCAATTATCCCAACCCATGCAATCATGTATATAAAATGCATGACAATTCATTCATATGATAATTCCATCATAAGGCCCATAAAAAAATTATTACAAATCTGGCCCATTTCACAATTTGGCCCTTTTCACAATTTGGCCCTTTTCACAATTTGGCCCATTTCACAATTTGGCCCATTATATCTCATATCATACTTGGCCAATTTT
Source organism: Gossypium sturtianum (assembly GCA_025698515.1). Lineage (NCBI taxonomy): Eukaryota > Viridiplantae > Streptophyta > Magnoliopsida > Malvales > Malvaceae > Gossypium > Gossypium sturtianum. Next base: position 107,229,988 of record CM046943.1, read on the forward strand.
ATCAAATAACTCATATGGCCCATTTATCACATGGGGCCCAAAATGTCATTTTTATCATTTTAGCCCATTAAGGGCGATTCAAATTTTTTCATTTTCATACCGATTACATGCTCTTAACACTAAAGTGTTAATATACCATATTTTCTGATCTCACCAACTTTGTGATTTTTTTAGACTAATGCTTAATTACGGTAAAGTCATCTAACCCATGAGATAAGTGTGAGATTACACACCTGATTACGGTGAGGACTATACTTTCCCAATCGTCGATACCTAAATACGTATCACGCTTGGTTAGAACACTAATACTCAATATAAATCTATGCTAAAGATAAGCGATCTAGATCTTTACCCTCGAAATCTCGAACAACTACTATTTGACGATTCTCCCTGGTTGACGGTTCACAACCCGGTGGAAAATCCCGAATAGCTAATGGCTCCGAACTACGAACAACTTCGAATAATTGATTCTCCCCGGATGAGGGTCCACAACACGGTGGAAAATCTTGAATTACCGAAACAGCCCTTCGCTTGAATCTAGAGGGAATAGCGAATCTGCCCCTCTTCTGAACACTATTCACCACCCTTTTCGACCATATCTTGCTTGCCTCCATTGACAAAAGAATATTAGTCCAACTAATATTTTTGGAAATTAAGTTTATAGGTTTTAAGGGTGAAATTGGCTTACCACGAAATCTTACGTTCACGGGATGAAAATTGAGCGATAACGTTCCTAAGATAAAATCGATTAGTAACCCATCTTTGACGAAATAATGAGTAATATGGAAGTCCTTGATAGAAACCCTTACCTTAACACTTTGATCCGAATCCTAGCGATTCGCGATGATTACGAATACTCCGAGTTTCGGCCTTCTCTATATCACTATAAAGACGAGAAAAATTGTCTAAGAGAAAGAGATAGAGGATACTTTCGGTCAAAAGACCCTCCCAAACAAAAGTAGATTCGGTAAAAGAAAAGATGAAAAAAAATAAAGAATCGAAGAGGGTTCTTACCGATTAATCAAAACGAATGCAAAGAAAATGATTGGTAAGAAAATATATATGAAGAGGAAGATTCAGCTAAGAAGAAAAATGCAAGAAAATGATACTAGCAATATTCAGCCATGGAGGAAAAGAGAAGGGAGAAAATATGTTTGTAAAAAAAAGAAAAACAAAATGGAGAAAGAAAGAAATAGAGAATGAGAGGTTTGTGTTTCGGTTTTCAAAGGTGAAAAAGGAGCAAAGAGAGGGATTTGGGACAAGAGAGCATTCGGCAATGAAGAAGAAAAGAAAAAGAGAAAAAATGGCTTTTGTGTTTTTGGTGTTTTCGGCACAAGGGGAAGAGTGACTTGAGAGGTTAGGCAAAATATGACCAAATGATCAAAAAGAAATGACCAAAAGAAGAAAACAAGATGTTCACTAATGCACAAAATGCATTCGGCTAGGGAGAGAAAGATGAAAAGAAAAGTTTTTGTGAAAAGCACAAAATGACCGAAATGAAAGTGACCAAACTTGCTACACATTCTTACCAATACCTCCAACAGCATTTGGCCACCCCCCTAGCCTCCAAAACCGTCCCAGTTCATGGACAAAGTTTGGCCAATCCAAACTTTCCAAAACACACCCCTTAAAAAGTGCCTTGTGTTCCCCCTACATACCATAAGCTCATGATTCCTTTCCCTATGTTCAAATCTTGCCTTAAACCATTAGCCACCTTGCCATAAAAATAAAGTCCAACCTACCAAAAATAGAGCTTGGCCGACACATGCTAGAAGAGTGCAAAAATTAAAGTCACAAAATGCATACCATGGGATTCGAACCTCTTCCCTCAAGCAACACTCATGGCGCCAACTCCACTTTACTACTAGCTCATCTTATGCTAACTTTTGTCACTTAATTTCCTTAAACATCAAGGTTACTTGTTCCACTTCAATAAAGTACTCATTACTAAAATTTATTCTAATTTCGAATAAATCCCGAGCCTTCTCAAGACTATATTAAACATACAAATTGAATCATTCATAAGCTAAGCACCAAAATTATGCAACATATCGATACTCAATTTTTAGGATGTTACACCCACTGCTATCGTCATTAGAGTGAGCGACCATGGAAATAACGTAACTGTATGGGTCCATATGTGACACGCCTAGCTCGTCACTTCAGCCTCATCGAGACCCCTGAGCAGATTGGTACTCTTACTTTGGTTAGGGACATGATACCACAGGGCTTGAGTATAATTAAACATGTGAGGATGGTCACCCATCAGCCTGGGGCCTTCGGTGATCAGTATGTGTTGCTGCATCTGAGTCAGCAACGTGAGGATTATGAGCATCAAGACAATGACCTTCCACCACCACTGATATTCGTTCCCAATCCTCCTGCCAGTCATTCTACTATTGCGCCTGCGTATTCAGTCACACTCGATAATATCTATCACCTTCAGCAGAAGCAGTTACATTTGGAGCACGTCAGGTAGCAGTCAGTGCATATTGATGGCATTGAGGCGTATCTGCAGCGGATATGCCAGCATTTCCATATTTCTCCACCCGATCATGCACCTCGTGATCTTGACACCTCACCGGATACTGATTATTAATTTAATTTAGTCTTCTATTTATTTATGTTTATTTTTATTTTTCAGTTGTACTGTTATTTCTTTTTGTTAGTTGTTTTTATTTTATTTTTTAGACTTATATGTTTTGTTTTTAGTTTATTATGCACTGTTATTTTTATTATTTTTTCAATTTTTTTTCTAGTTTGTTATCTTTTTACCTTATTTGTTTTTGTCAATTTTCTTATTAGTTTGCTCAGAAACATGTACTTCATTTAGACTCGCCTACAATTTTGGTTTTCACTATTTCGACAAATTTATCTAGATTTAGTCTCTCTTCCTTATGATATTGTGTTTATTTTGTTTATATTTGTTTGTACATTGAGGGCAATATACATCTTAAGCGTAGGGATATTGGATGTTTATGTAACATCCCGGTTTAGGGCCTAGTCAAAATAGTGCTGCGAGACCACAAATCCGAGGGTTATAAATGAGTTTTTGAGGTTTATGCCTTGTATGCATGCTAGTGTGAAAGTTTCATGAAGCAATTTTGTGAAATTGTCCAAAAGGACTAAATTGCAAAAGTTGCAAAATGTGTGTTTCTAGAAGCTATATGTGTGAAATAGCTTTAGATTATTAATTAGAGGTCCTTAAATAGCAATTTATCCAAGTTCTAATATTTGGACAAAATTGGGCATGGATGAGTTAAAATAGAAAGTTTATCAAAAAGGGTATTTTGGTCATTTATCAAATAAGTGATTAAAATAGGAGAAAAGATGACAAAATTCATTCATCTTCTTCCCCAAGGCTGCCAAAAATTCCAAGAGCCATTGTTAGGGTTCTTCAAATTTTTCAAGCTTGCTAGTAAGTGCATTTAAGTCCCGTTTTTTATATTCTTTGTATTTTTGAAGTCCCAGTAGCATGAGTAAGCTATTTTTAGCTATTTGATGAGCTATAATGGATGTTCAAAAATGTGGTCATGTATGACATGCATGTATGTTGATATTTTATGGAAGATTATGAAAGCTTGATGTAGTAGAAACATCATTTGTTAAGTGATTTTCCATGAAAATGCATGTAGGGACTTGATTGTGAAAATCTTAAGTTTGGTCATACATGTGTGTTTTAGTGAGAATTGATGATAGCTTTAGTTGAATAAGTGGTTCGACTAAGCATGAAAGTCTAGAAAGTTGAATAAAAATCACTTTACGAGCCTTTGGGGCTAAAGTGTAAATATGAGAAAGTTTAGGGGCAAAATAGTAATTTTGCTAAAGTATGAGATGTGGGTCAATTTAGTCAATGTATGTATTGAATAAGCTGATTTATTCATTATAGTTCAAGAAAGACGAAGCCCGAATCAAAACCGAGACAAAAGTAAGGTGGTGGACTAAATTGCAAGTCTCAATACTTTTGAGTACCGAGGTAAGTCTATGCATAAACAATGCATTCATACTTACAATTTGTTGATGATAGCTAGTGTGTAGCTTGTTCGAGATTGATTAAGAACCTATGTGGTTCAAGTAGAATGAATGTAGTAGAATTGTGAATGGATGTTTAATTGAGTAAGTAGACATGTGAATGTGTAGTGATAATGCTAGATGGCGAGCTAAGTGCGATACCATCCTAATGCATATTGACGATGAGTCAAGCTGCGATGCGATGCTATCGTTATGTATGTTATTTAGTGGGCTATGTGCGAGACCGCTATGAATACCTTGTTGGTAGGCTAAGTGCGATACTACCTTACTAATTTAATGGGGTGGGCTTAGTGCGAAACCACCGAGAGATTTGCTGTGTGGATGTGGTAGTGAGTAGATTAGCTGTGTGGATTAGCTGTATGGATTAGCTGTGTGGACTAGCTGTGTGGATTAGCTGTGTGGATGTATTATCGAGAAATAATGATGTGTTGTATATTGTGTAAATGTGACATTGAATGCATGGGTGCATTTCGATGGTTATGAGTATGTGACTCATGATGTGTTGGAAATGTGGTAAGGGTTAGAAAGAGTAAGCTTAGTTGTTCATTACTTTTGGTAGTATAATGCTAATTGTTGTTTAGCTTATACTATGATGCTTAATTGTTTATGTGTAAACTTACTAAGCTCAAAGCTTACTCCTTTTCTTTTCCCTTATCTTATAGAGTAAAGGTGTTGAACCGAGATACGAGGATCAATTGGAAGATCGCCCACACTATCAGCACACTCTGGTACATAAGACTCAATGTTTTGTATATGGCATGTATAGGGGCTAGACAAGTTAGTGAATTTTGTTGTAAATGGATAAGATGTGTTGGCCTTTAGATGGATAGCTTATTTTGTATAATGCCATAGTTGTTGGCTATTTTATGTTATATGAAAAGTTATAGTTGTCTATGTGAGATTGCAATTCAATTTGAGCTGATTATGATTGTGTTAGATGAGTGCATGATTGTGTATGCTAGAATGGTGAAAAGAACTTGGCAAATAGCTTTGTTCTTGCCCATGTGGATAGACACACGGGCGTGTGTCTAGGCCATGTGTGACATACGGCCAGCCCACGGGCGTGTGACTCAGCCGTGTGTCCCCTGCATGTTAGTATTTGAAGTCAGAATAGACCACGGACTAGTTTACGGGCGTGTACCTAGGGTGTGTGGGATTAATCAGTGTTGGCCACGGGCTAGCCACACGGGCGTGTGTCTAGACTCTAGGCCGTGTTAAGGTAGGCAGTGTGTACCACGGGTGGTAAGCACGGGCGTGTGCCTTGGTCGTGGGGCATTGGCAGAATGCTGGGTTTTTAAGCACGGTTTGGGGACCTGGGCGTGTGTGTCCATGCACGGACGTGTGAGTCCTGTTCAAAAGAAAATTTTTAAGATTGGAAAAAGTTCCGATTTAGTCTCGAGAGCCCTTGTGTGTATGAGTGAGGCCTCGTAAGTCAAGAATGAGGTTGTTGAGATGACTTCAGAGAGTAGTTATGACGAGCCTAAGTGGCGATCAAGTGGTTTGAGTTCAGTAACGCCTCGGGCCCGGTTCCGGCGTAGAACCCGGGTAAGGGGTGTTACAGTTTATATGTTATGCGATTTACTCCCTGAATTGTTGTTTGTGTTTAAGTAATTTTCTCACACCTATCATTACAGTTTCTTAATTTGGAGTTTTTAGTGATTCTATTTTGGGAATAATTTGTGGATGTTTGTGCATTGTGTGATTTATACTTTGAGACACGAGAGAGTCAAATATAATAAGTTGTTTTTAAAAAATTATTGTTTTAGGTTATCTCCCTGAACTGAAGAATTATCTTGAAATTTCAAATTTACATGTTTGACATCAAAACCATAATTTTTTTTGTGAGTTTTTGAGCCTTTAGAGCTTATTTATTCTTTCATGCTTATTTTATTTTTGGTTCTGAGTATGTCGACTTGATTTGTTATTCTATAACTTGCTTTGGTTATACATGTCAAGACCACATTATTGATTTGATATACTATGATGATAGAGACACTTTGGATTTAACCCACCTAACCTTTAATAAACTTTCATGTTGTATTAACCCTCAGTAAACCCTATTGATCCTAATACATTTTTTTTCTATCACCCGTTAATGTTAACCTATAAACCATATCGATGTTGTAAAATTATCCTTCTTATTGACTACCTTTTTGTGGATATTTGATTTGGTTAGTTGCCTAACTATATTTAATCATTGGTACTGATGAATTTCTTACTCTAAAAAAAATAGAAATAAAAAATTTAATTAAGCTTGAATCGTTAGTTTCATATTATGTTGAAAAACTCATTTTCATTCTTTATTTCTAGTTTATGTAAATTCTTTTAATTCAAGATTTGATTTTTTTTTCTAGTTTGGTAACTTATCAACTCGATTCTCGATTGTAACCAACTTTTCTGACCTTTTCCATACCTTAACCTAAGCCCCGTTACAACCTTGTAAAAACCTCTTGATTGGCGTGTCATCTCATTCTATAGTGGTGGAAATTTGATTTTTAAGCAAGCATATGGTAATAATATTTCTTGTTTGACTGTTGAGTGCACATTACTTGAACCTTAAACACTTTAAGTGCTTTGAATGGATCTTAGTGAGGGTGTTAGTTCTTGTTGAGTTTGGATTTCAGGTAATTATTGAGATAGGGGAGACGCCTTTGTTTTTGTGTTTTAAATTTTTTTGCTTAGATTGCTTTTATTCTTTAGTGTCATCTTAGTTTGAATTCCCAATGCATGATTATCTGTAAATTATCCTAAAAAATTATCTATGAAAACGATAAATCAAGGGAAGTTAACTTGAATGTGAGTTGAGAATTTTGCTTGAGGACAAGCAAACACTTAAGTGTGGGGATATTTGATAAGTGCTAAAAGTAACATGTTTTAATCCCATTCTTTATGCGATTTTAGGTGATTATTCGATGTTAATGGTGAATTTTATGCTCCTAATCCTTTAAATTCATGTTTTTATACTCAGGAGAGCAATTGTGAGCAAAAGGAGCGAAAAACAAGCGAAAATCGAAAAATCGGAGCAAGTTACAAGAGCCACACGGGCTGACCCCTTCCACAGAGCCATGTGGTAGGCTGTGTCAATTTCATGAATTTAAAACTTAAAATACAAGAAAATGTGTTTTTTAGGTTTTTCGGGCATTCTAAGACATATATATAACAAACATAAGAAGATAAGAGTGAGCCATCATAGAATATTCAAGAAACAGCTCGAAAAACACCATTGAAGTCAATTCTGAAGCAGATTTCTGTCAAGATTGAAGACTCTCAATTGATTTCTTAGGAGATTATCATGAGTTTCTTTATTTTTTCGATTATATTGTCTCTAGGATGTTTTTATTTTTAAACATGAACTAATTTTCTAAATACCTAGAGGGATGAACCCTATGATGGATTCTGTCATTTGATTTTTATTTCACGCAATAAATATTTCGATATTATTCTCAATTATGTGTGTTTAATTCTTGGTTTTGTATTTTTAGATTATTGATCCATATTTGATATGCTTAAATCAGAGGAGGAATAGACCCTGTTTGAGAGTAGATCTTGTGTAATTGGGTGGAGTTGCATGCAATCCTAGAAATAGGAAGACGTAAATCTGTCGAATTAGAATCAAATCTAATAGGAGAATCCATAGCTCGAGTTAATGTGATAATAGGGGTTTTAATTAGAAAGAATGTAACATCCTGAAATTGGGCTTAATAGGATTGGGCCGATTGGGCCTTGGGCTTTAGGAAAAATTTGAGTATCATCTTGTTGCTTGTGTTAATTCAGGTATGAATTTTTGTGTGTTAGCATAGTCTTGTGAAGGCTTGATTATTTAATGAAGTGGATTAAGTGAACTTAGTACTTAAGTTAAGTTAAGTGTTAAATTAAACACAAGAGGAGTTAGTGGCAAGATGGTTAGGATGGTTGAAGGGTTGCTTGAGGTTAGAAGTTCGAGTAGCATGATTAACTTTTTGGGAGACATTATTTTCATCCTAGTATTTATGGACGGTCAACCTTTATTTATGATAGGTTGAACTCTCAACTTTTGGAAAGTTGAATATTGGTTTAAGGAAAGCATGAAATTGGGGATAAGAATCTTAAGAATTAAGGAAGGATGGGGACAAATGGCTTGAATGTTGGAGAGTGTTTTGGAAACTCTATTATGGCCTTTAGTTCATGTATGTGGACGGCATTTTGGTCTAGGGAGGGCTTGACCGATTTTTGATGGAGGCTTTGGTAGGTTAGTAGCTAGTTGGCCATTTTCCTAAGCATTTGAACACCAATTTCTTTTCTCTCCACAAACACTCCCTATAGCCGAATGTGTCTTGGACATAAGGTGAGTTTTTGTATTAGTTTTGGCCTTCGATATTTGTTCCAGTGTCATAACCGAAAATCCTTTTTAGTTTTTGCAAATTTCTCCTAGTGCATCAAAGTGTAACAAAAACCGAAATCATCATAGTGCTTGGCCGAATCTCTTTTGTTCACAACTTCTTTTCTATTCTTGTCATACTTGTTCAAAACCCACTTTTCTTTTATTTTCTCTGGGCCGAAACTTCCTTCACCCCATTTCTCTTTTTGTATTGTCTTAGCCGAATATCATCAAGGGAAGGAATTCATTTGGTTTTCTTCAATCGGTTTTGGAAGATAGGTAAGTGTTCATGGTCGTATTTCCTTTCTCTTTTCTATGTCGTTTTCTTGAGGGCAAAGGCCACTTTCTAATGCTTTTTGGTATAGAGGCCGAAACTAATATTGAAACACCCCAAACCCGGCCCACGAGCTTTGACCAGATTTGGTATGTTCCTCAAGTAAACCGGTTCAAAATTCTTTTGTTCTTAGGAAAACTTGTGTGATTTTAAGAAAAATATTGTTTTGGGTTGGGCTTGTGTTGAAAACAAGTTCGTTTTATATTGAAATCCCTTTTATCTTAAGTGACAAAATATTTAGGGTTTAGTTTAAAAGATATTTTAATTAAATTTTAATAGATAAAATTCATAATCATAATAAATAAAAATAAGTGTAAAGTAATTCAACTATGGCCTTATGGCCTTATTACATCAAATAATTCCCAAAATAATTCAAAGTACTAAAATAAATTCAAGAGTCCTCAAAAATATAAACTTCATGTTGAGCATGGCCACCACAAGTTCTGCCGTCCCGGTCCATCACTGCTCATCACTGAAAAATGTTCCCAACGGGTGAGTCAAACAGACTCAATGTGTACACGACACTAAATCATAATAGAATCGGGCATATCACATATTACACATTCAAAACATAGAATACAGGTTATGATGCATTCCCAAACCCAAACCTAGTTGCCCATCCGCTACACACCCCATACACCGCTACCACACCGTGGGGACTACTAAGTCAACCCTCCATCCGCTACACACCATCGAAGGCGCCGCTGCAATGACGTGCTCATCGCCCATATAAAATTTTGTGGCATAGCCACGGATAATTGTGTCATGAGACATCACATTCGAATAATGTAACCGGTTACCACATTCGAGATAATGTGACCAAAGTCACCACATTCGATAGTGAGACCGTAGTCATCACATTCACTTCCCCTTTTTCATATATCCCGAATGACCCATATTATTCATATCATGCATATCATACTTAAATTCACATTCTTATAAATTTTCACATGTTATAAATAACATATTTCATAATCCTAGTGGAAGTAGGAAACGTACCTGAGTACTTTGTACCATATTATGGTACCTTAGCCACATTCTTATAAACATGCATATATTACATATTACCATAAATCTTATTAAAAGTTAGTGTGGGGTACACACCTGATACACTTAGCGGTTCACTTAAATCCCGAAAAACCAATCTATCGCTTTAGATCCTAAACCCCTTGCTGCCGATTTGATAATTAATCAAATCCCGGAAACTTGTATTCTTCCCCTTTAAAATCGGCTAATCACTTGATGGTCAAATCCCGAAGATCTTTTCCTTTATAGTCGACTATGGCAAAAATCCCGAAAGAATCCTTCCAAATTTCGGCAAATAAGAATATTGATGGGATTAGTCCTAGATTTTGACAAATCTAAAAGAAAAGAATAGAAATCAAAACTTGTTCTTACCCTTTCTTGAAGAAATCGACAAAGACCTATGCTTGAAGCCCTCAAAGATTCGGCTTTTGATGGATTGGAAAGAAAAGAGAAGGAAGAATAAAGATGGAGGATTCGGCTATGGCTTCTAATGGAGAGGAAAATATTCGGCTAGGTTCCAACAATTACTTAATCTTGACTTGACAAAAGAAAAGAAAGAAAAGAAGAGAAGAGAGCACTAAGAATTCGGCAGAGAAAGGAGGAAGCACAAGTTGATGAGTAGCCCTCCTTCCTTCCTTTTATAGCCGAAATTATCATCTAAGGAGTCCCTTACTTGGCCACCACTCCTCTATCTGATAACTTTATCCTTTAATTATCACTTAAAATAAAAGATAATTCAGCAACTATCCTTACTTAGCTGAAATTATTAAACTCAAAGTCCCTTACTTGGCCATCACTTCTCCCTTATTTTCCTCTTTATTTCTTTATTCAAATTAAAAGAATTTAATCCAACAATTATCTCTTGAAAATAATGATAAATAAATCCCTTATTTATCCACTATTTATAAAATAATAAAAGCTCCTAATTTATAGCCATGTGCCGTCCACCTCTCTCTGCTCCTTGTAGCAAAATAAAATTTCTTTTATTTGCTTCCCATGTGACTCGAACTTAGACCCATTCCTCTTGCATATGGCGCCATTTCCATAGGCCCTAAGTGGCATCTTCAGCCGCTTTTCAAGCCTGCTTTATGTGTCAAATTTCACAAACTTTTTCTTTTAAGGCCACCTTGCCTTAATTTCCCTTTAAACCTTAAAACTCGTCATTTCTAGGTCATTTCTAAGTTTCCAAAAATTTTCGATCGGCTCAGAAACTTGACATTTCCTTACATTTCCATGACATTTCCTTACAAGACATTTCCTTACATTTCCAAGGTTCTAAAAATGTTCACTTTCCTCTTTTAAACTTAACATTTCCATACATTTCCGTGTTTCCAAAAGTGTTCAAAATATAATTCATAACACATAAGATATGTCATTTCGCATAAATTAAACCAAAAATGCATAGGCCCTTTTCGGATGTTACAGCTTCTACCCTCCTTAAAAATAATTTCGTCCTCGAAATTACTTATTAACGAATAATCGTACATCTTAACTCACCGCACTACGCTTATGTCGCACTCTCGATCTTAATAGAACCATCATACTTTCTAGGCACAATCTCTAAGTTCACGTCCCTTAGAACTCATTTCTAACGTCGCGATCTGATTAAGAATTTTTATGAATTAGTCCGTGTTTCACTTGATTACCCGCGAAGAAGTTTTATGAAAAGAATTTTAGGAGTGGTTCTTTCGTATTCATACATGCACACAGTCTTTTCATTCATACATACATCCATCAACAATTATGAACTTTCGTTCATTCAGAGAAAGGTTGTAGTTTTCATTGTTATTATTTTTCCACTACCCAGGGGTATTTTCGTAATGTGTCCTACAGGGGTATTTTGGTAATAAATCGGGGTCAATTCGAAAATATTTTTCAAATTAGAGGTATTTCAGAATTTACAAAATCTCTGGGTTATTTTGTTTTCCAAATCAGAGGTGTTGCAAAAATTTCAGAAATCGAGGTTATTTCGGTAATTTTGGAAGTCAGGGGCAGTTCCGTAAATTTTCCAAATCAGGGTATCTTGTTATTTGTAAAACATAAGTTTTTGATATCTTTGTAAAGTAGAAATATTGTAGCAAACATCGAGGGTATTTTTGAAAATCTTAAGAACTAAGGGTATTTTAGTAATTTACAATACAGGGGGCATTTTTGTAATTTTGTAAATCGGAGATATTTTGGAAAAAATTTCACAATAATCTTTTACTACAATTAAAAGGGTAATTTAGGGATTTTAAAACTAGGAATTTTATAAAATCGCATGGCTAGTCCCTTTCGGGTTTTAATGATTGGTTTAGCCCGTGAATAAGTCCTCTTGGTTAGGGTGAACAGTTACTACGCACTGTAGGATTCGAGTAAAGAGGAGGTGAGTCACTAGGACCGCTTAAATACCAAGCTCTTACTGAATCCATTCCTAGACATGCGCACAACAGCTTGCCACACCCTAGCTCGGCGACTTACTTCACAGTTTGTTTAATAGTCCTTAAGTCTTATGCATGTGTTTGAGTAAACTAGTCCTAGGGTTCAAGTTTCTATCATGCTATTCTACGTTCCATCCCTCTTCTACCCTTCCATAATTCATAACATAAACCACATAATCACACAAATGGTTAGGGGTACTTACCGTGGATCATGGTCTGGAGACTTAGGTGCCATGCCGTAAAACTCGCTCATTTTCAAAAATACTTTCATAAAACTCATTTGGGCTCGATTTGAAAATGTTTTGGGCCTTAGCCCACAGCCGAGAGTTCAAAATCGGGCTCGATACCAAATCGAAACACCCCAAACCCGCCCACGAGCTTTGACCAGATTTGGTATGTTCCTCAAGTAAACCGGTTCAAAATTCTTTTGTTCTTAGGAAAACTTGTGTGATTTTAAGAAAAATATTGTTTTGGGTTGGGCTTGTGTTGAAAACAGTTTGTTTTATATTGAAATCCCTTTTATCTTAAGTGACAAAATATTTAGGGTTTAGTTTAAAAGATATTTTAATTAAATTTTAATAGATAAAATTCATAATCATAATAAATAAAAATAAGTGTAAAGTAATTCAACTATGGCCTTATGGCCTTATTACATCAAATAATTCCCAAAATAATTCAAAGTACTAAAATAAATTCAAGAGTCCTCAAAAATATAAACTTCATGTTGAGCATGGCCACCACAAGTTCTGCTGTCCCGGTCCATCACTGCTCATCACCAAAAATGTTCCCCAACGGGTGAGTCAAACAGACTCAATGTGTACACGACACTAAATCATAATAGAATCAGGCATATCACATATTACACATTCAAAACATAGAATACAGGTTATGATGCATTCCCAAACCCAAACCTAGTTGTCCATCCGCTACACACCCCGTACTGCCACACCACACCGTGGGGACTACTAAGTCAACCCTCCATCCGCTACACACCATCGAAGGCGATCATTGCGAGTCGACGTGCTCATCGCCCATATAAAATTTTTGTGGCATAGCCACCAGATAATTGTGTCATGAGACACCACATTCGATGATGTAACCGGTTACCACATTCGGATAATGTGACCAAGTCACCACATTCGGATAGTGAGACCGTAGTCATCACATTCACTTCCCCTTTTCATATATCCCGAATGACCCATATTATTCATATCATGCATATCATACTTAAATTCACATTCTTATAAATTTTCACATGTTATAAATAACATATTTCATAATCCTAGTGGAAGTAGGAAACGTACCTGAGTACTTTGTACCATATTATGGTACCTTAGCCACATTCTTATAAACATGCATATATTACATATTACCATAAATCTTATTAAAAGTTAGTGTGGGGTACACACCTGATACACTTAGCGGTTCACTTAAATCCCGAAAAACCAATCTATCGCTTTAGATCCTAAACCCATTGCTGCCGATTTGATAATTAATCAAATCCCGGAAACTTGTATTCTTCCCCTTTAAAATCGGCTAATCACTTGATGGTCAAATCCCGAAGATCTTTTCCTTTATAGTCGACTATGGCAAAAATCCCGAAAGAATCCTTCCAAATTTCGCAAATAAGAATATTGATGGGATTAGTCCTAGATTTCACAAATCTAAAATAAAAGAATAGAAATCAAAACTTGTTCTTACCCTTTCTTGAAGAAATCGACAAAGACTCTATGCTTGAAGCCCTCAAAGATTCAAATTTTTGATGGATTGGAAAGAAAAGAGAAGGAAGAATAAAGATGGAGGATTCGGCTATGGCTTCTAATGGAGAGGAAAATATTCGGCTAGGTTCCAACAATTACTTAATCTCGACTTGACAAAAGAAAAGAAAGAAAAGAAGAGAAGAGAGCACTAAGAATTCAAAGAGAGAAAGGAGGAAGCACAAGTTGATGAGTAGCCCTCCTTCCTTCCTTTTATAGCCGAAATTATCATCTAAGGAGTCCCTTACTTGGCCACCACTCCTCTATCTGATAACTTTATCCTTTAATTATCACTTAAAATAAAAGATAATTCAAAGACTATCCTTACTTAGCTGAAATTATTAAACTCAAAGTCCCTTACTTGGCCATCACTTCTCCCTTATTTTCCTCTTTATTTCTTTATTCAAATTAAAAGAATTTAATCCAACAATTATCTCTTGAAAATAATGATAAATAAATCCCTTATTTATCCACTATTTATAAAATAATAAAAGCTCCTAATTTATAGCCATGTGCCGTCCACCTCTCTGCTCCTTGTAGCAAAATAAAATTTCTTTTATTTGCTTCCCATGTGACTCGAACTTAGACCCATTCCTCTTGCATATGGCGCCATTTCCATAGGCCCTAAGTGGCATCTTCAGGCCACTTTTCCAAGCCTGTTTTATGTGTCAAATTTCACAAACTTTTTCTTTTAAGGCCACCTTGCCTTAATTTCCCTTTAAACCTTAAAACTCGTCATTTCTAGGTCATTTCTAAGTTTCCAAAAATTTTCGATCGGCTCAGAAACTTGACATTTCCTTACATTTCCATGACATTTCCTTACAAGACATTTCCTTACATTTCCAAGACATTTCCTTACATTTCCATGACATTTCCTTACAAGACATTTCCTTACATTTCCAAGGTTCTAAAAATGTTCACTTTCCTCTTTTAAACTTAACATTTCCATACATTTCCAGGTTTCCAAAAGTGTTCAAAATATAATTCATAACACATAAGATATGTCATTTCGTACAATTAAACCAAAAATGCATAGGCCCTTTTCAGGATGTTACAAATATGGTTCCATTTAGGGATTTCGGCAGACTTTTAGGTGCAAACGTGTGATCTCGGGTTTTAGCCGACTGTGCCAAAAAGATGTGTAGTTATCGCACTGTTTCTTGATTGTTTATATGTGTTATTATGTATATGCGTATGATGTGTACGGTAAACGGCAATAATGGCTAAAATGATGGATACCCATGTTGAATAATCAATTAACAAGGTCAGTATTTTATTATGATCTATGTTTGAAAACGTGATAGCATGTGATGTATGCTTATTTTTATGATATTGTGGCATAATACATGGGACTTGGGATGTGACTATCGAAGGAAAGGGTGTACTTTATGTACGTGGTCTGATGTTAGCCTTGTGCTACATTGGCGCTTGATGTTAGCTATGTGCTTCATCAAGGGAGGTGTTGGCTAGGTGCCCATCTCGGCGGTTGATAGCTGTGTGCATCACCGTGGATTAATTGATATGTGGGATCACTTATGTGATCGGTGGCTTAGCCACGGCCTTGAGCAACAAATCCGCCGAGGTAAGTTATGTGGGATCACTTAGGTGATCGGTGGATTAGCCACGCCTTGGGCGGCAGGTGTGCTGAGGTTGGTGTAATGGATGGAACTAGGTTGGGTTGGGCTTCATTTTGCATAATTTTTGCATGTGGACTTTGTGGATATGGGCCAAGCCCATATGTGGGGACATGTGTTGAAACACCCCAAACTCGGCCCACGAGCCTGAACCGGATCTGGTTTGTTCCTTAAGTAAACCGGTTTTCAAATTCTTTGTTACTTAGAGAAAATTTGCATAATTTTTTTTTTTAGAAAAATGTTGTTGTGGATTGGGCTCAGATTGGGAACCCATTTGATTTATTGGAAAATCCAATTTTTACTAAGGTGACAAAATAATTTTTAAAGTTTATAAAAATATATTTCACTTAAAATTTAATCCAACAATCGTTTGTAGCAAAATAATTAAAAATAAAGCAAAAATAAGAAAATCCATCCGGGCCTTGTGGCCTTATTACATCAAGTAAAACCCAATAATAAAATTAAAGATACTAAAAAGAAATAAAGTCCAAATTAAATAAATTCCTCAATTGATGCATGGCCACCTCAAGGTCTACCGTCCCATCAAACACTTTATTCATCACCTCAAAATAGTTCCCACAACGGGTGAGTCCACAGACTCAATGTGTACACAACATTAACCTTCAACAAATCGTGGCATATAAGTTCGTATCAAGTTCATGTTCATATAAAATAAATGATGCAACCCAAACCCAAGCCTAATGGTCCATCCGCTACACACCACCCGTACTCGCGCTACCACACCGTGGGGACTACTAAGTCAACCCTCCATCCGCTACACACCATCGGCGATCATTGCAATCGACGTGCTCATCGCCCATATATATTTGTGTCATTAGACACCATATTCAAATAATGTAACCGGTTACCAAATTCGAGATAATGTAACCGGTTACCATATTCAAATTTTGTGACCGTAGTCACCATATTCCGTTGGTGAGACCAAGTCAACACCTTCTTCCCCTTTCTCATATATCCCGAATGCCCCATAAATGCATAACATACTTAATTTCTCATTATTCACATGTTAACAATATAACATATTCGTAATCCTATCGAAAGTAGGAAACGCGTGCTCGGTACTCTTACCACATTTGTGGTACTTAGCCACATTCACATTCTTATGCATATTCATATATTAAAATAATTGCCATATGATATATTGAAAGTTAGTGTGAGTACACACCGATTGGCTTAATAGATTCCTTGAAATCCCGAAGAACGATCTACCGATCTAAAGTTTAGATCTGTTAATTCCTATATTCGCCCATCATACAAAAACACATTAATAACCTTTTCGATTTTAAAACCAAATCCCAATAGGAATGGTATTACTAATACTTACCTTGTTTGCCGATTGGATTGATCAAGTTCCCAAAAATTACTAGTATCCCTTTTCCTTGAAATCGCTAACACTAAATCATGTAATTTTGTCGGTTTTCGACTTTTGGATCAATGAAAAATAATTCTAAATACCAAAAATAAGCCTTGGCCGATTAGATCTATGTACCTACCTTACGCTTTCCAAATCTAAAAAGGATTCCTTGCCCTATATGTCTGTCGAAATCTTCATGTTAGATTTAATCTAACATATACATCATAACCTTTAATCAAATAAATTTATCTTACCTTAGATCCTTGATCCTTATATTCGATAAATGATTTGTAGACCCCTTTAGATGTCGTAGTTGATTGCTCCTTTACTTAGAATCAACAAAGATTCTGGCTTTGACAATAGAAACAGAGAAGAAAATAGAAGAAGAGGAGATGGATTTTGCTTAAAGAAAAATTCGGAAGAGAGGGGGAGAGAGCTAGGAAAATTTCGCACAGAGGAAGAGAAAGCAAACGTTGATGAGTAGCCCTCCTGCCTCCTTTTATAGCCGAAATTATCAGCCTAGGAGTCCCTTACTTGGCCACCACTCCTCTTTTGATAATATTATCTCTTTTATTTAAAAGATAAAAGCCTTTAATCCATCAATTATCTCCTCAATTTTATTAAAAGAAAATCCTTTATTTATCACTTATTATTCACATATTTATGCAAATAAAACTCTTCCTTTTCTAGAAACCCATGCCGTCCACCTCAAATTTTTCCTGGAAGCAAAAATAAAACTTATTTATTTGCTTCTCAAGTGACTCGAACTCGTGCCTATTTCCCCGCATGTGACGCCACTTCCTTAGGCCCTAAGTGGCATCTTCAGCCACTTTTCCAAGCCTTTGTTTGTGTGTCAAACTTCTCCAACTTTTTCTTTTAAGGCCCTCTAGCCCTTATTTCCTATTTTGAACTTTAAAATTTGACATTTCGGCATCATTTCTAAGTTTCCTAAAATTTTCGATCGGCTCTGTTTGTTGACCATTTTCTTACATTTCCGTGTTTCGAAATGTTCGTGTTTCCAAAATGTTCGTGTTTCCAAAATGTTCAAGTTTCCAAAATGTTCATTTCCATTTCCATGCATTTCTAGGTTTCCAAAATATTCAAAAATTTATTCATAGTACTTGAGACTTGACATTTCGTACAATTAAACTGAAAATGCATAGGCCCTATTCAGATGTTACAGCTTCTACCCTCCTTAAAAATAATTTCGTCCTCGAAATTACTTATTAACGAATAATCGTACATCTTAACTCACCGCGACTACGCTTATGTCTGCAGACTCGATCTTAATAGAACCATCATACTTTCTAGGCACATCTCTAAGTTCACGTCCCTTAGAACTCATTTCTAGCGTCGATCCGATTAAGAAGTTTTATGAATTAGTCCTTGTTTCACTTGATTACCCGCGAAGAAGTTTTATGAAAAGAATTTTAGGAGTGGTTCTTTCAGATTCATACATGCACACGCCTTTTCATTCATACATACATCCATCAACAATTATGAACTTTCGCTCATTCAGAGAAAGGTTGTAGTTTTCATTGTTATTGTTTTTCCACTACCCGTGGGTATTTTCGTAATGTGTCCTACAGTATTTTTGTAATAAATCGGGGTCAATTCGAAAATATTTTTCAAATTAAAGGTATTTCAGAATTTACAAAATCTCTCAGGTTATTTTGTTTTCCAAATCGAGGTGTTGCAAAAATTTGTAAATCGAGGTTATTTCTGTAATTTTGGAAGTCGTAAGGCCCAGTAAATTTTCCAAATCAGGTATCTTGTTATTTGTAAAATGATGTTTTTGATATCTTTGTAAAGTAGAAATATTTTAACAAAAGTCGAGGGTATTTTTGAAAATCTTAAAACTAAGGGTATTTTAGTAATTTACATTACAGGGGCATTTTTGTAATTTTGTAAATCGGAGATATTTTGGAAAAAATTTTCACAATAATATTTTACTACAATTAAAAGGGTAATTTAGGATTTTAAAACTAGGGTTTTTATCATGGCTAGTCCCTTTCGGGTTTTAATTATCGGGTTTAGCCCGTGAATAAGTCCTCTTGGTTAGGGTGAACCGTAGCTACGCACTGGTAGGATTCGAGTAAAGAGGAGGTGAGTCGCTAGGACCGCTTAAATACCAAGCTCTTACTCGAATACCAATCCTAGACATGCGCACAATGGTTGCCACACCTTAACTCGCGACTTACTTCACAGAGTTTGTTTAATAATCCTTAAGTCTTATGCATGTGTTTGAGTAGACTAGTCCTAGGGTTCAACAGATCCTAATCTTCTAATCTATGTTCCCATAAAAGCCCATACAGTTCACATGCTCAAATCATTTCGTAAGTCAAGTACTTACCCGTGGACTTCTGGCCTGAGACTTAGGTGCCATGCCAGAAAACCTGCTTATTTCTTAAGATACTTTCATAAAACTCATTTGGGCTCGATTTGAAAATGTTTTGGGCCTTAGCCCACAGGCCGAGAGTTTAAAACTGGGCTCTGATACCAAGCTGAAACACCCCAAACCCGCCCACGAGCCCGAACTGGATCTGGTTTGTTCCTTAAGTAAACCTGTTTTCAAATTCTTTGTTACTTAGAGAAAATTTGCATAATTTTTTTAGAAAAAATGTTGTTGTGGATTGGGGTCAGATTGGGAACCCATTTGATTTATTGGAAAATCCAATTTTTATTAAGGTGACAAAATAATTTTTAAAGTTTATAAAAATATATTTCACTTAAAATTTAATCCAACAATCGTTTGTAGCAAAATAATTAAAAATAAAGCAAAAATAAGAAAATCCATCCGGGCCTTGTGGCCTTATTACATCAAGTAAAACCCAATAATAAAATTAAAGATACTAAAAGAAATAAAGTCCAAATTAAATAAATTCTCAATTGATGCATGGCCACCTCAAGGTCTACCGTCCCGGTCCGTCACATTGTTCATCACTGAAAATAGTTCCCACAACGGGGTGAGTCCACAGACTCAATGTGTACACAACATTAACCTTCAACAAATCGGGCATATAAGTTCGTATCAAGTTCATGTTCATATAAAAAAATGATGCAACCCAAACCCAAGCCTAATGGTCCATCCGCTACACACCACTGCACTCGCTACCACACCGTGGGGACTACTAAGTCAACCCTCCATCCGCTACACACCATCGAAGGCGATCATTGCGATCGACGTGCTCATCGCCCATA